>JAZAYU010000013.1:2661316-3380317 GCA_038501625.1 Corbicula japonica | reverse complement strand
TCTGGTGTCCAAAGAAGACAGGTGATGTCGCAGTGATGCAGCAGTTCCCACTCAAGTGGACCAATGATAATGTCTCTTCCAATGATGTGATTGGTTAATCCTGATTTTATATGTTATAAGGTATATATCATATAATAAAAATTTAACAATAGTTTGATGTTTAAACATTGCTTACTAAAATATATTAACCTTTTACTCCATATGACATGGCTATTATTCTATAGGTGAACAGTGTAGATCCAGATGAGAAAGCAAATCTATGTCATCTGATCAGGATTTACACTGCTTGCTTTTACATTAATTAGGTTATTATTGACAAAGAGACCAGTGTAGATCAGAATCAGATGGCACAAATACGTTATGGTCGTGGAAAGGATATGGAGTAAAAGGTTAGATAATTCAGTGCTGAATGTTATAAAACTGAGATTGGAAACCAGTCTCAAATCTCAAGCATCTGATTGGCTGAAATGGCAACTGGTTGCCATTTCAGCCAATCAGATGCTTGAGATTTGAGACTGGTTTCCATGCTCAATTTTATAACCTTGGACACAGATTTTTTATGTTTTCACCAGTGTTTAGAAAACTTATACTACTCATTTGACTTCTTGGACTGTTACAAATACTTTGCTACCATAACAAAGAGAGATAATAAACATTTCATTAACAAACAAAAAAGGATGAATATAATGCAGTATGCAAGAAAAAGTATGCAACTTTCAACAAGAAACAAGGTGGAGCCTTGTTATAAAAAAATTTCCTGCATGATGGACTTTCTAGTAAAAACCTTGCACTTGTGTGATGCTTAATTTTATATTAGGATAGTCTATCAGACTGAGTTGTGGACAAAACTCCCCTTGAAGTATTTGACTGTTTTCTACTGGTTATTGGTGGCAGCCCTCAATGAGTCAGTTATGTTTTTCACATTTGGACTATACAAAAAGGAGAATTTGGAAAAAAAGTTGCGATAAAATTTCACTAGGGTCATACCAATATCTTTTAATAGATAAAAAGAAAACTATGAAAGCCACTGAACATGACAAATATGAAAATATTGCAGGATCGGTGTGATTGAGCCTGTTCATAGGCAGTCATGGAAATGCATATTACTGTGAAAGAGAGAGAGGTCCATCTTGAATGAATGCAAATTTTAATGATTTTATTAGTTTCAAGAAAAGTACAACCAAGTTTAATCTGCAAAACTCTGGATTCTTGAAAAAAATTGGATAAATGATAAAGCAACAAAACAATCTTTTACCTAATTTCCTGTTGTAAAACAATGTGTGTTCATGAAATAACGATATTTAAAGTTTTATATAAAAAAATAACTTATTTGAAAACAAATTTAGCAACTTTATAGGGTAGTCTTCCTACGGTATTTGTAACATAAGGAAGAGAAGATCATTCACATATTTTGAATCACATAACTTTGAGAAGTACCCGGTACATATAATTTCTATTGAGATCCTCTGGAAATGAAAAATACTTATTGTTAACCCTTTACTCCATATATACAGGTTTTATTGCATTTATGAAAAATATAGATCCCTATCCGTCTGCACATCTGTGCTTTCTGTTCAGGATCTACAGGTTTTTGTTTCTTGTTGAGAAATAACCTAATGAAACTAAGAGCAAACAGTTTAGATCCTGATCAGATCACACATTTGTGCTGGCTAACTTGATCTACACTGGTCACCAGGATGTGTAAAGGGTTAAAAAACCTCAAAAAGTGTCTCAATATACTTACTGAACCAATAAAGTGCCTAACAGCCAGATTGAAAAAATTGACTCAATTTTGAGAAAAACATGTCGCCAGCCTTTGGACAACCAAATCTTCAAGGTAAAAACTCTAAAATTAAATATTGCTATTTTGGGGAGAGATCTGATGTTTTCTTAGAACAAACATCACTGAGATAGCCATTTATGTTACTTCCTTTAAGTTTTATAGCATGCTAAATGTCTAGTAACATCGCTTTTTTGCATGTCGCCAGACAAAACATCATTTTTTACAGTAAAATTGTTGAAATATGATGACTGGAAATTAAGAAATTTGCTGTTTTTAATGTTTTAGGCACGTGAAAATATGGTATTAGAAAGTTCTGTTGCAATTGGACGCCATTTCAAACAATGACACTTGTTTTAAAGGATGTCGCCAAAAAACTACTTTCCTGCCGTAACCATTTTTAAACCTCACTGCTGATGGTATTAAATAAGATAAAAGCAGTTATAAAGGCATAAATATATTATAGAATTATCAAATTTTATGTATTTAAAATTAAAAAACCTGTAGCTTTTTATATATTTTTGTTGGTCATAGCCTTAACACGAAATTCTTGATGTCTGATGTTAAAATTTTCCTCTGTAACTCACTCTCTAACACTATCGGCCCATATACATTCACCTCTGTTATGCTGGGACTACTTTCAACTACGTTTACTTTAAAGCAACAAAATAGTTCACTAACTACATTTAAAATAGCTTGGGTTTCTTCGGTTTCAATGAAAGATAGTGAAGATTTCTGTCATTTGTTATACCACAAGCTTTCAAATTCATAATTATGACTGTATACAATGAAGCTTATTAGTTTGGTCAAAAATCTTGACATTGAGTCTTTTGCAGAGATGTAAAGTGAGTGTAAGGAACGACAACTCTGCGAAGGAGATTGCCGTAACTGTGTATTTCTCTTCTTTTAATCTATGTTAATTCCATGGATCAAACAGTTTACTTCAATTACATGATTATCAATTGATTAATACATACAATCACTAAATAAGTAATATTTATTGCAAATATTAGTCAAAAATGTTTAAAAAATTTCCTCCGTAATTTTTTCTTCCGTAACCAAAAGTATCATGATTGCTTCTAGTGCTAATTAAATTGTTGTTATCAACTGACTGCCTCGTTATTATCACAGAAGCCGTCAAGTAATATGGTCAGAAGTGGTAAGATAATTAAAATTTACCCTTGTAATTTTGGGTTACGGAGGAAAGTTACGGAGGAAGCTAGAAAAGTAATGGAGGAAACATATGCACGATTATCAATTTATCCTCGTATAACTTGTGTCTAAATGTAAGCTGCACACATAAGTTATTATAAAAAAAATGTTCCTCCATTGCAACTGACACGTAAGTACTCCAAATTGTTTGTCAAAATTCAAACAAATACTATTATTGTACTGCATAAAATATATATGCAGGTTACTTTTTATTTGACTGGTGCATGGTTTTGCTTGAGCATGGTCTCTATTGCTTAAACATTAAAATTACATTTTAAATGAAAGTTATACAAACATAAGTGAAAATATTTAGCTCACAACATTTAATAAACCTTGAAATCAGTTGAATTACAATGCAGTACCAGGCACAATGAAAATACCCGTGTTGTTGTTAGCACAGACAGTGATGTACAGTGGTCTGCATTCTTATTTTATGAACATAGTTCACTTGAAATGCTTGATTTGGCATTTGTTTGATTAAAGACAGATTGCAAACAGTCTGTTTCATATAACCTGATATGTACCTTTTAACATCTAAAAAATATGAACAACATACACCTACTTAATACATTTTCCTCCGTAACTGTTGGATAACTTTTTTTGTTTGTTTAGCATTGTAAATTTAGAAAAGTTTTATTGAATTTGAATTTTTAGTTTGTTTATTAATACATATACGTACAAGTACAGGTATGTTAGTACGTTACTGGTCTCTGTTTAATTGGTAATGCATCTCTGTATTTGTTATAAAGTTATTTTCTGTAAATCTAGACATACATGTACTCATGATAGTTGATAAAATAGCAGTCGTTTTTGTTTATATTCCATAAATATTATCCATTAAACTATGTTTCCAGTCAACAATAACATGTGAAGAAGGTGTATACTGTAATTAGTACAGTGTTTATTATAAACCATGTGTTATAGGCACCTGCAGTTTTCCTCCGTAACTGAACATTTGACACAAAGAAGCAATTGTTATGTTTTGAGCTTATCATTTAAATGGTGTGATCCACACGTTTATTCTGAAGTCTATACATTATTGCCTAAATAAAAACATATTTCCTTTTCACAAATGCAGATGTCCAATTTTTTGGTTTTTACTTGATCAAAATTGAGTCAGTTATTCGAATCTGGCTGCTAAATGTGTCAAGTAACTATTGACATGAGAAGAATAAACTAACCCCTTATTCAAATTAAATGTACAAGACAGTCGAGGTTGTCTTTCTTAGATATTCAGCCCCATCATTTGCATGTAAACAATTATGGTAAACATCAGTGAAATAGATCTGAAATGTTTAGAAAACTTATGAATGGAATATAGCAATGTCATCATTGATTTGATCCTATATCATCTTCATATTGAGTGCCTCTCTATACCAAAATAAGGACAAGCGTCATAAATTCAGAGGAGTTAATGACCAGATAAAATTTTAATCCCTTATAACTCAAATATTTACACATATTCTATTATTTGTCTAAATATCCATTTTGCAAGATATCTCAGTTGTTAGGTTAATCAGAATAAATTGACACAATAACGCTTTATTATGAATGATTATAACAATTATGAATGTCTTTTAGATATTCATTTCATATTTATTTACCTTTCATCATATCACAAATATGTTGAAGGGGGATTAGCTGTTGGTTGCAATTGTTTGTTTTCTTACTCATGTGTATTTGTAGAAGGTTTTTTGTATCCCTTAACAATTATGTTTTACTTCAAATAAAAAAATGTCTTTTGATGTCAGTTTCATTATATAAATATTAAAATCGCTATTTAAATAGATATAAGAATTTATGTGACACCCCTTTTGATAAATTGGACAAGTCCAATGTCCCATGTGATACTTGAAGCAGACGACACAGCCTCCTGAGCGTGAAGATAAAAATACAATGGGTGATTTTATTGGATTAATAAACTTGATCAAACAGTGATTTGTGGTTGAATTATAAAGTGACAATGCTTAGGGCTTTTGGATTAACTTACCTAGTGAAATTGGTGTAGTGGTTAAAAAAAGGATATAAAAACGATGGAACAATATTTGAAATATGATACAGTGTCATTAGAAGAGATGGTAAGAATTTGTTATTAATATAATTGCATCTTTTTACATTATATTTATATCCATTCCTTTATATTTCATTTTGCTTTTGATAAAGAAGATAGTGTCCTCTTGCAGTTTGCATGTCATAAAAAACTGCTTTGTCTTTAGTTAACTATATCAAGCTTTTAGCACCAGGGAAAATAACACTGTCATACAAAACAGCAGCTGTAGACCCTCCCCCACACCAAAATGTATGTATCTTACATGCATTTTAGTTAATTAGTGCTAGTCCATACATTATAAAGGTGCAGTTTGCATTATAAATAAATTAATTTAGTGAATAAGAAACAGTGTAGAGATTGGAAACCAGTCACAAATCTCAAGCATCTGATTGGCTGAAATGGCGACTGGTCGCCATTTCAGCCAATCAGATGCTTGAGATTTGAGACTGGTTTCCATGCTCAGCTTTATAACCTTGGGCACATATCTTGGTCTACACGTGTCAGAAATATTACTTAAGATGTAAGTGTTCGTATTATGTTTCCAATTTAAGGTGTTTTTTTTTTTCACAAGAAGAATTTGAACAAAGCTGCAATTTTTTGCTTCTTGGTCAGAAATAACCTAATAAATCAAAAAGAGAACTGTATATCCTGATCACTTGGCTGATCTGGATCTACACTGTTCGCACATGCGATAAAACCCATATTTGGAGTAAAGGGTTAAAATGACATGTATAATATTATGTAATTTTGTATATTAACAAAAAAATTAAATCTGTAATCACATGGAGGCAAAACAAACACAATGACATTGTTATTCTCTGCCGCAATAAATAACAGATTTCATTAAGGTGTGTTCAATAACTCAAGAATAGATAGTCGATGCAAGTTTTATCTTGAAATGTACAAGTTAATGGACTGCAGCAAAAATTCAATCGATCAAATACCTTCAGGTCACAGCAATTCCATGCTACTATTCAGTTTTGTTTGTTTGCTACATTATGATGATTGGAAATGGTTGAAATTAATAATTCAAAAATTTAATAATTTAAATAGTTTTGATGCTTGTCTTATTGGTTTTGAAAACCTTGTGAGTTTTCAATAAATTTCATTAAGATTAAGAAAATGATTTAATTCCCCCCTGAAACTCAATTGCTAATGAATAATAAAAACAGCTTTTCAGTTGGATAGAAAACACTTTCAAAATGTTCACATTATCGTGATACATGTAGTTGTGGAGTTTCAAGTTTCAAAGAAATAATGGACAAATGTTCATGTTTTAAGGAGTGATTATTAAGGGTTAATGTCAACTGAATAGGGCCTTAAGGGTCATACATAGTTCATAAGTCATTGAAAAGTTTTCTCTTTCTTACTGATATTTTGACTGATTACTTCTGAAGTGGGGTTTAAATTGCTGGGTTATTGGGTAAGATGTACTAAACTTTTGTGATCACCATGCATCTTGTTATACTATTGATGATGATAATGAGGATGATGATGATGATCATGCTGCTGTTGCTACTTAAAATGGCTATTGTAATAATTAAATAATGCTGATGATATTGAGAATGCTGCTGCTGCTGCTGATGATGATGATAGTGATGATTATTGCTGTCATGATTATTGTATTAAACATGCAGATATATGCTGGAATATTACTGATCATAAGCCTTATTATTGATAGCATCATAAACAGCAGCAGAAGCAGTAGCAACCTATTATCAGCTTTTTAAAATTCTTAAATTTGTTTAGCATTGTAAATATCAGATGCCTTTTTAGTCTAAGACTAGTTTAGATTTTTAAAGTGTTTCATAGAAATAGCAACAGCAAAAGAAAACAACAGATATGTATAGCCATGTTAGACCATTGACAACATCAAGGTTCACTTTAGTATTACCATTTGTTAATGAATGCAAATGTAGTACAGGTTATGTTAATGAAGCCCACAGGGTAACATTAATTTTATTAAATATTATAACTGTATTGGTATTGTCATATAAGGGAAGGTCAGAACCAGTTCTTCATAGCTGAGTCAGATATCAGCTGGTCCCTGGTGCAGTTATTAAAAATCATGTTTGTCAGCAGCAGCAGAGGCAGCAGCAGCAGCAGCAGTAGTGGCATTAATAGTTGTGTTCATCACTTAAATATCTCTGAACCAGTTTAAATAAGCTCTGAGACTAATGTTGGGGTGGATTTTTTTCTTTATATTAAGTGAATTTAAACAGTGAAATTAATGTGACTTAATTGTTTTACACTGTTTTGTCACTGAGGTTTTGAAGATAATCTGATGACCAATTGATGGAATGGACCAAAGTCAAGCCAGTCTCAAACCCTGTGGAGCTGATTGGTTAAATTTGAACCCAGTTTTCAAACTGATTAATCAGAAGCTTAAGTTTGGAGACTGGTCTCCAATATGTTTTCAGCAGGATAAGAGTTTCATAAAACTGAACATAACCAATTTTAACATAAGCATATATTAAAAGTTCAACTTTGTGGTGGTCCCATTGTAAATCAACTTAAACTTCATGTAGTTGTCACAGACAAGATATTTATGCCCAGGTTGAGTTGACAGAGAGCCATAATTACCATGCACAGTAGCATGGTCTGTACTGAAATATCCTGTAGGAGTTTTGTCAATGGAAGAAAGAGATTTATTTTTAAAATTTCACCTATAATTACTGGAATTTGAACACTTTGCATTGATTTTAAATGGTATGGAAGAAATTCATTGAAGGAGCAGAATATCTGATTTCATCATTTTTAACAATTGACAGAATTTATGACTGAACTTGTCTGTAAACTTGTCTCAACATTTTTTAAACCCTTTATTCCAGATATATGGGTTTTATCCCCTGGGTGAACAGTTTAGATCCAGATTAGCCGGCACATCTGTGTCGTCAGATCAAGATCTAAACCATTCACATTAAATTTAGCAGGTTATTTTTAGCCAAACTGCAACCAGTGTTGATCCTGCTCAGATGGCACAGATGTTCCTGCTGATTTGGATCTACACCTGATTAGATGGCATGGATGTGCTACTTTCATGACATTGGCAAACAGTGCAGGTACATTAGTTACTCAACCGGCCATCTGATCTTGATGTACACTGTCCATTTCCTGGTCAGAAATGACCAAATGAAGCTAAATCCGAACACTGTAGATCTATATCTACACTGTTCATGCACGGGATAAAACCCATATGACATGGATTAAAGGGATAAACATTATAGCATTAACAGACTTTGAGATCTTTCATTCCATACAATTAAACATTCCAAAAAATAATTCTTTGTAAACATCATAATTAGTTATTTAGAGATTTTGAGGGTTCTTCCTGAATTTACCTTTTTTATCTCAAGAAGAGAATTTTTTTCCAGTACTTTCACAAAGTTTTTTCCTTTTAGATTTTGTATTGCGATATATATTTAACAGTAAAAGCAAACAGACATTTGTCGAAAGTAAAGATACTGAAGTGCTTTTGCACTAAAATCTATATTTATTGTAAAATGTGCAATTTTATTAAATATCTAGATCACAAATTTCATTTTAAAATTCTGTAATGAATTTTGACCACGTCATAGTTGATCCCCAATTGGCAAGGCGAGAACTGGCTTAGCGGTGCACACTTAATTAATCACACTTGTTATTTTCATTTGTCAGTGACATATCAGTGTTTGATTTACTTTGTCAAATTGTTAGCCGATTAGTGGAGATTTAAACTGCCACATTTAAATATGCTTAAATCTGTTAATTCTTTTTTTTTGCCAATCAGGATTATGTCTTATCCAGATACATTTTCAGTGATTGAATTATTGAAACTTTGTTACACATTGAATTGGATATTATCTAAACTTTTTAAAAAATAATTTATAGAAGTAATTGATCTGGAATTATTCCTTGTTTAAATTCTTGTAACATTCTCAACATAGAATATTCCTGTAAAGGTTGGACTATTGGTAAATATAATATTTCTTATACATTTATATTATTTCTGTTGAAATTTGGTTTTTTTATTTATTATAAAAGTTTGATTTATTGGAGAGTCTAATAATTATGTGAAATTATTGGGAAAGTTTACTGTGGAAGGTTGTTGGGAGAGTCTAATGTATGACTGTCTCAGATGTTCTAATGTGTTATATTGTTGGGAGAAGCTCTGTAGAAGGTTGTTGGGAGAGTCTAATGTATGACTGTCTGGGATGTTCTAATGTGTTATATTGTTGGGAGAAGCTTTGTAGGAGGTTGTTGGGAGAGTCTAATGTATGACTGTCTCAGATGTTCTAATGTGTTATATTGTTGGGAGAAGCTCTGTAGAAGGTTGTTGGGGGAGTCTAATGTATGCCTGTCTGGGATGTTCTAATGTGTTATATTGTTGGGAGAAGCTTTGTAGAAGGTTGTTGGGAGAGTCTAATGTATGACTGTTTCAGATGTTCTAATGTGTTATATTGTTGGGAGAAGCTCTGTAGAAGGTTGTTGGGAGAGTCTAATGTATGACTGTCTGGGATGTTCTTATGTGTTATATTGTTGGGAGAAGCTTTGTAGAAGGTTGTTGGGAGAGTTTAATGTATGACTGTCTGGGATGTTCTAATGTGTTATATTGTTGGGAGAAGCTTTGTAGAAGGTTGTGGGAGAGTCTTAAGCATGACTGTCTGGGATGTTCTAATGTGTTATATTGTTGGGAGAAGCTTTGTAGAAGGTTGTTGGGAGAATCTAATGTATGACTCTGGGATGTTCTAATGTGTTATATTGTTGGGAGAAGCTCTGTAGAAGGTTGTTGGAAGAGTCGAATGTATGACTGTCTGGGATGTTCTAATGTGTTATATTGTTGGGAGAAGCTTTGTAGAAGGTTGTTGGGAGAGTCTAAAGCATGACTGTCTGGGATGTTCTAATGTGTTATATTGTTGGGAGAAGCTCTGTAGAAGGTTGTTGGGAGAGTCTTATGTATGACTGTCTCAGATGTTCTCATGTGTTATATTGTTGGGAGAAGCTCTGTAGAAGGTTGTTGGGAGAATCTAATGTATGACTCTGGGATGTTCTTATGTGTTATATTGTTGGGAGAAGCTCTGTAGAAGGTTGTTGGGAGAGTCTAATGTATGACTGTCTGGGATGTTCTAATGTGTTATATTGTTGGGAGAAGATCTGTAGAAGGTCGTTGGGAGAATCTAATGTATGACTCTGGGATGTTCTAATGTTATATTGTTGGGAGAAGCTCTGAAGAAGGCTGTTGGGAGAATCTAATGTATGACTGTCTGGGATGTTCTAGTGTGTTATATTGTTGGGAGACGCTTTGTAGAAGGTTGTTGGGAGAGTCTAATGTATGACTGTCTCAGATGTTCTAATGTGTTATATTGTTGGGAGGAGCTCTGTAGAAGGTTGTTGGGAGAGTCCAATGTATGACTGTCTCAGATGTTCTGATGTGTTATATTGATGGGAGAAGCTTTGTAGAAGGTTGTTGGGAGAGTCTAATGTATGACTGTCTCAGATGTTCTTATGTGTTATATTGTTGGGAGAAGCTTTGTAGAAGGCTGTTGGGAGAGTCAAATGTATGACTGTCTCAGATGTTCTCATGTGTAATATTGTTGGGAGAAGCTTTGTAGAAGGTTGTTGGGAGTGTCTAATGTATGACTGTCTCAGATGTTCTAATGTGTTATATTGTTGGGAGAAGCTTTGTAGAAGGCTGTTGGGAGAGTCTAATGTATGACTGTCTAGGATGTTCTAATGTGTTATATTGTTGGGAGAAGCTTTGTAGAAGGTAGTTGGGAGAGTCTAATGTATGACTGTCTGGGATGTTCTAATGTGTTATATATGTTGTTGGGAGAAGCTCTGTAGAAGGTTGTTGGGAGAGTCTAATGTATGACTGTCTGGGATGTTCTAATGTGTTATATTGTTGGGAGAAGCTCTGAAGAAGGTTATTGGGAGAGTCTAATGTATGACTCTGGGATGTTCTAATGTGTTATATTGTTGGGAGAAGCTCTGTAGAAGGTTGTTGGAAGAATCTAATGTATGACTGTCTGGGATGTTCTAATGTGTTGTTGGGAGAAGCTCTGTAGAAGGTTGTTGAGAGAGCCTGCTGTGGAAACTTTTTTCTAATGTATGACTCTCTGGGATGTTCTAATGTGTGAAATTGTTGGGAGAAGGTTTGTAGAAGGTTGTTGAGAGAGCCTGCTGTGGAATGTTGTTGGGAGAGTCTAATGTATGCCTCTGGGATGTTCTAATGTGTTATATTGTTGGGAGAAGCTCTGTAGAAGGTTGTTAAGAGAGTCTAATGTATGACTCTGGGATGTTCTAATGTGTTATTTGTTGGGAGAAGCTCTGTAGAAGGTTGTTGAGAGAGTCTTATGTATGACTCTGGGATGTTCTAATGTTGTTTTATTGTTGGGAGAAGCTCTGTAGAAGGCTGATGGGAGAGTCTAATGTATGACTCTGGGATGTTCTAATGTGTTATATTGTTTGGAGAAGCTCTGTAGAAGGTTGTTGGGAGAGTCTAATATATGACTGTCTCAGATGTTCTAATGTGTTATATTGTTGGGAGAAGCTTTGTAGAAGGTTGTTGGGAGAGTCTAATGTATGACTCTGGGATGTTCTAATGTGTTATATTGTTGGGAGAAGCTCTGTAGAAGGTTGTTGAGAGAGTCTAATGTATGACTGTCTGGGATGTTCTAATGTGTTATATTGTTGGGAGAAGGTTTGCAGAAGGTTTTTGAGAGAGCCTGCTGTGGAATATTGTTGGGAGAGTCTAATGTATGACTCTTGGATGTTCTAATGTGTGAAGTTCTGGGAGAAGGTTTGTAGGAGGTTGTTGAGAGAGCCAGCTGTGGAATGTTGTTGGGAAAGTCTAATCTATGACTCTCTGGGATGTTCTAATGTGTGAAATTGTTGGGAGAAGGTTTGTAGAAGGTTGTTGAGAGAGCCTGCTGTGGAATGTTGTTGGGAGAGTCTAATGTATGACTATCTGGGATGTTCTAATGTGTGAAATTGTTGGGAGAAGGTCTGTAGAAGGTTGTTGAGAGAGCCTGCTGTGGAATGTTGTTGGGAAAGTCTAATGTATGACTCTCTGGGATATTCTAATGTGTGAAATTGTTGGGAGAAGGTTTGTAGAAGGTTGTTGAGAGAGCCTGCTGTGGAATGTTGTTGGGAGAGTCTAATGTATGACTGTCTGGGATGTTCTAATGTGTGAAATTGTTTAGAGAAGGTTTGTAGAAGGTTGTTGAGAGAGCCTGCTGTGGAATGTTGTTGGGAGAGTCTAATGTATGACTATCTGGGATGTTCTAATGTGTTATATTGTTGGGAGAAGGTCTGTAGAAGGTTGTTGAGAGAGCCTGCTGTGGAATGTTGTTGGGAAAGTCTAATGTATGACTCTCTGGGATGTTCTAATGTGTGAAATTGTTGGGAGAAGGTTTGTAGAAGGTTGTTGAGAGAGCCTGCTGTGGAATGTTGTTGGGAGAGTCTAATGTATGGCTGTCTGGGATGTTCTAATGTGTGAAATTGTTGGGAGAAGGTCTGTAGAAGGTAATTGAGAGAGCCTGCTGTGGAACATTGTTGGGAAAGTCTAATGTATGGCTCTGGGATGTTCTAATGTGTTATAGTGTTGGGAAAAGCACTTTGTAGAAGGTTGTTGGGAGAGTCTAATGTATGACTCTCTGGGATGTTCTAATGTGTGAAATTGTTGGGAGAAGGTTTGTAGAAGGTTGTTGAGAGAGCCTGCTGTGGAATGTTGTTGGGAGAGTCTAATGTATGACTATCTGGGATGTTCTAATGTGTGAAGTTGTAGGGAGAAGGTTTGTAGAAGGTTGTTGAGAGAGCCTGCTGTGGAATGTTGTTGAGAGAGTCTAATGTATGACTCTGGGGTGTTCTAATGTGTTATATTGTTGGGAGAAGCTCTGTAGAAGCTGTTGGGAGAGCCTGCTGTGGAATGTTGTTGGGAGAGTCTAATGTATGACTCTCTGGGATGTTCTATTGTGTGAAATTGTTTAGAGAAGGTTTGTAGAAGCTGTTGGGAGAGCCTGCTGTGGAATGTTGTTCGGAGATTCTAATGCATGACATTATTTGGAGAAGGTTTGTAGAAGGTTGTTGGGAAAAGGTTTTTGGAAGGTTGTTGGGAGAGTCTGCTGTGCAACCTTATGTTGTTGGGGCATGATTGACATTATCCATTCTACTGTTGTATTTATGTCATATACTGGCATTTCTCCAATAATGAACCAGTGACAGTATAGGGAACAACCAACATTGTGAATGACAGTGTGATCAGGGTCCACACTGGTGGCAAATGTCACATAAAGTTGTGACAAGGGCCTGAACAGTTTTATAATATTATCTTGGCTTGTCCTAGCAGATGCTTGTAGAAGAGTTTGAATCCAACAAAGAAATAATTTCCCCACCCACCGCCCCCGAATATGTTGAATATTCGTTTTATAAACTCCTGATAATTGATGTTTAAGGTGAAAAAGTTAAACAGATCTTAGACTACAGAGAAAATATGCACATTAAAATACTTTGTATGATATTTCTTTTTAACACCCACATACTAATATATTGGATATAATAATGTGAAGAAATGATTGATTTAAAGATAGCTAACTGAATGAGAAAATAAGGACCTTGGGTGAAAAGGAACATAACAATGAAGTTTGTTAATTGGGATGTTTCAAATGAAAAGTACGGTGATATGCCTTGCATTTTGCATGATCATACAATATGATCAAGCCCCATGTCATTTGATACATATTCAGTCAATACATTAGAAATATTTGCTGTTGCTAAATATTATGAAGGCTAAGTAATAAAATACTAGTTAAAAAAATAATTACTCAAAAATTGTCAGAATCTGTCACATGACAGAGGCTTTACTATGAATTGGACAAACCAGTCTTAGTGGTAAAGTTTGTTGCCTGTCAATCAGATGTTCCTGCACTGCTGTAGGTTTGAGTCATGCTGGTGTCAGAATCTTTCATGTGAGGAACGTGACCAGTGATTCTACCAAGGTACTTTTCTATGCTCGAATAGAACAATGTCAGGTAAAAACTAGTCTTTGGAAGTTCACACTGATTAGACGGCACAGATGTGCGGACTGATCTGGATCAAAACTGTATGCAATGCGATAAAGGTGTATCCATGGAGGAAAGGGTTAAAATTATGTCATGATTTAAAATAAACAACATAGGTTTTTAAATTTCACAGAAATAAATATAAAATAAAATGAAATATTTGTAACAAAGAAATCTAAAGTTCATTAAATGATTATTAATGATTGTTGGTTCTTTCCTTAGTTCGCATCCAAATACCTCACTGGTATTTCAACCAATCAGCTCCTCAGGATTTAAGACTGGCCTGACTGGTCCATTTCATCAATTGGTCATTGGATTGACGTTTGAAAACAATAATGGGGACATAAAATCACACTGATTAAACCATCTAACTTGGAAGGATTATGTTTAAATCCTGCAGTGAAAAAAAAATTATTGCAAGGTTTAAAGAGGTGTAATCAATCGTTTATTTACATTTGATGTCTTCATATTTTTGTCATGTAGAACAAGATTTTTGCTTTTTTTGTGGTTGCATGATGTATGTATAGACAGATCATTATGACACTTTATAATCTAACTGCTTTATTTATCATAACCAAATAGTGCAATTATGTCTGATTTCGTGAAACAGTGTATTCCATTAGTGATAAATGCATTTTAAAAGGTTTATTTTGTATTTAGTTTTGTTAAGTTGCGATTGCAAGTGGATGTTGTAACAATCAGTCTCCTAGGCATTATAAAAATTTATTTTGCTTTCAGTAAGTTTCGCTTGATTTCACCAATAATTTTTGTTACATAAACGATAAAGGCATTTTAAAAGGTTAATATTTTACTTTTGCTAAAAGCGTGCATTTAATCGTGCACTTAATCTATAAAATTTAAGATAAGTGGACATGTTCTGCCTGAGGGTCCGGGATGACATGGTTTAGCAACAGATCAACACAGTTTGGCCTTTTGTTTGTTATGCTATCTATATAGACCATCAGGTTATCACAATCGAAATTTCATAATTATGATAATACACAATATTGATTTAATATTTGATGAAATGGCTTATTTCTTTATCATTGTTCACTTAGGTTGGTTCACTTAGAACAAAAATCAATTAAGTACAATACATAGCACTTCCTGAGTTTTTGCCCTAATGTGGTAATTACGTTAACCAATAATGTGATAATCATTTGCAGCCAGCGTAGACCCAGATCAATCTCTGGAGATTCAAATCAGGGTCTACACTGTTTGCTTTGTAGTGAATAAATTAAATAACAACACCTGTGAGAATAAAAAAAGGGTTTGTACATATTTTATATACCCCTTTCTTCATGGCGTACATCTTTTAATCTATGGGCGACTAATTTATGTCCAGATCAGCTGGCACATTCATGTTGTCTGATCAGGATTTACACTGTCATTAGGTAATTTCTGACAAAGAAGCAAATAGTGAAGATCAAAATCAGACACTACTTTAATATAATTCTGTATAGCATGAATGGACTTACTTGCGTTAATCGTGAATTCATTACATTAAATTACATTAATGAGTGCGTAAAGGGTACAGTGTCTACACTGTCACAAGTTGAGCTTCTGCGTTGAATGATTCAGTTACCTTTGTGTGACTGTTTTTGTCCAATTATCATACTTAATGTCTTAGATGACTTATGTGACTTTGCCATTAACAAAGTTTAAGGCAGCTAGACTGTTAAGGACACAGGTGTATTTCAGATTGTTGATTTCCTCCATACATACACATTTTAACATGTGTGCGACCACTGTAAATCTAGATCAGCTGGCACATCTGTGCCATCTGATCTGGATCTGCACTGGTCACATCTTGGTCAGTGTTACCTCATGAATCCAAAAGCAAACAGTGAAGATCCTGATCAGACAGCACCTATGTGCTGGCTGATAAGATCGATCTACTCTGTTTGCTCATGCCATAAAGACATTTATATGGAGGAAAGGGTTAACATGTTAGGACCATGTTGTAACACTTGTGTGGCTGGAGAGTAATTATAAGAAAATAACACATTTTTTGTCTCCCCATGTGAAAAACATTACTTTGAAATATGCCTGATTGCACTAATTTCATTAGCAGATTGGGCTTGTTTTAAAAATTTTCTAATTTTTATTAACCATCCCTAAAGTAAAACCATATATTCACCTGTGAAAATGGTGGATTCCAAGATCCATCTCTGAATACTGTGTTATTTACATATATTTTATGCTTAGGGAAAATATAAATCTTTAACAAAAAGTGGCATACATATTCAAAATTTATCTTGCATTTTTATTGCAGGAACTTTCATCTCTGAAATATTGGGTGGGGCTTAAAGTAATGAATCTGTAGGGTATCTGTTCCATAAAAAGCTTCTTTTACCTACTCATTTAAGAAAATTATGTCTGCAAACAGCAACACTTAACAGTATTACTTATCTAAGGACACATGGGTTCATGTAAGAGTAAAGGTGTAAGCCATTAATAAACTGTCTAAATGGCTTCTGATATACTTATCACTGTCTCTTCATCATTAATTGAAGATTAATGTGTATGTATACATGGCTTTATTACATTGTCAACTACAGGTTCTGCCCTTGTTGTATTAGTCACCTTTTATTTCACCTACATCTGGTCACTTCTCTCTTTACTTGAAACAGATTATATTGGTACCTCATGTGTAGATCCAGATCAGCCTGGGCCCAAGATCATGTAGCTAAATCTGGAGACTAGTCTCAAATCTCAAGGCTCTGATTGGCGGAAAGGGCGACTGGTCCCAATCCAATCATATACTTGAGATTTGAGACTGGTCTCCAATCTCAGTTTTATGATCTTTGGACCTGTACAGATTGGTCTGGATCTACACCAGTTACTTTTAGAGTCATTAAATCAAAAGTGACTTAGTTAAGATTGTGATCAGCTCTCAGAGACACTGGTCACACATGGGATATAAGCAGTAATTCATGGAACAAAGGGTTATAAGCTCAAGCCATCAAATTACAGTGTTACAGCATCATTACTTTTGATTATAACTACATGAATATGCATTGTATGTTTGTATTGTCTTTGTACTGTTGTGGTAACAATCCTGTTTGTTTGGATTTAAACCAATAAAATGATTTGATTTCATTTCATTTCATTGAAAGACAAATAATGGGGTCTTTTTAGTTCCAGTAAATTTAAAAATACATAATATGTTCACGTACTATTGTCAAACATATTGCATGAACACTTTCCAGTGAAAAATAGTTAAACTATTAAAAACATATAACAGGCAAAGGTTGTTGTTGTCGATGGCCGTTTTTGTTGTGACGAAACCGACGTAAAGGGACGTAATTAGTAAAATTAAAAACACTTTGTTTGAAAAAAGTTTAACTCATTTAAAAACAACACTGCTCTTACACTACTTTGTTATGTTTAAAAAGTCTCAATAAGAACGTTATTTATCACCAAAGATAAGTTCAATTACCATTTCATAATATTTTAAATTTGTAATCTATTTATATACAATAAATCCAAACGGATGTAAGTTGATTTTTTAGGATTCAAAATATGTCTCTTTACAAAAGATTACACTTGCCTGGTATGTATACAACGCGTTAAACAGTACGAACAGCGATCAGATAATAAAGCTTTCCGGAAATGCTTGAACGAATCTTTCATGATTAAAACCGTCAATCCCACTTCTGGTATTTGCAATAAATATCGCAAAATATTTTGCAGTAGTTCTAATACAAGCTCATCAAACAATGGATTACCCCGCTCCAAAAATGCGTCTTGTTCAAAATAAATTCTGAGCCGTCTTCGGTGCCACTTTTTATACAACCAAGTGGTTACAGTCACGGCACTTGTCTGATATGCACGCAAAACAGTAATGAGCAAAACTAACATCTAAAACTGTTCGTTTTTTAAATATCTGAGGCAAATTATTAAAACATGAAGAAATTCCGTCGTCTAACTTGTGGTTAAACTGCGAACGGCTGCTGGCAACAAGCTACTTGGAACTTTTTTCTGTATGAATAGATTTCCGGTAAGTCGAAAATAAAACAAAAACAAACAAACAGAAAACAAACAATTTAATGGCAACCATTACACTAGAAACAAGACACTTTTACTATTTAAATGTGCGTTTGCACCTATTCGCAATACTTATGTTTCCGTGTTATAATAGGGCCATGCAGAGGTCTATATTTTTATTTCACAAAGCAGAACCATTGTTTATAATAGATAATATCCATGCGATGAAGTGTCAGTGTCGAAAGTTGCAACTTTAATCATTGTTATTACCCTTTACTCCATGTATACAGGTTTAATTGCATGTACAAACAGACTATAGATCAAGATCAGGCGGCACATTTGTGCCTTCTGATCAGGTCCATTTGCTTCTTGGTCAGAAATAACCCAAGGAATCTAAAAGCAAACAGTGTAGATTTGATCAGATTGCCTGGATGTGCTGGCTGCTCTAGATCTAAACTGTTTGCAATGGATAACAGCCATATCCCAAAGAGCAAAGATACAAACATTTGTGTTATCAAAATCATGTACTGTCCTGAATTTGACTTTTAATAGCGTTTTTCTATCCCTTAACTCAATGAATACATGTTTTGGTTAAAGATACTGGCTGATAGTAAGCACTCTAGTCCTTGAAGAGACTGATTGCAGATATTGGGTAATGTAGGGTCTTGTTCTATAAGGTTAAACCCTTTATCTGCTGAATTACTGTACTGGGCTTGCATTTTTCTGTTTTTAATCAGTCCTTTTATTTTTCAAAGCAATTTTTATGGGTTCTCAGAAATATATGGAATGAACAGAAAACTTTGAACATCCTGATCAGATGGCATGGATTTGCACATGCCATATTATTCAACCCCTTACTTCATAAATACACATTTTTATGCATGTGCAACCAGTTTAGATCCAGACCAGCCAGCACATCTGTGCCATCTCATAAAGGGAACAGTGCAGATCAGACAGCATGGATGTGCCGGCTGATCTGGATCTACACTGTTTGCCCACGCAATAAAGGTGTGTCTATGGAGGAAAGGGTTAATGCCTTATCCATATTATGATAAATGAGAAGTTATCCATTCAGCTCTCATTATAAAATGTGTATGTAAGAAAATATCAGACTTCATTATGTTTATATGTTTCTCTGTATATATCATTTGATGTATGTTAACAAGTTTTATTTCATAAGATCCAGTAGGTCTGAGTGTGGTACATGTATTTTCATGTGTCTTGTTGGAAAGAAAAAGACAGCTAATCTCAAATTTAAATGTTGCGGACATATTCTTGTTGGAAAACATGAAATCAACCAAGGTCTGAATCACCAAATTGGACTTAGTCTTTATGTTTAATACTTATCCTTTATTACTGCTGGTTTGAAGATTTTGGGTTAAATGATAAAATTCTGAAAGGAGAAAGATAATAATTATTTTTTAAAGTTTTTTCTATGTTGTACAACAACATTATCAATTTGAGGTGATTTTTGGAAGTGAGGCGATTTGTTTTTTTCAATTTTTGGAAGGGACTGGGTTGAAGGTTATAAAACTGAGCATGGAAACCAGTCTCAAATCTCAAGCATCTGATTGACCAGTCGCCATTTCAGCCAATCAGATGCTTGAGATTTGAGACTGGTTTCCAGTCTCAGCTTTATAACCTTGGGCACAGGTCATTATATAGATGCTGCTTATTCGTCTTCTATCTCAGTGTCAAAATAAAGAGGGTGGGAAAGAAGAAGATAGATCTGTTACTAATATAGGGTGGTGTGTATTGAATCAGATCATCTTCAAGCCTGGGGTATCGCTTCATCTGTCAGACCTGCCTTATTGTCAACACTGGTGTGTGACACATTGTTGTGTCACATCTAATGGGGACATCAGCCTTTTGTTTTAATTTACATATCTTTGTTTGGAGAAAGAAAATGGCTTTCTTAATTGATTTGTAATTGGATACTTTTCATGGATGAGGTAGATTTTGGATTACTTTGTATTCCTACTGTGTGAATGCATCATTGTTGTTTTAACAGCTGAGAAGGAAAAAGTTTCTTGGCTGTTTATGGCTAATTTATTTTTTGTTTGGATTTGGTTTAAATATTTGATGGAAAAAATTGTGGCTGACTAAAAAAGGTATGTGGGTTTTTGTTTATTTACTTGTAATCATGCTCAAAACGATATGTTTAAAAGTTTCTTATTTGATTTATCTATTATATTGTGATTGTGATAACTTATCAAAAAGACCTGTTTAATTTATCTCAAAGACTTGAATAGTTTATAGGGCATTGCTGGTATCTATTTTGTTATGAAACAAACAATGATTTTACATATTAAATCACACTTTTTTGGTGCAGTATCATTTAAAACTATTATTGTTAGATCTTTGACAGACTTATTGTAATAACAACTATTCGCCTACAATTTAATGACTAACATTATGACTACCTCCCCCCTGGTTTCTACTTCATTTTTTTGTACCAGAACATGAAAACAGAGTCATGTTGACCATGTTAAATATATTTGTTGACAGGTGATTACATAATAAAACAATAGATCTGTCTTGTGTGGTTGACAACTGTGGTAAAGATAACCATAAAAGTCAATTTTCTTCAAGTTTCTATTGCTCTTTAATTGTTTCTAATTCAAATATAAATAGGTAATGAGGTTTGGTAATGTTTTGTGATGAGATCCTTAGGTCATATGCAAAATAATTTTTTTTATTTAATATTTGAAAGAAAATTTTCAATATATAGAGGGCTTGTAACTGTTTAACCCTTTTCTCCATATCCTTTCCACGACCATAACGTATTTAAACATGACAAAATTTTGACTTCTCAAAACCCGACCCTGTTTTACAGGAAGACACCCGAAACGTATTTAAACGTATCAAATAAATCGCTTTTCAAAACCCGACCCTGTTTTTTCGTCGGAAACCCGTCAATTTATTTTTCATTTTTAAAAAAGTCCTTACTTTGGTGGCTATTTAAAAGAACAGAGAATCATCGATCAGTATTTTAAAACTATTAGTCCTTTGAACGCATTGCATATTTTCTCTCAAATATAATTTAGTAAGAAATTGAATACATTTGACTTAGATAATCTGATAAGAAAATTAGTAATTTTAAAAAGTTTAATTTTAAGAAAAAAAATCTAATTATATGTGTTGCTCTTTCTTCATCTTTCATTGTCAAAATAAAAAAGTTGCTCCAAAACAGTTATTCATTATTTTAAAAAAATCCTATATCTATCTAGTAATAACTTAAAAATGACATTTTTTGCAATGACATAAAAATAAATTACTGTTAATTAGATTAATTAATTTACGGAATTTTACGTTACAGTCTTCCTGCGATAAACAGAATTGTTCACCAGTTACGTAAAAGAGCGTTGAAATTCGGGATTTTAACGCACTATTCTTGATATGCATTTTCCAACTTTTTTACAGAAGAAAGACCGTAACGTGTTTTACAGTTATTTATAGGGTTTCTTACCATGTTGAAAATTGCAAATTTCATTAAAAGGTAGAATACCGGTAACGGACAAAAGCGTATATACTTTATTCAAACATACATTTATCAACGGGCATTAAAAAAAATTTACGCAGATTTCCGTTATGGGTTTAAAAATCATGAAAAAGGCACACGTTTAAATACGTTTCGGGTGTCCTCCAGTAAAAAAGGGTCGGGTTTTGGGAAGTCAAAATTTTGTAACGTTTAAATACGTTACGTACGTCCGTCCGTCCGGAAAACAGGGTCGGGCGCGGAAAGGATATACAACTGTATACACATTTTTATGCATGTGCAACCATTGTAGATCCAGATCAGTCTGTACATCCGTGCCATCTGATCAGGATCTGCACTGGTCACATTATGATCAGAAATAACCTAACAAATCATAAAACGAACAGTGCAGATCCTGATCAGGATCTGCACTGTTTGTTTTTAGATTCTTTTGATTATTTCTGACCAAGATGCGACCAGTGTAGATTTGTCATGCCATACACTGTTTGCTGATCTATCAATGAATCCAGATGATTAATATTTGTTATAGCCCCTATGAACCATAAAGGACTTGCAGTACACAGATTGATAAAAACATTAGTCTGTTATACCCTTTCCTCAGTATGTAAGCATTTGTACGCATGTGCAACCAGTGTAGATCCAGATCAGGATCTGCACTGGTCGCATTTTGGTCAGAAATAACATAACAAATCAAAAAGCGAACAGTTTAGATCTGATCAGATGGCACGGATGTGCCAGCTGATCTGGATCTTAACTGTTCGCCCATGCCATAAAGGTGTGTATTATGGAGGAAAGGGTTAAAGATTGATAAAAACAAGGATTTATATTATTAATAAATTATGGGAGATCTGCAGAATGGTGATCTGTAGTATAAGGTTCCCAGATGTGCAGACTGAGCTAGGTCTTCATTGGTAACAAATGTGACACAATTCATTACTGTGCAGCATTTATAGGGTTGATAAAGGAATCACATAAAGCTAGAACAAGGTCAGAAAACCTTGAAGCTGTTGATAACTTTTGGCAACAGCTTTTAGAGAAATTAATAAAACTCACTGTTTGTTTTGAATAAGGGTCAATACCCAAAAGTAATCTATTTTGAGTTGATGCAATATTTTTTGTTATATCATCAACCTTTTATTCATTCACTTGTTTTACAAGGAAATTAATAGAATGTAAGATACATAAAATAAATATGTTCATGCTAAGTATGTTTTAGAAAAATTACTGTTTCATCTATTTTGAATAGGAATAACATGGTCTTTAATTTCTACACCCACACTTGAATGGTTGCCAGTAATAAGGAATGATGAATCATGATTGTAATAGGATTATTAGTTAATATTTGTCAACAACTTTTAAATAAGTAAATAAAATATTAAGAAAGCCAGTCATTTGGTATATGTAGGTAGATAACCTGTTACTAAAGTTTATACAGAATTATGACCCATTGTTTGTTAACCCATTAAGCACTTTAGCTATATTTAAAGCTGAATTCTCATTTGCATTCAGTATAAACCCAAAACAGGCAGTCAGATCAGGGTCTGCCAGAGATGTGTTCCAGTTTGTATTGTTTTTCTTTCCTTTATGTTTTCAAGGATACGATCTTGGTACATTTTTACTATTGCGTAAAATGACTATTGTTAATTCCTTGTAGAATGATAAATAGTTGTAACTTTATATGTTTTAAAATTGTTTACTATTGTTTTCGGTATTGTTTTTGTTTGTGAAATAAGCAAACAATGTTTAAGCATTTATTGTAAGCCAATTGTTTTAGAGGTTACTTAACAATGCATCACCATTGGCATGAAAATACTTGTTTACGAAGTATTTTTATCAGATGGACTTTAACGACCTTTGTAGAAAGACACTGTGACAGAGTCAAAGTAACGAGACAACTTGTTAGTAATAAATCTGCATGGTACATTGTTGAGTTTTCTGTTGAAACGTGTATGTCATAATTCTTTTTTCATAATCGCGATTACAACTAACAAGATAGTAAAGAAGTCACTCGTTCAGAAAACTGATACATTTGTCTTTAGTATATTTTTTATTGTTTTCTTATTAAATACAGTTGCCCCTTACAAATCTTGATATCTTTACACAAGTAAGTAATTTTTCATAAAGGCAAGATTTTTATTTGAATTCTGTAGTATTCAATCATTGTTAAACATTTACGGTCCATGTTCAGGATTCTTTGTTTCATGGGGGAAAGAAGACAGAAAATAAAAAGAGTTATACATCAAGTGTACATGTTCTGCATTTCTAACGAGAATGAGGAAAATTGGAGAAATTTATTTACCGAAATATGTAAGTTTGTATGTCTCATACTTGTAGTATAAAATTTTAACATGATTATTCAATCCATGGGGCATAGCTTAATATCCCATTTGCTAGCAGTTTACATCCAGATCAGCCTGCACATTTATGCAACCTGAACAGGGTCTACACTGTTTGCTATTTGATAAATTAGACTTCTTTTGACTTAGAAGTGACCAGTTGTAGATGCAGAACATTCATGCAACCTGAATAGGCTCTGAACTGTTTGATATTTGATTAGTAGTTTACATCTGATCAAGAAATGACCAGTATGGATCCAGATCAGACGCCACAGAGTGTAGGCTGATCTGGATCTTCACTTTGGGTAAAGCCCTTAATTTCATGGAGTAAACTTATTATGTGTTGTTATAGTTTCCAGTTAATGAGAAAATCAAAGAAATGAAGATAGAAATGCTGATCAATATTTCCTAATTGGATAATCAATATTAGTCTAAGACGCCATTCTTTATCTTTACTGACTGCCGTGTGTAAATAAGAGCTTTTTATTTTACTGTTGTCATAAAAACTGTTTGTTGACAGAACAGAGTCTACTTTGATAACAGTTTTATTTGGAATTAACCCAATTAACGCTTACTGTATATAAACAGGTTTTATCGCAAGTGAGGCTTAGTGTAGATCCAGATGAGCTGGCACATTCATGCCATTATATCATGATCTACACCGTTTGATATTTGGTCAGAAATAATCTAATGAATGAAAATAGTATCTATTTAGGAAAGTGTGATCAATTTTTTTTTATTGCAGATGAGATGAAAAACAATTAATTACTTCATTTCAGCATATAAAAAACAGTTATTTCCAAATCATTTAGGAAATTTAGTTCCAATGAAGTTACAGGATTGCAAATTATTTATTTTAGACAAATAGCCATGTTTTTTCGATACCTTCTATCATTGCAGTTTGTATTGAATATCTTCAATGCTTGGCACAGAAACTTGATTATTTTTCAAACACTTTTTCAGATTTGACCCCACCCAAAATGTCATACAAGAAAAATGTAATTGTGAAAGAGTTGTCAATGTTCAGCTGTATAAGGTGATTAGGTGCATTCGAAATAGTTTCTAATATTGCAAATAATCACAAATAGTTAGTATCTCCGGTAACTTAAAAATTAAATATTTTGACAAGGCATCAATGGAAAGGGAAATCAACAAATCTCTGGATGAATACATTCTGTCTGTCACTGTCATGTTGATTATGTTTTTTTGTACTTCGCAATTTTTATTTGATTGATCAAATGTTGATATGTTTGAATAGGTAGTGCACATATCGAAAAGTTCTCATATTTGTTTGTACTTTGTATTTTTCACTTGTCAATGATTTATTCTTGTCTTGTTTGGATCTTGATTTACAAGATTCTGTCAGAAAGGAATTATTGAGAAGTGGTGAATGTTTTAATCTATTCATTCCTCCTTTTAAAAACATTGCGATTGCATAAGTTCTAAAATACCTTTATGAGAATAAATTTATTCAATTTGAAAATTCAGCCATCAAAGATTGATTTAAACTACAATATTCTTAAAATAAAACTTTCTTAGATACGATCACTAGTATTTCATGTTTTTTTTTGCTATTTTCACAGTATCAAAATGGTGATTTTTTTGTGTCAGGGGATTGAATTGATATTTGATGGTTTTCATTTGGAAAACAGTTGGGTTGTTTGAAGAGAGTAAAGCCAGATGGGCTTCATGCTAACTTTAAACAATCCAATTGTTATTTATACCCAGATGAAAACCATCAAATACCAATTTGATCAGATTTACTTTTAAAATACATATTTAGTATTTCATTTACATATACTGAAAATACACAGCTACTGCCTTATTTAGAGAAATCAATTGTCAGGCCTTTTTGCTTGTATTGTTTACGATGATTTTATTTTAACACTGACCCTTATTTAGGGTTTTGCTACTGATTGGAATGAGCTTTGATTTTGTTGTGTTTTTATTGAAAAAAAAAATTTGCTAGTTGAGTTATTCGTTTCCTATATTGTTATATAAACAACACCTTGAGCTTAAATTTGTCTTCATTTTGTAATTTTTTAATTAATACTTTTTTTGTAGGAGGAATATTAGTGTTGCTATTCTAAACTGTAGTTCAATATTTTCTTGTTAATATTTCTTTACAGTTTTGATAGTGTTGTGATATTTAATGATTTAACGATTATAATGAGCCTATACGGTGTCTATGCTTAGTCAAAATATATATTTTACTACAAAATTAGCATATTATTAGCATTTAAGTCTATTCAGATTACAACTTGAAATGAATAATATGATATACTTTCATTGATTGTTGTTTATGAAAGTTCATATTTACCTTTTTGTCACAATTCTGGTTTCATCAAGAAATACAGTTTAAAGACACTTTGCAAATTTTGTAAATAATACATATATTGGTTTTGCTTACATATAAACAGACAATTGAAAACTGTTTTTTTTTGTTCAGAATGGCTGTATGTATGGTGAGTAATTTATTTTGTTCAAAAGTATCCAAATTTTATGTGACACATTTTTAAAGATTTTTTTAAAAGCCCATTAAAGTTTGTTTTTGCCTACTTGCCTACGATATCTGAGAGCAATTAAGATCTCTGATTTTGAATATTTATCAATTAATGTGTTTCCCTTGCTGTCTGAATATTTCATAATTATCAGACTTGTCAGGTCAACTATTCTAAGAAAATGGTAATTGATAGTAGTCACCAAAATGTTTTGACATCACACTAGTCTTAACCCTTTTCTCCATATACGCCTTTCCAATAAACAGTTTCGCAGTCCTGTACGAGTTACTTCCCGCGACCGAAAATCAATCCAAAACGAGGCTCCGCAGGATAGCTGAACGATCGGGCTAATGGCTTAAGCACAAAATAGCTAACCTTATCCGCTATATTGCATGTCTGCGTTCGTCGCCGGCGGTGAAAAATAAGTTGCTGGTCTGTTATTCTAGCCAGACTTTTTTATGTTCACTATTTGTTAGATATTTAGATTTTTAATGACTTAAGAACATGTACCATTCTTGTTGACAGTAGGCTGTATGAAACGCAATTTGGACAAACATAAGCATTAACTTTACCAATTATGTACAACAATTTCTTCTTAATATCTTTTCTGCTGAAAATATATTTTACTGGTGTAAATGTTGCTAATTGCTAAGGCTAGTAATGCGCTATTATCCGGAAATCGTGATATGTCAACATCTGGTTACATGATCTGTAGACAAACAAATACAATCTGAATTTGTTGATACTTACACATTTGAACAATAGAATTTTTCTAAAAATTTAAGGCGTTTATGGTCAACGAATAAATTATTTGAATATTTAAAATATTACGTATACTTCACAATCAAATATGATTGATTCTGTCTTGAAATAAAACAGGATCGGTAATCTGATTGTATGTTGTAGGAGTATCATTCGTAGAATAAAATCCAAAAATTTAGATGCCGGCTTCCAACAAGATGGGAATATTTATAATATATCACAATATGGTTGCATATCCAATTTAGATTTCTTAGGTTTGACAGGTTGTAATTTTGGCATAAAAGCCAAACTCCTGATTAAACATATATAAAATGTTTTGACAAGATTTGTTTCTTATTGACGACTTTTGTCTCCATAACGTGTCGTAATGTTGATTAAGAATCCATTTAAGTGCTAAATCAAATACATTTGCTGGCACATCCAGTAGTTAATGGACTCCGAAATACTTAAAAATTGGGAGGTGTAGATACCTTGCAAAGAGAAATTACACGATCTCTATTGGTCAATGATATCTGCCCCTTTAAGTAATTGACAGATGACCCCGTGTGCGAGACAGTTTGACATGTTTATGGCATGCCGCCTTCAAAATCAATCGCCGCCGACATAATCACAACATGATGTCAGTAGTTGAATAGACACGGTAATCCGGAAACGAGACTCAATTAAGCCGTGAAGAGAACACTGCGACTGTCTGTTAGTTCGAGTCGTTAAGTGTTTAATGCGAGGAATAATGAATTGACACTTTTACTCAGAAACCTGATTGTTTTATAAATTAATTTCAAAAATATCATGACGCTGATGTATTATCACTAATTCAAAGAGAAAATATATTTTTCAAAAAAGAATTTTATGATAAAAAAGAAAGTTGTAGGTACATATTCCCTATTACGTTATTACAGCGAGCAATCATCTTTCCTGTAGAGCAGTCACGTGATTGGACAGGGGAGGTAACCAAATAAATTCATCGAATTATTGGAAAGGCGTATATACGTGTACATTTTAAAGCATGTGCTACCAGTGTACGGGTAGATCCAGTTAAGCCAGCACATCTCTGCCGTCTGATCTTGATCTGCACTGTTTGCTTTTTGGTTAAAAATAACCTAATAAATAAAAAACGAACAGTACAGATCCTGATCAGATGGCACAGATGTGCCAGCTGATCTGGATCTACACTGTTTTCCTACGCCATAAATGCATAATATATGGAGGAAAGGGTTAAAGGTTATAGTTTTGCTTGCAACCTATTCTCATACAAACTGCTATAGCTACAGTTTTCAAAACTTGGACATCCTGTTCATCATCATTCCTGGTCTGTCATGTACCATAACTCTGAGTTATGTTATGATCAAGTTATGGGCCTTTTTCAAGAATGTAAGGTTGCAAGCTGCATACATGCTCATAACTTCCATAACACTAATATTACAGCTTTGAAACTTGGAACACATGTTCACCAACACATATACCAGGTTACCATACCTTTTTTAAATAGTAGAGAAGTATGTTCCAAATAGCTCTTGCTTTAAAATTTGCTCTTTAACTTCAGCTTAAGGAAGCATGTTTGTTTTATTGCTTTCAAATTATATGTGGAGACATAGGGTTGATAAATGACTGGAGACTGTTCAGTTGTTTTAGTCCAACCATTATTGTTGGCAACTTAACCCTTTCCTCCATAGACACCTTAATTGTGAGGGCGAACAGTTTAAATCCAGATCAGCCGGCACATCTGTGCCATCTGATCAGGATCTAAACTGTTCGCTGTTTGATTCATAAGGTTATTTCTGAACAAAATGTGACCAAAGCTCAGATCCTGATCAGACGGCACGGATGTGCCAGCTGATCTCGATCTACACTTGTTGCACATGCGTAAAAATGCGTACATATGGAGGAAAAGGTTAATATACTCTGGGCAGAAGTGACGTTTGGGGCCAAAGCACCAATTAACGTAACAATGTAATGGCGCTTAAATTAGCAATCACATATAATTTCCAACCACTACCAATGTAGTTGAGTGATATAATTGATCTTTTAGAACAACTTCTGATTAAACGCTTAACACTGTAAACTGTAGTTACATTTATATTTTAAGTAGAAAGCTCTTACATTTTCTACAGGGCAAGTTAGTGCTTGATTTGGTTAAAAGGAAAACCCATTTTCAAGTTGTACATTAAGTGCTTATTTAAATGGTTAAAATTACTGTGACACATACTGTTATTAAAGTATCTTTTAAACATTATTGATGGTAACAGGAGAATACTGTCTGTTTGTGATTCAATGGTAATGCTTAAATTAAAGATAATTTCAGATTAATGAAAGTTATTTTCTCATTAATCCTTTTTTCCATAAAGATAATGCATTTAACTGTTTGTGCAACCAGTGTAGATCCAGATCAGCTCGCACATTTGGACCATCTGATCTGGATCTGCACTGGTCACATATTGATCAGAAATAACCACATAAATCTAAAAGTGATCAGTTTAGATCCTGATCAGATGGCATTTAAGTTCAAGCTGACTTGGATCTACACTGCCCATGGAATAACAGCCATATCACATGGAGGAAAGGGTTCCTCATCAAAATAGATAGGAGGTATTACAAACATCTAGAAAAGTTTGCCTAGTGTACCTTGGCATATTGCTTTGGGCCTTTTACCTCTTCTTTAAGCACCAGTTTACTTATACAGCTTTTGTTCGATTGATCTACTGATCGAATTCTAACCATAATACCTGATCAAATAACGTTGTTCCAAATGGGGATTTTATCTGAAGCCGTCATTTGTTTATACCTATATCAAGGGCCTGTATATTATATTTTGAGTAGAAAAGATTGATGAATATATCAGATATATCCCATTGACAGGCTATTCTAGCAGATAAGCTCATTTATCAATGACTTCAAATCACTATGTATGGCTTTATTTGGTTCCTGATTATAAATTCTTATCTTGTAAAGTGTTCTCAAATTTACTATTTTATCTGAGTTTTTAATAAGGACAATGGTCTTAAAAATTGATATGAAATTTGAACGAAACAAGGTCATTTTACTGGTTATCAAAGACTTGTTTTGCTGTTAATAAATTTTAAAAATTTGTTGTTTTTTTCTTCACAAATTAGAATTTGTTTTGATCTCTGATTCCATTGATAATGACAGTTACAATTGTTAAAACTTGAGACATTTCTTGTTAACAAACTTAACTTATTGTCAATATTAGTTTAGAAACTTTCATTTTTGTGTTGTATTTACTTATTGTCATGCATGCTGCATCAAGGGCACAAGATTATATAAAAAAGATTAAAGACTAGTCTCAAATCTCAAGCATCCAATTGGCAGAAAGCCAATCAGATGCTTGAGATTTAAGGGTGGTTTCCAGATTTAGTTTGAAGATCTTGTAGAGGCATTCACTTGGTGGTATTAAAGTTATCTTTTTTATAATTGTTTGAATTATTATTTAACTATTTTAATAAGTCAACAACCATATTATCAAAGCTAAAATAATCTAGAAGTGCCCAGATAATACTCATTTACTACCTGTTGTATACATTAGCAAGTTCATAAGTAATAATGATGTTATCTAAATGTGAGGTCATAATGTACATTATGATGATGATTATTAACCCATAAAGCGCAGAGGACAGCATTTGTCACATTAACCCTTTACTCCATTTACATGTATACAGGGGCGAAAATACCTGCACTGTTAACTTTTTTATTCTTTCTGACCAGGAAGCGAACAGTGATATCTGAGGAGATGGCGATGATGTGCCAGCTGATCTAGATTTACTTTTTTTGCTTTTTCATGTGATAAAACATGTATTTCATAACTTTAGTGCTAAAAACAGTCAAAGTACCATTGAAATAATGAGTTATACTGATTTGTCATAAGGTTGTCATCTTTTATATGGAGTAAAGGGTTAAGGATTTGTGACAAGTGTAGTCATAGATGAGCCATGCAGTCTGATCAGGGTCTACCCGGTTTACTATTCAGATAATAAATTCTGTAAAAGACCCTTATACAATGAATGGACTAGCCTGTTTTGATATACCTAAAGCGTTAATATTTGAAAGTGGGTATTGTTATATAATGAGTAAAGAAAGTTTCTAGAATTAGTTCTCCATTTTTACATAATTGTAATATGAGGTAACAAGTCCTTATCAAGTATTATACAATTATTTACTTATTAGCTGGGAAATATGCTGTGATATTGACCTAAAAAATCGTTATTGACCGAGGCGATAGCCGAGGTCAATAACGATTTTGCGGTCAATATCAACAGCATATTTCCCAGCTAATAAGTAAATAACTGTTTTATTACATGAACTATAAATATATAGTTAAATTGTTAATAGGATTCTATTTATAAACATTCTATTTATAGACAGGTCAATATCAGCGAAAGCGGGTCAATATCTAGATTTATTGACTCGGTTATTTTGGGGGTGTGACCAATCGCGTTGCGTCTATTTATAGTTCATGTAATAATAACAGTTGTACCATGGATGTCTCAAGTACTTTGATAACAAATTTGCTTAAACACTTTCCTCCATATATATGCCTTTTTACGCATTTGCAAATGGAGTAGATCCAGATCTGCCAGCACATTTATGGCATCTGATCAGGATCTGCACTGTTGGCACTTTTGTCATAAATAACCTAATAAATAAAAAAAGAAAACAGTGTAGATCCTGATCAGATGGCAGGAATGTGCCAGCTGATCTTTACACTGTTTGCTCTTGCCACATAGGCATGTGTTATTTGGAGGAAAGGTAAATAGTTCAGAAACATAACATTTGTAAATACAACATTTCATAGGGCATGATACAAATATAAAAACTTTATTTAGATAAAATATTGTTTTATTAAGTACTCAACTGACGTTTAAAGTTTTATTTGTTTTTGGCTGTAAGTAAATAAAATGAGCCAACTGACCATTAAAGTGAGCAAACACAGACAAGTGGTCAATATTATGTCATGATGTTATACAATACCATGGATATTGAAGTATGTTCAAATGTCAAGTGTTGGTATTTAAATGCTACTTATTCCTGTCCAGACATCTGTATTGTTGGTATTATTTACCAGTGTGTCCTGCACTTTGAACATATGTTTGCAACAACTTTGTTTTTGTGCTGATACTAACCCACCAAACAGTTGACAAAAGAGATGAGTGTAAATACTCCAAGGTTCCAATAACTTTCATAGGCCGGTATTCCATAGTTCCGTGATGCGTGATCAGTGTCAGTGTCCGCGTCTGTGTACGCTATTTTTCACTCACCAAAGATATTGTTGGGTATATTCCATACCTCTGTGTATGTTCCGCGTCCGTGTTCGTATCCGCGATGTGGAACGGACATGGAGGTATGGAATATACCTAACGATATCTTTGGTGAGTGAAAAATCGCGGACGCGGATGCGGACACGGACACCGATCACGCATCATGGAACTATGAAATACCGGCCTTAATGTGATATTAGAACTTGTCATACAATTTGATCATCCAGTATGAATTATTGTAAAAAATAGCATTATAAAGTAGTTAAGTCATTGATTCAGATTCTGTATCTATATATCAAGTCAGTTTAATTTTTTTTGTCAACAAAATATACATTTGCTATATAACTAAACAGAACAAACATGGTCCTATAAACCATGGATATAATCATTGTAGATCCAGATCATATCAGCCTGCACATCCATGCAGTCTGATCAGGATCTACACCAGTCATTTGGTCATTTCTGATTAAGAAGGGAACAGTGCAAATTCTGATTAGGCAGCATGGATGTCCAGACTGAATTGTAAATACCCTGGTTGTTCATGGGATGTAACCCATGAGCCGTGGAGTAACAGGTTAAATTTAAATCAAAGTCCCCATGCGTAGTCTTCCAAATGAAACTGATGACAAGTACAAATGATGTTGTAAAACTGGTTGATTAGGATGACATTGTAAAATTTATACAAATTTTTGAAGCTTGTCCAAACTTTGGTGACACAATTTCATTGTAAACAGTCAGTGGTAAAGATCATAACCTGCAGATCTAAGTTAATTGTTATTTACTATCAAAACATGTGTCATTTACTATTGATGGTTTCTTGGTAGTGTACCAAGATTTTGGGTTTTGTGTGGAACATTCATTGGATTACACCTATTTAGTCATGAAGTAAGGATTATCAATTAGTGGTTTTGGTTTTTGGAATAATCATGGAACAAGAGGTGAGTTATGACATATTTTTAGAAATATTGTTTGAAGGGAGATTATTAATGCATTTCATTAATGACTAATTACGTTGTGTGGGAGTGCAAACTATAAAAAGAGCAAGGATTCTTATGGATAAATTCATTATACATGTCAAATTTGTAATAATTGCCTGTGTTTGATATACAGTAAATTGTTTTTGGTTTGATACTCAGTAAGACAGATGATGCCGGAATTGTTCAGCACAATGGTATTATAATTTTTATTATGCATTGCAATATATATTTTTAGACTCACTTGGTTCTTTTTTTACAAAGAAGCAATCGGTGTAGATCCAGATGTGCACAGATGGGCAGGCTGATCTGGATCTACACTGGTGGCAAATAAATAGATGAAAGTAATACAATTTTGCTAACAATGATCATGTGAATATCATTTCTGTCTTAATGTTTGAAAGTTCATCCCCTTGGAATTCAAGCTCTTGTTTGAAATAGTAATATTGAGCGGGCAATGAAAGGTTTCAGAGAAATGCTGGCACCTCAATGACCACTCATTTACTCTTCTACCTAGTTAAGTAACAACACATTGATTACTCCTTTGAACTACCAAATTGGAAATTTCTAATCTATTGATTTGAATCAAACTGGACCAAAATAGCTGATTATAATCTGAGTAAACACTCAATGTAATTAGAGAAGCCAATTTAAGTTTATTAGCCTCACAAGTCAATTTACAGGTCATAGAAGGTTAAAGAGGGAGTTATTTCAACTTTGTTTGATTTGAACATGTATAATAAACTGATTTTAATCGGAAAATTTACACTTTTATCACATAAATAGTGTTTAACAGTGTGACCAGTGACATTTGTCGTTTTAATTGGAATACTGACTGGGATATTCACAGTTAATGGCAAAATTGATTGATTTAATCATTGGTTACTCCTGATACCAATCGATGTTTATTTAATTGTAGGTATTTTATTACATTGTGATCATTGAGCCTGAATATTATTGTGTACCTGGTACAGGCCCCACAATTATATAACTGAGAATGGAAACCAGTCTCAAATCTCAAGCATCTTATTGGCTGAAATGATGACTGGTCGCCTTTCTGCCAATCAGATGCTTGAGATTTGAGTCTGGTCTCCAATTTCAGTTTTATAATCTCAGACCCGGGATCAGGTGCAAGGAGGTTTTTAGTTTAAATTTGTGTAATATCTATAATTAGGTGACGAGCGATTTTTCAGGTTTTTATTACGATATGATGATCCATTAGCTTACTTTAAATGTACTACTACATTCTCATTCATTTTCTTGTCAGTAATAAAGAGGTTCTGGAGAAGATTTTACATGTTATTTCTTTTTTGACAATTACCAAATTATGTCAGTAAATTGTTTATTCCGTATCTGACATGACTACATACAGTTTACAGAAATTTGCAACTTATGTTAGGACAGAAATTATTTTTGTATTTTTATGGTTTTATACACTCTTCTGTTACGCTTAAGCAACTGTCTCTCCATTATCTTTTATGTTTCCAATTGCATTGAATCTTCATCACCGTTCATTTCATCACTCTTTGGCTTCAACCCTTTCCTCCATATAATATTATATGCATTACATCACCATTCATTTCATCACTCTTTGGCTTCAACCCTTTCCTCCATATAATATTATATGCATTTTTATGCATATGTGACCAGTGTAGATCCAGCTCAGCCGGCACATCTGTGCTGGTTGCATTTTGGTAAAAAATAACATTATGAATAAAAAAAGCGAACAGTTTAGATCCTGATCAGATGGCAAGGATGTGCCAGCTGATCTGGATCTAAACTGTTCGCCCATGCCATAAAGGCGTGTATATGGAGGAAAGGGTTAATTAAGAGTGTCATTAATTGATGGTTGGTGGACTGGTTATTCAGTTGCAGTGTCGACTTTTACTGTTAATTTGATATTAATTAAGAGATACAAGTTAATTATTACAGGTGTTTTGAATTAGAATATAGAAACAAACATAGAATAAATGGCAATGTAAAATTTATCTGCAATATGATCATAAAAGACAGTTGTTTAAAAATAGATAATTATGTTTGACTGAGATTGAGAATAACCAAAACAAAAATGGTTGAGATGTCATTGGAGGAAACAAAATATTTATTTCTCAATCGACTTGATGTTTGTTAATTAATTTATGTTAAGTAGCTAACAAATATAGAACCTTGGTCAAATTACTTTTTTGAATTCCATTTGGTCAATATTACAAAAGCAAACATAAAAAGAAGACCAATGCACATTTGTTTGGACAACAGGCTTTTAATACTGTAGTCAGATTCTGTGTGGTCATTGTTGTGTTTTATTAGATTAAGAGTTGGTTGGATTACTTTGTAAGTTATTGTAATGCACCATGATACATGGAAATTACTTACTTTGAATGATAATAACTGGGAAAAAAGTAGTGCCGCAAGATAATTCACTGTGTTTTGTGAATACACTTTTGTTGTTAGTACTTCAGGGATGATGGTATCAGATCTAAGCCTAGCTCATATCCTTTTGTTTATTGACTATAAATGGTGTTGTTTTATTTGATGATTCAGAAGAATTTGTTGACTTGTTGTTCTTAAAGTTGATGTTGCCTTTTAAGTATGCTTCAGTTACAGATCCCTTTAGATTTATGTAATGGACTTGCCAGACTTTAAATTTTATATAGTCCATTTATTGTTCATTTGAATATTTTGCAGAAGTGTGTTACCTCGAAACTGATCAGTGAACAGCCTTAACAAACTACAGTCTCTAGGATCTGCAATACTATAATAACATAAGTTGAAGTTAACCCCTTCCACCTTGTACATGTCTTTATAGCATTGGCAAACAGTGTAGATCCAGATCAGTTGGCGCATCTGTGCCCTCATATCAGGATTTGCATGATTCGCTTTTTAATTGATTAACAAAATAGGTTATTTCTGACCAAAAATTGAAAAATGCAGATCCTTATCAGATGGTAGGGATGTGCCAGCTGATCTGGATCTACACTGGTCGCACACTCGTAAAAAGTCATATATATTGAGGAAAGGGTTCAACAGGCTCATGTCAACCTTCTTATCATTTAATTAAATCTTGTATCTTTCAGTTGGCGGCTTGCAAGGACTACAAGGAGCGGCAGAACATCCGCAGTGCCTTGAGGGAGTTGAAGGGGCTCAAGCTTGACGGGAATGAAGTCATTACATACTCCTTTGGATCTAACAGTGTAAAGCGACCATCATCCATAACTTCACCAAGGCAGAGTCAGCAAACACAGAAATCCAGTGCAATAAGCTTGAAGGACTCAGAGAATGTGATAAAAACTAAAACTAGTGAAAATAGCAAAGAATATGGAAAGCTAAAAGGAGATGATGATCAGAATCTTTTAAAAGAAAACAGTTCTGAATCCTGCAGCTTGAACAATGAGCAGGGTAAAAATAAACCTAAATACAGGAGTTATCTAAATGTAGGTAATATAAGTTCACCAAAAACATCACCAAGGTCTAAGAAAGATACACGCAGTCCAAGAAAAGTTCATACTGCTATTACGAGGATTAAAGTGTTAGATAAAGCAGACTTGGTTGATAAGAGTACTGAGACTGAAGAAGGGCATATTGTCGAGAAAGCTAAAACTGAATCTCGAGTGCCAAAAACTACCAGTGAACTTGATTTTAATGAAAAACTCAGTAAGATAAAAAGAAGAGACAGAATTGAGAGGTATGAAAGTACACCAAAGCCTAAATCTGCTGAGCAAAGCAAACATGAGAAATTAGCTTGTGAGGAAAATTGTGCAATAGAGTTTAGTGATGATATAAATAAAGTGAAGAAAACTTCTGTATTACATAGGCCAGTAAGTGTCAATTTATCTAGTCTGAAAAGTGATAGTTCTAAAGAGAATTTAAAGTCTCCTAGGTCAAATGTTACACCACCATTCTCTTCTCCAAGGAAACCTAGAAAAATTGTCAGTTACAGAACTAGTGCTTTTTCACCAACAAATAAATTAAGCCCTGTAAGTTCAACTGTTTCAAGATCAAGGTTGCAAAGTGCTCCTGCAAATGTTGAAAATTTAAGTGATTACTCAGGCTCTAATGATGCTCAGGGATTTGTAAGACATGCAAGTGATTCAAGTAGCCAAAGTTCAGATAGAACACATATAACTCAGGGTATAGAAGTAGCAGACTTATGTGGTGATACAATCAGTGATATTATTAGTGGTAACCTTAAAGTTATTAAAGTGGAAGAAATTTCTAAAAGATTTGAAAATTCAAAAGAATTTGAAGGACTATCTGTAAAACCAAATGACAGTATTTACAGTGCAAAACTTGTTCAGGTAGATTCTTTTAGCAATTTAACTGACAGTGCCAAGAAAGAAGTGGAAAAATCCTCAAAATCAAATACTACCAAGGATACTTATACAGTAGAAAATGGTAATACTCATGTAGAACTTGCCAGTAAACCTCCAAGTGCTAAAGAGTTATCTAAGAAAAAGAATAAAGAACATTTGAAATCAGAAAGAATTTTCACAGAGAAATCTTCACATACTCAAGAAAATATTTACAGTGCAAAGCCGGTAGAGATTATTCAAAAACCAGAATCAAAACATGAGAACCTAGTAACTAGATTAAGAAATAAACTTGATTCAAAAAAGAAAAGGGATTTTAAAACAGATTTACAGGAATTTACTTTCTTCACTAACACCATGAAAGAAAAACATGTCAATAAACTTAAATCTGAGGATAAAACAATTGTTTTATCACCTGTGAAAACAGAACCTGATGTTCAACTTGGAGAAAACGAAGTTGAGTTTGGTACAAATGTAATATCTAACTACACCAATAATAAAGCTATGACAATGGAAGAGCATGGTGATACAAGTATGTATAAGAAAAAAGTCGGATTGTCCAGAAAAAATAGAATTGATTCGGATGAACACAAAAATTACAGGAAATATAAAAAGAAAGCTAAAGATGGTGAGAAGAAACATGAAATTCAAGGTGAAAATGTGTCAAAACTGGATTTAACTGCTGATGCTAGAAATACACCAGGTGATGCTAGTCCAAGGAAAATTAATAAAGTAATGTCAGGTAGAAGAAAATTGCCTGAGATTCCGGTTAAACAGGATTCTGATCCGGAAGATGATGAAACTGTTCACCAGAGAACAATTCGACTTCTTCAAGAAAGGAGGATGGAAAGAAGAAGTTTTAGTGAAAAAGACGTGTGTAATGATCAAACTGAAAAATCCAAAGTGACTCCCACTGATTTGAAGAAGAGTCTAGAAAAAAAGGTTCAGAGGTCAGACTCAAAGAAAAAAGCTATCAGAGCCAGAAGAGAACTACAATTGCTGAACTTGGAAAAAGAGCTCAAATCAAACTCAGGAAATAAATCAGATTCAGATAGTGAAGTGAGAGAGATCAATGAACATTTAGACAAGGGAATAAGAGATCATTTATTTAATAAAAATTTATCGAAAGATAGTAATAGAAGACCTGTCCAGCGATCACAATCGGACAATGTGAGGAGACGAAGAACTGTCAGTGAAACAGATAGTGTTATCAATGCACCTGACGATAAGGTAGATGGTAGAAATGAGGAGTCCAGTGTTCTCAACATGTTTGAAGTGCAAGAACCTCTAACTCCAACAGGAAAAATTGAACTGATTGGAAACTTGATGCAGGAGGAAGCGAAGCTTCAAGAAATGGTATATATTTATTTCTGTTTTTGATTTCTATTTAACCATATTTGCTACATTAGTAGCTTATAGTTACATACATATGATAAACTTGAGACACTAACAAATATAATCTGAATGAATGGTTTCAGTTTTGAACGTTATCTATTAAAGGTACTCTAGATATGCTGCATATTATCTTCTTGATTTGGATGGTAACACTAAAAATGTTTTATTATGTCTCCCCCCTCTGGGGGAGACATATTGTTTTTGCCCTGTCCGTCGGTCCGTCTGTCACACTTCGTTTCCACTCACTAACTCGAGTACCCTTTGACCCAGAGCCTTCAAACTAAATAGGGTAATAGCCCTTATTGAGTAGAAGAACACTATTGATTATGGGATCAGTAAGTCAAAGGTCAAGGTCACAGGGGTCTGGGGGCAGGGGGGAGACATGCATTTTTAGCTCGACTATTCGAAGAATAGGGGAGCTATCCTACTCGCCCCGGTGTCGGCGTCGGCGTCCGTTAAACAAAAAATGCACTTTGGTCCATTACTTGAAAACTACTTATGATATCAACTCGAAACTTGGAATATATATTCACCATCAAATTCTACATCATTACCAACAAGACCCATAACTCTGCTTCCAATATTTTTCAAGTTATGCCCCTTTTTCACTTAAATTTTGCGTTAAGGAAAATATGCACTTTGGTCCATAACTTATAAACTACTTGAGATATCAACTTGAAACTTGGAATATATATTCACCATCAAATTCTACATCATTACCAACAAGACCCATAACTCTGCTGTCAATATATTTCAAGTTATGCCCCTTTTTTCTTATATTTTGTGTCAAGCAAAATATGCATTTTGCCTCTAACTTTAAAACTAATTGAGATATTGCCTTGAAACTTGAAATATATTTTCACCATCAAAATCTACATCATAACCAACAAGACCCATAACCCTTCTTCCAATATTTTTCAAATTATGCCCCTTTTTCGCTTACATTTTGTGTTAAGCAAAATATACAGTCGGCCCTTAACTTCGTTATGAATGAAGGGATTTCAAAATAACTTGGCACAAATGTTCACCATGACAAGGCGGTGTGTCGCGTACAATACCCATGCCTGTAGGTCCAAAGTCAAGGTCACTGTTACTAAAAATAGAATTTTCTTGCAAAATCGTGTCCGCTCTGTAACTTTGTTATTTCTTATTGGGTTTTTAAATAACTTGGTATAATTGTTCACCATATCAAGACGGTGTGTCACGTACATGCCCAAGCCTGAATGTCAATGGTCAAGGTCACTGTTGCTAAAAATAGAATTTTCTTGTCTAGGCTGTTACTTTGTTATGAATGGAGGGATTTCAAAATATCTTGGCACAAATGTTCACCATGACAAGGCGGTGTGACCGCACAATACCCATGCCTGTAGATCCAAGGTCAAGGTCACTGTTACTAAAAATAGAATTTTCTTGTCCAGGCTGTAACTTTGTTATGAATGGAAGGATTTCAAAATAATTTGACACAAATGTTCACCATGACAGGGCGGTGTGTCACGTACCATGCCCATGCCTGTAGGTCAAAGGTCAAGGTCACTGTTACTAAAAATAGAATTATCTTGTCCTGGCTGTTACTTTGTTATAAATGGAGGGATTTTAAAATAACTTTGCACAAATGTTCATGAAAAGGCAGTGTGTCCGCACAATACCCAAGCCTGAAGGTCCAAGGTCAAGGTCACTGTTACCAAAAATAGAATTTTCTTGTCCAGGCTGTAACTTCATTATAAATGGAGGGATTTCAAAAAAACTTGACACAAATGTTCACCATGAAAGGGCAGTGTATCGCGTATTATTCCCATCATTGCACTTGAGTGTCTGAAAATGATGCATAGCGGGGCATCCGTGGACACATTTCTAGTTTCACTTATATTTTCACTTAAGTGCACTTCATCGATAACTTTGCAAATACTTAAGGTATCAACTTCAAACTACCATTATATTTTCATTTCAGTTCTTTTTCTGTAACATTACTGAAGTGATTGATATTTGACTAAAAGTAAATGTCTCTAATAAAAAATTACTAACAAGTTTTCTAACAAATTCAGAAATATTTCATAGTTATTCCCCAATTCAGTTTAATATTTATGGTACATTTAGGAATTATTTCTGTTATTTGAAAAGAATTTCTCCCGTACCATTCACTTGTAAATATTTTTCCTGATTGCACATGAATGTATGGCCATAGTTGTTATTGTTTTAATCTTCAAATTGCATTTGTTTCAAATGATTCGAATAGTCGAGCATGCTGTCTCCTCTGACATCTGTTCATTTCCTTCTTTGTAAAGAAGCAAAACAACACAAAAACTTAACATTTATTTACTTTTAACTAAAACTTTCTGTATAAGGTTTTGACAGAAAGTCGACTTAGTTTAGTCTTCTTAACCCTTTCCTCCATAGATATACCTTTATTCAGGGCACGACAAATCCTGAAATTACTTGGTAGCCCACTGGGCCACCAGGATTTTTGCTTGGTAGCCCGGACTTTTCGGTTGCGTATTTATTACCTTATATATACACATTACAACAATGATGGGATGGTTTGGATTACTAGTCAATATTAAAACATCTATCAGATTATTTAATTTTATTTATTTATTTTATTACAACACAAAAATCCCAGGTAATTCTTTTCATCACTTCAGGGATCATGTTTCACTCAGGGATATGAAGTAAGCCAGCTGACTTGAAATGTTGGAACCCATTGGTTCTTGTCATATTCTTTGCCAGAGAATTTGGGTAGTTTGGGCATTGATGTGATTTTATCATCTAGTTTTCTCTTCACTGATTTGGGAGTTGACTGCTGGCAGTGATTTGATGATGGGTTTTGAGTCGAAGGCTCACTCCTAAATAGAAATAATTTCGTTATATTTCTACTCTTTTAATAACCCTTTATTAATCAGCAACCAGTTAAGTTTCTAGCATGATCATATCAAATATTTAAATTCATTCCTGCCTTTGGATAAAAAAAGAAAAGCATAATATTTGAATTTAAGAGTCTCATTCACTGTCTGCCCCTGAAACAACAAACATCAGATTTTTAATTTATCTAGCCTATTCTGTAAACGTTAATAAAACACCATGCTTGAATATGGTCTACTTTAAATCAATATGATTAAAATTAGAAACAGAAACTCAACTGGCCTTTGGAGAAATACTTCTTTAAAATTATTTTATATCATATCTCATTTTATGTAAAAAAAACATCAAGACCGGCATTTGGCAAGAAAACTTAACATATAACTTGCCTTCTGATGACAAAACGATCCATTTTCCATTAACAAAATACTAATCCAACTAAAAAAATAACATTTGTAACACGTTATCTTTATGAAATTATATAGAATTTTCAATTATGAAATGTTTTGCGAATTGTCACCTGTTTAAAGTTTTTATTTTCTCGCCGACCATTGCTTTTCTCACCTACTAAATAATTAACCCAATCATCCTCAATCAACTGACATACTTACCAAAAACACCTTTGATCTGTCGTAAATTAGGTAGCCGAAACTGTGAAAGTTGCAGTCAATCTAATCAAAACACATTAAAGTACCGCATAATCTCGCCGTATCCTCACGCTCGGTTAAATACATAGATAGCATACAACAGAGCGTGCGAGACTAACAGCGAGAGGTCAAAGGTGACGAAATCGATAATTACCCGCGTGTGTTGTTTTACAGTCGAGTGTCATAACGTTTCCTGTTTATTGGAATTGATGATTTGCCGGGCAACCAATATGGGAATTTTAAGGTGGCCCGGCGGGCACTTGCTGAAATTTTTTGGTAGTCAGCAGGGTCGAAATCGGTAGCCCGCGGGAACCGGGCAATGGATTTGTCGTGCCCTGCCTTTATTGCATGGGTGAACAGTTAAGATCCATAGCAGCCGTCACATCCATTGCGTCTGATCAGGATCTAAACTGTTCACTTTTTGATTTGTTAGGTTATTTCTGACAAAAATGCAACCAGTGCAGATCCTGATCAGACTGCTTTGAAAATCAGTTGCACATTTTATTGTTTAATAAGGTAAAGAAAGTTATTCAGACCTCATAATATCTATATCAGCATATGCATCTGTTAAGAAAACTTACATATGCAGTTAAATAATTTATTTTGTGGTAAGGAAGTGATACAGTTATCATGGGAGAGATCACAGATGATCAGCTATTGTAGCCAACAGCAGATGTTTGAACAATATTGCCGATAAAGCCATTATTTATCGGGTTTTCAATTGTAATTTATCAGCTGATTTTGCAAGGGTTAAGTTATGTAAACATTCTTGGGGATGGCTGTATGGTTGTCAGTGTGAGTTATGAAGACAGAATAGCTGTAATACTTTATGCAAATTTATGCAAGTGCATTCCAGTTAATTGGCATAGTTTCTGTAGGCGATTTGTGGATACCTATCCATGATAAATGTTGAGGTTTTATTGAAAATTCTCTGAATTAAAATGTAGGATATCTTTTAAGAACATTTTGACCATTTTCTGGGAAATTATATCAATTCCAAGTCAGGGGTCAAAACACAAATGGTTAATTAGCAAAGGGTTAATTAAGTGTTTCTTATATGGAAGAACTGTGCAAAAGAATTGTCTCATATTATTTTACTTTAAATGGTACATTATATAGTTTACATGGAATAATTCATACTTCTTTATTTAACATTGCATACATTACATGCTACATTGCAGAACTTGAACTTCATAGTTTACCATTAAAGTTGCATTACATATATAATAACTGAAATTGCCAAAACTGGGATTTCAGCTGAATTTAGGGCTCAAAACTGGAATTTTTTGTATCAAGTTTAACTTCAGTGTGATTTAGGCAAGACTTGATAAAAAAACTTACAAAAGTACTTTTTTTTTTCCTAGACATTAATAGTGATTTTGATTATTGATATCGCGATACGGGAGGAGGCTTGTAATATTGGGATTATCTTGGTATCTTGAACATCGGATACTTTATTTTGAACATTGCATATCATATCATTAAGGTTGCAAAATATCATTCTGAATGTTGCATATCTTACATTGGAAGTTATATATTTTTCAGTTACGAAAGAGCACCAGTTTTAGTGAAAAACGCAAAATGCGAGCAGAAGTCCGTCAGCTACGACAAAAGAGAATGGGTAGGTATCTCGCATGTTGTACATGGACAATAGTTTCACGTTACCTGATATAGCAGAGATTTAATGTTTTGCTTTGATGTATATGCTGATCATACCAAAGAGACAAAGAATAACTATATCATCGAAATTAACAAGCAAGCGTTGATCACAAGCTCAATATCCTTGTTTTCCCTGTAATACTCCCATTACAGATATTTTTACCTTACAAATGTGCAAGAGTTGTTGCAACTGGCTGCTTTCTATTTTTTGTGCTGTACATTCATTGCCTTGTTTACAAACACATCAGTTAGCAAACCGGACACAGACTCCAGAAGCTGACTTTATTCAATTTTTTAACCCTTTCCTTGATATATACGCATTTTTACGCATGTGCGACCAGTGTAGATCTAGATCAGCTGGCACATCTGTGCCGTCTGATCAGGATCTGCACTGGTCGCATTTGGTCAGAAATAACCTAATGAATCAAAAAGTGAACAGTTTAGATCCTGATCAGACGGCAAGGATGTGCTGGCTGATCTGGATCTAAACTGCTCGCCCTAGCAATAAAGGTGTATCTATACGGGAAAGGGTTAAGATAGAAAAACACAACTTATGCTTATGATGCGAAAAGAGCATTGGAAAGATGACCCATGCTTTTCCCTGTGCAGATATCTTTGGTTCAAGTTTAATTTCATTTATACCTTAAGTTTTGAAGCATGTGTTAAAATAATCTAACTTTTGATGTCATGTTGTACAACAAATGGTTAACTTGTATAGGACATTAATTTCTAAGCTTGCAAGAGGCTCGCTTAATAACATTTTTCCTTAATTCATGTAATATTTGTTTGTATTACATCAACTTATGTCAGTATCAAGGTGTGGCAACAATGGTGTGATAATTTCTTTTAGAATATCGTACAGTCAATGTCAATAATATGGCAGACTACCAGTACCACTTTCTTATGGCAGAAATGTACCACTATGTTATAAACATTTTAACACTTAACTGAATGTTCTTTTGACTTATTTGTATGAAATGAATCCCTTAATCAAGTTTCCCTTATTTAAAGACATCACAAAATATTATGTAGTTTGGTGAATACTGTATAAGTGGATAATTTTGCTGGCGTAAAAGTTCGCGTTTTCTGTTTTGCCGGCGTTTCGCGTGCGGAAATGTTCGCGAAAATTTGATTTCATGAAATTCGTAAAAATTACACGTCGTTATATTCACTCTCAATTATTTGGTTGTCAAAACATTCAATGGTAGAAACTGAAAGTAATCTACCCAAAACTTGGATTGTTAAATGACAAACTGTGAACATCGTGATCCGACAGTCAATTAGCAATCATTAATGAATTGTTTGCCCTTTTAACAGATTACTCTATTATTAACGATAACCTGGTGTGAAATCTGACCGCAGTTTTTAACCTGTTGACGTTGCAGGTGTGATCAAACTGCGCTTGCCATTTTCGACGTGTTTAAAACATAATGTGCTAATAACACTAACATTAAGCCAATACATGCACGTTGGCTTATGAAGGCCCATGATTTACTTGCATATCTGCATTTCACCAGTGCGGGATACTGTCCTTACCGATGTACATACATGTATATACAAATTACATAGACAGTTAATAGTTTTCAAAGGAATTGTCGTTTAGTTTATAAAATTTAATTAGTACAATTTTGTATAAGTTTTGATATTTGGTATTAATTGTACGTTTACATGGCTTTTAATTTGTACAGGTATACTATACAGTCTTGTAATAAAGTACAATGATCATAATGTTTTGTTTTACCATAGTCCGGTGTAAGGGTAAAATTTTGCTTGTACATAAGCTCTAATTTACGCTGGCTGATAATTTCGCGATTTTAATCAAATCGCGAAATACGCGAACATTACATCCTCGCGAACATTACCACTTATACAGTATTCCTTATTTGTATAAAACTTGTCAAGTATGGGACATTACCCTAGCAGTACTGTGATGAATATTCATTTTAAGGTTTGAAGAGTTGTTTCCCTTGTGTGAACATGAAATTTGCCCAATTTCCTATTGACTTAAACAAACTGTCAACCGTAATTTGCATCCATGTGTGGTATGTTTTCAAAACCCACTTACATTTCATTATCTTTTTAAGTTTTATAATCACACTAAAACACGCCATAAAACGCAATCAGTTGTAACAAAAAAGGAGTGAAACTCATACCGGTACCATGGCCTATCTAGACAGAGTTTAAGATTAATATTTGTAGGAGATGATTAGATGTAAACATACTGGCACACCTGATGACCAACTTAAGGTGTCATATTTAAGTGTTTTGCATTTTAAACCATGATTACCAGTTCATTTTTTAATGTTTTGATAAACATGAGAGTAAAGCAATACTTCGATAAACACAACTGTTAATAGTAACAGTAAACATTACTTGATTTTAGTAATTACATATTTACTAAATTTTACTTATTATTGAAAGTAAAAAAGAAATGGCCACAACTGTTGTTGAATGCTTGTCAAGTCATGGGTAATTAAATTAATTGATTGAAGGTAAATGACCAATCAGCTTTGACCCCTTCCTCCATAGATACACCTATATTGTTGTTGCAAACAGTTTAGATCCAGATCAGCTGGCACATCAGTGCCGTCTGATCAGGATCTAAACAGTTTGCTTTTTTATTCATTAGGTTATTTCTTACCAATATGCGACCAGTGCAGATCCTGATCAGACGGCACAGATGTGCCGGCTGGTCTGGATCTACACTGGTCGCACATGCGTAAAAATGCGTATATATGAAGGAAAGGGTTAAGAGATAAGTTGGAATACCATGAACACAAACCATATTTATGTTTGGTGTCTGAAATAAATGTTGCATATGCGCAGATTCTTGTTATTTGTATAGATTCAAGAATTACAAAGAAAAGTATCAAATAATAATTCAAATCCAGTAAAATCTATGATAACACATTACAGATCATGATACGATCTTCGTATGTCAAAGTGAATTCATCGCTGGGGTTTGGGAGAGTGAAATGCGGGGCATGCAGACCAGAAGTCAGGAATTGGCAATTTTGGCACAAATGTCCGATTGGGATTTTGAAATTTTAGGAACCCTGACAAATGCATTCCTTTCATTACTGTAAGCATAAAGTTTCTTAACATGATAGAAAAGGTGTAGGATTCATTGATGGCATTTCATCGAAACAATCAGATGACACTGTGGTCTGTGACAATACATTTGTACTACACCAGTGACAAAAAGTAATGCGCCGTGCCAAAAGTTTTTACACCAGTAATAATATGAAACCTGAGTGCAGAAACGGTATAACTTCTTCTTATTTTAATGATACATTTTTGCACTAAAGTGACAATGTGTAATGCACCATGGCAAAAGGGGGTTTACTGACTTTGTCATACATTTAGATTTCTAATCAGGATGTACACTGTTTGCTATTAAATTCATTAGGTTATATAATCTGACCCAAGATGCAACCATTGTAGTTCAATGCCATCTGATCTGGACCTACACTGGTTGCACACACAATAAACCTTTTTTATGGAATAAACACTTACATTTCTTAACAACAAACATTCATGTGCATATATTTTGACAATTTATTCTGTTTTCATTATTTCATTATGTTTAAGTTTTGAACTTCTGACTAACTGAATACTTTTAACTGAACATAACTTTGAAAATCAGTTTTTTAATACAGTCCATTCTCGATTCTACGAGTAAGCAGCGGACCAAGCTTATTGTTCAGTAAATCGCATTTTTGTAGTATCGCATTTTTGTTAGTTTGTTGTTGATACCACCGCAAATCATCAACGCTGTTATATATCATATTTTGTTGTAGTTATGCAAAATCATATGTCAAGGTCAAAAAATAAAAAGAAATCTTCGATGTTGTTATTAATATTGCTAAATAACATGCTTTCATCAATTAATTCATCTAAATACATTTTTCAAATTACACAAAATAATGCACAACATTCATGTTCAATTATATCATTATTTAACAACATAGAACAATAACAATATTCACTAAATGGTGATACCGATTTAATAAATTAATATGACAATCAAAGTTGTAAACTAGGTCATGCTGAATTATTAGTAAAAAGTTTATTTGGAGTAGCAAGGGATCCAACCAGTGATCGCTGTTCTTGGAGGCAGACACGCTAACCACTGACTAATGATCCACTCAGTCAATGTCTAGGTATACAATTGTTTCAGATTTTGTACAATTTTAAACACTTGACATTTAACCACACAAATTTTTTTGTGTTACATGCAAACACGCCCGCATTTACATCATATTGTTTCCCAACACCTTGAGAATATAATTGCTTAACAATACAAAAGTTTAACAGATGTCGCTCCCAGAGGTGTGAAAATCACCTGCCTGACCAAAATTCACTAATTAAACTGCTAATAAGCTTAAGGGACTGTCATAATTATTTGTTATATTGCATTTTTCGTTAAATCACCTTTCGCTGGATTGCATCTTTTTTATATTGAATAAAGAAGGAATACAGACGGGACCAGCCGCTTGGTTAGTAGTATACCATCATTTCGTAAAATCGCGATTTGTAGCATCGCGAATGGACTGTATTTAATTTTTTAAAATATTTTGGCTGATTTTGTTGTCAAGATCCTTTGAAAGATAAATACCTGTTTCATAAATGACGTCAAATAATTCATTTATAAGTACGAACTTCCTATGGTGTGTGTCTCTTTTTTTAATAACTGTAAATAAGATTGAGGTAAATTTCATCTTGAGCCTAGAAAGCCATTCATTACAGACTATTCTGTTAACAAAACCAAACATAGAATTAAGATTTCCTTTTAAATACTTCATCTATTAAAAATAATATATTACTGAATCTATTTCAGTGTGAAATTTGTTTTTTTTTTGCCTCCTATATACTCGATTGATTCTTATTGAGTGTTGACCCAGTGATTTATGCAAAATCTAATATGACTGTAATGTAAGAACATTTTTAAATATATGTTTCAGGGTCAGAGTAAGTCATAGACTGGAGCATAAATACTAATTGATTATTAGCAATTTCAAATTAAACTGATCTGGATTGGGAATTGGGCTCATATTTAATGTAAAATGACATCTGTGGGATTTGTAAGCCATGAAGACATGAACTTAACTCCTTATGTCTTTGTGAACTATGTATAGATGTTTGTAGAAATTTTCAGCAAACCTGCTCATAACTTTACAGTATTACAGCAGATTCTCAAGTTGTTCAGTACAACCAAATCCTCCATATAAATGCCTATATGGCATGGGAGAACAGTGTAGATCCAGATCACCTGGCACATCTGTACCATCTGATCAGGATCTACACTGTTTGCTTTTTGATTTACTAGGTTATTTCTGACCAGAAAGGCGAAGAATACATATACTGATCAGATAGTATGAATGTGCTGACTGATCTGGATCTACACTCTTTAATAAAGTACACTCTTCCGCAATCAAAGGTGTTTATATGGAGGAAAGAGATAATTTGCACAATTCAAGTTTACTGCAACTCAGTATACTCCCCAGCCTTACAAATCATTGTTGAATTGAGTGGGAATTGAGTTCCTACATAATGTCAGAGATTGCAATGGTTTTATAGAAAAAAATCATGTTTTTTTCCAAATATATTCCTTGACCCAAGTACTGGTGGGCTGAACAATACAAGAAGGCCTTCTGTCTTTCCCAGCTGTATGATGAATGGTTGTTGCAGTTGTCAGATGACAAAACTTGATAACTGCACAATTTTCTTGTCAGAATACTGATTACTTTTGTAATTAATTACAATGTAAATTATTGATAGATTTGTTACTGTAGCTTAATTATTTTTCATTGATGAAAAGAAAATTGCAACATATATCGAATTAATCAATGTCAAGATGACTTCACATATTGGTAGAATTAATTAGATTCGTCCCAAACTGATCTTTGGATTTTATATGATTGTATATAATTATCTTAATTACTTTAAACTTGTGCCTTTTTAATCTTATTAAACTGTTGGTACAGCTGTAATTTTGGAGTAGGTTCATTTTCTGTTATGTGGGGGGTATGCAAACTCATCCGCACCCAATGATACATACTCGGCTGTTAAATAAATGAAGGTAGCCTGTAATTCTGTATTATCAATGTACTTGTTAAAATAATCAGCGATTCTTATGCATTTCAATATTAATACTCTACTTCTGTATATTGGTGAAAATAACTAACATATCAACGTAATACTTACCAAAAAATGACAGTGTTCAGCATATCTAGTTAAAAGCTATCAAATAGGGAAACACTCAACGACATAACTTATTTACGCCAGTAGATCTGTTAGAGATGTGTCGATTATAATACAGAGTTAAAGTATATGAACGACCAGACGAATGAATAGACGGAACAAACCGATCAAGTGAACATGGGTTTTAACCGGCAGTTCAAACACATCAGTAATTTGGTATTATATAACAAATGTTTTTAATGCTCCAAATCTGTATTTTGTACATCACGGGGGTTGGTGGGGTTGGGGGTGGGGGGTGTTTTGAAGCCAGGCTTCTGAATTGGTTGTGTGAGGACAGGATATATCTGTTTGAAGATTTATAAGTTATCAAAGATTTATTATTTATCCATTTGAGAAGATTTGGTATACAAAAGAAACAACATGTAATATATACATTGGAAAGTGTATGAGTTTTAATTTCAATCTTCAATCAAGTTAGCCCCCCATATATCTGATGACATTTTTCAATCTTGTCAGGGATTAAATTTGGATGATTTCCGACAGATAAGATAAATTATTCATGTCATCTTCTTATTTGTTTGTGTGTGTTTTTTCATATTTGGAAATTGAATATCACATTTCAATAAGGCAATGATTTCTTATTAAACTTTGATCTATGGAAACTTTGATTACGCTGAAAACTCTGACAACAAGACAGACAACCTAGGGTGCTACGTTGGTTGTTATTTATATTATTCCATCACATGTCAAATTTGCTTTACATAAAAGGTCACATTTAAAAGAAAAAAGGTTGGCTTTGAATACGAACTTCAGTTTTACACGTTAGTTGAAGCGGCAAGCAAGTATGATGGCATGTAGGTATCTTATTGACATCGGGGATTCAGGCGTATGATGTCCCGCTGTGCTTTATAGAAATGTAGCGATACAGTAGCATTTAAGCTTAAAATTACTTTAATACCTGTGGTGACTGATGTATTAAAATATTATTGTAAAGTGTTTCTTACAAATGTGAAAACTGTCAAAATCAACAGGTCATTGGCTCGATGACTTTGATAAAGGTATTATATCATGTTTTGAAAAAAAGAGAGAGAAAAAACATCATATATGATAATTCGTTTTTGTTTGTTTTATTTTCTTTTCAAGTTATGGAATAATTGCATATGTATATAAATGAAAGACGATGTTAATAAGTATTATAATTATTGGCCCATCTACTGTGAATGAAAGGGTTATTTGTTTTCTAATTAGAGGTGAATTACAAAATTAAAGGTAAATCTATAATAATTTATATCTATAATAATAATTTGTAAAAAAAATTATTCTTTCAGTGTTCTCAAAGAGAACAAAGGAATTAAGTGAGTTAACTTGTTATTTTTTACAAGGCACTTTTGAATAATTTGTTGTTGTTGTTTCAAGTTTGATTGTTGTTTCAATCTTGTTTTGTTCTGGTGAAAGGTCAGAAACAGTTTTAACCCTTTCCTGTACAGATACACCTTTATTGCTAGGGCGAACAGTTTAGATCCAGATCAGCTGGCACATCCGTGCCATCTGATCAGGATCTTAACTGTTCGCTTTTTGATTCATTAGGTTATTTCTGACCAAAATATGACCAGTGCAGATCCTGATCAGACGGCATGGATGTGCTTGCTGATCTGGATCAACACTGGTCGCACATACGTAAAAATGTGTATATATCCATTAAAGGGTTAAATTTATGATGGTCTGGTCTAGTATTAAACCATAATGTCCCAATTTTTAGTCAGTTTTTTTACAGTTCGTAACCCAAGCCTTGGAGCAGTGTTAATATTGGGACACCATTATTTTTGCCTATCTTTATTTTGGGACAAATTGGTATTTTTTCAGTGTCCCATGTTAATCCTTTCCTCCATAGATAGACCTTTATTGCGTGGGTGAACAGTTTAGATCCAGATCAGCCAGCACCTCCATGCTGTCTGAACAGGAACTAAACAGTTGGCTTTTTTATTCATTTGGTTATTTCTGACCGAAATGCAACCAGTGCAGATCCTGATCAGATGGTGCGGATGTGTCGGCAGATCTGGATCTACTCTGGTCGCACATGCGTTAAAATGCGTATGTATGGAGGAAAGGGTTAAGGGTCACTTCCAGAAACAGTATGTTTTTGCCCAAAACTTTGGGACACATAATATTTTAGTTATAATTTTTTTAACTGTCCCAATACTACGGTATTACGGTATATATTTTTCCAATATAATTACTACTTGACCTTTTCTCCATATATATGGATTTTATCGCATATAGCATCAGTGTAGATCCAGTGTAGATCGAGATCATCCTGCACATTCCTGCTGTCTGATCAGGATGTACACTGTTTGTGTTTTGATTCATTAGATTATTGCAGACCAAGAATGGAACTGTGTAGATCCTGATCAGATGGCACAGCGTTGCTTAACCTGGATCTAACCTGTGGTAAAACCTTTAAATATGGAGTTAAGGGTTAATTGTTGTGTTCAGAAATAACAAATAGCTTTAAGTCCTCAAAAAGTTTGCCGTTCTGACCAGACCATTATGGATTTGGGTTATTCTGATACGGATTTTTTGTTATCATATAATTATATTGAATTGATTAAAACACTTGTTTGCAGTAAGCATTTGCAATAAACATGCTTTTAATTAACCCTTTCCTCCATACACCTTTATGGTGTGCCTTCTGATCAAGATTTGCAATGTTACTTTTTTTTAAATTATTAGGTCATTTCTGACCAAACGGCAAACAGTGCAGATCCTGATCAGAAGACATGGATGTGTCAGCTGATCTACACTGTTCCCAAATGCAAAAATTGTGTATTTATGGAGTAAAGGGTTAAAGGTATGGAATCAATGCTGGTTGCTTAGTACAGTTCTTTGGCATCAGTGTTTGATTTTAGTTTCTTTTTTTTTCACTTTTTGGGGATAACAAGTCGGTTGGAACCAAACATGTTCTGTTACTACTCTTGAACAAACTAATTTTCCTATTTCCAAAATCAGTTTTGAAAGATTTTAAAATATTTATTTTTACATCTTGATTACCAGAAAAATAGTTGGCACATTGCACACTGATGTCTTGAGTCATATCAGCCCTGAATTTAGCTGGCGGCAGAGAAAGTCAAAAATTTGAACTAAGAAAAAAATCAGATTGAGGTTATGAGTAATACAAGTGTAGACATATTAACTGTAAAAAATGATTGTAAGTTGAAGGGTTAAAACTTAAAAGAAGGTAAATCATAATAATTAATATATTTTCCAACCATTTGTGTCAAATACTTTACCGTTGATATCTGTGAGAAATGATAGTTTCGCTGTTTACATTGCATTGTGACAGTAAAAAAAAGAATGAAAATGCAGGCAAGAGTAACTGTAATTAATGGACAAAAATGGATTAAATTCATCAAATTGCTCATGTTTTGAATAGATTTGGATATGTTGATGACCTTTTAAATTCTACTACAGCCAGCAAATGAGCTCTGATGTATCATTATAAGGAGTAACTAATTAATTATTAATCTGTATCTAATTGAATTTCTCAGACTTTCAGGTAAGTGTATTGATTGAATTAATTCTTTAAGTGCTAAACACAGCATTTGTCGTATTTGCCACCATTGTAGAGCCAGAATAGCCTGTACATCCCTGCACTCAGGGTCTACACTATTCCCTAAATTCGCTTCAAACACTTTAAACAACCCAACTGTTTTTGCAACCCAAATGAAAACCATCCAATATTGTTTCAATCCTTAAATAAATCAAGTGGGTCCATAAAAATTGTGTTTTTCTGCACATAGAATACGTGCTGTGATTAAAGTACTTTGGATTAGAATTTGTTTGCAGCGTAAGGTGGTCCAGTATTTCATGCACATGAGCCACGTCTTGTCGTCATTTCCTTGTCAACTTTTATCAACTGTTTGAACCCCTGCTTCCAAAATTTGTTTGAAATAAGATTTAACTTTCAGATTTTATATCAATGATTGAAATGTAGCTTTGTTTTTTTCATTCATGTTAAATATTTGTATTTGTATGAGGGAGTGTAGGTGCGACATTACGTCATTTTAACAAGTATAAATATTCTGATAGTAAAGTTTACCGTTCACTTTCACACCATTTCTTTAATTATCACCTGCAAGCATGATATTTAAATAAATTAATTAATTACACATAATTTATGTTTAAAATTGTTTCAATCAGTTATTCGAAACAATGACAGTGCTTTCTGATCACCCAGGTATGAACAATGGATGGAAAATTAAGTTTTCAATGATAATGAAGGCACAAAAAATGCATAAAATAACTAATGTTGTTATGTTGATATTACATTTATTGCATTTTTGTAGACCTGTTGGCTTGTAAATACTGTTCACTGTGTTAAAGAGATTCTCATGTTGATCAAAACTAAATATGAGGGTCAGGTTTTAGGATTTAGATATAGGTTTGGAAGATTACCTTATTTTGAAGTTTAATTTTATTTTGTGATTAATTTATTATTTTTGTTGTTTAAATTGTAAAAATATGAAATAATGGAGTTGACTTTGTATGTTTAATGTTTTCAGCTGTTGAAGGCACAGAAGAAGCACCACCTACACGTTCCTTACAGAGATCAGTGTCCGTTACTTCAGGGGTGATAACTCATGCTACACCTGTCTTTATCCGTCCAGCGTCTACTGTCGAGGTTGTTGCAGACAAAAAGCCAAGCCAGTCTGTTCCAAGCATTGAAGAATTAAGGAAACAGGTTAGTTGACTTTTCAATGCAGGCCCTTCTAGCAACAAAGATTTAGGAAACAAGATAGTTGTGTTTCCAAGCCAGGATTAAGCCTGGCCCTACCAAGCATAAAAGATTTAGGAAAGAGGTTAGTTTGTTGTTCTAAGCCAGGCCCCGCCAAACATCAAAGAAATAAGGAAACTGTTAAGTGTTTGTTTTTTTTCTGTTTATAAGAAGGATCAACAGAGGATTGTACCTATGCATTGTGACAGCTACTGGTAACAATAAAACACTGAGGTAAGTATCTTTCTGTTTCTTTTATTTTCTAGGTAGCAGAACACTAATAGCTAAATACTCCTTAGGTTATTTCTTATGGAGATGTGCTAGCTGATCTGGATCTACACTGTTCACCATTGTGATAACAGCCATATTCTAGGGAGTACAGTGTTAACCCTTTCCTCCATATATACACATTTTAAGCATGTGCGACCAGTGTAGATCCAGATCAGCCGGCACATGCCTGCTGTCTGATCAGGATCTGCACTGGTCGCATTTTGGTCCAAGATAACCTAACAAATCAAAAAGTGAACAGTTGAATTAGATCCTCATCAGACGGCACGGTGGTCTTTGGAGGAAAGGGTTAAGCATCAACAGCAGCATTTGGCATATGTGTGACCAGTGTAGACAGAGATCAGTAAGAGGGATAACTCTTGCATCCCAAATTTGAAAGTAGACAGGATTTTTTTTAAAGAGATGTTAGCATCTAGTGTCACAATTAATTGAAGCTTTTTCCACTGTTGATTCAATGATATTTGTTTTTATCCAGTCTCATAACACAGCCAAGGTTCTGTTAAATCTTTAGATTTTGCCAGAGAAATTTTTAAGAATTTAAAATGCACAATTTACTTAAGTGTTTGAATAATGTAGGTTCAAGAGTGTACAAAGAAAAATAAATTCTACTTAAGAAGTGATATAAATTGTTCTATTGCAGTCAGTTGATGGGAAAGTTTTCTTTCCAGATTACATTTAAGTAATGATTCATCAAAAATATCATCAGGGGTCAGAATAATATTTCAATATTGTCCATATAGATAGCTGTTTAAAGCCATTTTTGGATTAAAATATTGCTGTCAAAATCCCCGACCATTGCTGGGTAGAGTAATTATTGTTTGATCAGCGTATTGAAAATCATTATATCCCACTCGGAACGAGAATATCTATCAAAATGACACGGGTGTCCCTGGATTAAGATTTTTGTAAGATTTGAGTTTTTGACAGAATGTGATAAATTCATTCCACAGTCCAGTTTGGTGTACTCTAGCAGCTTAAATATCCAATCAGTCAAATTTAATTAGTTTTCTCAGACGTCATTGCTAACTTGGTTCTTGGACACCTGTTAAGATGGTGATTTGTACTTTAAGGCCCAGTGTTAATGTGAAAGACCCTTTATCTTAACCCTTTCCTCCATAGATACACCTTTATTGCATGGGCGAACAGTGTAGATCCAGATCAGCAGGCATATCTGTGCCGTCTGATCAGGATCTGCACTGTTTGCTTTTTGATTCGTAAGGTTATTTCTGACCAAAATGTGACCAGTGCAGATCCTGATCAGATGGCACGGATGTGCAGGCTGATCTGAATCTACACAGGTCGCACATGTGTACAAACACGGAAAGAGTTAACTATCAACTGTCCGTAAATCAGTAAAATTACAAATAATTGTCACTTCCTTTTAATCCTTTACTCCATATTTACACATTTTTATGCATGTACGACTAGTGTAGATTAGGATCTGCTCTGGTCACATTTTGGTCAGAAATAACCTAATTAAAAAGCTAACAGTGTAGATCCTGATCATCCTGTTTGATACCCACAGCTGATTCTGTTACATTACTCTCCACATGTGATGAAGGGTGTGTGACATCCGTGGGTATCCAATGATGACCCAGCACATCCTGCAAGGAACTACACCTTTGCTCAATAAATTAAGATGATACATTTCTGTGAAACATTCTAATGGAAAATGAATAGAGTAACTCAAATTGAATTTATGTTAAGCACAGCCTTTTTATTTTGCATGTTAACAGTTAAACATGGTCTTGTTGAAGGCAAGCTACTGATTGTTTATTGATATATGGCCAGAAGTCGTTGTTTATAGAAAATTTGTTAGTACTGTCATATCATTCATCAGATTTGCACAGAGATAAAATGCACACATTTTCTAGAGAAATATATTAAATAAAATTACATGATGATTGTTATCCTGAAGATTTCAAAAGAGACTTCTGCAGGCAGATTTTATGATTTTGGATTCCACAGCTTCATAATCCTTTCTAAAATCCATCAGCTAATTTAATAATTATCTTCCAGTTAATTGCTGCTATAAAAGTACATTTACTGTGTGCATTTCCCCCAGTGATGTCGGAGGTGCAGTGCTATTATCTTTCATTCTTTAATGTTTGCCTTGACGAGTTCAGAGTTTTTATTCAGGGGTTATGGGAAGAAGGTGCAACTTATAATTTTAGTTTTCTTTACAAAGAAAATCTTAACAAATTTAGAAATAATGGCCCATAATGCTATTTCATTGAAAATCGTTTTAATTATTATCAAAATCGACACTAGATGATGGAAGATAACCTGAAATGGGCAAATTTACTTATAATTGCGTTCGTACCTTTCATGTCTTTTTGGTAACATTTACGACTGGGTATAGAGAAATTTGTGGAAATTAGTAATTTTCTGAACAAAACGTATTCATGTAAATATGAAAGTGTAATTAATTCAAACTATAAAACAGATAAAGAACAGATTTTCTGTTTTTAAATGACCGAATTTTCAGAGTAATTACAGAAGAACATAATATACATAATGGTTTGATAGAAATTTTAAAGGTCTGGGTTTGATTTAAATGTGATTTAGAAGTTAGATGGATTTTTTAAAAGAAAAATGAAATAATTTGGCAAGCTAAGCAAAGGATAAGATATAAATGTAAAATTAAAGTTTTTTTTAATTGTGATCAGATTATTAAAATGATCAAAATAAGGACTAATTGATCATACTGAAATGTATATAAGGTAAATAATTTGTGTTTGCACTCTGCTAATACGTGTCAAAAAAAGAAGCTTCAATTTGAAGTAATTTCAAAATGGTATCATATGTCAAATTTATTCTTCAGAAGTTGTCAAATATTTAAAAAAAATTGTTCATTGTGTAAGTTATAATTGCCAGTGATTGATTTGGTACAAGTCATTATCTAGGATTGAGAAAAATGAAGTCAGACAAATTTTTGCAGTTTTTAAATTCAATATTTACTGTTCAAATTTAAGAAAAGATATAATTAGTCTTAATGAAAATCAAAGATGAAGCATTTAAACTTTTGGAAAGTCGAGGAGATTTTTCAGTAACATAAATATCAGAAAACAGTCAACCAGCATGTCAGGGGTGGATCCAGAGGGGGTTTAGTGGGGTTGCTCAAACGCCCTTTTTTGGCAGCAATATTTAATTTTCGTGGGAACTTTGGCCAGAATAGTTGGAAAGAATCATCAAACTACCCTAATTTCCAAGGTTATAAAGCTGAGATTTGAAACCAGTCTCAAATCTCAAGCATCTGATTGGCTGAAATGGCAACTGGTCGTCATTTCAGCCAATCAGATGCTTGAGATTTGAGACTGGTTTCAAATCTCAGCTTTATAACCTTGGGTATAAGACTGTGTCAAAGGAACACACTTTATGGAAAACTTCTATCCAACCTTGCAAGTCAACCTCTTTTTAGTTACAACATTTAACTTCAGTTATTTCTTGATTAAAATTGTTTGGAAACATTTAAAGTGTTCAACAGACATTAAACATTTAGATTTTTGCCCTGTTTAATTGGGTGTTAGGACAACACCAGACAATGGTTGAATTGCTACAGAAAAGCTTGAGATCTAGGAGATAACATTCAATCAATATGTGCAGAAGGTGCTGAGATTGGAAACCAGTCTCAAATCTCAAACATCTGATTGGCTGAAATGGTGACTTGTCACCATTTCAGCCAGTCAGATGCTTGAGATTTGAGACTGGTTTCCATTCTCAGTTTTATAACCTTGGGACCAGTTGTAACAAAATATATACTATTGGTTGCTGCTGAAAACAAGTAAAAGTTCTATGCATGCAGTAATAAAGCGTATTACTTCAAGTTCAGTTGATCTGAGAACAGTAGTTTAAGAGAAAGCAACTTTTTATGCCATATTTAATCTTGTGTGGCGGCCATATTTGATGACATTATCAGCTGAAATTTTTTTCAAACTAAGGACTAACATAGTTAAAGATGCGGTAAAAAATTGGCTAGGATTTAAACGATGCGGTAAAAACTTGGCTAAGATTTAAACAGTAGTTTTGACATAATCAAGGTTCAAATTTTCCAATTTTTGTAAAAAAATTGTGATGTCATCAAATTTCAACCAATGAAAATCATTTCAAAAATTCTGGGTGTTCGGTCCTGCAAAGTTTCAAAGTAATCTCATAAGAGGAGTTGTGAGTAAAAATATGGTTCTCGCAAGTTCCGACGTCAATTCCAGGGTAGGACCAATGTGGTCTGAAAAACTATAAATCGGTTCAGCAGTTTGCTGAAACCCATAACAAAAAAATGGGAATAATAATAATGAGAAACAGAATAAACACAATTGGTCGTTTGACCATTGTCAAAAGCCCTGATTAGCACAGTAAGAAATATGTTATTCTTTAAGTTAGTTAATATTATGGCATTGGACATTAATGTTTGATTACCTTCAAATGTATACATTTAAGCACTGTAATTTTGGATAAAAATGAATTAGTCATAAAATTACATGAATCCCCGCAACTATCTTTGCAATAAGTAAGATATCAAATTGTCAATGAAAGGCAGTATTTATTTTGTGATTTCTGAAATAATCAGTGTATTGTAGAAATCTCTATTATATGGTGTGTCATTGAAAAGATGATATTTATTTTATAGCTTGGGGCTTACCTTTCTTTTGGAAAGTCAATACATGTTGTAGCAAATCTTCTCTTTTTCAGACATTCTATAATATTGTGCTTTCTGTTTAGGGACTTTAAAATGGATTTTAACCATTAACTTTTTGTATTGAATTTTGATTATGAAAGTGGTGATCTGCATGAAATGGATTTTTAATTTTAAAATTTGATTGATGGGGGTAAATATAATATATTTTTAATAAACAGATAAACTTCATTGGTTTGTAAGGATATGTTCAATGCTGCCTTTTTAGCTTGACCTCCAGATTATATTTTTTGATTAAACGTTTTCTGCTAATTTTAAGCAAAAGTTGGGCAGCTCATTAACACTACTCCAGATGTGACTAAAGTACCATGTGTGACCAGTGTAGATCCAGATCAGATTGCACATGCATGCTGTTTGATCATGATCTACACTGTTGGCTTCTAGATGTAGTACTGGATATTTTTCTGACCAAGAAGTGAACAGTGTAGATCCTGCATGAATGACACAGGTCACGCATGGGATATGAGCTATGAACAGTGTAGATCCTGCATGAATGACACAGGTCACGCATGGGATATGAGCTATATCCCATGGAGTACAGGGCTGAAGGTTATTAAACTGAGATTGGTAACCAGTCTCAAATCTCAAGCATCTGATTGGCTGAAATGGCGACCAGTCGCCATTTCAGCCAATCAGATGCTTGAGATTTGAGACTGGTTTTCATGCTCAGTTTTATAACCTTGGGCACAGGGTTAACATAATGATGCTCTTTTGGTTTTAAATGTTTCAGTGATGATGACTAAAACATTTGTTTACTTCGTTGTTTTTTGTTTTTGCAGACAATCATGGAAACCTGTATGCTTTTTCTCAAATTTGTTTTTTGCTTGGTAACAGTTGTTTATTAGCAAACATAGCACAGTCATCATGTTACTGTTATGATTGATGAAAATAAAAAAATGATGAAAATGAAACTTTGAAAGCAATTATAACATAATAATAATTATAATAAAAAAATTAAAATAATAATAATAATAATAATGTAATAATAATGTAATTATTAATATCAATAATAATAATATAAAATAATTATTATATAATTATGATAATGAAAATAAAAATAATAATAATAATAATAATAATAATAATAATAATAATAATAGTTAATAATAATAATAATAATTAAATACCAAGGTTTATACTCCAATGGCTTGTAATTGAGTATAAAATACCTCTTAACATTTCACTGCAGGTGTAAAACATGCTTCTATTACAATTAATCAAATATTTTTTGTATCTAACATGCTGGTGTTGGCATTTATGTCAACATGCAAATTGATTATGTAAATGATTTAAATATTTGTATTTTCACGTTTTCATTCAGCCCAGTATTCATCAATTATTGCAGCGGGAAGTTCACCTGATAAAACATCGATTTAGTTGTCTATGTTTCATTAGAAAAAAGATTTTGACCACTTACGTCTGTCGCTAATCCGACCTAAGATGTGGGCAATTTATCTAACAATTTCAATCGATACTTGAAAGAATATGCGGTATTTTATCATCACTCATGTTTTAGATCCTAATCTTGTAAGAAGTTGACAAACAAATAAAATTGCGTGTATTATTGTTTATGTAAAAGATAATTTGTTTAAAGAGATGCAAGATCCTCGCACTTACAGTTTACAACAGTTGAGTGATGATGCAGTCTTGAAATATACAAATCTTTTGGATATATTACGAATAATGTCATAAGACATCCTGGCATAGTTTTACATTAGAGGATTATAAACGTTTTTTGGTGGTAAAAGTAAAAAAAAGGATTACATAAATAGAATAAATTATGTGTAAGCACTTTTTAATGGGAATAGGAAAAATAAATACAATTTAATGATACCTTTTTTAGTTTTAAAGTTATTTGCACAGTAAATAATTAATTTGTTATGGCTCATAAGAGGAAATTAAAACGGGGATTGAAAATAATGGACTCACGTGGGATTTGGCCGTTATCCCATGAGTGAACAGTGCAGATCGAAATCAGTCTGTATATTCATGCTGTATCCTTTTAGATTCTTTTGGTTATTTCTGACCAAGAGGCAGCCAGTGTAGATTCAGATCTGATGGAATGACTCTACTAATCTGGATCTTCACTGGTCATAGGCCATAAAACTTGTAGATATGGAATCTGTTCGTGTGATGGTGGTATAAAACACCTCATCCCTCTAGCTTGGGCTTAATTAATCATAATTCTGGTTTTGTGTTGATGGAAGTCCATATAACAATAACAGATTGGTGGACCTAAAAATGTAAATTGAAGATTAAAATGGTCATACCAAGTCTTATACTTTCTCAGTCATTGCTTGTCAGTGCTTTTAATCATTTTAGAAATATGCCAAACATTGGCCATTAAAAAATTTAATTGAGAGCAAAGTGAAATAACAGGTAAAAATGTCTTTTAAAAAAAGGATTGCATAATAACTGTTAAAAGGTTAAAGCCTTAAAAAGAATATTTTAATGATTACATGAACTCCTCCCAATACTTGAAATCATTGAAGTGCTATCCTGTGAATTAATACAGCAGTTTTTTGGTGCATTGAACGATAATTCATCAACCCTGACAAATTTGCAACAGTTCCATTTAATAATTGATTGCATGTCCTCATAATTCAAAACCTTCAAAGGATTATATACTGAAAGGATAAAGAAACGCAGGGTAACAATTGGATAGGCAGGTTCGAAAGCTCATGCTCCACGACGGTTTACACTGAGGCAGTGGAGACAAGTTTTATTCACTTTCGACACATGTTAAGGTGTATCATGACCTAATAACTCAATACACAAAGTTTCACTTTATTTGGAGAACGCGTTCTTAATATATCGGAACAAATGTTACCCTGCGTTTCTTTATCCTTTCAGTATATATTAAAGATATGTAACGGCTATACTGTTAACATATTTTATGACTTCTTGATTGGATAGTTACTTCAAGTATGCAGAACAAAATTCTTTTCCGGATCAAATCCTTGGTTTTTTTTAAGTACTTTTTTAAATAATTTTTTTAATGTATTTATGATTTTGTTGGATGTCATTATTTTGACAAAAATATTGAGAGGCATATAGCAACATTTTGAGTTAAATTCTATCAACCAGACCTTTGGAATTCACAATTATCCCCGAAACAGTCAGATAGGAAAGTATGCAGATATTATAATAACACTTTAGTTGAAGTGTGGGGTTTCCTATTATGGACTGTCGGTCATGACAGAACATAACCAAGTATTAAATAATGCACACTGGCAATTGTTGGATTTCAAGGAACTAAAAAATAAGTCACAGGTACCAATCATGCTCTGCTGCACTGGCGTCTTCGAACGAAGATGAGACTTCCAGTTCTAAACGACCTGTTATTATGTAAATATCACATATTGAATTGTCATTGACATTAAGGATTGATAAAAAGAGTTTTAAAAATCTATTTAAACGTAACTGCTACCCTGAGCGATTAAATGAACATTCACTTTTAAAAGAATCTAAAATGCATAATAATTTTATAGCTTAAATTTTTTTTTCTCATTAAACTTTCCAAAACATATATCATTATAAAAGATTTAAAGCCGATTAAAAGAGTTCATCAACACGTATGTAAAGGATGATATTTATTATAGTGATTTAAAGAAAAATTCTTCGATGCCTGCCAAGCAACAAGCAGGGAAGACATTAAATTATGCAACATAACATGTTATTATAAAAAAAGTCTTAAATTTTAAATGTTATTATAATGTTGGAAATTACTGGAAAAAAATGTGAAAAGAAAACAACTTGTTATCTGAAGTGAGGAAATAAATCTGTCTTCTGACATTTTTTAAAATTGGGATGTAACTTTATATTAAAATAAACACTATTAAAACATACAAATGGAAATATGATGAAGTATTAAAGAAATCTTCAATCTTAAATTTATCTCAAGGTATATTTGCTCAGAACTTAAATATAATGTTACAAATATATTTTGAATTAATTACATTCATGAAGGTATGAAGTCTTTTATATTTAAAATCATTATCTGCCTATGGGGGTATATATATTATAATAATTATAAAGCACTAATTTGCATAACATTATCAGCTTTAAAGGATGTATTTTAATTAATTAGTGTTCATTTCTTCAACAAATTGGAATTTACAGTACATTACTATCGATCATTTACAAAAAGTGCTCAAAAACAAGTAACATCTGTTGCCTTTGATGACGGAAATGTGTATTATTGAATAAAGAAAGTTGCAGACACACATTTCTCCGAATGGATTGTGCAATGAAGTATTATCAATTTTGTCTGGAATAAAAGTGAGGACAGGAAAATTAAGATGTATTTCCAAAGGCGTTTGAGCTTGGAATATTCCTTCAAACCATTGCCAGATAGGTTCAACTTGAACTCGAGTCCACCTCCACAGGTAAGAGCTTATACTATGTTTAAGATTTGTAAGTAGACATTACCAGGTCCCTAATTTTCAGGTGAGTCCTTTCTTGTTCATATAATATTATTCTGGTTTCTTTTTTACATCCAGAATAGTGCATTTGCATGCTATATAATGCTAAATAATGACTGAATCTTAAATCTTTTGAGTTTTGTAATGATGATTAGTCTTAAGCAATGCATACATCATTGAACATTTCTGTGACAGACCAATGCATTATAGTACTGTGGTATGTGGTATCATTTGATTTGCACCAACTTATTTCAAACAGAATTTGCAAAAAATGGTTGGTTCAGACATAAATCTTGAGTGAATTCATGCTGTCTGTGACAAAATAATGCAAGGAACTAAATTCACACCTTTACATGATGTGCCAAGTCACATCTTGAATTAATTTTTGACTCCCTTGACCAATATGCTAATATAAACCAGAGAAACCCTGTGTTTGTTTACAATAAAAAAAAAACTGATTTTTGCTATATTTGTGTAATATTGGAGATTTGTTAGTCAGTTGCATTAATGCGTTTGAGGTTATCATCAAATTTGAAACTTAAAAACTTGAAATATTGGGAGCTTGTCTATGAAAGGCTGATTTTATCAAATTAACATTGTAGACTTCTTAAAATTATGGAAACCATTCCAAGCCTAATAAAATATAAAACAAATTAACTCGTGTTAAAGCAGTCCTGACAAAAAAAAAAAAAAAACAGGACAAAAAACCCATGTCTTTGATCCCTTGGATCTTGGGAGAGTTGTCAGCCTGGGACATGACACCAAATGCCCTGCTGGCAATCCTTGGTCATATATATTAAAACTGTTTTAAAACACGTTTCTGTTGCAGGATTTATCATAGAATGTTTTGTGTACCGCTATGGATTTGAATGGTTTCAAATATATCAGTTATTTATGCAGTTACTGTCCTGCCTGTAAATAGAATGTGTCATCTATTAATTTTCAATCTTTCTTGCCCTGTTGACAGACAGAGACAGAGATACATGCCGATAGCTCTAAGGTGAGGAGGTCTGGTTTCGATATCAGCGGGTCTCGAAGAAAAGTTATCACCACTTATCAACAAATAATGAAAAATTGGGTAATGTCTCGGATTGAATATCTATATCCTATCTACCTTCGATTGGTTCTATAGAAAATTAGCCAATTACAGAGATAAATGGACAAAACAGCCCTTAATAAATGTCAAACACCGGGGTCATTTTACAAATTAGATCGTTTTGATCAGTTACCTTTTGAATTATTCTGGGAATAATAGTGCAGTCGCATAGACTGGTTGATTACTGAAATTACGGTAGTAAAATTGATTGCAATATTGCAGTACAAAAAATTGGAAAATATTTTATAAATGAGGTGCCCATAATTTAATCTTAAATCATTAGTTGCAGAAACATTTGATATTATTACTGATAATTGACATTTCTCATGATCTTATTCTGAAAATTTGACTGTGAAATAATTGTATGTTGGTGCACAGGTTCTGAAGCACCTATCTGAAAACTGTCTGCACAAGTACCAAGAGTTCATTTATTCTGTGACCAATAGATAAAGCTATTTTTATTGGTCCAAGCATGGTTGGTTAGCCAAAATATATAATTTTTATTTCCCTATATTATATATTTCTGACGCCTGTGATAGCAGGAAGACACAGTGTACATTGTCAAAGGGATGCCATTGTCTGGCAGCAGCAGTGTCATCTGGTAATCCCCCAACTTTAACATGAAACTTAATGATGTTTATGAAACTTGAAAAGTTCTTGTCTTATTCGCTTATTACTTGGAACATATCATTTTCATGAAAATACTGTCGGTGACCACAAGAATGATAACTTCTGTTTCGCTATTTCTTGAGTAATGCCCCATTCAAATGCAACTTTAACATCAAATTTATTGTTGACTATTACTTTGGAACTACTTGTCCTTTTCACTTGAGGGTATTACCTAAGTGAAGTGAAAGTTTATAATTGGTTTTCAACATTAACATTTTGCTAAAGCTGACATGTAACAATACACATCAAAGATAAGATTTAATATAGTATATTGGTCAAAACAGAAAATAATTCGGTTTCGAAAGGATTGTATTCTCACATTAAAATGTCAGATTTTGTGTAAAATATGGGAAGAGTGTCTTTAAATGGGTTGTAATAGATCCGAAGAGCCTTGACCTCTTGACATTTTGTGTTCAATACCATATTAGTTTCAAGAGGCACTTCAGAAGGATTTTTCATGAATATGTAAATATCAATCGAAATTCATCAATTGTAAACTGCTGACCTCTGCTTATTTGTCCAAAAGATTTATCCTGTAGTCACATTGTCAGTATAAACCTTCTTTATAATTGCTCTTTAATTGCTCTAAATTACCTGTGCAAATTGTGTGAAAAATTATGTTATGATTGCAATACAGCAAACTAAGTGAACATGGGGTCAACAGTAACTGAAGAGAGGCAATATAGTTTGATGATAAGGTGGAATAGAAATATTTAACCCAGGATGTGCTAAGCACCTTGAGCATTTGACACAATTTGCGACTATGGCCCAAGATCATAAAACTAAGTTTTGAGATCAGTCTCAAATCTCAAGGATCTGATTGGCTGAAATGGCAACTGGTCACCATTTCAGCCAATCAGATGCTTGAGATTTGAGACTGATCTCCAGATTTAGTTTTATGATCTTGGGCACAGTGTAGACCAAGGTAGTCCTGCACGTCCGTGTTCTATACTGTTTGCTTTTATATGGTGTAGATCCTGATCAGACAGGATTCATGCTGGTCTGGATATACACTGGTCACACATGGGATATAAGCTGGAACCCATGGAGTAATGGGTTAAATTAATTTATTTATTTATTTGGCAGATTGAAGAAGACACTAATATATTACCAAAGTGTAAACAACATCACATCTTCGAGACCCCCCTGAGCTGAGTTTTATATCAGACTTTTTATATTCCTTTCATTTTAAATGTGTGGCTTATTTACATCTAATCTTATAGCTGTTATAAATGAAAAGAAGAGGTCAGATGAAAACCATCAGATTGAATTTTCTCCAATTTCAAAACTAAACCCATTAAATGCATCACTTGAAATTATTATCATAAGACTAACAAAACCTCAAACATAGGTAGCAAGATCTATAAAATTACTCCCAAAGTTCTGCTAATATTTGTTTTGGATTTATTCATAAGTATTTTCTAACAAGTAAAGTGTTATATGGCCAATAAAATTATGTAATATCATGAAAAATATGGTTTTGAATGTTTTAGGGTTTAAGTTTGGAGTGAAATGCCTTTTGTATCAAAGAATTATGTACAGAAGGTGTTAGCTTGTTTTGATATTAGTTTTGTATCACTTGCCTGTTATCGTTATCATAAATTTTACAGAATGAAAAACTGATCGTCATTGCTGAATTAGCATCAGGTGATTAAAAAAAAGTAATTAGCACCAGGTAATAATCCTGTGCATGAAAGACTTGTTATTCCTGAAGTAATCAATAAATAAACAAATTTTACAATATTGTACTTGTTTTGACATGATTGGGTCATGCTAACCTGCCCTAGAGAATATTAACGGCCTAAACGGGACCCCATTTTTGGAAGCTAACTTCCCAGTAAGTAATCTGTGCAAATGGTAAATCCTGATCAGCCATCTGATAAGGATCTAAACTCTTCCCTTTTTGGCCAGAAATAATACAATGAATAAAAAAACAAACATGGTAGATCCTGATCAGGCAGCACAGATCCAGATAATTTTCAGCTAAACCTTTTCAAGATCGAAAGGAGTGTGTGAATGGGGGGGGGGGTTAGCTTTGTATTCACTTTTTTTACGGTAGACCTAGCTGAGTCTTGAGTCAGTCAAAGATACACAGAACAATCATCATAGTTATTTTGTAAGAGTTTACCTTCAAATCATTTATATATCCCAAGCCAAACATGGGTTCATAACAGTGGCAGCTTATAATCATATATTCTCTTAATATATTTATTATGATCCAAAAAATATTGCATAATTATTATTCAATATTTTTTGGATCATAATATATTACAACTTTCATAGATATCTTGTATATACAACATAATTATGTTTATTTCAGTTGAGTGAGACCCAGGACTATGAAGAGAAGAAGAAGATCCGGCTGGCACTGAGACAGCTACGCCAACAAAGCCGAGGTAATCCCATCTCAATATTCAGTATAGAGATATTCTGTATATCAGGAAGAGTCCACTTACAACAGCCCAGACAAGATCAGCCATAAAAACAGTAGTTAATACACAACAACAGATTAGCCCGTTACTTCATATATATAGGGTTTATGGCAGGTGCAAACAGTGTAGACCAGGTGTAGATCCAGATCAGCTTGTACATCCTCTTCATCTGATCAGGATCTATGCTGTTTGCTTATTGGTCAGAAATAACCTAACGAATAAAACAGCAAACAGTGTAGTTTCTAATCAGATGGAATGGACATGCCATGGATTGAAGGTTTTCTCCATTTAAGAGCAGGGTCTAATGTCACATTCATCTTTTAAATATGTTCTGGATGTCACATTCACTCTATGGAATATGATTACTGTGTCACATTCCCTCTTTGAGATATGTCCTAAATGTCACGTTCACTCATTTAGATAAGTTCACATTGCAACATTCACAATTTTAGATATGTCTGCAGTGGCACATTCACCCATTTGAGTCTGTTTGATCTATAACATAATAGTTTTTGCAATTTGATAAGATTATGCCAAGATCATGAAAATAAAGACCAGTTGTGAAAACATGCCATTTATGGAACAATTAATTCCAATGATTTTAAAATTATGTCGGAGCCAATGGTAAGAAAAAATGGAACAAAGATTACTGTGTTTTTGCCTGGGCCCATGACCATAAAACTTTATCAGGAAACAAGTTTTCAATCTCAAGCATCTAACTGGCTGAAATGGCATATGGCTCAAACTTGGTAAAATATTTCAGATTGTTTGAAATTTTCACATCAAATGGATACTTACACAGAATGTTGGTTGTTAAGTTGTTACAGAAATTACGCAGATTGCCAGTTTAAACAACAATATAGATGGAATTTGGCATTCCAAAGGGACATTTCACTGTTATATTTATCATTGATAAAATTGACATTTTGACACCATGGGTACATAAAATATTTAGGGTTATTTTATATGGCATGGGAACAGAGTGTTTTTTTTACATTTTTTGTTTATTCTGAGATGTTTTTGTGATAATTCGGTCTTGGAGGTTTTGTTATTTGTTATGGAATAAGGGCAAGGTATGAACTTAACTTAGCCATTTTATAAATGTATTTAATTGAAATCTTATTCAAAATGTCATGCATGATTTTGAATGATGAACTTCGTAATATTTATAAAGAATAATGATTAAATATGATTCTTAAACTTATATTCCCTGGGCAAACAGTTTAGATTCAGATCATCTGGCAGACTTGTGCCATCGAATCTGAATAATCACTTTTTATTCTTGGTAAGTAAAAATTCTAATAAATCTGAAAGTTAACAGAGTACATACTGATCAGATGACAAAAATGTACCAGCTGATCGAGATCTACACTGTTCACCCATGTAATAAGGGCCATAACCTGTGGGGTTAAGGGTTAAGACACAAAGGGACATTTCTTCAACAGTTAAATTTGGTGGATTCTTAACTACAGTAATGTATGACTGAAAGATTTTCAGTGGGTTGCAAGATCTAGGTCATTCTGTAACTTAAATAATGGGTTTGTCTCTATTTTTTGCTAATTTCAATTTGAACAATAATCCATTTCTGCATTGAATTGATTATTTTGTATTAAACACACACCTCATCACAGCCCTTCATTCATTCAAGTGCCTCATTCATATTTTGTTATTGAAGGGTGGATGCGTTTTCAAGTTCTTGGTCCGCAAAAAAAAGAAATGTTTGTTATATATCAGGAACTGTTTAACATATTTAGGATTTTGTTTCACCATGTTACACATCTACCTTTGAAAAGTACTCCAAAATTACTTATAATACAAGTAGTTTTAAGTTGTTGGAAGCCTTTTTTATGTATTTTGAATTGTGTTCTTGTCATCTATACTTCAGTTGCTGGTTTTTTATATGCTTTTTGAAATCAGGGCGTAGTTTGAACATATTCTAATAGATCTGCATTAATTTGAAATTTAAGTTGAGTAGTGGAAACGAGGTTGTTTGAAAATTCTCAGATTTGTGTGGAATTAGTTCTATGGCTTCCCACTTGCCCTCAGCCATGCAGGTGGAGCATTAAGGTAGAAGGACTTCTCAGATTGATTGAACTGTCAAGTTGTGGTCTTCTTGTTTTGCTTTGATTATCTGATCAGCTTCATTCTTTGTATGGTGTAGATTAAAAAAAAATTGTGAAATTTAAAGTGAATTGGAATTGGCAACATAAGCATTCAGTGAAAACAGAATTTTGATGGAAATAAAGGGAGATAATTTGTAAAATTGGAAATAATGTTTTCATAATATATGATGAATTAATTTTTTTCTGTCACTATACAAACTACAGGTAAAGGATGCTATTTTATTATATTTCAGTAGTTCTTAATTTACCTTATATTGTACCTAAACTTTGTTTACTTCTTTTAAATAAGCATAAAAATGTAGACTCAAATCAACCAGCATAACAGAGCATGTCTGTTCAGGGTTCATAAGTAAACAAATTTCTGCATAACACCCCTGAGAACAAGGAATGGTCTGATCCAAATTCAAAAAAGGTCCTGTGTATTTTGCAAGGATTAAGGGGTTTAATATCTAGGTGACGTCTTATCAGTCCAGCTGTCGTGGGTGTTGTAATTTATACTTTTATTATCATAAATTGGATAAAACATCAAGAACCTCTTAAATACCTTCAAGATTATACTAAAACAATGTGAAGATTATATCCTTAGCTAGAGGATACTTCTTCACTTGTCTCAAGATCATTTTACTTGGACTGAATATCTTAGTGTTCTAAAACGGCACCTTGGAGGACTTTGGAGTTGTATGAAGAGTATTTTCCAGTATTATAAAGTTCATCTAAGGTAATGCTTTATTGTAATTATTTCATCAATCATTTATTGACACTAAAATATTCCTAGTTATGCAATGTGCAAGCTATATCATGTTTTGTAGCTAACTGGTACTGTCAATCCATGTAGATGGATATCACAATTTGTTTTCCAGTTTAAACCTTTCCTCCATATATTTGGCTTTATGGCGTGGGAGAACAGGTTACTTAAATGCTCAGGTGAGCAAATTGCACACCTTTTAAACCTCTTTTGAAAAATAAATCTGATGTAGAATTTTAGTTTATTACCATGTAATGAGAATGAATACAAATAGGAAGCAGGAATAGAGTTTGCTCAAATTAGTTTGGTGATGTTTAAATCTTGGAAATCAATGTCTTGTTTAAGTGATTCTAAGTCAATAACTATTTAACTATTTTTCAAGTGACACAGTCATTCTCCATACCACAAACCTATGAAATTAAAACTTTCATAGACTCAGCTTGGCCGTAGATCTCCACATCAATCCAGTGAATTTGCTCTTACTTTTGTGAGCCGGTCTTGACTGAAAACTAGATCACCAGGTCAAATCCAAGGAAAGTGTTTTCATCTTTTGTCAGTCAGTCTGGATTCAAAACTAGGTCACCATGTCTGATCTAAGGTTTGTTCTTTGGTAAGCTTTATTGTCCTTGGGCCTCAGATACAATTTAATGTCAGGAACTACAAAGTTGTAAAATTTTATAGTTATTTATTATAATTGTTACAAAAAGGTGATAAACCTAAGAGTTCAAAGATGTTTATCTTAAATTTGAAAACGGAAAGAACACATAAAATGGACACTTATAATTTTGTTAAAACAGCACTTAAACAAATTTGCAACATTTTACAGCTTGAAACCTGATATCATAAATTGGATTTTTTAATAGAATATATGAATACAAAGCTTGTGAAATGGTTGGCCATTAAATTTTTTTTTCAGTTTAAAAAGCAGTTTTTGCTAAACATTTTGGCTGTAAGGCATATCTTTTGTTATGATACATCATTTTCCTAAAACACACTCAGTGCCTCATTTCTCACAACTTGAAATGATAGGAAGCAAGCCATGCTTACATTACTTTTCTTTGCTATAGTAGAATAAAGAAAATCTTCAAAAAAGAAATTTTAAATATATGTAGCAGTTTATTGAGCGTTGAAGTTGCATTTGAATGTGTCTCCTGAAAATTATTGCTTTGCTGAAGCAGGAAATTAGTGCTTAGAGTATGGCCATTTACAATTTATTTTGGTCATAAAAAAAGGTATCTGGTCACTTGGATTAGAATTATTTTTCATGTGTACTTAACCTAGAATTCTTATAAAGATTGTTAATTTATAACCCTTGATCTTCAGAAGGGAGCAATATAAAAGATAAGAAAAAGTTCAATGAAAACAGAACAGAGTATTATGAAGGGGTACGTCATCCATTATCTATCAAATACTAAGTAGGAGACAAATAATAAATTTTCATCTAATACTTTGGATTAAAGAAGCAGTCTCAGAGCATGCATAACCTTAACCTTACCTGAATAGATACACCTTTATTGCAAGGGCAAACAGTGTAGATCCAGATCAACTGGCACATCTATGCCATCTGATAAGGATCTAAACTGTTTGCCCTCTGATTCATTATGTTATTTCTGACCAAGATGCAATCTGTGCAAAACCTGATCAGATGGCACAAATGTGCCAACTGATCTGGATCTACATTGGGTCACACATGTGTTGAGACACTATTATATGACGTTGATGAAGTTACTCCTTGGATACAGCTTATATACCATCTTCAATTATTGTAGATCCAGATCAGCTGCACATTCCTGCAGACAAATCAGCAATTATTGTAGATCCAGATCAGCTGCACATTCCTGCAGACAAATCAGGATTTACATATTAAGTTACTTTTAGATTAATTTCAGGTTACATATCTCATCCTGTCTATCCTCTCTTTCTGTCACTAACACAGTCATGCCAATGAGTTGTGTTCACTTACATTCATATGTTACCAGGCCTCTTTAAGGTTATATTTTAAAGGTAATATGTTATCATAATTTGAGAGAAATCTCTTGAAAGGTAACTTTTGTTTATCCCTATTTCAATATGTGGCAAACTGTATTGATAAAAGGCTATCAGTGGATCTATGATACTTAAGGTTGAAATGTCAGGCCAACACTGTATACCAGGAATTCCATATGCATCTTATGAGCAAAATATATTTGATAGACATGTTAAAGCTTAGCATGGGATCTGTAAATAAGAAAAGTTACAACTTTAAGAAAAGTTTTGCTTGAAAGTATATCATTGTGGATATTTAATCAAATGTATATAATATATATCCTTAAAAGCTTTATAATCAATTACCACAAAACAAGTGTAGATACTTATCATTACTTTCAACAGTCTACTTCACAAGAAGTGCAGAAGAATGCTAGGAATTCAAATGACAATCTTGAAAACAATTAAGAATATATTTTTTAGTACAAGACCTGTGGGGGCAATGTTTTCAAACTCCTGTGCCCAAGATCGTAAAACAAAATAAGGAGACCAGTCTAGAATCTCAAGCATCTGGTTGGCTGAAATGGCAGCTGGTTGCTATTTAAGCCAATCAAATGCTTGAAATCAGATTTAGTTAAAATTGGCTGAAATGACGGCCAGTCAGCATTTCAGCCAAATAGATGCTTGAGATTTGAGTCTGGTCTTCCTTAGTTTTATGATCTTGGGACCTCACCAGGCTGCCATGGCTTGATTTATTCCGGTTATAAATGACTGCATTTTGCCCTTATGTCCCTAAATAGTTGTGGCCTTATTGGTGTTTTTTCTCTCTTTCCCTCTTTTATCTGTTTGTCACTTTGAGAACTGAAATTTAAATCTTGTAACAGTACTGTATGGATGTAAAACCTGAAATTAATGGTAATAAAATCATGGAGATGACTTTATAAGTGTAAAATACTGTCATCCGTGTTATCCATGCCCTTTCTGTTAAATATTGATGGACAATGTCAAACATTAACCAATGACAAATTTACCTGGTTACACCAAATTACTATTTAGATACCTTTTCGGGCAATAAGATGATAATCGGGTAATACATCCATCTGCGAAGAGGTTGGTTGCTCCACAATAATTGGATTAGTTTTCATACGATCAGTCAAAAGATGTAAAATGAAGATAAACTTTTGACAAATTATTAAAAATGAAATGATTACAGAGTTTGTACTCATTGTATTGCGTAAAGATATGTAACTTAAGAGATTGAGATAGATATTTATGCATTTTTATTTGAAATATTAAGTGGTGCATTGTGGGATGACAGGATTGGCTTTGCGGAGACTGAGGTGAACTTTACTGGGGACAGACTGGTGTAGATTTGAGGTGTTGATTTCATGGTGTGGTGGGCATTTAATTGTCAAAAAACGCAACCATTTTTTTAAGGAGCGAACATGCCAGTGTCAGCAAACTCAGTGAAAAATGGAGCTAATTGATTAGCTCATAACTGAGATGTAGGATGCTATTGAACCGAGAGTGGTTAACTTTTCAAATGTAAGGATTTTGAACTTTTAACTTCTTGAGCTTGAAATTTTATATTTCACCAAATACAGAGATAAAATATTATGTTTACATTTTACCTGAAAAGCTGTAAATTTTAAAAATCAGCTTTATTAGTGATGAATAAGTTTAACCAAATTTAAAACCAGTGGAAATATATATTAAAAATTTTCCTTTTTTCATTTTGCTTCTTTGAAATTAATTTTCTTTCTGCACTAAAAGTGAAATAAGGATTAATTATTTATTTGGACATTTTGGAATTCTGGTAGGTTAAACAATTGTAAAGGTTTGACATTTTGAAAATGTTGATATTTTTAATGGCCTGCAAATGTTGAAATTATGCAAAATTTGCTAATAAATTTTAGAAGATAGTCTATATCCTGATCAGAATGCATTTATGTGCAGGTTGATCTCGATCTATGTTGGTGGCATATGGAATAAAAGCCGTATCTTTGGAGTACGATAATAGCTAATTAGAAGAACTATAATTTTGTTGCAGTTGTATGAATTATTATTTACAAAAAATAAAAAGTTAAAGTATTCCAAAATTTATTATTTGTTACTGATATTTTCAATGATAAATGATGTTATGGTTGGCAATACAGGCATGCTGATGGCTTGTTTTTGTTATTATCTTTCAAAATATTAGTAATAATTTTAAACCTTAAAGTGAGGAAAAATTTCATATATATCATTCGGACAACTTGTAAAAGATTTTTTACTGAGCAAGTGAAAAATCCACCAATCACCAGGACTAATATCATCATATATAATAATGATATAATACAGTGCATGTGAGAGGTGTGACAGGATAAAAGTAATTAATGTTCAGTTTTGGAAGGTTTGTGATTTTTTGTATTTATAGTAGGTTAGGTAGTAATGATTAAATGATGACATAAAAGTGTTTTTGGGTTACAAAGTTTCTGATCTTCTCAGGACCTGGCCCAAGATCATAAAACTAAATCAGGAGACCAGTCTCAAATCTCAAGCATCTGATTGGCTGAAATGGTGAATGGTTGCCAACCTCAAGCATCTGATTGGCTGAAATGTCAACAAGTGGCCATTTCAGCCAATCAGATGCTTGACATTTGAAACTGGTCTCCAATCTTAGTTTTATGATCTTGAACCCTGGTCCACAGAGTTCATAAAACTTGAGTTTAGAGACCAGTTTCGTATCTTAAGCAGATGATTGGTTGAATTTAAGCTAAGTCTCCGATCTGACCTATCAAAAGCTAGAGTTATGAGACTGGTTTCCACATGTTGAGAGCTTTATCATATTAACATTTTAAGTGCTATTACATTTGTTTTTAAATGAAATCTTTAGTGCATAACATAAATATTTACATTTACTAAAGCATATAATATTGTCTTGGGCTCTTGTTTTGATTTAATCTTGCTAGCTTTCATTTGTTACAGTTTCAACGTCATAAAACAAGTTCAATTTTTGAAACTGATACCTTGGGGTTTACAGATGACCAGGTTTTTAAAAGTAATTATTAGTTTCATTATAATGGGACAAAACATTGGATAAAATGGCTGAACTTTCTTGGGTCAAGTTAACATTTATTTTACAGTTACAGTAATTTTTGAGTCTTAATGTATCCTAGTCCTGTCTGGACAGGATAAAAGTTGTTATATTAACCCTTTCCACCATAGACACAACTTTATTGCGTGGGCGAACAGTGTCGATCCAGTTCAGCGGGCACATCAGTGATCTGCACTGTTCGCTTTATGATTTGTTAGGTTATTTCTGACCAAAATGCGAACCTTGCAGATCCTGATCAGACAGCATTGATGATCTGGATCTACACTTGTTGCACATGCATAAAAACTTGTATAGAGTTAAATGGTCAGATTCAAGTGGATTTGATCTGAGTCATATTGGATTGAGACCCAGAAAACTGTTATTTCTGTACTGAAAATATTTTGGTAAACCATGCAATGAAAACCATTGCAAAGCCAACCCCACCCTTCCTCCCCCATCCCTACAAAACTGATTCTGATTATAATTTGTTGGAGTATATGCCAAAACTTACTTTCTTGATATTACAGTTTATGTACAAATGAGGTCAATTTATGTATTTTAATTCTGATTGATTAAATCGGTTAAGATTTTTCTTTTATTTGAACAATTGTTTGCTTTAGATAAATGAAGTGGCGGGTTAAGATATTTAGCATCGGGTAGGTGTAAATGAGTTCTGCTTTATTCTGCTGATTTTAGAAGACTCATTTACACTCGAGTGGCAGTTAAAACTGAATTTGTTTAGTTTGTTTATAGTTTTTTAAAAGGGACATAATGTGTCACTGTTTGGAATGTTTGTTTTTAATTTTAAAAAGACTTTTAGTGGAAATTTTTTAAATGTAAGTATGTAATGGCTCTCAAGTAACAATTAATCTATATATTTTCTCTATTTTAGTTTAAATTTTATGTATTTATGCTGCTAATAAAGGATTAAATTACAAAAAGAAGATGATGTAGTAATATAATTACCATTTTATATTTTGATATATTCTTATTACATCATTATCAAACATCAAATATCACAAAGTTTCCATTTTCTTCATATTTTTTGTTGTCATATTAGTTTCAATACTCTCAAATTACAAATTATCTAAATATTTATTTGTTTTATATAGTTTATCCTCTTTAAGTGTCCTGTTTTGCATTTCAAAAGGGATATAAGTTTCAGTAAAAAGATACTATTATAGCAACCTCGCTGCTTCTAAGCCCACACCTCCTGGAGTCTTATTGGTGCTACAGATAATATAAGGTGCACATATTCTGTATGTGAGGTGCGTTCAAGAACGTAAGAACAAGGGAGAGGATTTCTTTGTCATAGAAATATTATGATTTCATACAAACTTTGCCAAAAAAGTCGTTACATTCTAAGTTCAACCCTTGAATTATAATAAACGTCATATGTACAAAGTTGTCATATTGGCCAGGATTCATTTTTTCTCTTTCTCAATGCTTAAGAAAGATTAAATTTGTTGACAGAAAATCATTTGTTTGCCTTGAAAGTGACAATTTTCTCCAAAAATGATATGTCAAACAATCAGAATTAGTCATAAAACTAAAATAACTTTTTCGGAATTGAATTGTTTTTGCAAAGGTACAATCTGTCAATATTTGATCGAGACTGGAGTTGCAAGCACCGATCATTAATGTTTCTGCTAAAGAGACATCACTTACCATGTTATGTAGCTTTCACACAGGAATTGGCTTCCTTAATAGTTGTTAGTTGCAATTACAGGACTATTAAGCTGGGATCTATTTTACTATTTTATACTGGCCCGTACACTGTTTATTATTCAGTCAAGGACCATGAACAGAAAATTATACAAATCCTTAATAGAGTCACATCTGTTTCCAGTGTAGACCCAAATTAGACTACTTGTGGCATAGAAGACCCAGATCAGATGTTCAATCTGCAATGTAGACCTAGATCATAATGTTGAATCTGCAATGTAGTCACAGATCAGATGTTGAATCTGCAATATAGATCCAGATCAGCTCAGACTGTGCATCTGTGTAGTCTGATCAGTGTTGTGATCTACATTGTTTTATTCTGTCCAAATTTCTGCGAAAAATCCCTTGAATAATGGCACATTTTACAAGTACAAAACAATAGCAGGTTTACATTAACCCTTTCCTCCATAGATACACCTTTATTGCGTGGGCAAACAGTGTAGATCCAGATCAGCCGGCACATCCAGCACTGTCTGATCAGGATCTGCACTGTTTGTTTTGTGATTTGTTAGGTTATTTCTGACCAAAATGCGACCAGTGCAGATCCAGATCAGACGGCATGGATGTGCTGGCTGATCTAGATCTACACTGGTCGCACATTCTTTAAAATGCATATATATGGAGGAAAGGGTTAAATGTATGAAGTTATGGAAATCACATGGAATAAATGTATTTTGTGTTCATCATCTATTTATGTTCTATAAGGACCATTTGTGTCAATAGATATTATAATACTGATATTGTTATAATTATCATGTTGTAAATTGATTTATTACCGATTGAAAAAGGAATCATCGAATATCACTGAGATTCAGTGCCAAAATAGGGAGATTGTCGTAGTAAGTGCTTTATACCTTTTGATAATGCAATTCTAGACCACTAAATCAACTTTTGAATCACATTTGCATTTTTCATATGTCAAAGTCTACAATTCAATTTTAATCACTTAAAAATAAATTTTATTTGAATTTGAACACTTCTTTAAGTTAAAAGATGTGTTTCTTTTACTTACCTGAATCTGATCTTTATGGAGAAAAAAAAGCTCAGGCCTATTTAAATTACTTGTGTCAGGTGAAATTTGAAATTTAACACTGGTGCTTTGCTTTACCTATCATTTTTACTGGCTTGAGATGGGAGATATACCGACACTCTGTTAAAAAATGTCCTTTTTTCAAGTAGATTTTGGATATATAAGCTGCAGGAGGTAACAATTTTGATGGAGTGTGTGTTTTAGATTTAAATTTTAAATTAATCGGTTGGATTACCTGTTGACATTGTTTGTGCCTCTGTTTTATTTTTTGTGATCGAGCTATTTTAGCCATTTTTATGTGAAGTTGTCTTAGTTTTTGAGGGGGTGGGACCATTAAAGGTACTTTATACTTTTTGCCAGATATGGTATTTACTCCAGCACAATGAAATGTAATCCTTCTGAAAATGAGATGAATAACGAACATAATATTAATTATATTGATGATGATGATGATGATGATAATTATAATACTGATGATGATGATGATGATGATGATACTAATGATGATGATGATGATGATAGTAAAATAAATATTGTTGTTGTTGTTCTTGATAAGCTGCTTAGTGTATTATTATAACACTTTTTCAGTTTTTGTCAGGTTTCTTTTAGTTTTAGAAGATGATAAAAAAATTGAAAATTCTTGAAATATTTACTTTTTCAATTTTGTCTGCAAATTTTTAATACAGATTCATGATATGAGAACTGTCATTCCAGCTGGATGTTCCTGTATCCTTTATTTAATACATGTATTGAGACAGTGAAATATTGATAACTTTATTTGAATATTTGTTGCAAAAATGTATAAAATTAACTTTTTTGAACTCCTCTGCTGTTGTAATCATTATCCTTTGACATCAAAAAGACAAAAGGAGGCTGATTTCACTCAGCAGCTGTTGAATTTTCAGTTTCCTTCATCAGATTAAAAGTTTATAAATCAGAATCATTGTGCATTAACCTTTTACTCCATATATATGCATTCTATTGCATGTGCGACCAGTGTAGATCCAGATAAGCCAGCAAATCCATGCCATATGATCTGGATCTACACAGGTTTCATCTTGGTCAGATATAACCATAATTAAATGAATCTAAAAGGGAACAGTGTAGATCCTGATCAGATGGCAAAGATCTGGATCTTCAATGTTCACCCAAGCCAAAAAGGTGTATATATGGAGGAAAGGGGTAAAATCAGTACAAACATCATTATCATCATTGTCATCATCGTTGTTGTCATCTTCATCATCAGCTAACACATGACTTGCTCAGTCCATACATTGTTGCTAGGAACTCAATATTCAATTAATTGTTAAGGTGGTAACTGGTGTCATGGAGTTTGCTTCAGATCTGACATGAAATTCTAGACCCAAGATTCTGTACAGATAATTTTTAAAATGTATCATTTTCAGTACATAAATTATAAAGTTGTCAGTGAAATTTGAAACTGCTCAAGAAATAAAAGTTTGCAACATTTCTGAACTGGGTCAGTAAGCATAACAAACTCCTTGCACCCCAATTTGTAAACAACAGATCAATGTAGGAAATTGCTTGCTCCATGAAATTGAAAAGGAAACAAGAAATAGCTTGCAGCTTTTTGAAATATCAGTGGGAGCAATTAGTCTCTAATTTGTGCATTGGTCAACCATCCATCTGTGCATAATACTTTGTTCAGAGAATTATATAAAATAAAGTAAAACAATTAATAGGAAATAATTACACTTGAATTACTGAAAAAGGGCAATGATAAGATGTGAATGAACTATTACTCTACCTTTATTATTTACAGAATTAATACCATTTTAAGTTTTTTAATAAATAAAATGCTTTACTATAAGTATAAAAGCAATCTTTAAGATTCAATGAATGAAATAGCTGTGTCTTTCTTTGCATTTGACCAGCCCATTACTTGTTGCTAGGGGTATTTTGCAGAAGTTTATTAAATTACATGTACATTTAAAAACAAACAGTTTAGACCCTGATCACTGGGCATAAAGGCACATGTTGATCTGTGTCTACACTGGTTGCAAATATGACTTACTTGGTGATAAGCTATGTTCATTTATTTAATGCAATTTTCGTACAGATGTCATAGCAATTTGTATGAAAATTGGCAATTACCTCAATTTATTTAATGGTGCATAGCAGTGATAGAGTTTAAAATTTCATCTCACATCTATTGAGACTTAACATTTATTTTCTATTATATACTGATAGGGATCTTGAATGCACCATTTTCTCAATACCTACAAGTTTTGTGCAATTTATCATATTAAAGATTAGCATTTTTGTCCAGGGCTAAAATTTTAGGGCCATGAGAAAAAAAACAACTTACTGTCTGCACAATGGCACATGCATTAAAATGCATATACATGACATTGTATATGGAGTAAACAACTTGAGGGATAACATGTATTTGATAATCCAGTCCTAAGAATAATGCTGGTGGTCAATCCAGTTGTCCTCGCATAACACAGCCAAAAGTCCCTACAGACTTGGGCAATAATTCTTGATTAAAATCTCCACCAATTTTTACTTGCAGAATATTTGGCAGTTTTGCCATTCAGTTAGCATTATGAAGCTCTAGCATATAACTTTCAACTGCAGTAAGGGGTTGAATAAAGATTCTCCACTTAAATTGAAACAAAGTGGTGGCTGAAATGCTTAGGCTGCTAGTGGCCATTTTGTATGACAGTATGTGTAGAAGAAGTGTAAATTAGGGAGCACTTAAAACCATAAGCAACTTGCACAAAGTACTTCACCCCTAGTGTTTTAAGGTCACAAGTGCATAAAGGAAACAGAATTTGATTGAAAAAAATGAACAAAAGTACATTATGGATAAAGGTTAATGCACTTCATTCAAAACAAATAAATACATAAAATAAACATAACTTCAGAGAAGGGGGAGTGTAGCAGCTGATATCGCCTTTTACTAAACTGATATCAAAATATCAGTGGCCTTTTAGTTCAATATCTGTTTGTTTTCATTTACAAAAATTGGATATAAACATGTTTACAACACTCACAAAGGTCTTGTTTTCTTATCAGAATGTTATTTTGTTTGTATTTGAATCCTATGGGAGGTATTGCCTTTGATAATCTAATAAGCTATTTAAGATGTGGTTTTCACAATGATATCAAATTAAATGTATCTTGTTTGAAATAGGGAGACCAAGTTCATTTAGTGTTTATGGTATATTTTATGACATCTAATGATCATTTGATTGGCATTTTATTTGTTCCTCAACTTCATGAATTGCTTTCAACATCACCAAAGAGGCTGATGTGACCAGATCTAGTATGTCATGGCTTTTAAGTTTTATCATGTTGTTTTCAGAATTTGTTTGATGTCATTCAACTAATAATGGGATGTCAATATATAATTTATGTGTTTCCAGTTTTAAAGTTACAACAGTATTAAATAATCAGGATGGATGGTTTTTATGTACTGTTTGGATCTTGTAATAAATAATGTAATGTGTTTCATTTGAGATTCGGTGATATATTATGATAGAGTTTCATCGTTGGTGATAGTTTAGAACATAGACTTGAGGTGAAAAGATTACTTGAATATTAGGTAAATGATAATGTTTAAGTACTGTGACAATTTACTTTATGCTTTAATGAAGCTATTGAAGCAAAAATAGGCATTACATGCCATAGTTAAGCAGAAAAGCTAGTTAAATTGTATGATGCCAGTGTCTGTTTCCTGATAAAAAAACAACAACTTAGCTTTAAGTTATTAATATTCCTTAACCGGAAATTTGTGTTGGTCTCATTTCAGAAGGACCCCAGACTGGTTTACAGAGAAGTCAGAGTTTTATTCAACAGAAGTCGTCTGAACCAGTCACAAATGGAATCGACCAATTAAATGGTCCAATTACAAGAAGTAGGAGTGTCACAGAGCAGCGTATTCCACACAGTGAAACTGTTAAACCAGAAAGAAAATCCAGAACTGACGATAGAGTGATTAATGGTGATGTTGCATTGACTGAAAAAGAAAAATTAAAACATTCTAGACTTCCATTAAATGAAACTAAACCACCGATTCCAAATGCTGTGCAGAGGCATTCTAGTTTGAATAATAATAGACACATAGACACTGTTGATTCTCAGGAAAAAATTTCAGGTGAAAGAAATAATTCTAATGACTTGAATGTTAAGAAACATTTGGGTAAAGAAATAAGTGACAAAACTGGTGATATTAACAGAGAAGGGAAAGAAGAGGAAAAAACATTTGAAGGAGTGAGGTATAGAAAGAAAGAGAGAAGTTTTAAAACTGATGACTTTGTAAATAATAAAGAACTTAGTCCCAGGAGGGCCAGAAGGAGCCAGTCATATAATGGTCGTGAAAGACAGAGATTTACTCAAAATGAAAATATAAATGATGGAAGAAACAAATCTGTGGAACTATTGAAAGAAACTGTAAAGAAATTAGAAAACCAGAAAAAGAATAGAGTTCTTGAGAAGTGTGAACTGTTTGAAAATGCAGATAAAAATAAAACTGAGAAGAATATTTTAAAAGAGTTAGATACTGACAAAGGGAATACAAAGGCTTCACATATTTTAGTGTCTAGAGCTGATGTTGAAAGGAACAAACAGAATAAGCTGATAAGCCTTAGAACAGACAAAAGTATTTCAGAAACAAAGATAAATAATCAGCAGGAAGATCTGAAATCAAATTACAGAAAAGAATCTGAACAAATCACTAATAATACTAAAATAGAGATTGCTCCAAAAGTTAAAATATATGAAAGTTTAAAAACTGACAATAAAGTTGTAAGTAACTCTGTTGAAAAAGATTCTGTAAAGGATAAGCTTGATATAGACAAGGATGATATTAGATTAAGTCCAAGTTTACTCTGGTTGGAGGAAAAGAGAAAATCTTTGACTCCATCAAGTGATATAGAAAAGTTGTTGTCAACTATGGATATTGAGGCAGCATTTTCAGAAATTCTGGATGCTGTAGAAGAGTTTCCTGATCAGAAACAAACCATGGAAGCACCTACAGCAGATACTCCAATACTGGAGGAAGAAACTTGTGAATCTTCAGAAGTGGAGGAGGAAAATAATAAAAGAAACTCAATGGAAATTAATATAAGAAAAGAGGGAAGTACCAGTTCGGATAAAGAAAACAGTGTTGATGAAAGGAATGTAAACGAACTCTTCAGGGAGAGAGTGACAAATGGACCCTTAAATAAGGAAAACTCTTACCAAGATTCACGGGAACAAAACTGTGAATCAGTTAGGGATAAAACTGGAGGTAATGGTTTAGCAAATGGTGAAAGTGCAATAAATCAGATGTCAGGACTTCATAAGTCAGAAGGTAATTAAGATTGTGCTTTTTTACTAATTTGGCTGATTTTTTGCTGTAAAAGTCTAAATTTATGTGTTTTTTGATGGATTAACTAGTCAAACTATTGCGTTTTTTAACTTTATTTTCTAAAAAACAGGATTCTCTTTTGTTGATTTATTGCAACATTATTGTTTAAATGTTTTATTTGATTTATCAGATTAAGTTGAATGTTAAGTTTACAAAGCAAATTTTACAATGAAGCAAAATTCATATATAGAAATTTACAAAAAAAAACATTTTCTGTTTTCAAAAAGGCCATACTTAAAGAGAGTTTGTTTGCAGTTGCCCTACCCAGAATTTGTGAGTGATTAGTTATATAGAGATGATTATTTTACCCTTGTGTCATATGTGTAAATGAGTAAACAAATATTTAAACAAGTGAATGGTTACTTATTTGACTAGAGCTTATTTTGCTGATGTAAAATACAAATCTTCAAAGATATCAGAAACCAATCTGTTAACCCATGTATCTTCTCTCATTATTTATAAAATACTTAAATTTACTTTCAGCTAAGCTGAAGTTATCAAGCAATCTTTCATTAGACATTTCATCGCCTGCCGACAATAATAGTGCAATATCTGTAATCCATGGGGACGATGGTACAGTCACGGTACAGGAAGTCAATCGGATTGAAGATGGAGATACAACAATTACTGAGTGGAAAAAACTACGGCGAACTCAGAGTCGTACCGAAACTCGTGAAACAGACACAATTGTTGAAAAGAAAATAACCTCCCCTGGTGGTAGTTCTACAGTTTATGAAAAAGACGTTTCAAAGACAAAGCATAAACTGACCTCTAGGGGTTCAAACTATTTTACCAAAAATAACTACAACATAAAGAGGAGGAAAGATATAGAAGGACAGGAGTTTGTCGAGCATGATTTGAGTTCTGTATCAGAAAACATGTCAGTGTCAAAGAATGAGTCATGGGGTAACAAGTCAGCGGCAAAGGTTGTCGTGGCCAAAGATGATCTTGAGGGGTCTCCATTGAAAGCCATTGCAGACCACATTGCCCTGAAAGAAATAGAAGCAAAAAAAGGGTATACATTGTACACAATTGAATAAGACCTATATGAAGTTTGTACTAACCACTTTACCTGTGTAATTAATATATTAGACTCAACCTTTTAACTATATGAGTCAGTCTTTTAATTTTTCTTGTGGTTGTTTAAAAGAAATTTATTAACTGAGCTTATTGACTAAAGAGCAAACTGTAGACCCAGTTCAGGGTGCATTTTTAATGCTCAGGCTAATATAGTTTTACATTGGTTGTGACAAAAACAAAACTGCACTAAACAACACTTAGAAATAAAGAGTCTTGTATAACTGAGTGAATAGATTTATGATTTTGATTAATACCAGGTTTTTTCACCATTTAAATCTTCCTCTATGGAAATTCTTTATTCAAGAAAATACAAGATAGATTTAAGTATTTGAAGAACTTTCTTCAAGCTGTATTTGAACAATTGATGTGTTAACAAAAATCTGTTGTTTTTTTAGCTCACCTGAGCCTTAGGCTCATGGTGAGCTATTGTGACCGGTCTTTGTCCGGCGTCCAGCGTCCGTCAACAATTTTCTTAAAACAACATCTCCTCTGAAACCACTTGATGGATTTTAACCAAATTTGTCCTGAAGCATCTTGGCACTGATGTCTACAAAAGTTGTTCAAATCATGACCACAGGGTCAAGGTTACTGCTGCTAAAAAAAGAAATTTAGTCTTTGCTCAATTACTTGAGTTTGCTTAGGCCTATTGACTCAAAACTTGGTGTATGGGTAGCTTATATCAAAAGGCTGCTTGGGGTTGCTACCCAGGTGTCTGTGATCAAGGTCAAGGTCACTGTTGCTAAAAATAGAAATTCAGTCTTTGCTCAATTACTTGAGTTTGCTTTGGCCTATTGACTCCAAACTTGGTATATGGGTAGCTTATATCAAAAGGCAGCTTGGGGTTGCTACCCAGGTGTCTGTGATCAAGGTCAAGGTCACTGTTGCTAAAAATAGAAATTCAGTTTCTGCTTAATAACTTGAGTTTGCTTTGGCCTATTGACTCCAAACTTGATGTATAGGTAGCTTATATCAAAAGGCAGCTTGGGGTTGCTACCCAGGTGTCTGTGATTAAGGTCAAGGACACTGTTACTAAAAATAGAAATTCAGTTTCTACTTAATTACTTGAGATTGCTTTGTTTTTTTTGACTCCACGCTTGGTGTATGAGTAGCTTATATCAAGAGGCAGCTTGGGATTGCTACCCAGGTGTCTGTGATCAAGGTAAGGTCACTGTTGCTAAAAATAGAAATTCAGTTTCCACTTAATAGCTTGAGTTTGCTTTGGCATATTGACTCCAAACTTGGTATATGGGTAGCTTATATCAAGAGACAAATTGGAATTGCTACCCATGTGTCTGTGATCAAGGTCAAGGTCACTGTTGCTAAAAATAAAAATTCAGTTTCTGGTTAATAACTGGAGTTTCATACTCAGGTGAGCAAATCAGGGCCATCATGGCCCTCTTGTTTTTAATTTTTATACTTGTACGATACAAAGCTTATGTGAGATTTTGTTCATGCAGTTGTTTTTGTCATTCTAGTGTACCATCCCCCGTGGAAGACAAAGTTTCCAGCAGTTTGTCAGTTCTCCATTCACACCTTGGAAGACCTTCAGGTAAGCCTATGTGCAGGTTCTGTCAGTAAGTGATGAAAATTATGCTAAATTCTTCATCATTTTTAGAATCAAAACACAGAAGCCAGAAGTAAGTCTAAAGTCAAACATGGTCTCTACATCAGTGGAAAAAGAATGACTTCAAATAAAGAATTAAATGATGCACATTGAGAAGTTCAGTAGGCATAAAGTTGTAACAAAACACACAGTTTAGATTTGAAAATCAAAAAGTTGCTGTTGTTGACATCTTTTAAGACTGGTATCGTTTAGACTAATCCTAACATTTTATTGAAACTTTCAATTTGATACTGGAGATATGATCATTTTTCAGTAAGTTTGATAAGTAGCATATTTGACTTAACATTTTACAGGTTGTCCTGAGGTCACTTCCACTTTGAAAGAGATTTCTGCCATTCAGGGTGCTTCTGTTGTCCTGGAGTGTACTGTTGTTAGCTCCCCTTCACTTACTGTCACATGGTATAGGGGAGATCATGAAATCTCAGGGTCAGATGACGATGTTGCTATGGAGTTTGATACAGATTCAGGGAAGGCTACTCTCAAGATTAAATCAGCAGCTGTTGAAGATTCGGGAGAGTACAAGTGTGTGTTCACCAACACTCTGGGAACTGCCACAACTAAAGGGAGATTACTTGTCACTGGTAGGCATTGACATTCTCACCATTCAGCAGTGTGAAGCAAATAAGAATCTATGAAAATCTTGGCATCCTAGAACCTGGTTTAACCCTTGCCTCCATAAATATGCATTTTTACATGTGTGCGACCAGTGTAGATCCAGATCGGCCAGCACATCGGTGCCGTCTGATCAGGATCTGAACTAGTCGCAATTTGGTCAGAAATAATCTAACTAATCGAAAAGCGAACAGTGCAGATCCCGATCAGACAGCAGGAATGTGCCGGCTGATCTGGATCTACAATGTCACCCATGCAATTAAGGTTTATCTATGGAGGAAAGGGTTAAACTCCAGCACATTTTCTGGTTTGCTGTGTTGAAAGGCAGTTGATCAGAGTGTGGCTTTTCCTGTGCCCAAGGTTATAAAACTGAGCATGGAAACCAGTCTCAAATCTCAAGCATCTGATTGGCTGAAATGGCGACCAGTCGCCATTTCAGCCAATCAGATGCTTGAGATTTGAGACTGGTTTCCAATCTCAGCTTTATAACCTTCAGCCCTGATTTCACTATTTATTTAACCCTTCACTCCAAGGATATGTAACAGTTGTTTATCACATGGACAAGCAGTGTACATCAAGAACAGCTGGCACATCTGTGCTGTCTGATCTGGATCTACACTGCTTGCTTCATGGTCAGAAATAACCTATTATATAAAAAGCAGTCTAGATCCTGAACAAATGGCAGAGATGTGCCAGCTGATCTGGATCTAAACAGGTTGCTTCTTGGTCACAAATAACATAATGAATCTAAAAGTGAATGGTGTAGGCCTGACAAGACATTATGGATGTGTCAGCAGATGAGAGAAAAGTCATATCCATGGAATAAAGGGTTAGCTGTAGGATGGTGGCTTTTCTTCTTCATTCTTGTTACAGAGTTATCTGTATCCCTTTCAGAAATTACCTCCAGCTTGCCTTGTTTTGTTACTGAGCTGTTGGACATCACTGTGCAAGAGGGACAGTCCCTCTGCCTTGAATGTCAGGTGACCAACACAGAAACAGTCACATGGTGCAAAGATGGCGTCATCCAAAGGAACAGTGCTGACTTCAAACAGTCTTTTGATGGGTCCAAAGCGAAGTTAGAAATAGTGGAAATTTTTGTGGATGATTTTGGGACATATTCCTGCATCTTGAAAAATTCCAATGGCGAGCAGAGAAGTTCCTGTAAAGTTACTGTAAAAGGTAATGAGAATTTGAAAATGGTAGACGATAAAGCTTAAGTTATTCCATTAAAGATAACATAATATTCTTTTCTCTTTATTGGAAAATTCTGAAAATTTGAAGCTATATGTGAATTGTTAGTGGCAGACATGAAGTTTTTTTGTTGACTTGTGGTCAAAAACAAATGTTTGACAAATTCATAATATAAGACACAATTTGTACAATTGTCACTTTTGAGAACTGTCTCCCAATCAAACCCAAAAACCCAGATTTGGAAGCCAGAGGAATTTAGCTGTTGGGCTCACAGCCGGTTTGGATTTTAATTAGATATATTGGTCATACCATGAGATTCTCTTTAGTGCTTGTCGTGACTGTAACCATTGTAGACCCAGATCAACCTGCACATTTGCTCAGTCTGTTCAATGTCTTTATTATGACACAAATTTTGAATTTTCTCTACTGAAGACTGATCAACTTTCCATCTTGATAAACTAGAAGCACCTCAGGTCATATGAGATCATTGATAAGTTGATTACTTAATTAAAACATACAATATTTTCTTTATAATTCAAAGTGTCACCTGCTATCATTTTAAAGATTTTATCACCTTTTATTATATTGATACTCTAAGTTTGATTTTCCTGATCTGCCAGGATATCAATTATTTGAGATATAAATCAAACATTGTAATTAAAAAATTTATGTATAAAAACTGAAACTCTGCTTTTAGGCAGATTCCAAATTTACCATCTACAAGAAACTGACAGTGTTTTAAATTATTGGTATTTGTGGAATTACTCAATATTATAACATTTAGAATTTAAATTGTGTGACCAACAATAAATTTTAGAAGTGTCACTGTAAACTACCTAGCACAATTCCCAAACTTGCTATCTAAATCAAAAGAATATTTAATTCATAACTATGTACTGTTATATATGAACAACAAAATTGTTGAAAACATTGCAATGAATAATTGATGGACTGGCACAAATTTAAAAGATAGGTGAGCCCAACATACTTCTGCTGTTTAAATGCTGAGCATACCACAGCTAAGATGAGCCAGCAGTCTGATCAGGGTCTGCGCTGTTTGACCCTTGCCTTTATAGATACACTTTTATTGCATGGGCAAACAGTTCAGATCCGGATCAGCCAGCACATCCGTGCCAACTGATCAGGATCTAAACTGTTCACTTTTTGATTCATTAGGTTATTTCTGACCAAAATGCAACCAGTGTAGATCCTGATCAAATGGCAAGGATGTGCCATTTGAACTTGATTTACACTGGTCGCACATGCGTAAAAATGCGGATATATGGAGGAAAGAGTTAAGCTATTGATACTTCTGTAAAACACCTCCTTATGAACAATGAATGGACTGGCTCAAATTGATAAAAAACTTCTTCAGATTAGTGGGCAGATGTATGGTTTATTTCATTAACCCTCCCTATAGGTTTTTTATCATGAGTAAACAGTGAAGATCCAAATCAGCTGGCACATTCCTGCCCTCTGGTCAGGATCTATAGTAATGTGCCTGCTCATCTGAATCAACACCTATTTGCTGACAATTTTCAGAGGCAACATCTTCAGATGAAGTGTACCCCGTTTTCCTGAAGAAGCCGGAGACCATGATAGCCAATGAAAAAGATCCAGTCATTATCGACTGTGAGGTGATTGGCACACCTCAACCAGAAATCACCTGGCTGTGTGACGGCTCACAGGTAGCAGAGGACAGTCGACACAGAATGTCATATGACGGTAGGGTAGCCATGTTGGTTATACGGAGAGTAACGGTTGAGGATGGTGGGAAGATCCAGTGTATAGCACAAAATACCAGCGGGAAAGTGATTGCAGACTGTATGCTGGTTGTTAAAGGTATGTCGTTATAAATTTCACCTATTTAGAGCTATAGATTCTTGAAAAATAAATGCAGCAGTACTTATTGTAATGTTACAAGTTCAGTTTTGCCAAATGTGTTTTGCTTTTGCACCTTAATGTTTGCTGAAATGCGCCAAAAATGTTATACATTACTAATATTTTGTTACAATGCAATCTGCACTGCCTCTGAATCTGTGATCTACACTGTTCACTTTCTTATTAACTAGGTTATTTCTTAACAGAAAGTGTAGAGATGTGCCAGGTGATCTGAATCTGCATTGTTTGCACATGTGATAAACCCCTTATATATGAAGTAAGGCGTTATTTTGTGTTATTTCAGCATTAAAATCTCCACCGAAAGTCACCCGTCCATTGTCAGACATTACCTTTAACAGTGGTCAGAATGCCATCCTTGAGTGCATGGTCAGTGGTGAACCAACTCCAGAAATCAGCTGGCGAAAGAACGGCTTGATTATTGGACAAGTGTTGGACTTCATGCAGACATTCACCAATGGTGTCGCAAAACTGGAAATTTGTGATGTGTGTACACAGGATGCGGGTTGTTATGAATGTGTAGCAATAAATGAGAAAGGACAGGCATCTACCTCATGTGAACTTACTGTCACAGGTATCTGTTGTGCTCTCTGATTTTAGAAAGATTGCTATACATGTCTTCTAGTTACTGTCTTAGTTTAAACTTATTTATTTTACATCGATTGTGAAACAAGTTATTTCAACTTAAATTGATCACTCTCTATGACTGCATACTGGGTTGCCAATCAGTACACGCACCGAATGTGGATTGGGGAAATTGCAGATTGTTGGGATTTGAACCCACAGTGTCAGGATCTTGAGTCTCACACTCTATCCATAGACCACTTTGAATAACAGTAATTAGATATCCATGTGATAAAATTTAAAAGCAAACAATGTATATGGCCAGATCAGACAGCACAGATGTGCCTCCTGACCTGGATCCACACTATTCGCCCATGGGATAAAAGCCATATCCCATAGAGTACAGGGTTGAATGTTTTACACTGTTTTATGTCGGGGAAATTCTACATTTAACATTGCATTTTAATGCAATGTATTTTATTCCCAGTTTAGGTGAAGACAGGGTATTTAATATTTAAAGAGACACAGTTGATCGCCTAAAAGGGTTTGTTAACATCTTATTTATCACTGCTTCAGTTCTTATCTACAGTTTGTCATATGTAATGGCAATTTATACATTTGGTACAACAGATAAAGTCCCACACTTGCTGCCATATCAAATATAACTTGGTGAATCAACAGTTATAAAATGTGTATATATTTGTTTTGGGAAGTCATGATAGCGTTTTTTGAAAACAATTGTGCAATATTTTAAAGAGAATAAAAATCAGTGGAGTATTTTTAATGTATCTTAATATTCTATATACATGTGACACTAAAAATGTGATATGTATAAATATTTCCTGACTGGATTTGAATTATTCTGGATTACTAAGTGAACTTCGTGTTGTTCAATAATTATGTTATCCATTGTTTAAACTTACCAATTTATATTAAATGTACCAATTTTTTATCTACTGGTTATGTAAAAAATGTTATCTACTAGTTAAAATTGACCAATATTACCTACTGGTTAAAATCACTAATGTTATCCACTGGTAGAAATAACCTTTGTTAACCACTGGTTAAAATCACCTATGTTTTCTACTGGTTAAAATCACCTATATATATGTTATCCACTGGTTAAAATAGCCTATATTATCCACTTGTTAAAAAAAAATGTTATCCACTTGTTAAATAAATTTACAAGAGTTTAATGTTTAGACAAAAAAAAGAACACTTAACAGTCATTATCCTCAATTGATAAAGGGATTACAAATGAATAAAGTTATGGTGTTTATTTTTCAGAAGAGACTGTTCCAGTAGAAGCTAGCAACATGATTGAGGGACCTAAACCTAACATAACTGTCAAAAATGAGACACCTCAAACAGCTAGTATTAAAACATTCAAGTCCAGCTTTGTAGCTGATTTAGACACTGATCTTAGACAGCCAGCAAAATCCCAGGCTTCCAAAGTAATGCTGGTACGGCAAGGCAGTCTGCGGTCCTTGAACAAAGAGAATCTGGACAAACCTATGGTGCGAACTGGCAGCTTGCAATCTATTGATACTTCAGGGAAATCTGACATTCCAAGGAAATCCATAAACATTAATGTAACAGAGCCTAATGACATTGTGAAAGGTACAGTTGAGAGTGATGTACTAACAGTGAAAAGTGACAATGAAAAAGAAGTTGATCTCAACAAGAATTACTTGACAAATGCCAATATTTCAAAAACTAGCAATACAGATGTTGTTAAAAATGATAATGGATTCAAAAGTAAGGTTGATGATTCACCAAGTTTGGAAAGTCCTGGTGTTAAGGAAGTGAAACCTCTTGTCAAGTTTAAAGCAGGTGGTGAGATTAGAAGATCACAGAGTGTAAAAACTCCTGGAAGTGAAAAACCAGAATGGTTACAAGTAAAACTCAGAAAAGTTGGCAGCAAACCAAGTCCTTTGACATTTGAAAACAAAAAACCTTTACCTCAGTCAGGACCTGACTCTACAGCAGAAACCAAAATCAGTTCAAACAATGAAACCAAAATCAATTCAAACAATGAAACCAAAATTTCAAACAATGAAACCAAAATTTCAAACAATGAAACCAAAATCAGTTCAAACAATGAAACCAAAATCAGTTCAAACAATCAAACCAAAATCAGTTCAAACAATGAAACCAAAATCAGTTCTAACTTGGAAACCAAAAATAGTTCAATTTTAGAAACTGCTGTTCATAAAGACCTTCTAAGTGTTCAGAGAGAAGTAAAACTTTCTAGAAGTCATAGTGCTAGAATAGTTGATCGAAGTAGGTCACCAGGGCTTAGAGACTCCACAAACTCACCTCTCATTCAGCCAAATAGAGATTCTGCCAAAACCACACCAGTCTCTGAACGAGCAAAAATATTTCAAATGCTCGATACAGACTCCAGCAGCAGTACATCAGGGAAATCTAGCCCGGTTGAAATCATCTCCAAGGCAATCAACCTCAGTCGGGCAGACAGTTTAAGATCCCCTGTGGCACAGAGAGCAATCGGTGTGCAGCGCAGTCATAGTTTCAAGATGGAGGCCAAAGCATCTAGTCAAGGGGATGTTACTCTGGAACTCACTCCTCAAAAAACCAAGGTGAGTTACTCAACCTGAAATTAGTTGAATTTCAGCTCAATTAAGATCAGGATTTTTCTAAATCTAAAGTCATTTAATTAAAAACTAAACATTTGAAAATCCTAAATAAAAACCATTAGCAATAAGATTTTTTAAAAAATACATCATCAAAATAGGATAATTTATGTTATTGACCATTTTGCGAAAGAGTAAAGTAAAAGAAAAGTAACTTTTTTCTGAAGACTAGAGATACTGCTTGATGTCGACCTAGAACTGACAGATTTGCACCCATATTTTATAATACAACCTTTAATTTTAATCTCATAAATGTGATTATTTTACCCTATCAAGGTCAATCTCCTTCCTAAATAAAAAGTGCATTTGTATCTAACAGTAAGTAAACCATAAAGCAAATACCCAGTATCCAGATAGCAATTTGATGATGCTCATCAGACGTTTTAGTGTTAAAGAGATTTTAAGTGGTAAAATGTATTTTAAATACCATTAAAATATCAAAGATATATTTCTTGGAATAAGTTAAGCAATCTCAGTATATTACAAAGATACTTGTGGGTATTTTATAATTAAAAAATAAGTTGTCTGCTTAATGCTGGAAACACTATAAAATTCCTTCACATACACAATTTCTTTGGACCATGAGTGAGTGATCAGTGCTAAGATCATAAAACTAAGATTGGACCAGTCGCCATTTCAGCCAATCAGATGGTTGAGATTTAAGACTGGTCCAGATTTAGTTTTTTGATCTTTAGCACTTCTACAGATGATTGAAATCAAATATCAAATAAGCTGAGCAACGATTTAGATTCTGGTTTGTCTGCATTTGTGTGTCACCATTAAACCAGCATTTATTATTTTCATCAACTTATTTAAAAGCAATACATTATGATAAGCATATCTAGCGTGAAAAGTTAATACATATTGTTAACCAATTTGGATTTGAATACTGTATCAGTACTTATTTTGGCGGGGGTTTAATTTTGGCTATATTGGCGGTCAGGGTCAGTTGTGCCAATATAAAACACCGCCAATATAAATCACCGTCAGTTAATAACACCGCCATTTAAATATCTGAAAGGTAGACAACTATGATACACTGGCACATATTATGTCGCATTTTTCTCAGTTTGATACAAAAATAATATTATAAGAATATGTCATGAATCAAACAAAGCAATCTATTATTAGATAGCACAGTGATCATGTTTTTACTCTGGTATTAAAATAATGTGGTGCTGAATATTGAATGTAAATGTTTTATTTTGATGATCTATGTTAATGCCAATTATAGTCCTGCGATTTTTCATCAAGGGTTTTATTTTGGCGGTATGGTTTGTTTGCGCCAATTTATGACACCGCCAATATAAAATATTTCAAAATACAAATGTACGCCAAAATTTAACACCGCCAATATTAAGTGCTATACAGTATAAGTTTTCATCATGTAAGAAGTATTATGTCATAACAGAACTTCTATCTTATAAACAGCAGATGAAGTCACATTAATGTTAACAGTCTACCAAAGGATTGCGCAACCTTGCAAGAAAAAAAAGATAATATATAAAGATATATTCCCACATAAATTCTTTCTTGTCTTTTGTTAAGCATTTATTTCTTAGTAAGTGCTTGAGAATGTATGTTATTTGCTTTCTTCTTCATGGTTTTTCTGTAAAGCTTTGGCAGAAATTTAGGATAAGACCTCATGGTATTTTGTGCTGGTTGATGCAGAAAAAGAAATTGCATAAACATTCTGAGAACAAATATTCTTCAATGGAGTTCCATTCATTTCAAATTGATTTATTTAGAAAATATAATGTCTTTGGGGCACAACAGGTGTGTAGTTTTACCTGGACAAGAGTAAAAAACACAGCATTGGTGCTCTTTTTGGCTACATATTCACATATACAGTTCCTAGTGGAAAGGGATTTGCTAACAGAGTGGGAGGTTGGAGGTTCAAGCTCATTTGTTCTTGTTAAGGGTCGTTCGTGAGCCAGCTTAGTTAAAGAATGGTTACCAATTATTGCTTGTCTCTCAGGTGCCCCAGCAGCCCTAAATTAGGGCAATGCTATAAAAAATAAACATTTTACACTTTCCTTACACATCTACACTTGTCATGCACTCTTCAGATGTGAAGCAGTACTTTAAACATAGAAATCTTTCTATTTAGGCATTAGTTTGAGCTATTTTGCATACAACTTCTTTGGAGGTGGGGGATGGGGGTTGAGTTTTGTAAATAAATAAAATTTTGTGGTAGGGCGTGGAAGTGAATGACTTACAGTGGCCTAAAAATTAATATTATTTGGAAAAAGGAAATTTTTGCTAATATTGCTGTAGTCTTTTATGTTAGGTATAAGACAACAGTGGTTTAGTTTGTCAGACAATGTATAATTGATAGTGATCAGTATAGGAATCTGAATTGTTATGACATACAGATATCTTATTAGTATGGAGATTTGTTAGGAAGAAGAGAAGGGTGCCACTATTCATGTTAGGATTGCCCGGCATGCTGTATGTCATATGCTTTCATTTAAACAAATAGTATACTGTCATTGTCAACAAATAGGCAGAGTGTGCCAGCATCTGTAATCATAGTTTTTTTTTATTTGTTTGCTCCAGAATGTTGAATTCAAACTGAACATGTTATTAAAGACTCCCCTTTTTGGAGCATTTGCATGCAGAATTCACAAGGCATCATTTTCAAGTTACATACCACATGAAGTATTGAAAGCATTAAAAATTTATTTTAAAAAATAAAAATGAATAAAACAATTCCAAACATGATTACGTGTTTAGTTTAGTGTATTCTACCACCTTCATCAAGATATAAAATACAAAAGGCATGAAAAATGTTTTGATTATAAAAATTAAAATATAACCTTTTCATTAAAAACCCATATAAAAAAAGACTTACCAAGTAATTGCATGAAAATTTTCAAATGAGGTTGTCGACTAAATTAGTGGGTAGGGAGACATGCTTGAAATAGAGACTTGTGAGTTATCTGTGCACCACCATCTGTTACCCATTAATGATGAAATAATTAGATGACAGGTTAAGTTTTAATCCTTTTAAACAGTTGTTGTCACATTAGCGACCAGTGTAGACCAAGATTAACCTGGCCACCATTTCAGTCTAATTAGGGTCTACATTAAATAGTGTTCACCTGATAAAATAAAATAAAACATTTCTGTCTACAGCCATGTGAAAATGAATGAACAAACTCAAACCAAAAGATATATGAATTCATTATATTAATTCAGGGAGGTAAGGGTTAAACATTTAGCAACCTTGCACATTAACTTGATCAACAGTAACAGAGGTAAATGTATTTTTTCAATCCTTGGAATGTTTGAGAATGAGATGTTTTGTATAACAATCTTATCATTACTGATCATACCTCTGATACTTGTCTGTGCTTTGATTGTTGTTTGTGGGTAGAGCAATTTGCTTGATCAATGTGTGAATCTTGATAGAAAAAGTGTTTATGGTTACCATAGCTACTGCTACTAAAAGTTTGACCTGCTGTCTTTTGAAAAGTCTATTTGGGAGACCTTTTAATTTGCATATTTTAAATGTAGAGATGTCTTACGGATAACTTTTGTTATAGTTTTATTAAAATTTCATAACACATTGTTTAGATTTTCAATATTCAGTTTAGAATTTTATTACATTTCTTGATTATTTCTTCTATTAAATCATTTACTCCATATAAATGGCTTTTATCATGTGTGCGAGCGGTGTAGATCAAGATCATTCAGCATAGTGATCAGGGCTGAAGGTTATAAAGCTGAGATCGGAAACCAGTCTCAAATCTCAAGCATCTGATTGGCTGAAATGGCGACTGGTCGCCATTTCAGCCAATCAGATGCTTGAGATTTGAGACTGGTTTCCATGCTCAGCTTTATAACCTTCAGACCTGGATCTACACTAGTCACTTTTTGGTCTTAATACACGTAATGAACTTATACTGAACAGTGATTAGATGGCACATTTTCTGGCTGATCTAGATCTACTGTTTGCCCTTGGATAACAGCCATATCCTGTGTGGATGAAAAGGTTATGATGTCATGCCTGTTCCTTAGGATCTCCTAAGTTTTTAACACTCTCATTTCCAAACAACCAAATTCTGAACACCTTAGCTGTAGATTCAGCAAGTGATAATGAATCTGTTTTAGAAAATCTGATTTGTAACCAGTAAATTGTTTATCCAGTCTTTAGCTTCCTGGTTGTTTGATTACCTTTTGATATATTATACAGGTGTTCTCCAAATTATCCTGCCCAAGCCAGATTTAGAATAGGGACATTATTACAGACTAGTTGTTTAAAAAATGCTCACATTTAAAATATTTTAATGAACAGATGTTGAAACTTTGGTATCCATGTCACAATGACCTTGATCTACACTCATTTGGTTAGAAATAGCCTTACGATTCAGATTGCACAAAATGCAGGTCACTCTGGATCTATACTGGTCTGTTATGGGTTATAAGCCATACCCATGCCATAAAAGGTTTGGGCAAATTTTGTCTTATTGTTTGCCTTTGAACAAAATTGTAGTTACAATTAATTACTCATTTAATTTGGATGTAGTAATATATTATCTCATGTAAAATAAAATACCATTCTTAAGATATGTGCTTCCAGACACGATTTATGCACTTAAAAGAAAGCGGAGTGTTTAACTAAAAATATTAATATAAGCATGTTTTTTTTCACTTTCTGCAAATGTTAGAGCATATGAAGAAGGTTTTATGTGCATTTCAAATTATGACACATGAAAGTTCTTGTTTTTATTGCTGTGTATTCCATATTTTAAAATTATTTTTGAGAAAAAAAGTAAAAACAAATGTTTGTGAACACCCTGTAATCGGCAGCTTCTGAAGATGCTTTGTTACTATAAATAGAAACAGATAGTTTGTTTTACCTATGTCTTACCTGTTGGACTGGCATTCATTAATAAGAGTACACCTTGATCAGATCTCTGATAGAACTTTGGGATATGTGCATACCTACAAAATACATGCCATAACTCCAAGAAAACTTTTCCAAGTAATCTTTAGTAAGTGTTGGAGTATTTGGAGTTTGGGGAAAGAAAAGAGGGTGTTCAAAAGTTCTTGGATAAATATCATTTAGTGAAAAAATATTTTGGATAATTGTTAATTAATTCAAAGGTAAGAAACATAGATGTCCTCTGCATGACCTTTCTAAGAACTTAAGTGCCATCTGGGCATTACATCCTGTTTTAAGACAACAGCAGCAGCAACAACAACAACAACAACAACTTGTTATTTTCAAATAGTATGTTTTCACCATTTGGAAGAGATTTTAAGACATTTAACATGAAAGCCAAATACTACTATAACTTTTGAATTAACATAATGTGATATATATTACAAGAATTAGTACATGTACATTGTTTGAGAGAAGAAAATAAAATTCTGTATTCAATAAAGAAACTGATCTTTAAATTCTATCTGTTTTTGAAATACCTGGAAAACAGTTAAATTGAAACGTGGAACCAATGCATGACATGTAAAAGGAAAGGTATATGCGATGAATTACATTTATTGGAAATATTATAATATTGGAATGCATTTACATAGAGAAAGATAGCCATGATCAGGTCAGAACATGGTTACTGACAAACATATGGCATTAGTAATTAGTAAGTTGTTGTGTTGTCCATGCCAAAATGATAAAGTAACTGATAAGCCTATGTTTGGCTGCAGGCATTGATTGTAAATATTTTCTTCATTAGTTATCCTGAAAATATGTTGAATGTGTTAAAATATTGTGGGCTTGCAAGATTGCTGTATAGATTAAAGAAGAAACAGTATCTTTGGAAATTCCATCATGCAATTTGATATGCAGATTATAAAGATTTGCTGTTGATGCATTAAATTATCCAATTGGAAAAATACCAACATTTGTTTCTATTCATTTGATGTGAAATGAAATACACTTTTTATTTGTAAGAAATAAGCATACCTGGTCAGGTGTGTTTACTTTTAACAAATATTTGTGTGGGGTTTGAGTTTTGTTACAAGTATAAATGAGGCACTGTTTTCCTAACTAAATACTTTTCCTTTTTGTTTTGGTTATCAGTCAATATGAATTTTCTCAACCATCTATACTTTAATACACTTCTGTCATTTCATTATCTTTAGATACATCAACATCTGTTTTAGCATAATGTAAGGCGTAACCTTGAAAGTTAAATGAATGTCATTTATTGCATGATTCCACTAGAAATGTCTGGAAATGTGTGATAAGTATACATGTTACTTCTTGTGTTGTTTACGAGATCTTTTATTTGAACATAAACCAGCTTGAATAATCCCTATCACTGTTTCTTGCTATTTTCTTGGGTTGTTTACTGTATGAGTAGCAGATTGTTATGATAGAAAAATACCATGGAAACCAATATGTAAATCTTACAACTATAATATTAGAAAAGATAATGAAATCTTTGATCATTCTGGGGTATCTCCACTTCTGTTGTTCTAAGAGCAAAACAGACATTCAGGTATATACCAGTATTTTGATTATTGGCATGAACTTTGTAGAAAATTTTGTAACAGGTATTTTCCATCAGAATCAGAAGTTGTGGAAACTTTTGTTATTGGTTATTTCCACTGGAAACAAAATTTAAAAAAAAATACTGTATCAGTTTATTTCCACTGGAAACAAAAATATAGAAATTACTGTGACGGTTTTTTTTTTCTTTGGAACCATCATCATGTAAGTTTTGGACATGTTGCTTCTGATTTTACCTTGACTCTATAAATTTTCTTAGAAACATATTTAGAACAAATTAAACTCAAAGAAGGGAATTGCAAGAGATATATGGATAGGCACAAATTGTTCTGCAGAATAATCTAACCGGAGACAATGAGCACGAAACTGAAGAAGACAAAGCAGAATAGCTCAGACATAATAACTGAGGGTATCACTTCATGGCACATGGTATCTTTGCAGCCTGCATGTAATATCTGTAATGCTTTCACCTTTTTATGTTGTGAGTCTTTTGAGAGGTCATAGAAATAAGGTGATGAGACAGAGGCATCCTAGAGCAATTTCCAGAAGTTCTTTATTCTACTGCTGTAGAATCAATCAAAATTCTTCTATGTTTTGTAACATGGCACTGATTTTCTCATGCAGTAAAACTTTGGGTTTTTTGTGGAAAGGAATCTAGCAGAACTTTTGTTAAGAGTTAAAGATCTACTAGTTGACATGCACAATCTTGAAGAAGACATTAATTAATGATTTCAGAAAAGATTCTTTGGGTGAAGAAATGCAGATGAGCATGAAGTTGAAAGTGAATTACATGTAGTGGTAGTTATTTTACACATTAGTGTTTTAGATTAGAACTTGAGAGCTACATGTAAGATCATTTCAAAGGATGCAAAATAATTGTCAACCAATTTTAATGTAAAATATGACACCAGTGGTTGACAGAGAACTCCAGTCTTGCTATTTGTGTGTTCCCAAGAAGGTGATGTTCAAGCCTTGTAGATACAGATCAGCTGGAACATCTGTGCTGTCTGATCAGGATCTACACTGGTCATGTCTCGGTAATGTCGTAGGCCACAGATAAGATTTACACTTGGACATAAATCAGAAAATTTGTTTTATTGTGATAAGACAACTATACAATTCTATTTTTTTTTAAATTTTACTGTTTTTTTTCACACTTTTCTTTGTGCGAATTATGAGAATATATAACCCATGAAACTGCAGTCTTGCAAAATGTACATCCAGTATCCATGATAAAATGTTTACAAGTTATTATGATAAATAACAAGGAGGAAAACAGTTTTATGTAATCCAGTGCCATTTTCTCAGCATTATTCCCCTCAGATCTTCCAGTTCCACTTGTTGTTCACAGCATGACACCGATACTTATCACACATCTTCTCCCAAATGTCGAACTAGACATTCTGCAAACTGTTCTAACTAGTTAAGCAGTTCCCACTAGATACATCAGTTTAGACCAGTAAAGGTGATATCTATATCTAGCTGGCTGCGCTTATCAGTGATCATGATAGAGGCTGTACCTATAGAAGTGATAATCATCATGGAAAGTATAGTGATATATTACTGATGAGCCAGCTATTTGAAGGTTATATGCAGAGGAGTTATTTCAAAATGCTGCTGAAAGCAATAATGAACATTCCTATTCATTTCAGAATGCTCTATCTAAATTTAGTTATGATATAAAAAGAATATCTTCACATTTTCTGATATTACATTTTGTATCGTGGCCAATGGTTAGAGTATTAGACTAACGATTCAGAGGTTACTGGTTTGATTCCCATCAGGCTGAGATTTTTAGGTAAATTGTTCACAAAATCATGTATGATTATGCTGCAAATACTGGGCATCCAAGGAGCATGACAATTCATGAATAAGCCCAAGGGTAAAACCAAAAAGAGGAGTTCTGTTATGTTCAATTACAAAGATATTTTATGTCATTAATCCTCGTGCAATGATGTTGCTTTAAACCCTTGCCCCATGAGTGACCATTAGATCCAGATCAGCTGGCAAATGTGATCAGGATCTAAATTGTTTGCTTTAAATTTATTTATTTCTGACCGAGAAGTGGACAGTGTAGATGAAAATCAGAAGGCAGATGTGCCAGCAGATCTGGGATTAAACTGGTCACCCATGTGATATGGAGTTAAGGGTGAAGAATATGAACAAGCAAACCAAATAGGAAAGAAAAGTTAACATAGCAGGCTTACAGGACTCTCATAGAGAATGGATATTGCCTTCAAAACTAACATATAGAATGGATTGTGCCATCTAAAGTAACATATAGAATGGATTTAGTGTTAGCATGTCCAAATAATAAGCTTAAATCATTTTAACATTCAGTAAATTTCCACCTACCAACTCTGAACTAATGAAAATGCACTAAAAATCCATCAGTTTAAATTAAATAGATACTGACAACTCCTGAAGTGAAGAAACAGTTTCTGGTACATTAACAGTGCCAGGGAATCAGGTGAAAATGTGTGTAAAGCAGTCTTTAAACCAAAACTTGGCAACAAGTAACAGTTTGCTGTGGATCATAGTCACTGGTTTGCGGCATGTGCTGAAAGTTATAAAGCTGAGATTGGAAACCAGTCTCAAATCTCTAGCATCTGATAAGCTGAAATGGTGACTGGTCAGATGCTTTGGATTTGAGAATGGTTTCAATGCTCAGTTTTATTACCTTGGGCAATGATCATTTGGCACTGTGCTTACTGGAATCCCTACAGCACAAAGTATGCATAAATTTTGAATGGCCTGAAGAGGTTCTAAACACATTTTATGTACCAAAATAATGAAAATAATTTAGCACTTTTCATTTCTTTATCCCTTTACTCCATACATCCATGCCATCTGATTTGGATCTGCACTGGTCGCATCTTTGTCATAAAAAAAAACAACAAAAATAGCAAGAAATAACAAAAGTTCAGGCTGATCTTTATCTACACTTTTCGGCAATGCAGTTAATTTTCATCTGTGGAATAAAGGGTTAAGATTGACTGGTGTCAGTTCCAACTTAAATCAGAGGGAGCAATTTAATACTTGACACTCAATTTTATCATCTTGAGCTTTGAAAGTAAGAGGTTGCAAGAATTTTTGGACTTCTGTGATAAAAGTTGATTTCTGATTACTGGCATTTTCCAGACTTATTCTTGGTAAGACTAGCAGGTTGTTGAAATCTCCTCTATGTAACCTGCAAACAGACAAACAAGCTGGGTTCCACTGAAACAACAACAGATAATTATTCCTTCAACATTCACTTGTGACAGGTGGTTTTTCTGTACTTACCCCTGTTTTTTGTAATATAAATATGAAGAAGAAAAATTACCTCATGAAATATGAAGAAAACAATATGTGGTAAGCCTTGATAAGTTTCTCTCAAATCTCTGGCAGTAAAACTCAACCATTAGCATTATCATTAATACTCGACAGACATGATTTACCTGATCAGGTTCGATATTTACCTGGAAATAATTAACCATGCTTTCCATAGAAGAAAAACAACATTTCATAAACATTGCCCTTGGATAAGTAGTGTACTCTGTTTACCTCTGCAATAGGTTAACAACCTTGTCTGCAATAATGTATGTGAGGGCCATGGAAAGTTGCCTCTTACTTCAATTCAGTGTTGTTATTGTTGCTGGTTCCTTATGTTCAGTAGAGCTCATCTGTGTTTCATCTGTGATATTCAAGGATAATATTGTAGTAAAATGTCATCTTTGTATTATCCTTCAATCCATTATGGATCATTCTATTCCCCCAACTCAAGATTGGTCAGTCAAAGCATTACAGGCAGAGATGGCATACCTTTGGTCATGTCGGTGACCAGTGAAGATCTACATCAGACAGCATTGCTGCATACTGTCTTTTTGGTCACAGACAATCTAATAAATCTAATAGTGACTAGTGTAGATCCTGATCAGACTGCATTGATAAGCATGCTGATCTGGATCTACACTGTTAGCACATGTTGTATTCAGCTAAGGGGTACAGAGTTCATGAGGCATGGTCTTTAGCAAACCAAATGAAATGGATAATGGGTTCTACTTAATTTCACAAAGTGAGCAGGTAATGTGGGAACTTAATTTGTTTGTCTTTATTTTCAACTGCTCAGTTTTGTCCTTAACATGTAATCATTCAAGGTCAATTAAAGATCTAATTTTCTTCTTGCTGTTGTTGTGGTCATATACAACATCAAACAATTCTGTTAGAATGTGGTCATGTCAGTTATAAAATGGACACTGGCTTTTATTGATTTGGTGATATTTCCTAATAAAAACTTGAAAGTTCTTAATAATGTTCAAAGAAACAAAAGCAATAAAATTAAACAATGTGGTTAAATTATTGGTTCTAAAATAGGCAATTTGTAGGGAATTGTAAATAAAATGGTTTTGAAATGAAACTTTCATTACCTTGTTAATGAAACACAAATGTTGACTGTGCCTTGACTTAAAAACAAAGAAATGTTTAAAGAAACAAGAATGAAAGACTTAAGTTACTGATGTTATATTTGGATTTTTTAAAAATGGGCAATTTTTTAAATATATCAACAGGAAAAGACAGAGAGTTTCAGTGTAGTCAAAACAAGGGAGTTTACTAAGTAAATAATTTCATGTTGTATGTACGGAAAATAAGTGAAAAACTTTGAGGGATTTTCATGATGACAGCTGTTAGTGGGAGACATGTGGCTAGTCTTATAAAACTTTTCCAGGTACTTACAAAACACCTAGAATCCATGGAAAACAGGAACATAATTATTATTAAATTAATTTATTTTCAACTAGTTCTGTCTAGTAGATCTAGGTAAAACTGCACAGATCTTCATGGTTCCTGATCTAGATCTGCACTGGTCACACTTAGCCATACCGATGAGGGTTTTTGTTGATGTTATCACTATTTAGCCACTAAACCATCATTACCCAACTGATTTAGGGCAAAATATACTAGTATTATTATCAAGTAGTTTCAGAATTATTTTGTGCTGTATCCAACATTTTCAAGGCATAAGCTCTGCATCCTGTACCTAATTCATTGAAGGAAACAGTAGTTGTTTTTTTTCTGATGTCAAGAACTGATTTAATGCCTCTTATCTTGCCAGAACAGAGCAGTTTGCAGCTTAGAACCAGATAATTAGTGATAATTAGTTTAATAAAGGAGATAATTAATGCCTCACATGTTATTGTTATATAATCTTCATGAGAAACTTTCAGGCAGAATTCATTAGCAACTTGCATAGTATTAGGGCATGATCTAAGTAATTTGTCATGTCTTTAATCATGTTGAGAATTCAGGCAAAACAGAACTTTATTTATAAGCATTCCTAAGCAAAATTCATAAGCTCACCTGAGCAGACGGCCGAGAGTGAACTCTGTTGTGTCCAAGTTTGGTGCAGAACTGTCCATCATCAGTGCCCAAGGTAACTTTGGTTATAAAACTGAGCATGGAAACCAGTCTCAAATCTCAAGCATCTGATTGGCTGAAATGGCGACCAGCTTGAGATTTGAGACTGGTTTTCAATCTCAGTTTTATAACCTCCAACCCAGCTTTTGTTGGTTATCCCTTAACTCCTCATTGTGTGAGCAAAAAGTTATGATCCAGATCATCCAGCACATCTGTTCACTTTTAGATTCATTATTTTATTTCTCACGAAGAGACACACATTGTAGTTCCAATTAGATGATGGCACAGATGTGCTGGCTAATCTGGATCGAAACTGGTCACCTATGTGATAAAAGCATATAAATAGAGAGAGTATGCGTTTAACACAACAGAGGCCACATGTTTTTCTGATTATCATGAAACTTGATTAGTTCTGATGTACTGATGGTATCTCAAATGAGTTTGACATCTTGGGTATAAAACTAGGTCAAACAGAGATCACATTTCATTGGCTAAGTGCAGAAAAGTTGTAACTGTATATGAATACAGAAGGCAGTTACAAGTTTGGCACTCAGCCCATGATATGTCATCAGATTATCATCAAACCTGCTCTGAATGTTTGTCTTGATTATAGCTGGGAATAGTGGAAATTGGGTCATATGGGGTCAGAAACTAGGTCTCTAGGTCAAACCAAGCAATAACCATTTCAAAACAGCGGAGGTATCATTTTTCACCTTATTATGATTAAACTTTCTCAGAATGTGTTTCTTAATGATATCTCAGACAAGTTAGAAATGTTTGTCATGCAGATATTGTGGAAAATTGCAAAACTGGTTTACCTTTCAAAAAACTCAGTAGGTCAGATCAAATAAAAAAGCCTTGTTGACACAAGGAAAGCCAGAAATTTCACACAATCATGATAAATTTTCTCAGAATGTTTGTGCGAATAAGTTTGAAACAAGGTAATCAAGTGGTCAAAAATTAGGTCATACAAGAAATAATCATGCAAAAATTAAAGGATTAAACAGCAAAAAATCTGTTCCCAACTCCTGAAGAATTTAAAAAACGTCTTTCTGTTCTGAAAGAAATGTTAAGGTCATTCTTCATCACACATAATGGATATTATCTGTATAAAAAAGTAAGGAAAGTGTGCTTAATTTCAACCAATCACATGCTTTAGAATAAAGATTTCTGTTTAGTATCAGGTTGTATAATCTTGTGCCCAGGAAAGCTGAGCCCTGCCCGTTTCAGAAAAAAATGCTGATTTGACTTGTTTGTATTACAGGGACAAGACGAGAAGTCGGAGCCGGGCGGAAGTCGTAAAGTGATCAAGTACTGGGACCCCACTGCCCCACCCTCTACCACCATGGATTACAGCACCATTGATGATGAAGAAAAGCTCAGTGAAATGGTATGTACACTTTGCTGCATTGAAAGTCTTTCTCAAGTACATGTATTGCTGCATTGAAAGTCTTTCTCAAGTACATGTATAATAAAAAGCATTTGTTCTTGGATATGGCTGCGTCATTTGTTCTTGGATATTGACGTCAATGCTCACTTATAGTTTGCCATGAGTTGCTTAAAAAAAGCACGCCATCATTCACTCTGTTGTCAACATGGCTGTTCCAAGAGCTATTCCAAAAAGCCAAGTTATCACAAGTTCTTCTCAGTATAAAACAGTCTTAGAATCTAATTATAATATATTGATTTTATTGGATATGAAAAACATTTGGCTTGTTAAACCATGTGTGAAACACTTCAGACTATGCCCACTTTATCCAATCCAAATGTTTTTCATAAGCCAATGGATGCTTTACAATACTGATTCAATCATTAGATGATAACCAAGCTGTAATCAATCGGTATATGATAGACAAACTGTAATTAAGATTATTGTTTGAGTGAAAAGATGATGGCTTTCAAGTCTTTGCCATCACCGGCATATAACAAAGGTAGATAACTAATCATACAAACATATATGTATAATATTGTCAATTTGTATTTAACCCTTATAGAATATTGAAGCATGGAATTCTCAGGTAATTTCTCCTGTGTGACCACTCTTACATCACAGATTAATTCATTCCACTTGCCTGGTAGTTTTTCATTTAATAAATTCTTCTACTTCATTTAATAAATTCTTCTACTAACAAAATTTTCTAATTGACATGGCTGACAGAAAACTTGGATACACTTCTATTGCTAATACCATCATTCTCGAGTACTGGTAATTTGGAGTGTTTTAAAATGAAATAAAAAGGAAGTTCCATGGCATCATTTTAACCACATTACATGTATAACATAGTGATATAAAAAAAAAATTTGAATGAACTCTGATGATATTAGATAGAAAACTGCTTTTAAATTCATATGAATTATAAAATCAACTCAAGCTTAACTTAAGTAGCATAATATTATACATAATATGAACATATCTCATCAGCATTCGAAATAGCCACTAGGTTGCATTTAAAGAGATTTGACACAACAGGTAACACCTGTAAGTGTCCTTTAAATAAATTGTGCTGAGGTTTCTTTTCCAAGTATTTAGTTAATATGCTTTTGGCTTCATAGATAGTTTTTACTTAAATGTCTTTCAGTTTATTCTTTTAATATTATCCACTGCATTAAAATACTGACGAACACTTTAATATATGTTGATTTGCTTTAATTTAAAGTTTGTAAATATCTGTTTTAGAAGTGCTCATGTTTTTAAGCTCTGCACCAGGCCAGCAGAATGATGTCTTCCAAAGAAGTTGTTCTCTGAACATTACTTGGTCAGAATGACTATGGCCATAATATCTTGACCAAGTTTGATAACCAGTCAGATTGCTTTGGTTGCTCTGAAGTTATTGCCCTTTAATTGATATTTTACCAAATAAGCACCATTTGCTCTCAAGCCTGGAAAGCCTTTGTCCAGTATTGTATTTCTGCTAATGTCAGTGACTTGAAAAATCACTCTGGAGTTTAAGACCCCCTATTAAACAAAACAGTGTCCACTCACTCACTAGTAGCATATTATGAGGCAGTTACAGGTGTTAAACAACAGTTTTTCCAAACTTACCACAGTTTCTGTCTGTAGGAATGTCTCCAGATGCTTTAGATAGATCAGTTTAAAACTATTTAACACATTTTCGAGAACTTTTACCTAGATAATTGTTTGTAGTGTAACATTCCCTGCAATTTTCGGGAACAAATGTAATTATTTTTCCAAGAACTGGCAGAGATCTATTACAAAGATGTAAATTTAAACATTTAGAGAATTCACATAACTGCACCATTCCATCCATAAGCTTTATGCAAATGGAATTTGCTAAGAGTTTAAATTACTTAAGATTGTGACCAGCCTTAATTTAAGTGTTTGGATTTCTTAATAGGAACTCACCAATGGCAGGGTTAATATCTAAGACTGATTGGGAGGCAAAAAGAGTAAGTTTTTGGGGACTGGTCATATAATTTGTCTATTTCCTATATATCAAAATAAAACATTTAGTGAGTGGTATTGCCTTTTTTGTAAACAATGAATTAAAATGATATTTTGTTTTGAATTTCAGCTTAGCAAGTCAGATAACTTTGATGAAAGAAAGAAGTTGCGAGCAAGGATCAAGGAGGTCCGAGATGCACATATGAGTAAGTAGTGTTCCTGGGTTGAAGGTTATAAAACTGAGATTAGAAACCAGTCTCAAATCTCAAGCATCTGATTGGCTGAAATGGCGACCAGTCGCCATTTCAGCCAATCAGATGCTTGAGATTTGAGACTGGTTTTCATGCTCAGTTTTATAACCTTGGGCACTGGGATCATGATGGAATGCAGGAGTTAAATAAAATTGTTTTGTTGCCAATTGGTTAAAACTGATGCTTTTTTTTTAACCCTCAATTCCATTCTTTAACCCTTTACTCCATTGGATGTGGCTGTTATCCATGGACAAATGTGTAGATCAAGATCAGCCAGCACAGCCTTGCTCTCTGATCAGGGTCTACACTGTTTTCTTTTTCATTTTTTTATACCTTATTTTATTTCTGACCAAGAAACAGTGTATATCCAAAAAACATACTATACTGACACAGTTGGTACATGCAATAAAACCTTCTTATTGAGTAAAGGGTTAATATATATTTTGTCAGTCTAAAATCAACATCTACATATTTTTGCAAACAAAAAGTACCATGATTATTTGTTTAACCCTTTACTCCATATATACACATTTTCATGTGTGTGTGGCCAGTGTAGATTCAAATTTGGCACAAGATCTGTGACATCTGATCTGCATTAGTTGCATCCTGGTCAGAAAAAATATACTAATAAGCAAACAGAGTAGATCCTGATCTGACAGCTGATCTGGATATACACTGTTCACCCATGCCATAAAGGTGTATCTATGAACAGTTTCCTAGTGGTTAAAATGTTGTTAAATGCCATAAGTCGCTTAGCCTTTCAGGACTTACATTTACCCTATACCTGTAAGCTATACAGTTCATAAATGCTTACTGTATTTTCTGGCAAAATATCTATTTCTTGGCAGATTCAATTTATTCTGTGCTTAGAGAAGTAGACTGATCATTAGCATAAGTAGAAGAGCAAAATTTCAAAGGAAAATAACATTGCTGCAGAGTTATTTGATAGCAGGATGCATTATAAATCACTGTTGCTTGCTTGTGGCATTTGTATTATTACCTATGGTATTAAAACGATTTGTTGGAATCTGAAAAATTAACCAGCTAACTTCCTAACCAAATTCCAAAAAAATATGATCAAGTTAACCTAAACCTTCATTCCACAGATATGCCTTTTATCCCATTATGTGACCAGTACAGATCCTGATCAACTTGCATTTGTGCATTTGTGTGATGATCTACTCTGCTAGCCTTTCTGTTCATTAGGGACTAGTTTAGATCAAGATCAGAGTGCACATATGTGCCAGCTGATCTGGTTCTACTTCTACACTGATTCCACATGCAATAAAATCTTTATATGGAGTAGAGGGGCAAACAAACTTATTCATATTAGAAAAACTCAGAATCATTATTCAAATCCACAAGATTGCTGGTGAGTAATGTCTGTAAAATTCATTACTTTCTAATACTTCACACTTTCTGTAAACAGAGGAATGGGAGGCGAAACGAGCAGCGAGAGAGACGGAACACGAAGATCTCATCAAGAAGAAGCATCGTGAGGCTGATGCTCTGAAGCAACAGAAGCTTGACCAGTTCCAGAAACAAGCTGCTGAACGCACTGAGGCCAAGCATCTAGATGTCGCAGAACAGCATCTCAGAGAAAGGGTGAGAGGCTTGAAAATGATAACAGCCATGGCATGTTTAGGCAGATGAACTACTTCAATACTAAGCTTTTCGTCAGATTTAAGTGTGACTGGGATCAGCCTGCACATCTTATCTGATCAGGGTCTACAGTGTTCACTATTCATTTACTTAATTTCTGTAAAATTTGCTTATGAAAATAAATGGATTGGTTCAGATTGAAAGATAGAAAAATCCATTACATTAACGCTTTACTGCAAAGGTTGAGGCTTATGGCTTATACCCCAAAATTAATCAGTGTAGACTTAGATCAGAATGCGTGTAAGAGCCAAATAGATGTACTAAATGGTGAATAACTTAACCATCGCTAAACATTTCTCCATGAAACTTTCAAATTGTACTGCTTATTGACAACATAGTCATAATGTAGTCAAAATCTCTTGGTATCCACCACATTTGACAGAGTTAAGCCCTTTCTTTCATGAAAACTTAATGTTTGCTCTAACTTTACCATTTCTTACTTACATGATCTATGAAATTGTGTTAGAATTTTGTTCAAAAGTGACATCACAGTGTTTTTCCACAAAGTTAAAAAATGTGCTATTATATTACTGTATTTGTCGCTGTTACAGATGAAGTTAGCCGATGAAACAAAGAAAAGACAGATGGAAGAGTTTTCAGGGCGTGGCGCCACCCACCAAGAATCAACACATCTGGAAATCTCTGAACGTGCCTTACAAGAAAAAATCAAGCAGGCAGATATACTGAAGAAGAAAACACTAGATTCTTATGACAAGGCTGCAGGAAAACCTGGTATGTCACAGACAACAACAGTGAAAACTGAAGTGTCTCGAGGTTAGGCCTGATTTTCATTAGATTTGTGGGTGACCTCCCCTTTCCCATCCTGGCCTTCACATTTCTGAGCCATTCTGCAAAGTATTTTCTTGCATAACAGTTCATTGTTTCCTATATTTCCACCAATGTGGAGAATATCGTTTGCATCCACAACATAAGATAAGATACTGTTTGTCACATGATTTGATCTTTATAAATTAGTGAAGGAAATTCAACATTGAATACTTCCATACTAAAAAAAAGTCCAAAAAAGAAGTAGTCTAATGCATACAAAGCATGTAAGAATAAGTACCTTTGACAGATACGAGGTTTGGATTGCGAGAAATCCAGGTTTCTGGCAACGGCTTTTAGATCATAATTTGCCACTCCAAGCTAGATTAACATCTAAAAACTGCTTCCTCTGGCTGGATTTTTCCTGTCCTTATTTCTTATGTGAATGATAGTAGTTGATGTTTTAATTTATGACATTATGCATATTGGACAGAAAAGTCAGACCAATTTAATACTTGTCTACAGTTTTTTTTACCAAACTATATGACAGAACTGTACACACCACTTTGTGATGAAATCAGGCTTAATTGATTTTACAATTTGAATTTATCGGTTTATATATTAACCTATTAACCTTTCTTTTATCTTACTAACACTTTCAGTTTACGAAAAGAAGTCATTAAAATTTTAATGATTTAAGTAAATTGAATTTTTGGTTGTTTTTGGCTACTTGTTAATGTTATTAATTGCCAAAACTCACTACATGTATTTACTCATTAGAATTTTGAGGTTTTTAATGCTTCTGCCATTTGAGTTTGAGTTGACATTGATTTTAAACTTCACTGTTTACTAATTTCTTATCAATGTTCTTTTTGCCACTTTTATTGTCCTTCGAAATTGGCTGAACAACTCAGTACTTACTAATTTGATTTTGCAAGTTTCTGATATTTGTTGAGATGTTGATTGAAGATGGAGCTCACTGTTTGCAAGTTTGTTGACCTTGTTTGTTGGGCAAATCATTGTTCTCAGTTCCATGTTTATTTAAATTATGCCAGGGCTTTTTTGTGAAACGTCTTGTGAAAATGATGTCTGTACGTTTGCATGATGTGTTGAGATTTTCTTCTAGATGGTTCTACTGTGACGACAACCAGAAAAACCGAGACAGTAACCAAAGTTGGCGGAGCTTCCGGAAAACCAGCAGGTACTTTGAATATTTAAAAGTAGCATAGAATCTTATTCTTTTAATTTGTAGCAAGTTAAATAGTGAAAAAAACTAATTCCCCAAAAAACTAAGTAACAGTGACATTACATAAGGTACAAATACCGGTATTACACATAATTTTAAATCTTTTTCTCTAGTCTGCATTTCAATGAAGCCATATTTCACACTCATTTAAAAAAAAATTTCAGAATTTGTTCAATCATGAAAGTAAATGTTATCTTAAATCGAAATCTTATTTAAACTATTTGCACGGAGATCACGAAATCAAGGTGGCGGGGATAGAGAGCGTGGTAAGGGTTTCTGCAACATACCGTCTGCTGTTGTTTTCCCAGCATTCCATTCTCCATCCTTTCACTTTAGTTTCAAACAATAGATGCATAAAATTCACAGATGGTTAAGATCCTTGATTGGTTATGGGAAACATGTCTGCTGTTTGTCTAGTGTCCCTTTTAGTTCATCGTATTTTCCCTGGATCCTAAAATTGATACCTCCTGACCGGAAACTGGTGAAATTTCATTATTTGTTTTGGTTATAGCAACATAAAAATATGCATGGCCTCAAAATTGAAAATTTTTAAAATTTAAATTATTAAAGCTCATACCAGTCTTAATATAAATGCAGTCCAATCAATGTCTGCTGTTGACTGTTCTGTAACCAAGGGGGCAAGTTGACCCTTTGAACACTACATATCACCACATCAGTCACATTTGTCAAAAGCGAAGTATGAGATCAGCCTGAAGATGCTTGTATTCTGATCTGAAGGTTATAAAGCTGAGATAGGAAACCGGTCTCAAATCTCAAGCATCTGATTGGCTGAAATGGCGACTGGTCGCCATTTCAGCCAATCAGATGCTTGAGATTTGAGACTGGTTTCCATGCTCAGTTTTATAACCTTAGAACCAGATCTGGGTTCATATTGTTTGCTATTTGGTCAAAATATTTCCAAATAACTGTACAATGAATAGACAGCTTCATTTTCAAACAGGGTCAGTCTGTTACACTCATTCAGCAGATTCAGGAGTAATGGACCATTAGAATTGTTAATTGAATGAAGTTCCTTGTTATGTTTTCCCTGGATGACATTTTACATCAAACCAGAATTTCCATCACTTAGAAAGTTTGCAGTAACGCTGAACCCTTATAAAGGCACCTTCATCTGTGGCACAGAAGATAATGATTTAAGCCTATAGTCAGTGGTATACCGCTTATTTCCCAAGTGAGACCAGTGCCCAAGGTTATAAAACTGAGCATGGAAAAAAGTCTCAGATCTCAAGCATCTGATTGGCTGAAATGGTGACTGGTCAGATCAGATGCTTTAGAGTTGAGACTGGTTTCCAATGTCAGTTTTGTAACCTTCAGCCCAGTTAAATTCAGATCAGCTGTCTGATTAGGATCTACAGAGTTCACTTTTAGATTTACTCGGCTGTTTCTGACCATAAAGTGAACAGTATATATACTGATCAGACTGAATAGATTTATAAGTTGATCTGGACCTTCTCTGTCATACAGTATAATATAAGCCATATCCCTAGAGAAACGGCTCAAATGTGCCACATGTACTTGGTGTGTTATTACCACTACAGAATGCAAATCTTTTACACATTCCAGCATCACATGACCTTGATCAGGGCTGAAGGTTATAAAACTGAGATTGGAAACCAGTCTTAAATTTCAAGCATCTGATTGGCTGAAATGGCGACTGGTGGACATTTCAGAAAATCAGATGCTTGAGATTTGAGATTGGTTTCCATGCTCAGTTTTATAACCTTGGGCACTTATTAGTAGGATGTTTTTCGGTCTGTTAAGTGCATGGTTACTTTTTTATTTGTTTTAATTTGCATCTGTTTTGCCATTACTTTGTTTATCTTCTATTACAAAGCAGCAAGTTTACCAGTTATGAATGACCTTTTTATTTATTTTTGAAGCAACTTCATAAACATTTGCTTAATTTATCATATCATTGGGTGAATGAATGAGTGAATGCATACTAGTATAGCATGAGTAAATGAAGAAACTTCTTGGAAAATGTTGGCTCCGGAGACAATAATCCTTTTATCCTTTAGACAGAGTAAAACTTACATTAAACATGAACCATATCTTTTAACAACAGTGTCAGAATGTGAATATATGTTTATCGATACTGTTAATAGCTTTCTAGGTTTTTGTGGATTTCAAAGGCAGAATGATCTATGAATTTAACCCTTTCCTCCATAGACACACCTTTATTGCGCAGGCGAACAGTTTAAATCCAGATAAGCCAACACATCCTTGCCATCTGATCAGGATTTAAACTGTTCGCTTTTTGATTTGTTAGATTATTTCAGATCAAATTGTGACCAGTGCAGATCCTGATCAGATGGCACTGATGTGCTGGCTTATCTGGATCTACACTGCTGGCACATGCCTAAACATGCGTATATATGGAGGAAAGGGTTAACATACCCCACTCACCACCCCAAACGAAAAAGAAATAAATAAAAGGTATGTAGAGGTGATTTTAGAAAAATGAAAACCACAAATTTTAGAACCAACAAAAATGTTCATATACCAAGGCCAAAGAAAATAAAACTTAATCAGGAGACCAGTCTCAAATCTCAAGAATCTGATTGACTGAAATTATGACTGGTTGCCATTTAAGCCAATCAGATGCTTTAGAATTGAGCCTGGTCTCCAATCTCAGTTTTATGATCTTGGGCACAGTTATAAAAGTACTTCATGCGCACGAAAATAAATGCATTCAACACAGATTGAAGCCTTAAAAGTTAGAGCGATGAGATTTTCCAAGAAGTTTGGTGTTTGCTGTGAAGCGTTCTGACAGTTCTGATGCATTTTGCTAGAATACTGATCTATGTATGAATTTATTCCCACCCTCTACTAGATGAAATAGCACCTCAATTGGCTCAGCAAATAATTAAAGCAGTTGGAAACGTGAGCGGGGTGTTAACAGTGAAAACAGAGTCATGGAGCAGTAAAGACAACATTACACACACGTCTGAGAAGACGGAGACGTGGGGAGGTAGAGGACCTAATACTTGTCTTGTAGACCATAAATAACCATGTATTGCTTGTAACATTAGCTTGCCTTGTAAACCGTTTATGAATAACTTAAGCATGCTTTGTAGAATTGTAGAATTACTAACCGTATGACTCGTGTTTCTTTCTGAAAACTGTGTCAGAGAAAGTTTTTGATTCTTCAGGACTAAGTTATACAATTTAGTATAGAAACCAGTCTCAGTATCAACCAATCAGATTGCTGAGGTCTGAGACTGATCTCCAATCTCAGCTTTACATGACTTTTGAACCAGTGCCCAAGATCATAAAACTTAATCTGGAGACCAGTCTCCAATCTCAAGCATCTGATTAGCTGAATTGGCAACTGGTGGCCATTTCAGCCATTCAGATGCTTGAGATTTGAGACTGGTATCCAATCACTATTTTATGATCTTGGGCACTGGTCTTAAAGGGCTATAGACGATGCTCCTTTAAAACAGAATAAAGAGATGATTTATATTTCTGATCTAGTTAATTTCTATGCATTATACTTCAAAATTCACAATTTTTGGAAAGTATTGTAGCCTTCTTCATTTGTAGCCTTCTTCATTTTTAAATCTATGATAGTTATAGCTATGCAGAACTTTTGAAATCACAGTTTACGGAAAGGATCTTTATAGCAGCTTTTGTCCAAATGCATGCCTTGTATATTGAAATAATTTTAACATTTAAATTTAAAGCAGCTTTTTCACAGAATACTTTTGTCAAAGCGTTATACTACATTTTGTCCAAACTTCTTAATGTTATCACAGAAATGTTTCCAGTGAAGTGGCCATTTCCATGGCACAAAAATATGACAGACTAAAAGAAAACATAGTTCTATATTTCTGTAAGAAAGCTGCTTTGAATGAAGCATATATAGTTACACTGCACATATTTACTTCATCAACTTAATGCTTATATATTGTACTTTTGCATGTAACATATGTATTAATGTTTTATTTTCAAATGGCTATAGAATTCATTAATACATGTCCAACTTATATCTATATTGCTTTAAAAGCCCAGGGAAATAAGAAATGAATGCTTATGATAGTCAGATTAGCCAGGTTATGAAGGGTTGATCATCAGTAATGCTTCAGGTCCATTACATGGCTGAGGCACACAGTGGGCTAGCCTCACGCACCGTCATCAGCACACAGAGCACTTGTCTCATGCACACAATGCCTCTGTAGGCACATTCTCTGACCAGCTATTAGCCTTGAAATAGCCAGCCACATTGGAGATAACAAATGACAATTATAAAGTGATTTTCTGTTTGCTATGTGTTTTCATCCTCTGGATTTGGCTCAGTTGTACTGGTCCCAAGGTTATAAAGCTGAGATTGGAAACCAGTCTCAAATCTCAAGCATCTGATTGGCTGAAATGGTGACCAGTCGCCATTTCAGCCAATCAGATGCTTGAGATTTGAGACTGGTTTCCATGCTCAGTTTTATAACCTTGGGCACAGGTGGGTGGTAAACCTACACATAATACAACAATATTTATGTCTGTTGTGTTAATTAATGAAATACATGATTGTATAATTGTAATAAAATGATTTATTTGTAGTCCAGTTTTCTTTGCTGACCGATATTCCGTTTGCAGGCTTTTCACAAACAAATTTTCCTGGTGCATGTAGTCCTTTGCAATACAAAAGAAAATAATATATTTTCTAACATTCTTAAGAATGATTTTAACTGCATGTTTTTAATTGTTAAAAGTTGAAGTCTGATTAAAAGTTCTGAAAATATTGTCTTATTTTCCAAACACCTCTTATAATCATTTCACCAATGAACATGTGCACATGTTTGTATGTTTTTTAATCGTAGAGACCATTTGCTTTCTGTGTGGTTTTAATGTAGCATTTAGCGAATGTTATGCAAATTGATGCATTTTAAATCATCTCAATATAATTTGTAATAAGAAGTCATTAGGTAGAAGACAATTTTGGCATTAAGTGTAATCCTGTGGCCTGGAATTTAATATGCATTACTCGACACATTCACATTCTGGCTTGCAATATTATGTAGATTATACATGGTCCATCAGAAGCAGGCATGGGGACACATTTTCTTACCAAATCGTTAAAAATTTAGCAAGATGTTATTCATACAAAGATTATTGATGGATGATGAGTCGACTAGAAAATTTTGAATAAAAGTGTATTTTTCAATCTCTTAATAAGCAGTCAAACAGATAGTAAGAATGTATTTCATTGCTCTCGCTTATATTCACCCTTTCCTTAATATATACACCTTAACAGCATAGGTTAACAGTGTAGATATAGATCAGCCGGCACATTCTTGCTGTCTGATCAGGACCTACACTGTATGCTTTTTGACTTGTTAAGTTACTTCTGACCAAACAGTGCTATCTGATCTACGCTATTGCTGTTTGGTCAGAAATAACCTAAGTACTGAAATCTTGTCTAACCCTTTCCTGTACAGATACACCTTTATTGCTAGGGCGGACAGTTTAGATCCAGATCAGCCGGCACATCCGTGCCGTCTGATCAGGATCTGAACTGTTCGCTTTTTGATTCATTAGACTATTTCTGACCATAATGCGACCAGTGCAGATCCTGATCAGACGGCACGGATGTGCTGGCTGATCTGGATCTACACTGGTCGCACACGCGTAAAAATGCGTATATATCCAGGAAAGGGCTAAAGGATTGTTTCTTATATGTGATAGCTCATGACCTGCATGTTCTGTTTTTGTCATGTTAATTAAAACATAGCTTTCACTTCTTTTATGTTTAATCAGCTAGCATATTCTGAATTTTCTATTAGCTTATTTGTTATTACCAATTAATGTTTTTAGATAATCATTGATGTGTACACTTATTTCTTTTGCATCATTAGAATTATGTAATTGTATATTTTTACTCTGTTTGCTTTTAGACCTTTCTGTTTTAGTTTAAATATAGATTTATTCATATTCATTTCCATTTCATTTTCATTATATCATTGAGAACATGGGGCAGTTTATATTGGTGAAAATTGACACAAATCTTTGAAAGAACAATTCTGACTTTGATCAGTTCTAATAACATTTCAATAAAAAGAACACAATTTGATACCAACAATGTAGTTGATAGATATAAGAAGAAAACTACTGTCATCTGTTGGAATAGCCCATCGTTAATAAACAATAAAATTTGGAAATCTGTCATGAAGTAACATACCATAGTGTCATAATACCCAAGATCATAAAACCAAATCTGGAGACCAGTCTTAAATCTCAAGCATCTGATTGGCTGAAATTTGAGACTGGTCTCCAATCTTAATTTCATGATTTTGGGCAAGTTTGTGTAATAAGGACAATTCATTAAGATGTTTAAGCCAAAAATTTAGTTAAAAAGACTTTTAGAGATACTTTGCTTTCACTGATTGTAAGCAGTTTCCTGAAGTTTTTCAAGGGGAGAGAACATGGGGATGATCACATGACTGACCTTTTATGACATTCCTTACTGTTGTATGATTGCAGGTAGAGGAGGAGCCATGAATGCCTTCAAAGCCATGGATGCCCAGAACGCTCCAAAAACAAAGTAAGTTGTTAATCGTGTGTAAGACTTGCTGGTAAATGATATTACAATTAAAGAATTGTTAACCCTTTACACCATATACATGACTTTAATAGCATGCGAACAGTGTAGATCCAGATCAGCCAGCACATCTGTGCCTTTCTTGCTTTTAGATTCTTTACATGATTTCTAATCAAAAAGCAAACAGTGTAAGTCCTGATCAGACAGCACAAATCTGCACTCTGATCTGGATCTACACTTTTCGCACATGCAATAAAATTCTATGTATGGAGTAAGGATTAACTAGGCAACATGTGTGTAAGGCAAAAATATTTGTAATGGGTGTTGCACGATGAGGGTAATCATGTGATAAAAATATGAGATTTGATATATTAATTGGGTATGCCTTTACTTAATATGTGATCATCCTCTAGCCATCCTATGGAAGAGGCTGTAACAAGGTCTTACCCTTCATTCTATGGATACGCCTTTTATCACATGGCAACCAATGAATATTAAGATCAGCAGGCACAACCATGATGTCTGATCTGGATCTAAACTGTTTACTTCTTGACAAGAAATGACCTGATGAATCCAAAAGTAAACAGAGTAGATCCTTATCAGATGGCACAGATGTGCCAGGTGATCTAGATCTACATTGTTCACTCATAGATAACTGCCATATACAATGAAGTAAAGGGTTAATTGACCTTTCCAAATATCCTTTTAATAGATACTTTTAAAATCACATCCAAAAGCATACCCTGTAATCTGAATAGCCGAGTTTTCTTGGTAGTTGGCTCTGACAAGTATATTTGAATCTGCTGATTAAGTGTTACAATCTGACAGGAGCTTTATCTATTTTTATTAAATGAGTATACAGACAAACCTACATTAAACAGCCACTTAAGGGAGTGACAGAAAGTGGCTGCTTAACACAGGTGGCTTTTCAAGATGGTTAAAAATTAGAACAAAGTGTCAGTTTAGGACATATTCAAACTGGCAGTTTAAGACAGGTGGTTGCTGAATGCAGATGGCTGCTAAGGTTGGTTCAACTGTACATGTTATTACAATTTAAGCATAAAAAAGTTAAACTGGTTGATTTTAAATTGTGTTTAAATGTTACAAAAATCTGCAGTTATTTCTATACATGTACTATATTACTTTAACAGTTATTATGTTAAAACTTGGCATTTTGTTAAAGATTCTGTAACACAATGTCTCATCCGTACCTGTTATTTGCATTCTAATGCAGGTGGGATTGTAATATTTTGGGATACTGTTTTTATTGTTTCCATGTTTATTTATGATTTTAAATAATTGATATATAAATTAACATGCATGATGGTGATGCTGTAAAGCTGTACTAATTCCAAACAAGTGGTGATTGAACATACCAAACATGTACAACCATTGGTTGGTTTAGCTCGGAGCATAATATATGAAAAAACAATTTAACTGGTGCAGTGAATGTTACGATTTATTTTCTTTTATTCATAACATTTCATCATTAAAATCAACACTTTTCAACATAGTTAATATTTTTTTAAATTTTTTATTTTGGTTTACTAAACATGTGGTACTTTAAAGTAAGCTTGTTGTCTGTTGGTCTTTATTAGCATGGTGTCAGTCAATCAAAGACTGGTTTCAATCACTTTCTCCATTACATGATCCAGTGTCCTAAATACTTTATAGATTAACCCTTTATTCCCTAGATTGTGGCGACCAATGTAGATCTAGATCCACCGGTACATTCGTGCCATCTGATCATGATGTACACTAATCACCTTTATATTCATTAGGTTATTTCTAACAATAAAACAACAGTGAAGATCCTGAACAGACGGCACATCAGACGGCACATATGTGCAAGCTGATCTGGATCTACACTGATTGCCAATGTGATTGAGTAAAGGGTTAAAAGCTCAAAAAAGATTAACATTGAGTTTTTATGATTTGTGATAATTATTTTGATAAAAACCCTTCACATTAACAGGTCATGTTTTTAGCTCACCTGAGCCATAGGCTCATGGTGAGCTATTGTGACCCGTCTTTGTCCGGCGTCCGTCGTCCGGCGTCCGTCGTCCGTCGTCCGGCGTCCGTCGTCCGTCAACAATTTCCTTTAAACAACATCTCCTCTGAAACCACTTGATGGATTTTAACCAAATTTGTCCTGAAGCATCCTGGCACTGATGTCTACAAAAGTTGTTCAAATCATGACCATAGGGTCAAGGTCAAGGTCACTGCTGCTAAAAATAGAAATTCAGTCTTTGCTCAATTACTTGAGTTTGCTTAGGGTTATTGACTCATAACTTGGTGTATGGGTAGCTTATATCAAATGGCAGCTTGGGGTTGCTACCCAGGTGTTTTTGATCAAGGTCAAGGTCACTGTTGCTAAAAATAGAAATTGAGTCTTTGCTCAATTACTTGAGTTTGCTTAGGCCTATTGACTCCAAACTTGGTGTATGGGTAGCTTATATCAAAAGGCAGCTTGGGGTTGCTACCCAGGTGTCTGTGATCAAGGTCAAGGTCACTATTGCTAAAAATAGAAATTCAGTCTTTGCTCAATTACTTGAGTTTGCTTAGGCCTATTGACTCCAAACTTGGTGTATGGGTAGCTTATATCAAAAGGCAACTTGGGGTTGCTACCCAGGTGTCTGTGATCAAGGTCAAGGTCACTGTTGCTAAAAATAGAAATTCGGTCTTTGCTCAATTACTTGAGTTTGCTAAGGCCTATTGACTCCAAACTTGGTGTATGGGTAGCTTATATCAAAAGGCAGCTTGGGGTTGCTACCCAGATGTCTGTGATCAAGGTCAAGGTCACTGTTGCTAAAAATAGAAATTCAGTTTCTGCTTAATAACTTGAGTTTGCTTTGGCATATTGACTCCAAACTTGGTGTATGGGTAGCTTATATCAAAAGGCAGCTTGGGGTTGCTACCCAGGTGTCTGTGATTTAGGTCAAGGTCACTGTTACTAAAAATAGAAATGCAGTTTCTACTTTATTACTTGAGATTGCTTTGGCCTATTGACTCCAAACTTGGTATATGGATAGCTTATATCTAGAGGCAGCTTTGGGTTGCTACCCAGGTGTCAGTGATTAAGGTCAAGGTCACTGTTACTAAAAATAGAAATTCAGTTTCTACTTAATTACTTGAGATTGCTTTGGCCTATTGACTCCAAACTTGGTATATGGATAGCTTAAATTAAGAGGCAACTTGGGAAAGCTACCTTCGTGTCTGTGATCAAGGTCAAGGTCACTGTTGCTAAAAATAGAAATTCAGTTTCCACTTAATAACTTGAGTTTGCTTTGGTTTTTTGACTCCACACTTGGTGTATGAGTAGCTTATATCAAACGGCAGCTTGGGATTGCTACCCAGGTGTCTCTGATCAAGGTTAAGGTCACAGTTGCTAAAAATAGAAATTCAGTTTCCACTTAATAACTTGAGTTTGCTTCGGCATATTGACTCCAAACTTGGTATATGGGTAGCTTATAACAAGAGACAAATTGGGATTGCTACCCACGTGTCTGTGATCAAGGTCAAGGTCACTGTTGCTAAAAATAAAAATTCAGTTTCTGGTTAATAACTTGAGTTTCATACTCAGGTGAGCGATTCAGGGCCATCATGGCCCTCTTGTTTTTTAGTCCCTTTACACATAATTTTAGACCCATTACACATATAATTTTAAATGTGAAATAACAGCCTTTACAGTTATGATTAATGCACCTTTAATGCTTATAAAAAATTAACTTAAGGTTTTTACTAACATTATATTTGAAATACTTTAACATGGCATGGTGTTTTCTTAGTCCCCTAGTAGCCTACACCTACGCTAAGAGAGTGGCGACAACGATGAAGAAAAATGCTGTATCAATAAAACAAGAAGTTCTTGGCTTCTGCAGAGCAAATACTGCGGAATACAGCGAGGTATTTTAGTGCGGGCCTTTTGGCAGATTTTTGCCAATGTCTGAATGGCAAAGTAGAAAAGTGTATACAATATTATAAAATATATCACATCACAAATTGTTTTGTGTGCTGTAGATTTATTGTGAATGATGTGATATATTTTGGAAACACGTGTATTCCAACCTGATTTTTTTAAATTGTATTTTAACACATTCATCGTCAAGCCATGTTAATTTTTATGTAAGGTTTTGTGTGCATTGAAAATTTTCTATAAATAATAAAAATAAAGAAACTTTAAATAGTTAAATTTTATACTTTCTTCATCAATTCAACTAATAATTTGTATACTTCCTTCATTAATTCAATTAATAATAAAGTTTTTCTAAATAATGTCTGCCAGCATGGTTTGATGGTAACTAAATTAACACATTGTAGTAATAACCTCCATTACCTATATTACCTACATTGAATTAAAATTAATTGCAGAATTAACAATATGAAACCGTTCTTCTCACGTGTTTACTGCCAGATATGGTTGCTTGCTGTGGAGACTGGCTATTTTCAGTGCGCTATCACCAATGTTAGCTAATTAGAAAAAGCTTGTTAAAGTCCATGTTTTACAATGAATACTAAAAATTCATTTCCAACTATTTGGATTTGTAACTTTGCTGAAATTCAATGAACTTATGTTTAAATTTCTTGTAGATTAAGAATTCTGGTTGTCAGAGTCTAAACTCTTTACTTTTTGGTGCATTGATTTAAAAAAAAAAGCAAACAAAAATCTGTATACCAATTGTTCGCATAAAAGCCAAAGAAAAAGAAAATAAAATCCTGAGATTTTGCTGGTGAAAGTTAAATAAAGTTCAAGTTTGCTGTGTATTCTGAACTACTAACATACTGGTATAATCCACTCACTAAGGTACCCTGATTCATTCCATACTAACACCTCTAATATCATCATTTGTCAAACAATCATCATTATTTATTTTTGCTGAAATGGTGTATTATTGTATTTAACATTATTTTAGCAGTGATTGCCATGGAAACCTAATGAGCAGCCAAATTCCTGTCAAATTGCAGTTGAAAAGTACAGAAGTGTAAAAGCAAAAATACATTTCTCAGTTTCTTGGCAGACATTACACACCGTAGGCAAGAAATGTTGATTCTAGTCTGCTGCAGATGCAGAAAACAGAAAATGATTGCACATAAAGTGGTATTTTAAGAAGAAATCTTAAATATTTAATGCAATTTACATTCCTGAACATATTGCAGTTACTGGTTTGTTGCTAAACCAGTTTCGTCAATTTAGGCTCATAATTGACACATAATAAAAAAAAATGTCATCTGATGTTTTGCTAGTTTCACGCCTTGAGAAAGTTGACATCTGTATCCAGAAAATGTTGATTATGCTCATCTAGGTTTCTATTGCTTATCACAGTAGAAAAGTAACTATTTCAGGTGTGTAATAGGACAGTTTAGAATGCAAATCTAGTTGTCCTTTGAATTGTTATCCAATGCTTGACAGATCTTTTATTTCAGTACCAGGGAATGTTCAACTGCACCAGGATGGGGAAATATATAGCCAGCTATGTGACAACTGTACATGGGAGATTGTTTTTGCTTTCAAATTGTTAATTTTACTATTGTTTTGTCACATTTAAGCTTGGCGCCAGGTGCGGGTAAGGCAAATATTACCAGGAGTCCCAGTGCCATAAAGACCATGTTATTGGAATGGACTAAAGCCATGACACGCGAATATGCTGATGTATGTAAATTGTCATGTGACACAGTCACATGACATTGCATGACCACCCTGTGATTGGCTGCTTATAATAGCATGGTGCTTTGGATTTGAGTTGGGAAACCCCTTCCTTATTTGAACCTGATTATGTTCTTATTTGTTGTAAAATGTTTAACTTCATAATGAATGGGTTTGGAGTTCATCCAAGAGGAATCTTCTGCTGACATTAACACTGTACTCACCATTTGATGCAGATTGTGGGCAAACTTTGACTTATAAATATTTGTTTTCCTTTCCAAAATCAATTTATTGTCATTAAAGAAAATTTCAAAAGCCATTTCAATTGAACATTGACTTTAAAGTGTGATTTTCCTTTATGAAAATGAAGTTTTATCATCAGTTTATACTTTAGTCATTCAAAATACATTTCTAATGATTTTTCAGATGTCTTGCCAGAAAATTCCTTGTCCATATCCTATTTTTGTGTTGGTGTTTATGTTATATAACCTCGAAAAAAGGTCCAAAATACCTAGCTTGTTTCAATCTCAAGTACCACATTGACCTAATAGAATGTATTGGCAAATTTTAAACCAGCCTGAGGACCCCCAGTGTTGTATTTAACTATTTACTGGAGAACATTTGGCTGAGAAGAACCATTTTTATCATCATTGATGTTTCTTATTCTTTTTGATTTACCTATGTTTTTGATTAAATAGCTGTAGGGGTTATCATTATATGCTGTATATAAGATAACTGAAACCAAGCTGTTATATTTAACTATTACCCTAGTCACTGGATTGTGGTCTAGATACACATTTCTATAAATCTTTATTTGAATAATGGGCATTGCCACTGGAAACAAGCAATAAACTTTTTGGCCTTTTTTGTTGTTTATTATTATTTAATACTGTAACCCAGATGTTGCAGAAGTGCCTGTTGCTTTGACATCATCATGTATAACTGCTGCTTGCCTTATTGTCAGTTATACTGTGGAAGCCAACTTAATTTCACATGCGATTCATTTATTTCTAAGTTGTGTGTCATGCTTCTGAAAACCATCTCGAAAATAAACAGTGCATTTTCTTTTCTTGTAAATCTTGTATTCCATGGGTATGTTTTTATCACATGGCAAACAGTGTAGATTCAGATCAGTTGGCACTTCCTTGCCATCTGATCTGGATCTACACTGTTTTGGTCTTAGTAAAAAATAACCTAAATCTGAATCTAAATCTAAAAGAAAACAGCGTAGATCATAATCAGACTGCACAGACATGCTGGCTGATCTGGGTCTACACTTTTTGATCATTAGATAAACTTCATATCTATGGAGTAAAGTGTAAACACCTAATTTGATTATACAGATTTATCCCCCTTAAATATGTTTTTGTGTACAGATGTGACCCTGTGAAATAAAATGATATATTCCAACACTAACTTGTGCTTTTTTCATTATCTTAGCTTAACAGGGATCCAGTGCTTGAATTCTTGTTTCATTTTGTAAAAAAATGCATAAAATTAATGACAAACATTTTATTCTTTTTCTTCAACGATTTCCATTATAAATTATTATTTTTATTTTTGCACATCCGTATAAGTTGCTATAGTTTTTTTTTCTTTACAATATGAAGTTAAAATCCTAGAGATGTGCTGCCATTTTTTGCTTTGGAATATTCATGTAATTGTTATTTTAAGTAATCTAATTTAAATAAAGTGTTGCATCTGTTTGCAGAAAAAGAGACAAGTTAGATGAACATTTCCTTTTTTGTTTTGTTATTTTGGTTACATGCTTTGGTTAATTGTTTCTACCTATATTCTAGCAGCTGTTTTATTTGAAGCTCCAAATTGTAGAAATGGATGTACTACATGGTTTACACATGTTGCATGCATTTTAACCCTTTCCTGTATAGATACACCTTTATTGCTAGGGTGAACAGTTTAGATCCAGATCAGATTAGTGATCAGGATCTAAACTGTTCGCTTTTTGATTCATTATCTTATTTCTGACCAAAATGCGACCAGTGCAGATCCTGATCAGACAGCACGGATGTGCCGGCTGATCTGGATCTACACTGGTCGCACATGCGTTAAAATGCATATCTGTACAGGAAAGGGTTAATCAATAATCATATAGAGTGCTAGAAATGTCATTGACTTTGCTAGCTCTAGTCTTTTTTTAATTTTATAAATTTTATTTCATTTTTTAAATATTTCTGTTAATTATCTGGTATTTTGTTTAAATACATGCAGTAAAATTAAGGATTTGTAAAGAATGATTGAAAAAATGTAGTCATTGCTCTAATAAGGATATGTAAAGTTTAAATCTATGACTTGTTTTCATGGAAGCAATTTATCTCCTTTTTTTAAATCATTGTGTTTATTTTAATAAAGATTTTATTCAATGCATTTTAAAGATTAAATTTTGAACATTTTGTAGAATATACAATGTTGAGAGCTTATAATAATACCAGCATTTTATTTGTTATAAAAAAGTTTAATATAAACGGCTTATTATCTTGCTCTTTCAGAAAATTGTGATTGAAAACTTCTCGACATCCTGGAATGATGGAATTGCGTTCTGTGCGTTAATCCATCATTTTTATCCCGACTCCTTCGATTTCTATTCTCTTGATCCCAAGAACAGACGTCAAAATTTTGAACTTGCTTTTGACACAGCAGAGTAAGTATTTGATTTCGAATCAAATTGTTTCACCCTTAACTCCATATATTAAGCCTTTTATCACATGACTTTTGTGTGACTGGTGTAGATCCAGATCATCATACACATTTCTATGTCTGATCTGGATCTACACTGTTCATATCTTGGTCAGAAATAACCTAATGAATTAAAAATCAAACAGTGAAGATCCTGATCAGAAGCATGGATGTACTGGCTGATCTGGATCTACACTGTTTGCCATTGGATCACAGCCATGTCCGATGGGGTAAAGGGTTAAAATTACTTGTTATAATATTGATGGGATATTTTTCCTGAATAAGTCCTAATGTTTCAAATAGGTGTTGGGATATTGGGTCCTTACTTGTTGTTCAGCTCTTGGTACATAGCTGCACTATGGTTGAAAAAATCAACATGAAATACAAAAAATGTATACCGTAATACAAGCGATCTGATAACTTAACCCTTTCCTCCATAAATAAGCATTTTAACCCAGGTGCGACCAGTGAAGATCCAGATCAGCCGGCACATCTGTGCCGTCTGATCAGGATCTGCACTGGTCGCATTTTGGTCAGAAATAACACAAGAATCAAAAAGCGAACAGTTTAGATACTGATCAGACGGCTGATCAGTATCTAAACTGTTCGCCCACACAATAAAGGTGTGTCTATGGAGGAAAGCGTTAAGAGGGCTGTCATGTTCTCTAACCTTTTGTCTTGATGCTTGTAACTCTACATCATTTAAAATACAAGCTTTCTATTGCTTTGAGAAGAGTTGCAGCACTTTGTAGATTCAGGTAGTCCTAAGCTTTCATGTAATAATGTTATAAAAAAATCATTATAATAAGCACTTCAACATGGCCACACAAAAAAAAAACATGTATTTTTCCAGTGCCCATGGTTATAAAACTGAGCGTGGAAACCAGTCTCAAATCTCAAGCATCTTATTGGCTGAAATTGCAACTGGTTGCCATTTCATCCAATCAGACGCTTGAGATTTGAGACTGGTTTCCAAACTCAGTTTTATAACCTTAAGCCTGTATGTCAGAGATGAATGTCAGAAATGTGTGTGATTTCAGAAATACCACTGTTTATTAATAAGTGATGTAAATGACAAAACAGCAACATGTTGTCAAGCTACCTGGCTTTAGTGAAAGTTCACTGAACTTACATTCATTCGATGTCAGTCATTTATATTCTCTCTACATCAGTTTTTATTAAATAGAACCTTTGTGTGTATATTACAGGAAATTGGCCGATATTGCACCATTGTTGGACGTTGAAGATATGGTCCGTATGCAGAAACCAGACTGGAAGTGTGTGTTCACCTACGTACAAAGCTTTTACAGAAAATTAAACAGCCATGAAAGGAACAAGGCCATGGCATAGAATATTAATAGGGACTTAAACACTTAATATTGTGAATAACAAGGCAAGAAAACTGACCTCAGAATAAGTCATTTTGTTAGGAAAAAGTAGAAAACCTGGCCTCAAGACTATAAAACTGAGTAAGGAAACCAGTCTCAAATCTCAAGGATCTAATTTGTTGAAATGGAGACTTGTTGCCATTTCAGCCAATCAGATGCTTGAGATTTGAGACTGGTTTCAAATCCCAGTTTATAATCTTCAGTTCAGCTGAAAATTGTAGTAACTGTGACAGTTTTATGCAACAGACAGTTCTTGAAAAGGTTGTTTGGAAAAGACAAAAATCCATCATCTGGTGTGTAAAATTTATGAAAAAGAATTTTATATCACATTTCTACAAAATATGTAGAAGACACCTAATTTAAATCAATAAAAGAAACAGTGGTAAATAGAAAATTGAATGCTTGAGTTCCAGTGAAGTGATGGTCATAACATAAATTTCTGTGCTAATAACATTGTGCTTTTCTCATTAGAATGTCTCAACTGCCATGTTGGAAAATAAAGTTTCTAAAAATCCTTTTATGCATTTATTTTCTACAAAATTCTGTTCAAATATTGGTGGTGCTAAGAAATAAAAATGGTGTACATTTTATTCATCAATGCAATCTCCAAACAGATTGTTGGTATTCCACAAATACTAATTTGTCATTATCAACATTTCCTGCAGACATCTGGAAAGACAATACAATTTAAAGTATTTTAATTGAAAAGATTCTTAAATATTTTTAAGGGAAATTATTTTTACAGAGTTTTAAAGGAAACAATTTGTTTAAATGTTGTTATATTGTTATCAGTGTGGTAATGGAAACTTTGCCAAAGAATCCACAATTCTCATTGTTTAGTAACAAAAATGATTCTTATATTGCATAATATAAATATATGTTGCAAAATGACTGCTACAATAGATCATTATTATTGCAACACCTACATAGATATTGTCTTACAATTTTACAAATGTTTTTACTTAGACAAAGTTGATGCCTCAAATTTTGCATTTTATTCTGTTATTCTGTTATTAATTTGCTTCAGAATACTTTATTCAGTATTGGTTTCTCACATCCACATATCAAGGATTTCAAATAACTAACCCTAAACTCCATGGTGTAGAGTTTATTTCACATGGGCAAACAGTGTAGATTGTGATCAAATGGCAGAGATGTGTTGGCTGATATAGATCTACACTATTTGCACTTGAAATAAACCCGTTTATATGGAGTAACATGTTATATTGTTCTTGTCATTCAATGATTGAACTGTACTGATAAGTGTAAAATATTCATCTAACATTATGTGCAAGAACATACTTTCTTTGCTGTACATGTTTTTTAACTTATTATTCAATTTAGTTAGCCCTTTACTCTACCTTGGGCTACAGCTTTTATCCCATGGGCATCCAGTTTAGATCTAGATCAACATGTAAATCCATGCAGTCTGATCAATGTCTACATGTTTGTTTGTTGGTGAGAAATTATGTTGATTTTGTCAGACTGTACAGGTGTGCAGGCTGATCTGGATCTACACTTGTCTCACATAAAAAATATTTAGTATCCAAGGAGTTCTGGGTAGAGGTAAAACATCACCAACTTTGCAGATAGTACATTTCCAGTTAGTTTATTATTATAACTATCTCTTTGTTTAAAGCCGACCCCTGTATAATGGAATAATAAACTGGCTTAAAATAAAGACATTTATAGACTTTCTTTGAATATTTGCACACAAAGTTTGTTCTTGCACACAGTTTTTGCAAGGAAAGTTTTCATGTGTATCTTTTGCTTATATGTATCACTTAATATATTTTAGTAACGTTCAGGTACAAATGATTGGTATTTAATGTTGATTTCAACTATGCAATATTGTTTATGCATTTAATGGATATAAACTGTACCTTAGCATTTTATTGTTATAAATAAATTGTTTGAATTTTATATTTATTAACTTACAAATTAAATTAACCTAACCAAAAAAAGAATCTTTTTTTTTTCTTACAGAACAGCATATTTTTTTACACTGTAAAAGAGTTGGGATCAGATTTTTATTGTTGTTTATACACCCTTCTCTCCTTCCGAGTTAGAGAGTCACTTTATACACCCTTCTCTCCTTCCGAGTTAGAGAACTTGAATCCGAACTTAAGTAAGTTCTCTTTGTTGATTTGACTCTCATTATTTTCTTTTCTCATACTAGCAAGTACACCAGTGTTTTAAATGTATGTTTATGACTGAAATTCTCAAGATGCCAAAGTGAGGGTGGGATGTAAAATACAAGTTCTCCTTGCTATTTTAAGATATCTTTAATATTGTTATCATATATTAATTAACTCTATACACCATAGAAATGCTTTTATTGCGTGGGCGAACAGTGTAGATCCAGATCAGTGAGCACATCTATGCCCTCTGATCAGGATCTACACTGTTCACCTTTTGATTCAATATGTTATTTCACTGACAAAGCATTGAACAGTGTTGATCCTGATCAGGTGGCATAAATGTTTCAGCTGGACTGAAGGTTATAAAGCTGAGTTTGGAAACCAGTCTCAAATCTCAAGCATCTGATTGGCCTAAATGGCGACTGGTCGCCATTTATTTCAGCCAGTCAGAATGTTTGAGATTCGAGACTGGTTTCCATGCTCAGTTTTATAACCTTGGGAACAGATCTGGATCATAGCACTGTAAACACATGCAATAAAACCCATAAATATGGAGTAATGTGTTAAGATACTGTTTTTTAATAAATATATTAAATAATAATGTTGATACATATTTACATACCACACATTTTAAAAAAAAAATGAGGATAGTATTTTTTCATATTTATAAACTACCCTGATATTTTATAGATATATTTATGATCTTAAGCTGATGTTTGTTCATCAGATAATGTAATAGGATTGTACAAAGGAACCTTTGATTTTACACCAAACTCTCTAATTATCAACATTTTAGTTTTGTGTGATGAAATATTTTTATGCTGTATAGTTTCTAAGGAGATTATTTTGATATTTTTCTGCCATTGCATGTGTTATTGTTGATTTAGAATATTGTTATGTATATTTATTTGTAGATAGGGGTTTTATATAAAATGTTGTTGGTGATAATGTAATAGTCAATCTGAAAAAAACTTGTACTTTTTTGTGAATGTTCTTTTTAAGTCAGTCTGAAAATGTATTTTCAGCTCTGTGACTTCACTGAAGTCATTATGACTGCACTGTAGCCTCTCTAACTGGACTGCCACCATTATGACTGCACTGTAGTAACTGTTACTGCAATAAAGCTACTGTGACTGCATTGTACCCTCTTTGACTATAATGTCTCTTCTGTAAATAAAGTCTTCAATTTAATTCAAAGTAACTGGACTGCCATCTCTATGACTGCACTGTAGCCTCTGTGACTGTGATGTAGCCTCTGTGACTGCACTGCAGCCTCTGTGATTGTGATTGCTACCTCTGTGACTGCAATGTAGCCTCTGTGACTGCATTGTAGCCTCCGTGACTGCAATGTAGTCTCCGTGACTGCAATGTAGCCTTTGTGACTGCCCTGTCGCCTCTGTGACTGCAATGTAGCTTCTGTGACTGTAATGTAGTCTCTGTGACTGCAGTGTAGCCTCTGTGACTGCACTGTAGCCTCTGGATGCTCTGTAGTCTCACAGACGGCACTGCAGTCTCTTTTGTCACACTGCTCTTTTTCCGACATCAGGTTAAGTGTTATTTTTGTCATCCGAGTTAATTCTTACAGTAGTTTTCAATGAACTGAAACTTCCAATAAGTATTTTACTCTTTTGTTTTGTGAAGATGCTTTGTGAACATACTGAGTTAAAGGAGTTTTTATGGAAAAAAACAACAACATTTAGCCTATATAATTATACACAGTATTTGCATTTTATTATCTATTGTACATTTTATGCTATCTACCAATACTGCTTTATTGTTTTATTCTGATTTCATACCTTTGCATTCTTCAACTTTGTGATTACTTATACTGGGCAATTACTGAATTTTCACTGCTTATACCTGTATTTAACCAATTACCTCACAATATTGTATTAATTTGATTTTTGTCTGAATTCTTTTTTATTTTTAGCATTATATATAAGCTCATTTTAACCCTGTCATAGTCAATTAACTTACCTTATGTTATAATCTAACAGCTCATATGGCACTTGGCACTAAAGTACTGATGTACATGTAAAATAAGTACAGTTGTTTTTCTGTTTTATTTTAACAAAGCAGAAAACATGTGCTAGTTTTACTGTTTACTTTATGCCAGTACCAGTCAGCATATTAAAATTGTGCGATATTAGAATGCACATTTGTTGTGTTACATGTAAAAGTTCAGACTTAGGAAAGAGTTTTAAATACACAATAAAAGATGATACAAGTTTGACATAAGTGTTGTAATTTCATGGAAGAAATATCCTTAACCCTTTATGTGATATGGCATTTATCCCATGGGCATAATGAGTATATATCCCACTTTGTATGGTAAGGACTGACAATGCAAGCTTCTATTCGATCCAGACACACAATGAAGGAGCAGTTTATTGTTTACCCTATAGATACGGCTTATTTTACAGTATCCAGTGTAGATCCAGATCAGCCTGCACATCCATGCAGTCTGCTCATGAATTACTCTGTTTGCTTTTGGTCAGACATAATCTAATGACTCTGAAAGCAGCTGCTATTTATACACAGATGTAGACAGATTTGGATATACATTGGTCAACTGCGTGATATAAGCCATGTTTCATGGAGTTAATGGTTTAATGCAGTGCTGGATGGTCCAGAGAATATACAACAATGCCGTCTTTTTCTGTCAAAGGTATAAGTCTCGCAGGTATTTCACTCTTTTCTAGCTCGACTGTTTGAAGATGTATTGTTTACTCCATGTATATGGGTTTTATCGCATGTGCAATAAGTGTAGATTCAGATGAGCTGGCACATCTGTGCTGTCTGATCTGAATCTACGGCTTCCAAGGGTTGTCATCGCCGGGGGTGGCAATGTTGGATAAGCTCCCATTGCTTAAAAAGTGCTCCCAATGGCTTGCATAAAATATAGCCTCTGACTACCAAGTCCAGCTCCTGGCCTGCACGACTGGCTAGGGAGATACAGTGCCGGGCTCTGAGTCTCGACAGAGTCCACCCAAAGCTACTGGGGGTCACTCCTTCTACCGTATCAGGAGAACAAAGGGCTACAACAAGCCAAGGAGGAGGAAAGTCAAACAGCAACACTTCCAAGTGATGCATTGGAATGCAGAAGGAGTCTTCAACAAAAAGACTGAACTACAGCACTTCCTTCATGAGAATGACATCAATGTCTGTTGCATTCAGGAAACACACCTGCAACCAGCGAAATCCTTTAAGGTCAGAGGATACCAGTGCTTCCGAAGCGACAGGGCTGGTAGAAAGAAAGGAGGCATCATGACATTAGTCAGGAACAACATCAATGCTATCCAGACTAAAACGCATATGGATGACTCGGAATTCCAAGTACTGAGCCTCAGAAAGAATGACTTCGAACTGACTCTTGTGAACATGTACTCTCCAAAGGACAAAGCTCTATCCCTAGACCATATTCCAACAGAGGCAACAAACTTCATGGTTGTTGGAGACTTCAATAGTCACTCACAAAGCTGGGGATATGACCACTTGGACAGCCGTGGAGAGGAAGTGGAGACCTGGCAGGATGACAACAGGCTGAATCTCATCAATCAGCCGGAGGATCCCCAACATTTTACTCCAGAAGATGGCACACAACATCAACGCCTGACCTTGCCTTCTGTACTGATGACATACATGGACATGTCCAGAGGGAAGTCTCTGAACAGCTTGGAGGCAGTGATCAGCGCCCAGTCCACCTCATATTGGACCACACTGTCTCTACGTCATCTAGCCTACCCAGATGGAACTACAAGAAGGCCGATTGGTCCCTTTTCCAGTCTGTGAGTGATGAACTCTGCAAAGACATCAGAGTTCAAGGCAGAGACATAAACAACATAGTCAGAGACTTTAATCAATGTATCCTCGTCAGCACAGAAGTCCATCCCTAGAGGTGCGAGGAAAGACTACAAGCCATACTGGAGTGAGCAGTTAGAGGAGCTGCAAACCAAGTTGTCCGAAGCCAGACTGGAAGCCAAAAACAATCCCTCACAGGAGGCAAACCTCAACCTACAGCATGCCAAGGCCAAATTCCTCAGGCATAAGCTAGAGGCCCAAAGAAAGAGCTGGAGAAACAAGACAGCTTCACTTAACCTCAAGAGAGATGGCCGTAAGTTGTGGAGGTTAACGAAACAACTGAACGACGACCAAGACAAAGCGAGAGGCCCAGTCACCTTGGAAGAGGAAGGAGAGCTGTTAATGGGCAAACAAGCGGCAAATGTCTTTGCCCAAAACTACAGAGATGTCAGTGACATCCCCATCAACAGAGAACGACAGAGAGAAGCCGGAAGAGAACAAAGGGACAGGAAAACAGCTAAGGGTACTTCAGTGTGTATGGACTCGCGCCTGACACTACACGAGCTACAGAAAGCTCTCAGACAGCTGAAGACAAAAAAATCTCCAGGTCCAGACGGTATCACCAACGAGATGCTGTCACACTTGGGCAATACAGCAATGTGCAAACTCCTGGACATCTACAACTACAGCTGGAAACAAGGGCAGCTACCTCAGATCTGGAGAGAGGCGACAATGATCCCTATACTCAAGAAAGGGAAGGACCCAAAGAAGGCAGCCAGCTACCGTCCGATCAGCCTCACCAGCTGTGTAGTAAAGACAATAGAGAGGATTGTGAATGCACGCCTGAAGTGGTACCTGGAGACCAACGACCTGCTGGCATCTGAACAGGCTGGTTTCCGACAATATCGTTCCACAGAAGACCAGACTACATACCTAGCACAGGAAGTCGAAGATGCCTTTCAAGAAAACAAAGTGGTCCTTACAGCATGGATCGACCTACAGAGAGCATTCGACAAAGTCTGGACAGAAGGGCTACAAGTGAAGCCCATGAGGAATGGAGTTGGTGGGGCCATGCTGCAATGGATCAACTCGTATCTATTCAACAGAAGAGCCAGAGTCAGCCTGAGCCAAGCCAACGGAAGTTCCTGATACGCCATGGTGTCCCACAGGGTGGAGTCCTGTCCCCGACACTCTTCCTGGTCTTCATCAATGACCTAGTGTCTGAACTGCCAAAGGGAGTTAATCTTGCTCTCTATGCTGATGACCTGGTGCTATGGTGCAAAGAAGAACATGCCTCTACAGCCACGTACAGAATGCAAGGAGCTATGGACACACTTGCAGCATGGGCCGAAGACTGGTGCGTTACGATCAACAAGGAGAAGTCGTCTACCACACTGTTCACCTTGTCAACAAAACAGAAAGCTGTGAAGGTTATGCTGGCTGGAACACTACTGAAGGAGGAAGACGAAGCCACATACCTTGGGGTCACGTTTGATAAGCGGCAGACTTGGAAACCACACATCAACCGTGTAGAAGGGACGGCACAAAGAAAACTAGCCATGATGCGCAAACTTGCTGGAACAACCTGGGGTGCGAATGAGCAAATATTGAAGACCATCTATCAGGGCACAGTACGACCTACAATGGAATATAGCTCAGCCACATGGTCCACAACAGCCAAGACGAACCAGCAAGCCTTAGACAAAGTACAAAATCAGGCATTGCGCATTATCACAGGGGCCACCAAGTCTACACCAATTGCCTTCATGGAGAAACTGACTGGAATCCAACCACTTCATGAAAGAAGACAAACCAAAGTCCTTCTCCAGGCAAACAAGTACAAGTCGCTCCCAGATCACCCCATGAGGAACAGGCTTGAGGGATTCACCAAGAACCGCCTTAAGCGCTCCAGCTTTGTACATGAAGCAAAGAAGCTGAATAGAGAGTATGCCTCTGAACTAAACATACAGACAATTCCCTTGGGCCGAGCAGACATCACCAACCCTACAGCCAATGACCTGTCTGCAGTGAAAGTGGCACTTGCTATTCCTGGACTTGACACGGGCAAACAAGAAAATGAAACCATCCGTTAAAGTCTGACACTTGCGACTATCTACGCAGACTATCCTTTAGACAGATGGACCCATGTATATACAGATGGGTCAGCCACTCGAGCTATTAAGGATGGAGGCGCTGGTATTCATATAACATTCCCGTCAGGCCAGAAATCGGCCCATTACATTGCCACTGGGAAGCACTGTAGCAACTACAAAGCAGAGACTGAAGCGCTCATGAAGGCAGTCTCTCTGATTGAAGACTCAGCAGAAGAGGTAACCTTTGTAGTCTTCCTCAAAGACGCAAGATCAGTTCTGGAGGCTCTGCAAAGCAACCATGTTCCTGAGCTAGCACAAGCCGTTAACAAGCTTGGGTCTTCTCGCAATGTTGCCCTTCAGTGGATACCATCTCACTGTGGAGTGCCCGGAAATGAGGAGGCTGACAAGCTGGCTAGGCTACGAGCCCAGTTAGAGCAACCAGATAACAAGGTGACATACAAGGAGAAAGCCTCCATCATTAAGGCTCTCACAAAAACCAGATAGGAAGCAGATGCCTACCACTTGTTAAACAGACCAGAGCAGGTGGTGATGGTGAGGCTACGCTCAGGGCATAACAGACTGAATGCACACATGTGTAGGAAATATAAATTGGTGCCATCCCCAATATGTCCCTGCGGAGAAGAGGAACAGACTGCAGAGCACATCCTCCAACGATGTAAACGATACGACCAGGAGCGAGAAGCAACGTGGCCACAAGGTGCAACAATCCAGCAGAAACTGTATGGAGATGTTGACGACCTACGGAGGACCACAACTTTCATCGCGGATGCTGGAGTGGTCGTGTAGAGCGAACGCCAAGAAGAAGAAGATCTGAATCTACACTGGTCTCTTCTTGATAGGAAAAACTTGCATGAATCTTAATCATGAATCAGTTTAGATTCTGATCAGACAGCACAGATGTGCCAGCTGATCTTGATCTACACTATGTCATGGATAACAGCCATATTCCATGGAATTATGACGAGTCACTAAAACATGCTTTTATCGGCAACCTAATGAACCAATTAGATAGTCACCTACAGAATCGCAACATGATGATAAAAGTAATTGTCAAAATGTTACGGACGTTATATTGTATATTGTATCCATGTATACACAGTGTTTTAAACTATGGAAAGTGTTGACAACACGCGTTAAACATATTTTACTGAAGATTGGTGTAATGACATCTTCAGACCATTTCAACCTTTGCTGATAGCGTTGTGATTCATGCTTCCCATGTCGACTGTTCTAAAAATAGTTACTGGGGAAAACCATTTTAGCTTATATATGGTATTTGCAGGCTGTCATCAGATCCAACATCTAGTTAGATCTGACTGTAGTTAGATTGATAGAGAGCTATTCTAATCCTGGCATCAGCATCCAAATACATAAAGATCTGATTGTTTTTGAAACTGATGCAGAAAAGTATTTCAAACTCTCAAGAGCTAATGATAACCCCCAAAATACCACGTTTTCAGAGGGGACATGAAAATTGTGTCAGTTGTATCTGCACATGATACCAAGTCAATATTTTTGAAATCATGGAATTAGTTTACACCAATTTTGTTTGTTAAAAACTCTTTGCTTCTCAGGCAAATAATATAATGATCATTATGAAAACTGTTGTCACAGTTAACAAAACTCGATCCCACGTGTTAAAAATTCAGATCAAGTTGTAGAATACCTAGGACTGAGCAGCACAAAAATATGTATCGCAAATCTACAGTTGATACTAAATATATAAGTTTTATGTCAATACCTTGAAAACTGTGGAACTAGATACTGCCCCTCCAAAAAATAATGTACTGAGCCACACAAAATAGATGTAATGCACATCTATGATTGTGCTGAATTACAATACAAGTTTCCAATCTGTATCTTGAAATCTGTTGGAGTAGCTTACGTCACAAGAGTTTTAAGAACCCTCCCACCTCAAACAAATAATGGACTAGGTTAGGAAGCGCAGGGCTGGCAGCCCTGATCAAGACTCCTTTACTTTGTTTGCAGGGATAATATGAACATTTTCCTACTTAGAATTCCTTGGGATTTGCTAAAGCATGGTTTTCATTTTATTTCCATACCAAATAAAACACAATTCGTATCAGAAGTTTTTAACTTTTATTTATTTTTTTCATGCAAAAAAAGAGAAAATTGTCACAACATGAAATGCAGAATTCACACAGTGAAGTACAAATTAACATTGTTCATGAGAATGTTTGTCAGTAATACACACAGTTGACAGGCATACACAATCATACCCCTGAAAACCTGTTCACACCTATATTGCCAAAAAAACATAAACCTTATTTCCACTGTCCCAAACTTTGAAAGCCCTTTAAATACATACATTAAGAACTGCACACACCCTAAAATTATCCTGAATTTTTTTTTCTTTTATAATATATTATAATTGGTAAAGTACATTTTAACTCAACAAAACATCTTAACAAAACACAATAAAAATGATGAAATCTTAAATATAAGGGAACAAAATGTTACATTTAAAATCTCTAAAAGTAATCATTTGACCCCTGCAAATCAATAATAATATGAATGAAAAATAAAAACAATTTTAAAATACTTTTTATGGCAAGGTCTAATATTGAAAGTTTCTATCAGAGCAGTTAAATAAATATACACCAAAATTCTACGTTAAATATGACCTTTGCTCCTTCTGGGTCAAGGTCAAGGTTACTGTGAAAACATTGCTTTGCCAGAAGGCCATGCTTAACATCTACTTGAAAAATTATCTGGCAGTGCTTTGTAGTACCATTAAAATGAACATAAATTAATAGAATATAATAAATAAATAAGACAATAAAAATATGTGTTCCTTTATATTTTCAACCTTACACCTGGCATTTTTGCATTCACACAAGTGATGTTTGTTTTATTTAATAACTGAGGGACAGGAAAACAAAAAATTCCTTCTAACATCCCCATGAAAAAATAGCAGAAATTAAATGGGCTTGAAATAACAACTTAAAAGTGATTCAAATACACTCATAGGGAATATGGGGTCCAAGAGTGTTACATTAAATAATAATATTTACATGAAAGACCTTGTAATGCAGTTTTCTTCATTGATCAGGACAAGAATACAAGCAAACAGTGTGATTTTCAGGATGAAGTTATGCCCAAAAGTACAAAAACTACTGACAAACGAGAATATATTCTTCCCTTTGTAACAAATGTTATTGTTTTCAATGTCTAATGAATCAGAGTGCCCTGGTCACTCATACCAACAATTCTTCCACATATAATCAACATATATATGTGCTCCTTATTAAATTCAGACCAGTTATATTTGAGTTGTATGTGAATAGGGATTTACTAACATACGTTGGTGAATCTCAGATATAAATACAATATACTGTGCAGATATGTCTTTTAGCAATGAATACATTCTATTTCATGCATTACTAGTTCATCATTATTGAAAACCCATTGCTAGTTCTTTTACATTACTCTTGATTCATCATTGATAAATCATTAGTAATGTAACAATATCACATAATGTGGTATCTAGTGAAGCTAGTATACATGTATAAATAAATGTAATCAGTATCATTACATATTGTTAAACATGTTTCAGACATATTGTTATTCCATGAAATAATATAAAGATTATTTATATTTAAAATATCATAATTATTATAAACGAAACAAAAACTACATAGTAGAAACTACTTCAAGTAATATCACTGTCATAAATACTTACGCTTGGTTAGAATAATAAATTTTTATTCTTAAAAATCTGAATTTATAGAAAGAAAAACTAATTTTTGATCAACAAAAGCACTCCATATACATTGTATTGCACTTGAGATTTTCAGTAGAAATAAAGTTAGTTACATAAAATCATGACAGTTCAGCTTAAAAGTTGGTTCTAATCTACCTAAAGCAGTTTCATTTTGAAAACCTATTAGAAATGTTAGAGAATACTTTTGTTTACTGCTGATACTGAAAAAAAACAGCCATAACTGAAGTACATTAAACTCAGTCATTACAGTATATACATGTACAACAACAGTATTAAGTCATTACTGTACATACCAGTGTAACAACAGTTTTTAATAAACAAAGTGTGTCAATAAATGAAAGGTGAACAAAATGAGACATGCTTCAAGACTTAATAGACAAAATGATAAATTGTCAAAATCAGTTAACCCTTTCCTCCATATATACACATTTTTACGCATGTGCGACCAGTGTAGATCAAGATCAGCAGGCGCATCCATGCCATCTGACCAGGATCTGCACTGGTCGCATTTTGGTCAGAAATAACCTAATGAATCAAAAAGTGAACAGTTTAGATCCTGATTAGATGGCACGGATGTGTCGGCTGATCTGGAACTAAACTGTCTGCCTATGCAATAAAGGGGTATCTATGGAGGAAAGGGTTAATTTACAGCAATAATGAGATCATTCCAATGAGATGCAGACATTTCTGAACTGATGTTCTCATACTGACCCATGTTGTCCCAGATGTAACTGTTTAATTTGTTTAAAATTGTTTAAAAAATCTGTCCTGTCTGATCAGAATCTACTCTGTTAAATGTTTTTATCAGACAGATATAACTTTATGAATGAATCCAAAAGTGAACAGAATAGATTCTGATCAGATGGCTGTGCAGAATTTCTGATTGGTTGTTGTTTTTTCATTAACGCCAACATTAAGCCTCTTCATACTCGAAGGCATTAAAGAAAAAAAATTAAATTCTGGAGGAGCAAATGTTGGAATTCAAACTTATGATGGAAGCAAGCCCCTAGACCCAAGTAGCAAAACAAATGTTTGATTTGGTAAATGTTCTCTCTGGTTAACCCTATACATGCTGGATATAGCTATATCCCATTAGCGATAAATGTAGATCCATATCAGTCAGCATATCTGTGCTGTCTGATCTACACTATTTGATTTAACCCTTTCCTGTACAGATACATCTTTATTGCTAGGGCGAACAGTTTAGATCCAGATCAGCCGGCACATCTGTGCCTTCTGATCAGGATCTAAACTGTTCGCTTTTGGATTCATTATCTTATTTCTGACCAAAATGCAATCAGTGCAGATCCTGATCAGACAGCACGGATGTGCCGGCTGATCTTGATCTACACTGGTCGCACATGCGTAAAAATGCGTATATATCCAGGAAAGGGTTAAAGCCTGAAATAATAAAAGCTAATAGTGTAGATCCTGATTAGACTGCATGGAGGGCAATGCTGATTTCTGAATCTACACTGTTCAATGATAGTATAATAGTTATATTCCATAGAGTAAAAGGTAATAGGTCTTAACAGTGTACTACTTGTATTATTTGAAATATTGTAAATAATGCCAAGGAGTTCCACACAACATCCAATCATGACAATGTTTAAACTCTTGGTGTTCACTGAAACTGTCATTCTCAATTTTTTCTCCTAGTCATAGATCATAACTACAAACTAATGTCTTAACAAACAATATTATTGTTACCATACAAAATACAACACAAAATTTAAATAAATTAAATGAGGTATGTTTGTAAGCCTTCAATGCTATCGAAATCAAGACTATATAATTAATAAAATATGGGATGACTTTCATCACTTAACCCCTTACTCGATGTGACATGGTTATTATCCATGTGCTAACAGTGTAGATCCAGATCAGCAAGCACATCTGTGCTATCAGATCAGGATCTACACTGTTTGCCTTTTTATTCACTAAATTATTCCTGATCAGATGGCATGTATGTGCTGGCTGATCTGGATCTAGTGTCATCTACACTGTTTGAACATGCAATAAAACCCATATATTTGGAAGAAAGGGTTTTACTCTATCAAACCCGTGTAAGACACCACAAACATGGTGAATCCAAGACTCTTTCTTATAATTGATCTTGTAATATCATCAATATATGTTGTACGTATAGGTCTTTTTACTTTTCCGCCCATATAATAATATATCATGGAAACAGTATCTGAGACTTCAGCATCAATACAAAATAAAAATTCAAAAGTGATACCATGTGTTAACACAATATCCTCTCAGAAAACATTTATCACAACTTATTTCAACATTGCACATTTCATTCTTAATAAAACAAAATTGTTACACTGTCTTGTAGGCCAATGTTCTAACAATTTCTCTCCTACTGCCCCTCAATATCAATTAAAGTTCTCACCCCCAAGTTTAAAGCAGCAATCAATTTAATATCACACCCCCTAATTCAGCACATCTTAAGTCAGTTTACAGCACATCTCTCTACCGGATACCAATTTGGGTATTGACTGCATTTAGTCAGTTTACAGCACAACTTTCAGCCACATACCATTTTAGGGTAGCTACAGCACAATTTTCATCTGCTCACACATTATCTATTAGTGAGAATAGCACAACTCATTTCACACTTGAGTCATAATGCTTACAGCACTCAAGCTGGTTACCATTTCTATATTTTAGAATATTATTTTGCAGTTTCACTGAGACCACTCAGCTATGTAATTGTTCTCTTTTACATATTTTTTTAGCCGCCAAAAGGCACTCCCAACTCGTTGTAGTCTCTTTTCTTACTAAATATTTTCAGCGGATTTACAGCAGCTCAACTATGTAAATATTCTCTTCTTGTCTAGAGTTCTTTAGGAGGTTTCCTGCATCCACAATTCTTCTCTTTACTTATTTTCCATCACTGATACCATTTTAGTTTCTCTTTGAAATTCTTCAAACCTTCTCGGAAACAAACAGCACAAAGATTTAAATTTCTAAACTTCTCTTAAATAATCGATAAACTCTATAAAATAATTAATAAATCCATTTTTTTAATAATTATAGCACAAGTTTTTTTGCATTTCATATAACTCAGATCATGAATGTCCTTCCAACATGGTAAGTAAGAAATGCAAGAAGTAAAATATGTACAGTTATCAATAGCTATTCTTTCCTTAAAAACCTGTAAAACTTTAACAACTAACAAGATAGTGGCTTAGTTTACACCTTCAAATATCTTTCTGTAAATTATACAGGTCTGACTAGTAAGCATGATACCCTCTTGAACATACACCTGAATCTTAAACCGTAATAATTCTATTGTTCACTGTTCATTTTCTTTTCCCTATAATTTCCGCAGTGTTCTTTGCATAATGACATCTGCATGCTGTGTAAGACATTATGAAGTGTCAATAGTACACATATGCCATCCTTCACAGTACATAGGAAATTAGTGATCTCTGGATGATAGTCATTTTATTTCTGTACATATATGCTGTGTCATCTTTGTCTATCACTACACACAGAATATTCTGTTACAGTGTTTTCCACTACAGCATGGCATAGAAAATGAGTTTCAACATGACTGTAGTAAATCAGATGTAGTTCCTTTCACATTTTCTCTTTTTTTTTCTGTAGTTTAGTGTTTTGTGATTTATAATGTTTGGTGCTTAGTCCCACACATGAAATTTAATTTATATGCAGTGACAAATATATTACACATATGCTGTGTCATCTATTCTACACAGATTGGAATTAATGGTCAACTGGCCATGTAAGTTTGCTGGTAGTATGCTTGGCCTTGAAGATTTGATAACCTCCTCTCAACTGCTGCTTTATCTAAAAATAGACAAAAGTTGTTAAAAGTTTAATCTTTTTCTACAAGGGTACTAAGTGTGAAGTATATTTTGCAAAGACAAAATACAGTTGATCCAAGAAAAGTATATCATTTGCCATTTGACACAGACAGATCTGTACAGAACACATTTGTAGCTAGGCTAAGTTGGCAACTCTTTTGGACAAAAGTAGCTTACAAACACATCTCTCTGCAAACTGTGATTTGCCTTCATAAAGTAGGATTTTCATTATCAAAAGTTTGTTGTCCTCTGCCTAAAGCCTGTAAGAGGTATATAACCCTTTGCACCATATTTTATACAGGTTTAATCACATCTGATAACAGTGTAGATCTAGATCAGTCATGCTGTCTAATAAGGATCTAAACAGTTTGCTTAGTAGTAAAAATAATCTAATGAATCAGAAAACGAACAGTGTTGATCTTGATCCAATGGCATGGATGTGCCAGCTGATCTGGATCTACACTGTATGGATAACATTCCTATCCTATGGTGTAAAAGGATAAAACAGCAGAAGATGAAATGTTAACTTACACTTATTAAGAGACTCCTTGTCACGGCTGTTCCTGGACTGTTGTGCTAGACTGTGTAACAATATCTGTGCAGTCTGGTATCGACGGAAACACTCGTGTGGATTCCCAAACAACTCATCCAGTGCTGCAGTCTGGCACTATAAATGAAAAATCTGAATTTAAACAAATGCATTGCTGTATTTTCATATAACAGAATAAAGAATAAGCAATGATGTGGAGCAAGTCAGTGTCAGCACATCTTAACAGTCTCACAAGAAACTTAAAAGCTTCCAGACTGAAAAGCTTAATGCTTCAATGCCTTCACAATGCAAAAATGTAAGTGCTGCATTATGCAAAAACAACGTGTCTTCTGGAAGATGATCTTATTCTATGTCAAAAGGTCTGTCAGACAAAATTGTTTATTATGCATTTTGCATGAATAAATGTATAATGCAGACAATTTTTTTTAAAATATCAAGTATTTAGTTAAAAAAGAAGAATATAACATTTCTTGTGTTCCATCTGATTATCCAGGAGAACTTGAAATTTAAAAAAAATCATTTAAACCCCTACAATTTTGGTTCAAGAGTCTTTTTTCTCAAATTAGCAGTTTTTGGCTATTAATTGGCTGAATCTCCTAAAACATTTTGAAAATGACAAATGAATGCTGATTCAGCAGCTAGAGGAACTGGTTAAAAATTGTGTTCCTTCTAAAAATAGCAAAAACTGAACATGCTTAAAATATCACAGAAGACATATTTTCCTATCACAAAGGTTCATAGCTTAAGTTCTCCTGGAAACTCTTCAAAGTTTAAATGCCCAGTTATTGAGTGTCTTGCCAGCAAAGAAAATCAAGTTCACCACTTTGCCAAGGAATGCATATGACACTATGACTAAATCATTTCAGGTTTGGCTTATTTCTCCAACCAGGACATCTTAGTTGTCTGAACTGGATATACACTGGTTGCTTCTCAGTCAGAAATAACTTACTGAATCTAAAAGCAAACAGTTAAGATCCTGATCAGACTTCACAGATATGCCAGCTGATCTGGATCTAAACTGTTAATCAAAGCCACATCTGTATCAGTTAAGGGTTTAGCAGTAACTTTTGTGGCCTGCTACATTAATGTAATAGACTTGGCTTTCTATCAATTCAGGCTAGTCCATTTAGTGTCCATAGATGTGTTTGGAGACATTTATAAAATGAATTTATTAACTACATGTAATTGCAAACAGTATAGACCTTGATTAGTCAGCATATGTTGATCTGGGTCTTCACTGGTCAGGACAAAAGCTGTGCTCTGAGCTTAAAGACTTAAATGAGCTTCAAACACTAAATATGATAGAACTCACTATTTCAATAGCATAGTTATAAATCAGTTTATCTGCAGTTGCTATGACAATCTGTGGACTGAGGGCATTTTGTACGGAACTTCCCAGTCGTTGTTGTAACTCCCGACTGACACGTACACACATGTGGTAATGCTCGTTCATCTGTTTTACAACTGTAAACAGATATCAAATATGTCACATATGCACACAATTGTTAACACACGGCTAGCACGGCATGCAAAAAAAATCAGTGCAAGTTGTGTATATGTTAATCATAAGTTAATTCCCTGGTAAGAGTACCAAAGACTGTTTACATATTCATACTGTTCGAGCCAGTGGCAGTGATAATGAAAACATCTTTTTAAGTGCTTATTGTTACCTTGCACTAAATGAATCATTCCAGGTTTTATTTCATGGATTTCATGCAGATACATTCATTTATATTGTTAAGAACATTGTTGTTGTTGTTTTCAAAATCATTGATATAGCAATCCCACAAAGCATTGTGTTTTTGAAACACTATAAAATGTCATGCCCTGTGATATTCATGAAATGAAATCATACACGTTATACAAAGTGATTGACAAACCTGTTCATGAAATTTAAATGCACAAAAACAATCAGTAATATTTACCAGCTTTGACAGAATTTGAGATTGTAAGTTTTCCCGCCTTGATCTCATCTCGAGCTAGCTGAAGAGCAGACGACAATAAATGCAAGGCTCGCACATGCAGTATTAGCTGTTCTAGGCGCCTCTGTGAATCAGAGAATTTCGGTGCCTGATCTGGTAGATTCTCTCCCTTGTTACAACTCACACTTTCTGAAAATGAGGCAAGAGGAGCCCCTCGAGACCTTGACACTTCTAGGATACAGTCAACCAGATCCAGGGCAAAGTTCAATTTGGCAAGATTTGCATTGTGGTTGTCCTAAAATAGCAAATTAAAAATTTTCATTCACTCGATTAAACATCTGAACATAAAGTCAACTTGAAATTTTAAATGACAGATCAAATCTTAGATCAAATAGTGTAAAACCCTAATCCTACTGCACAAATGTGCAGGCTGCTCAGGATCTACACTACAGGGATAAGTTGTATCCATGGAGGAAAGGGCTAATTATGTAAGTATATGTGATTATTTTTCAAATCTTCTTGTTTATAGAATGTGATTTATGTGAACAAATGTGTGATAGGTTCAAATTTCTTTCATTATGATGAATGCATACAGAAAGCCTACATTTGTAAAAACACAAAAATTTGAAACAACTTACATCCATGAGTGTTTCTTCTGACAATTCAGGGGCCACAAATGCTATCGGGCCTTCCATATTAGAAGGGGACTGAGCGTACATTAGGGCAGGTGGGGGTGAAGCTTCAATGGATGTTCCTCGGCGCACATAACCCGTAGATCTATCGGACTTGTCACTGTTACCAGAGTTGATTCTCTCACGACTTCCAAAGCCAGCAAATGGTACTACTGTCCTGGTATCTGCATAACATATGAATATTAAGTCACCGAAGAAATAGTAAACAACTGGGGTTTTATGGAATACTTCCATATTACCAAAGACCAAATAATTAGCCAGTGCAAGGATACTTTTTACATCAAATCTCTGGTAAATGACCTACTTGCTTTGAGCTGTTTGAATGCTAAATTACCAACCTTTCATGTTAGAATCCAATAAATGCAATTCTGTTTTTTCCTTGATAAAACTGAATAGTAAGTTATTTAAGTGCAAAACAACAGCATGTGACCATGTATAAATCATGAATAGGTGGTTTTATTGGCCTTGGAATGACAGCTTGATAGTTAGTTAATATAACCAATTATGTTTAAATTTAAAACTACATGACACTGGTAAAAATGTTTAAGTGTTTTACTAGTCATTGTTCTATCACTTCTCAAATTTGACATTTCTACACTTTGTTTTCCAATCATTTATTATCCATTGTTAAAGAATGTGTGAAAGTCTTTTAGTTAAACAATGATCAAATGGTCACACTTCACACTGTCCGGTCACCTTTGTAAGAGTAATCCCTTTTACTAACAAGTGACAGGATGAATTAACAAGATGCAGGGTCCAACATCATAAAACTTATACTTGAGATCAGTCTCAAATCTCAAGCATCCGATTGGCTGAAATGGTGACTGGTTGCCATTTCAGCCAATCAGATGCTTGAGATTTGTGATTGATCTCCAATTTCAGTTTTATGATCTTCGGCTCAGGAATATGTAATACTGCATATCTGTCAAAATATTTTTGGGGAAATATACCTTGATTAGGACTCTCTCCAAAAGCAGCTTTAAAGAGCTGCTGTGACAGCATGCTGGTTCCCTCAGATGGCCGACCACTGGTTCCAGGCTTACCCAATACTGTGATAAATCAGTAACATGTGAAAAAACAGTAATTTAAGAGTACTTTAAAAGCATGTTTCTTTTGTTTTTAAATTATGAGTTTGCTAACACAGTATTAGAGCTAAAAGATATTAATCTCAGATACCTAAATATAGAGCGAACCAAATCTGGCCTTGTAGATGTAAAACTTACAGAATTATGTCCTACAGAAAAATCACAGAATTTTGTCGCACAGATACAAAACTAGCACAAGTATGTCTTACAAATACAGAAGTAAGTGTTACTGTGAACAAAAACAACCTATTAAATTTGCAAGGAATAACTGACTTTTGCTAAAGTGTTACTAATCTACTTACAATTTCCATTAAACTCTAGAGCTTGCAGATTTTCTGGTACAGTGTAGGGATGGTGTCGAAGGTACGCTGCATTACTAACGAGTCCCTGACGCATCTCGTTCAGGTTTGGTGGGAAATGTATAGTAGAGGGCGTCTTCGTCGGGGAGTCTATAATGGTAGGAAGGGAACTGGGTCCTGTGTACTGCACTGGGGACAGGTGAGCTGGTACTGAGCCTATAAATAGAAAACCAAAATGAGTTGCAGACCATAAGTAATGTCCAAGAGAAAATAGGAAATCAGACTGCTATTTTTGTGTTATTTTAGCACATAACCCCCTTCTTTTTCATTAACCCCTCTTCAACTTTGAAAGATAATAAGACTGCTAGATATGGCTTATATCTCGTGTGCAACTAGTGTAGATCCAGATCAGCCAGAACATCCATGTAGTCTGGTCAGAATCTGCAATGCTCATTTCTTGAACTAACGAATCCAATAGCAATGAGTGTAAATCCTGATCACACTGCATGCAGGCTGATCTGGATGTACACTGTCTGCAAAAGAGATAGGTAACCATATCCACAGAGTTATGGGTTAAGCTAAAAGTGAATATTACAGTTCCCTTACCAGATTTTCTCAGCGGTGATGGTGGAGTTGTGCTGTACTTGCTTGGAGAATTGGACAGACTGCTCCTCTTCCATGTCCCTGGTGTGCATGTATTCCCTGGTGGTGTTCCAATGCTGAATTGTGCAGGTGGTGAGATTTCACCCACGTTCACTTTAGGGTCGGATCCACACCGAGACATACTCGATTCTTTCCTCTCTATTATCTGATAAACATAATGTGACATTATCATTAGTAAGTTTTCAGCGTACTCTGTTTGTTTCTATATACTGGCCCAAGATCATAAAACTGAAATTGTAGACCAGTCCTAAATCTCAAGCATATCATAAAAATGAAATTGTAGACCAGTCCTAAATCTCAAGCATCTGACTGGCTGAATGGAGACTAGTGTCCATCAGATGCTTTAGATTTGAAACTGGTCTTCAGTTTTAGTTTTATCATCTTGAGCCAAAATCATTTTAGTATTTTTCCAAACAAAAGAGTTATGTAATATTTTTAACCCTGTAATATTCCTACAAGGTATATATAGAGACTAGGTAACAGGAAAACTTTATTTCATCTTAAAATATCTTGAGAAGATTTCATTATGCAAAGAATAATGATTGTGGTTATCTTAACAATAGATCAAGAAATCAAAGTTTTCCATGACATTGCGTGATACATGCTCAAATCTGCATGCTGTTTACTCTCTGCTGTTTATGGAAATTGGAAAAATATCCACATGACAAACATGATCTTTAAGAGAGAAGATTTTAGGTTATTTTTAAGTCTGAATATTGTCCATAGATTTTATATTTCACTGACAAATGGTTACTTTAAGGCTGGTCCACCAACTGTATGAAATGCTAGGTCCAAACAAAATCTTGTAACATATGTGATACACAATTACCAAATGGAGCTTAGGCCTAGGTGACCAGTGTAGACCCAAATCAGCCTATTTATCCACACAGTGTGATCAGAGTCTACACTGTTAGCCTTTCAATATGAGACATTCTTTCAGTTTAATCCTTTAAGACTATGTAATTTGCATTATGATAGGGATGTACACTTAGCACAATGTCATTAACCCTTTACTCCATAGATGTGGCTGTTATCCCATAGGCAAACAGTGTAGATCCATCTCAACTGGCACATTTGTGCCATCCAATCAGGATCTACAGATATCGCTTTAAGTTCATTAGGTTAATTTTAACCAAGAAGCAACTGGTGTAAATCTAGATCAAATGTCACAGATTTGGCAACTAATCTGCATATACATGGGCCTCACATGCAATAAAATCTTCATATGTTCAGTAAAGGGTTGAGCTATGTTTCCTCATGGCATATCACATTAAAACCAAACTGGTTTTTGTACACATGACCATCTACAGCTGGATCAAGTAATACTGCTAGGCTATATTAATAACATCTTAGGAAAGATGGGTGGGGAGATCCTGCTAAGAATTTTATATCTTTAAACATACCTTTTTCAAAGAGCCACCACTTTCTATAGACTTATTTGGAACTTGTGGACTGGTCGGAGAGTTCCTCATCCTCTCATAAGCTGCCACCTGGGAGGGGACTGGGATAGGCTCAGAAGAGGGTGGAGTCTCAGTGGGTGAGGCCACCTGAAGGTAGGAGGGGCGATTGGCATTGAGGGCGGTACTGGAATCCTTTCGGAAGAGAACAGCTGAGGTTGGGGTCACAGTTACTGTACTGGCCTTATCTGGACTTGTCCTGAAAAAAAGAAATTTGTTCAAAAACTCACTTAGTGCAATAATTCTTAAATTAATGTGATTATTGACAATTGAAATCAGTATGAAAATATTTGAAGGTCAAATATACTTAAATACCATTTTCCACTGAAATAATGGACTCACCTTTCTATCAGCATAAGCTAGTCCATTCAAAGTTCATAGGGGTGCCTTTACAGAAATTGACTGATTGATTGATTGATTGATCAATTGATCGATTTACTGAATTTACTAACTGAATAGTGATCAGTGTAGACCCTCATCAGACTGAGCAAGCTGATCTAGGTCTAAACTAGCCACAAAATTAATATGACAAGTGCTGTGCTTAGCATTCACTGGGTTAAATTGTTTTATTTCCATATAAACCGAACATAAATGCATGCAAATGAAATATAAACTCGGCCATAAATATTATTGGTTCATATCTGTTAATGTTTGATGGACACTAAATGACAATTTGAATGCAGGCTTACCTATCCTCAGTGGACATCTTTACACCTCTGTCCTCCACATCAGAGTGATCAGGACTTATACCCTCAGGCACCATCACAAAGTCCTGCAAAATATCAACACAGCCATGTTAACTCATGTGAATAACTGTGGAAATATACCAACACTCTCTATCTGTCTATTTGAACATTTTAAAATAAAAATGACAAAAATCTTAAGGCTGCAAATCTACCTTAGGTAATTAATGACCATACCTGATTGACAAAATACAACAATATTAATCCTTTAATGGGAGCAAGGATTAAACCCCTACCAGGGGCATTCAATTGACATTAGGAATACTCCTGTTATTTTTACTTTTTACACCTTAAGGCCAATTCAGGGAAAATGGCCCTTTAATGTTTGTAAATCTGTTTTAAATAACCAAGGAATCTGTCAAATACATGTTATATGACCTTAGGTAAGAAATTGGTGGACATCTGTTAAAATACAATGTTCTTTGAAATTATCACAAAAATTTATTTTGACACAAACACAATAACAATCAAGCTGTCATCAGCACCCCCTATTTATAATTTATACAAGATTTTAACTATTATACCTCAACATTACTATTGTTAAAGTGAAACTGTTTTCCCATAAATTATTTAAATGCAGTCACAAAATCAAATAACAAACATTCCTAAAGAAATCATATACTTTATAAATAAGACTGATAATAAAGTTCTTCACCCTTTTGTAATCCAAACACGTCACCCATTTTTGATCGCACACTAGGAATATACATTCCATCTCCAAATAAAAATCTTAGAATATGCCACCCAAAAGACATAGAATCTTTCAAAATGACATTTCTCTGCCATAGGAAATCAATAAAGTAAAGATTCCAGATTGTACTAAATCACCATGTACCAACCACATAAATTCACCATTTTTGTTCAGTCAGCAAAAATCACATTTCCATTATTTTAAGCTTATTAAAACACTATTTCCGGGATTATAATAATGTGTTTATATGGTAAAATGCAATATTTGCACACTACAAGCACCATTTCCTGATTAGGCACAGAACATTATTGAATAAACACCATTAGAATCTGGCCAGCTTGCTATTCCTTCAAAGCCAGACGAGTGATTCATGGTTTCCATATCAGCAATATAACTATCTAAAATAATCATTCAGCTGCATTTACTTCTCTGAAGACCAGAAAATATTGATTTAATCTAACCCTGTTGAATCCAAATAAATTAACATTGGCAACAAGTGTAGACCCATGCCTGCAGTCTAATTAGGGTCTACAATGTTTGCTGCTCAATCAATGATTAAATGTTTATTTTGGGCTGAAGATTATAAAACTAAGATTTGAGACCAGTCTCAAATCTCAAGCATCTGATTGGCTGGAATGGCGACTGGAATAATATGACATTGAACAAGAATACTCCTTTGAGCAATCAATGGTATGCACAATTTCAGCTTACAGCAATACAGCTGTATATTGATTGTGGCGAACTTTGCAGTCTTGCGTCAACAATCTTAAGAACGATTCCTACAGCGTTCAAATTCATTCCATAACATTACATTACGACGTCGTCTTCTCAATTCCATAGGTCAAATTTCAAGATTGACTTCTTAAACCTTTACTCTATGGGATATGGCCAAACAATCTAAATCCAGATTAGCCAGGGCTGAAGGTTATAAAGCGGAGAATGGAAACCAGTCTCAAATCTCAAGAATCAGATGCTTGAGATTTGAGACTGGTTTCCATGCTCAGTTTTATAACCTTGGGCACTGTGCTGTCCGATCAGGCATACTCTGTTTGCTTTTTTTATTCATTAGGTTATTTTCTGACCAAGGAGCAAACAGAGTATTTCCTGATCAGATGGCATTATCTGATCTGGACCAACATTGTTCCACATGCAATAAAAACCTATATAATATTATTAAATCAATGAAACAAATTATACATGAACCCAGAAGGTTATGGTGGTCGATGCCTATCCCAAGGGAACTTCATGCTAAATAATATACCATGAAGTGGAAAAAAGAATTAATAACTCAACAATGGGACAGAAACAATTACAGTTTGCTGTTTTCCCTTAAGGAGCCTTAATGCTGCAATAAAATAATGAATCAATTTCCATCCTCAATGTGGTCATCACCATAACGAAGTTTGAAGACTGATGCAAACAAGAGACCGTCGAAGAAGGATGATGCTCCCCGAAAGGGTACTTTGTCACAAAAACAGTTACTGTAAGTTTTATAACTATTGAGGTGAATTTTGAGTGCTATAAAATCAGACATATTCCTGCACAAGACATGTCGTCTCATTATGGTAATCATTTCTGTGAAATAATTTAAAAATCCGACTTCAAATAACAAAGTTATGGGCCGGACACGATGATGCTACAAGGTCTTGCTGTGACATTGACCTTTAAGGTAGCGACCCAAATGTTCTGGGCAACCTGTCGTCTCAATATGGTGATCATTTCTGAGAAGTAATTTTAAAATCAAACTTCAAATAACAAAGTTATGGGCTGGACACGATGTTGCTACAAGGCCATGCTGTGACCTTGACCTTAAAGGTAGCAATCCAAATGTAGCAAGGACATGTCGTCTCATTATGGTGATCATTTCTGTGAAATAACTTTAAAATCAGACTTCAAATAAAAAAGTTATGGATTGACAAAAATGTGGGAGGTACTGATGGACGGACAAACCCGGCGACTATAGGCTCCCCCTTGAAGATTATGTTACATCATACATCTGTGTTTGATTTTGTAATTTAAACAAAACTTTAAGACAGTCCTAGGTAGATAATTTGACTGTTAATCGAAACATTCAAAATTTGAAGGCAATAAAACTGTTAGAGAAACTTAGTTTGTTAACAGAAAAGGATGGAAATCTGACAAATATGTAACCTGCCAACTCTTACTCAAAGAAAACTGTATCAAATTTAATATTTCTAAAAAGTGATCTTTCAGGCTATATGTATATGCAAATGGCACCTCTAGGAAAGTCTGGCAGAAAACACACAATATGGAGTATATATACAAAATTAAACTGAAAACCAGTTAACAGGAATGTGATTAAATCAGACCACAACTTTGTAAACCAGTCTCAGACCTCGGAGATGTGGAATCTTCATTTATAATTGGGGTCCAGTCTCAAGTCAGACGAATATGATTTGTTAAAATTGAGCACATAAGGCCTAATGACCAATGGAAAGCTTGAGATTTGCTCCTGGACCCCAGTCTAAAGTATTATAACTATGCCCAAGATCACCCAACTAAAACTGGAGACCAGTCTCAAATCCAAAGCTTGTCAAGACAAGTCTCTATTTCAGCCAATCAGATTCATGAAATTTGAGACTGGTCTCCAATTTCAGTTTTATGATTTTTGGCACTTTAAGGTATCACAGATCTGACAATATAGAAGCTTGAAATCTGAGACTGCTGTCTGCTCACAGTTTTATAACCTTGGGATCAGGAGAGGTATAAAACAGGGATTTCATTTCCCCTTTCCATGGGTTATTCAAACCTCTACCTTGAATTTGTTACACAGAAGTTTTCTTTCCAAAACTGACTGCATATCAATTTTCCAAACATGTACAAATTTTTCCCTGAGAATTCTCTGTAATATAATTAAGAGAACATTAAAATTCATACATCCCTGTTTCACTTTTCCGATTCAGTTTTACTCATTTGTCAAATCATGCGTGTTGTCAGTACAGCCAACTGTTTCTGATGTCTTCTGACCATCAGTTATCAAATTGGCAGTTTAAATAATTCATTTAATCCTTTCCTCCATAAATACACATTTTTTCGCATGTGCGAACGGTGTAGATACAGATCAGCTGGCAATTCTGTTCTGTCTGATCAGGATCTGCACTGGTCGCATTTTGGTCAGAAATAACCAAACAAATCAAAAAGCAAGCAGAGCAGATTCTGATCAGACAGCACGGATGTGCCCGCTGATCTGGATCTACACTGTTCGCCCACCCAATCAATGTGTGTCTATGACGGAAAGGGTTAACTGTTAAGTAAAAAGTTGTTTCTCATGTGGGGGTTTCTAACACATAAAAGGCTTTAATGTGTCCAAAATCTGGCAAATATGGGCAACATTTATATTGATAGAAAGATCCCATGAATGGATTTTTATTTAAATTCCATTGTATTTACAGTGAAACTCTTAAAGACATGTTTGCCTCATATCATGCTCCAAATGTACAACTTTAAACATACAGCAATGCCAACAAATAGACAGCAAATGGCAAGAAATTAAAATTCCAATAACATACCTCAGTTGGTGTGCTACACCGGGAACCAGGATCTGTTTCCTTTGCTATTTTGTGGAAACCAGTCCCCTCATGAGGGGAACCGGTGGCTTGACTAGGAATTTCTGGAACTTTCTCAGATCTGTGAGGGCTTTTTGACTGAAATGTGAAACAAACTATTTAAAATGTCTTAAAACACAATCAAAATTGCGGATTAGTTTTTTTTAGTATAAATATACTTTAAACATGTGCAGTCTAGATAAGACCAAACCTAATTAAGTTTTCCGATCTCCAGTAATAGAATTTCGTGGAAATCAGCTTGGGAAATTACATTTTCTACGATATATTGTTATTTTAAGATAATCGTTGTGGCAGAAGTAGACAGCATCTAATGTTAACATTGACTCAAATTGTGTATCCCAAGACATGGTTGTAATGGAGAATTGTCAATAATACCCTTTACTAAAAATTTGCAGGTTTTATGGCATGTGTAAAAACAAATACAGTATACCGTATAATGGGTTATTTTGCGATCGAAAATTTTCGCGATTTTGTCGTAATTTTAATTTTCGCGGTTGTAATTTTAGCAAAAAGTGCGCTAACAGAAATTAACGCGAATGTTGTTGGGAATTTTTGGCGATTTTAATTTTAGCGAATTCACGTCGGTCGCGAAAATAGCGAAAATATTATGCTCGCAAAAAAAAACCATTATACGGTACCTTATGAATCAAAAAGTGAACAATGTAGATCCTAGTTAGACTGCAGTGATACATGTATTGCCCACAGATCTAGATTTTCACTGTTCACCCATGTGATTAAGGCATATCTCGAGTAAAGGGTTAAAATTCGTATTGAAAACAAAAATTTCGATAAATGTTTCAAAAACTTTCACAAATCATGTCCTGAGTTAATAATCATCAAACTCAAATTGGCAACCTGTCTTCCAACTCCAATCCAATTGATATATCAGCTGTTAAGACATTGGAAAATTTCCATCAAAATATAGCTCAAACTCCTGTCAGGATACTGCTGATTATAGCATGAAGTTTCAGAACTGCCTGTACTGTACATTCCACTAAATTTCACTCAACAATGGACTCACCTTTTGGATCTGTACAGGTGGTGGGGAAGGGGAATATTCCATTTTGCCCGATAATGGTGAGGCAGAGTTGGCTTTTAGAGATGCTGGACTGTCAGAGGAGAAACTGGGACTTCGACCAGGAACAGGCACAGGGGATGCTGAAAATAAACATATAGCAAATATAGTGTATGACAAAGCTAGTACATTCTGATTTATTGATTATTGTTCAAAACTAGATTCTATCTACATACTCTAACTGATAACTACAGGTCATGAGTAACTGCAAAAACTTCTTTTATTCAATGTTGAGTACAGTTTTGGTGATCAGCAAAATAAATCTCCTTCTTTTCTAGCTGCCTTATTTCTTTAAAGCTCATTCTGCTCTTTATGGCATTCATATACCTGATGCATTGCTTTCATACTAAAGAAAATCATTAAAAAGAAATAATATAAAAGTTCCTAACCCTTTACTCAATAGACATACCATTATAGTGTGGGCAAACAGTGTAGATCCAGATCAGCCGGCACATATTTGAAATCTGATCAGGGTCTGCACTGTTTACTAGAAGCAGTGCAGCTGATCTGGATCTACACTGTTTGCACATGTGATAAATGCTTATATATGGAGTAAAGGGTTAAAGGAGCTTGTACAAGAGAAATGTGTATACTCACATGAAGCTGCTGGCGAGAGAGCACGCAGGAACGGATGGATGAAAAAGTCCTCTGTACAAGTAAATAAACATATCTGAATCAGTCACAATATACATTCAAGCAAACAAATACAATCAGTGTTGTGTGTATTACGCACTAGATATTTTATTTGTCTATCACCATTACTGTAATGAATGCATTGCTGTTTCTCAATGCCAACATTGTCATGAAAAAAGGTAACAGTTACCAATATAACTTTTTTGAAACTGGCTTTGGTTCAAACTTTCTGTTTATATTATGCTTATCATCAGGAAAAAACAAGAGTCTAGAAGCTGTAGGAGGATACTGAACAAAAGCATTGTTATTGCTTTAATGGTTTCATGATTAACAATCTTTACTACAGTATCATTTAATTTTACAAGAGATAAATTGTAACAGTCTTTATTCTATGGTATATGGCTGTTTTCTATTGGCAAATACTGTAGATCCAGATCTGCATGCCATCTCATCAGGATCTACACTGTTCGCTTTTTGATTCATTAGGTTATTTCTGACCAAGAAGTGAACAATGCAGATCCAGATCAGACTGCATGAATATGCCAGCTGATCTGGATCAACACTGTTCACTATTGAATAATCCCATAAGTATGAAGTAAAGGGTTAAGTCCCTGTATTGTCAAGAGTTAGAAATTCAACCAAAAGAAGCTAATGCAGATCTGCCATATATGCAAAAATTAATAGTCAGTGAAAAAAGTCATTCCACAGGATTTTCTTTAATAGTAAAATAAATCTAACATCATCAATTTCCTCAGCATTTAACATAAGTTTTTTTCAAACTGTGGAGACTTAATACAATTTTAGCAAGATGCACTTATTTTAATGAAAAACAATCAGATCTTACCAAATTCAATTCTTTCCTTTGCATTACGTTTCAGAAGTTTCAGCAGCAAATCTTTGAGCTCTGGGGAGGTTCCTGAGGGAATACTGAAATACAAGTAACATTAACATAACTCAAGAGGTTTTTACGGGAAATGTTTATGCTTTTCTCCATAGATATGACTTCAATTGCATGGGTGAATAGGGTAGATCCAGATCACCTTGCACAGCTGTGTTGTCTGATCAGGATTTACACTTCATTTAGTGATTCACTAGGTTATTTCTGACCAAGAACTGAACAGTGTAGATCCTGATCAGATGGCATGAATGTGGTGGCCATCTAGATCTACAATATTCACTCATGTGTAAAACATGTATATATGCAGTAAAGAGTTAAATACAAATAATGAACGAAGGGCACATTTTTCAAATTCAAAAATACATCATAAATCTTAAACAAAGTTTTAGGCTAAAAATCAGTCTAAAATTTATTACAATTATTTAGAAGAAAGCATTCTCTCTGTTTGAAGTCAACAACAAAACCTTTAACCACACATGCCAATCTTCATCAAAATACTGTGAATTCTATGAGACACTGCCTTTCCAAGAAGCCGTTGGAAAATTGTCAACATTAATAACATTCATCACTAAGTGGATGATAGCATGTTGATTATAGCAGAGAGGAAGAAAGCTTCAAAAATGTCAATGCCAAGAGACACTTGGCATTCTTTTAGTTGCTTTCAACTTGTGTCATTCCTTTGCTAAGATTTATCCCTCAACTCCGTATAATCGCATGTGCAAATAGTGTAGATCCAGATAAGCCTACATATCCATGCTGTCTGAACAGGATCTACACTTTTCTCTGTTTGGTTATAAAAATAACCAAATTAATCTTAAAGTGAACAGTGTAGAATTTAATCAGATGGCACAGATGTGCTGGCTGATCTGAAATTACACCGTTCACATATAGGATAACAGCAATATCCTAAGGAGTAAAGGGTTAACATCAGGTATATTAATATCTTCAGGTAATGAATATCTGTAGACCCAAATAGGCAGGATTATCTGGGTCTACACTGGTTGCAAATGTAGCATATCCTGTGCTTAGAACTTAAAGGATAAACATAAATTCCTACATACTTAGGCTTAAGTTCTAGAGTTTTCTCGTAGTACTGTTTAAGCTGTTGTGGGGTTTGAGCCTGGAACGGGGCCTTGCCGGTCAGGCACTGGAACACTATAGTGCCGATACTCCAAAGGTCTGCCTTGGCATCATACTGCAGGGACATTATCACCTCCGGGGCCTGAAATATTGTACAGAATCATGTGAATAAACAATATAAGTCTTAATTGATAACACTCTTTTAGGGTTAAGCATTAAACTATGTGTACTAGTTTGCATGGGATAACCACCATCACAAGAAAGAGACCATTTGGCTATATGTGTTTTTATTGTTGAAGCAATATTTTAATAAAGCCACTGTGTTACTTCACAAACCATCATTTACTTCACAAACCATCATAAGTATAAGGTCTATTTTTATCTGGCCAATCTTTTATGAAAATAAACTGGACTACAAAATACTATTAATTCCATTATTGGATGATTTACAATGATTTCTTCATGACTAATCATCTAAAATAATGCAAGAGTCACATCATTAACCCTTTACCCCAGGGATAGCCCTGTTATCTATAGGCAAACAGTGTAAATCCAGATCTTCATTGTTCTCTTTAAGATTTATCTGATTATTTCTGACCAATTACTGACCAGTGTAGATTCAGATCAAATGACAAAAATATGCCTGCTGATCTGGATCTACACTGGTTGCACATGCAATAAATTCTTCATGAATGGAGTAAAAGGTTATTCTTAAAACCCTACAGTCAGTTTCCAACATCCTTAATGCAAAGTAATTATAGATGTAAGATAAACACCAAAATTGAATCAAGCCATGTCCAGCCACCAAAAAGTTTCTTTGCCTGAAATTGTTCTTTTTTTACTAGTGCTAACCTGTTTTCAGAATGAAAGGGGTTTTAACTAATTAATTTACAAATAAGTTTAATGTTTTCCAGTTCTATCCAGTATTTAGAATGTATAGGGTTCAAAATTATTGTAAATTGACAAATGGGATTAAGATATATCAGAATACAAGTACCAGTACCAACCTGTCTTAAGAATGCATGTTGTTGTTGTTGTTGTTATTGTACAGGATTAGAATAAAACTAAGAACAAATTGACAGGAAAAAACAGACAATGCATTCCAACATGGCCACATTGCAACTCACTTCATTACCTCCTAAACCACCTTATATTTCTACTGACAAAGCTTTTCTTTTACTATGTTTTGCATTTTTTAAGCTTACAGGGGTGATTGTTGGAACTAGCTGGCTGAATAGTAAACAGTGTAGAACCTAATATGAAGGTTGGTATGGGTCTACACCTCACACAATTCCTCCCCCCTCCCCCTACCATAGAAGTGAATTCTTAATACTATCTAAAACTATTTGAGGACAAGCATAAGGTGGAAGGTAGTTGTGTGACTTGGAGACCTACCATGTACATGGGTGACCCGCACAGTGTGGCTGCCATGACACCGTCCTGTAAGAACCGTGCAAACCCAAAGTCAGCTGGAAGTATGAAAAAAACAATTTAATAATACTATATAGTTGAGTTATAATAATAATTATAATAATAATAATACTAATAATAATAAGCTGGCTGGTTTAGGTCTACAGTGGTACTTAGTAAACAAACATAATCTGAACTAAAAAGTGTAAATGGTTAAATCTGGGCAAAATATCATCCCTTTTAAGGAAATCTCCTTCTTCAATAAATTCTTATATTCCTGTATTGTTACAATATCAGTGGTATTTAGAATCATTTGCTGTTTAATGATATGATATAATTAATGCATTATGAAATAATTGGCCTACTGGTTCAATCTGACATGCATTCATCTTCAAAATGTTTACCAAAAATAAATTATGTTTTGACAAATTAAACACAGGTATGTGAAGAATTAATCTTTGTATACATGTCTATATCGTATGATGTGTTATATTTTAAGAATTAAGATCATGCTATCTAAGTGATGCAATAAATGTTTTGAACAACATTGGGGTGTTTGTGGTTTAACAAACAATTTTCTTGGATTCAATCATGATGATGTAATGTCTGTTTACAGTTTTTGTAACATGTGTGGGAAGGATTAATAGAGCATACAAAGGCTGTAATTATGTACAAAGTCTTGCATGTCAAAAATCTATAATAATGTATTGAAACACCTGTCTTCTTTATGTGACCTTTTTTGGAAAAATCTATATATGGTAATCGGTGTGTTAATTTATATTGAAAGGATGAATTCCTGACCTTTCTTTGTTTGATACTAAAGGTTATCTCATTTTACAACCAGTGCAGATCTATATCAGCCAGCACATCTGTGCAATCTGATCTGGATCAGTTGCTTCTTGACAAGAAATAACCTGAAGAATCTAAAACAAAAATGTGTAGATCCTGATCAGCCAACACATCTGTGCTGATCTGATCTACACTATTTGTCTTACTGCTGTCAGTTCTGGATCTAATCTGTTTGCCTGTTTAACAGCCATATCTAATGACATAAAGGGTTAAGTAGTTCCTTTACTTTTCAAACAAGAAACCTTGAATATATAAATATCTGAACTGTTTATAAACATTTAACTCAGTAAATTAGTCAGCAGTTCCATATTTAGAAGTGAAACATTAGTGCAATTATGAAGAATGCAAATGGCATGATAATGAGGGTTTATGTATTCAGTAAAAATAGATATAATTTTATTACTACATATGAAAAAGCCTTTATTTAATTTCATGAAATACATGCATTTTTTTCACATGTCTGGATAATGAATTGAATTAAGGCTTATTGTTCATTGGCCTTTTCTCTATTTTAGTAGAATAGAAAATTGGTTTGGACATAAAACCAGATTAAATGAAACATATGCGTTTTGTACAAAAAAATGAAAAAATATTATTTTCAATGTAAAAAGCGTAAATGCATTTTTACTTCATTTCACAAGGACAGAGTATGGAAAATAAATCATGTGTACAGAGAAGGTGCTTACTGGGACTGGACAAAAATGGTCTAAATATAAGGGTTGCTTTTATTTTAGGGTGGCAAATAGCAAGGAATTGTAAAAAGGGACACTGAAATTGTGGTGTTATTTTTGCACTGGTCTTAATTTCAGATAGATCTTAATAAGGGGGATTACTGTACAACATATTTCTGATAAGCCACTGATTGTTCCACTTACCAATCTTGAGGTTGATCTGTGAAGCTGGAGGGTTCTTCTGACCGGGAGGGAAACATAGCAAGATGTTCTGCGGCTTCATATCTCGATGTACTATACCCTTAGCATTGAGAGCCCGCATTGCACCCGCTGTAATGTAACATAATGAAAACTTCATTTTATAATAAAAAAATAACATTTTTTTACATCTTTCTGGAAGTGATTTTGGAACCAAAAAGTGCAAAAAAGGTATAAGTACCATTGAAATATGTGAGTTATACTGTTTTTGCACCAAGGTGACTCAGTATTTTAAGGTACATGCAATTTATCATATTTCTCCCTGTACTTGCATCATCCATTTTTTTCATATAATCTTTGAAAGGTCTACATGACAATTTGCAAGAAACATTAAAGACACATGCTTTGCAGCACAAACAACTATGTTTTTCTTTACCTATCAATTATTACATTACTAATCATTATTGCAAGCCGATCATCACGCTGCATTATTTATTATACAGATCTTTTCCGAGACAGAATTTCAATAATAATGAAGTGATGTAATAGCGAGTGAGGAGATGCTCAGAATGTGGTCTTGACGTGGCCATCTGACGAGGATTGGTTAAATCGGAATGTAAGAAAGCTTGTGAAAAATCAATGTCCATTACTGCATAAAGTAATTGCTACAAACAAAAACCCACCAGAAGGAATGGCCTACATATCTGAGAGAATGCAACTATTATTAATAAATTGATTGTAATTATTGTGTTGTTTGTCGCACCCACTCTTTGATGTCACATATCAAAGTGATCTTTAAATAGTTTGTATGCATTTTGTCAATCATAATGCAAATATTTGTTGTAATTTTTGCTTTTTACCAGCATTGTGTTGTTGAGGGATCCACATGCATTTATTTACTAAGTCCATACATTCAATTCAATTTAACGTATACTGAATGCTGTGCTATCAGACAGTTTGTCTGATGTATTCAACAAACACTTGCTAAGTGGAAACACTGTTAGTTAAATTTACTAATGCAAAGTTTCTCCTTAAAGTTCAACTATAACCTTATACTCTATGGATACACCTTTATCTTATGGACAGCCAGTGCAGATCCAGATCAGAAATCTGATTCTGGACCTACGCTGTTCTGTACTTGTTAGGAAATAATCAATTGGATCTAAAAGCAACATGTAGATCCTGGGCCCAAGATCATAAAACTAAGTTTGGAGATCAGTCTCAAATCTCAAGCATCTGATTGGCTGAAATGGCGACAAGTCGCCATTTCAGCCAATCAGATCCTTGAGATTTGAGACTGATCTCCAGATTTAGTTTTATGATCTTGGGCCCAGATCCGACTGCTTTGATGAGCCAGCTGATGGACCTACATTGGCTTTACATCAGATATAAGTAGTATCCATGGAGTAAAGGGTTACAAGATTAACTCATCCAGGTTGCTCATTCATAGCTGAAAGGGGTGCTTTCATTTTCAGGGTTTATACTGACTGAATAGTGATAGAGTATGATCCTGATCAAACTGCAACTATATGGAGGGTGATCAGGATCTACACTGATCACAACTGTTACATTACATTATTCTGTCAAGAAGACACTTACCTATCTGTTTCAGGAAGTTAGAGATTGTATCCTCGCTGAGTGTGCCTTTGACTGAAAATACAAGAAAAAAGTGTAAACTTTCTAAAGCAAAAGGGTCATTTCGATCATTGATATAGGGGATTCAGCCCTTTAATAGAAAAAGTACCCTCAAGTTAAGGGGAAAAAAAAGAAACCCTTAAACTAAAATTTTAAGGGTCAAAATAAGGCTTTTTGGAAATTTCAAGAGTCGAAGCATCATCTCCCGCATAAAATGGAAGCCCTGAAATAAAAACACAAGGAAAGAAGGAGACCCTGAAAAAAAGTCACCTGACAGCGCAGTTAACTTGCCGCTCCATACCAAATAAAAGTTCCTAGATGGAAGCTTTGTGGAACTATTTCTCTGCAATATTGACCCAATTTGCTTGAATGGTAGTTCCAGAGAGTTATTAATTATGGAGTAATACCATTTTCAATGGAGTTATATGACATTTTATAATAAATGGCACAAAGATAATTATTACATGACAGAAAACCTTTTCCAGAATTTTTCTGGACAAAAGAATTGTCTAAGTATTAAACAGACATTTGTTTCAATGTCCTCACTCACAAAAATTCTGAAGTCTGACCATAGTTGAAGACTATAGCAAATCTGGGTTTTAACCACTGACTAACAATGATACAGTTTAAACATTCTGAACCTTTACACTATTCCTAACATGAGATCATTTTGTTTTAACCATTTTTTCTTGTAATAGGGCCTTTTATGGAATAAACTGACAATAGATATAGGAAACAACATCATGCAACATTATCGGAAGTCAATGATGACAAGGTTATAAGTGAAATACCAAACCTATTACCAACACTAAAGGGTTAACAGGTTGTTCTGTAAGAATTTAAGTTCTATTTCAACTTCTTAATCAAAGCCTCCCTCGCTGGTTTAAGCTATTTGGCTTATCACAGAGTTGCAATTCTTTAAGTCTTTATTCTATTTAGTCATGACAAATTTGAATGATAAACATGTTTGCTTATGTAAAAAAATACAACAGTTCAACAACCTATTCCAAAATTGGATTGTTTTAGCATTCCGGTGGAATTCACTAACAAGGACTGATTCAACCCTTACTGCATGGATACAGCTTCTTATTCATGTGTGACCAGTGTAGATCCAGGTTAACCAGTACCTCTGTCTGTGCAGTCTGATCTAAATCTACATTGGTCGCATTGGGAGTCAATACGTTATTTCTGTCTAAAAAGTGAAGGGTGTAGACCCAGATCAGACAGCACAGTTGCAGCTGGCTGACCTGGATTAACACTGGTCACCTGTGTGATTTAAGGCATATCCATCGACTTAAGGGTTCAGCAGAACATATCCAAAATAACAGATGGTGAAATTTCTTCAATATATACAAGAATTTCCCTCATTGGAGCTTGTTGCGAAAACTTAAACTTCTGCCAAGTTGTATATTTAATGTCATAAATGAATTACCTTTAAGTTTAATTTCATTGAATTTTTTCTGGGAACATGATTGTATAATATACCCCAAAATTATACATTCATAACTTGTGTTATTTTTCAGAGGACTTAAGAACCATTGTTGCTTACCTGACCCCTTAAACTCCATGGAACATCTTAAAAATTAACAGCAATGGTCAAAACTTGGGTGGGTGGTGATGAAAATTTTAGGAATTAATCTACAAGGGACTCATCTCTTTGATTATGTCATATATTGTTTTATTAACAGAAAGCTGTTTGGCACAAAAATATGGCAACTTGTCAATTGCATTATTTTCTGTAAATCAACCCACAGCGGCAACTGTTATTCAAGATATCCCTGTAAGAAATGTTGTGCAATTTTCCTTCAGAAAAACAACAACAACAAGACATCCAACACAAAACAAAAATGTTTTAAAATCATGATCCATCAAACTAATATTAAACATCTTTAAATAAAAAATAATACAATTATCTTTTATTTCATTACATTTGACTACATGTATGCATGCATGACATCAAAGCTATTTTAACTTTAAGCAAGTGGTTTCAAATGTAAATATAGGTATTAACTACAGATTTAAGCCCTAATTTACATGTTTTTATTTTAAAAGAAATGATGATGTCATTTACATCACTTTCTGACTGACATTTTACATATTATTAATAGACAAGCAACAAATTAATCCTTTCCTCCACAGATACATCTTTATTGCGTAGGTGAACAGTGTAGATCCAGATCAGCCGGCACATCCGTGTCGTCTGATCAGGATCTGCACTGTGCACTATTTGATTTATTAGGTTATTTCTGACCAAAACGGGAGCGAACAGTGCATATCCTGATCAGACGGCACAAATGTGCCAGCTGATCTGGATCTACACTGGTCGCACATGCGTAATAATGCGTATATATGAAGAAGGGTTAGTTGAAAACTTCAAACAACGTACAAGGAACTTAATCCTCTGACAGTCATTAATCCTTTAAATTATCTGAAAACAAAGGATTTCAAAAGCATATCTTTTTTTTATTCTTTTACAATAATCAAACATTTAAAATGATACATATTTGTTTATTTAAACTGATTACTCATACTTTATCATTAACATGTCAACAGTTTCAATGTTTACTAAACAGGAACAAAGAAAAAACATTGTCTTTTACAATCACCACCAAAATATACTTCAATGTTTATTTGTTTTAAACTTATATGGTAAAAAATACAAACAAAATAGTAATAACATAATTAACCATTTACTTCATATCTACCTGATTTATTAAATGGACTAACAGTGTAGATCCAATTAAGTGCCATCTGATCAGGATCTACACTGTTCACTTTTTGATTCATTAAGTTATTTCTGGCAATGAAGCCAACAGTGTAGATCCTGATCAGATGACATGGATGTGCCTGCTGATCAGGATCTACACTGTTTGTAATTGGATAACAGCCATATCCCATGTAGTAAAGGGTTCAACAATGTCAATATTATTATATTTGCCAATAAATTGAAATTGCACAACATTTCAACATGAATTTCAATACTGAATAACTGAACCTTTTACGGAATTAAAATTTACATACTAAGCCCTTGGAAGTCATCTTATATGAATATTTTAAGATTCTGACATGACACAATCTTTCAAATGTTTTTACATTAAATTTATGCTTTTTGTTTGCTTTTTGTAAAAGCATCTTTACTTGGTAGTAATTAAATTTTCTATGAATTGCAATCATATAAATTCATTATATATTAAAGTTTAAAGGAAACATTTCAGATAATAGAATTTGTGAAAACATTTTATTTTTATATAATGGTGAAATTCTGGAACTTATACAATTTTTTCAAAATGAACATATTAAAATACTCTAATGACGCAGTGATGTAAATGTTAGCACATGCCGTATTAACAACGTGACAGAAGAAATTAAAGACTTAGAGTCAGAAAAACAAGGCACATGGCAAATACAACTGCAGCTAGAAAAGTAGTCAGTTTCCTTAAAATTTATAATACTCTACTTGCTTAATTACAATTCAGTCACAAAAAAATATATAAAAAATAAACTGAATACCTTTATAAACATGTGATATTATGCTTTAACCTTTTACTCTATATAAGTGTTTTTAAGCGTGTAGGACCAGTGTAGATTCAGATCAGCCCGCACAATAGTGATGTCTGATCAGAGTCTGCACTGTTAACTTTCTGGTCAGAAATAACGGAACCTTATAAATAAAAAACAGAACATTTAAGATCCTGACAAGACAGCAGGATGTACCGGCTGATCTGGTTCTAGACTGTTCATCTATGCAAAAAAAGGTATATAAATGGAGGAAAGGTTTAAAATATTTCCCCTATTTATTCTTGAATGCAGCATAATAGGCCCTTGAAGCAAGTTGTCACCATGTACGTGCACGAGTCAAATGATGAGAAGTTAACCTTTTAATTACATGCAGGTTATTTGACAGCTCAATGATTTTGTTATGTCACATATTTTAAATAATTAATGTCATTAATATTAGACAGGGAAATGGAACAGCTAAAATTAAATTGCTTGGTTTGCATTCAAACATTTGTTCAACAACTGTTTAATTACAGGTATGCATTTAAGCATTAACAATTAAATGCATGTACAAACATTAGGTATTGCCACTCAGTATTGCCAGTCTGAGTTAATTGCAATATTTGTTTGATAAAGTTCTAAGATGTTATCAAACTAACCCTTAACCTAATAAATTAACCTTTCTTTCAATTTAAATCGGTCAAATTAAATTATTTCATAGGTAATACAGCAATTTATTAACTGAATAGCAAAGTGTAGACCCCGAACAGATGTGCACGCTGATAAGGATCTACTTCCATGGCAAATGCAGCTGTGTGTACTTTTTCTTGTTGGCGATCATTTGTTTGTTTGCACTATATAACCCTTTGCTTGTTTGTGATATGTTATCTTAATGTCGGTTAACTGGGTGCTGAAGTTTACTTCACTCCATTACATACAACTTTTACATTGTATTACCTTGGGATCAATTATCACTTTTAGATTCATTTGATTAATTTTGATCAAGATATTTGCAAGAGAACAGTGTAGATCCAGATTAGATTACATGAATGTGCCAGTTGATCTGGATCTATACTGGTCACCCATGATCCAGATCAGATGACATCTAATAATGTTTGTTGATCTGGTTCTATAAAAGTCACCCAAGTTTAATTCATGCTAGTATAAGGGTTAAACCTAACTAAAAACTGCTTCAACCTGACATCCAATGTAAATCGCAAAACTATCATCTGCACAGAGCATGACTACCTTATGAACTTGGAAGGACAAACGTCTGGCGAGTGAGCTTATATAAATAAATGTGACACACACAACGAGACAAATGCTTAAAACATGGATGACTAGCTTCAGAGTGTCATTCTAGTGCACAAGTACTTTGGTCCGATTTTAATTTCAATAATACTAGGTTGGTTACCATAGATGAGCAGGCTGATTTTCATTTGATCTACACTGTTTGCTCATTGGATAAAAGAAGTACTACACCGAGTACAAAGGGTTTATGTCACTTGACTGATACTGTGGATGCACTTACATTCGTGGGCATAAAAACTAATGGTTTTCCATTCGAAAATATTTTGTGTGTACTTTTAACTGAATGTTCTTAACTATGTTCAGTTTTAATTCCAAATTTTGTGGTAGTTAAAAATTTGCTGATGGATCTGTCCACAATAACCATGACAATTGTACCCTGGGAATGTTAATGATTTTACACTAATTGTGAGCTCGGAAATGAGGACAGGGTTCGACCAAATAACATTGTAGATACCATGATTGGCTAGTAAAAAACCCTTTCTCTCAGAAAATGATCTCTGGAACAGCTAGAGGATCGATAGAGCACACAAGCTGATTGATGACTGTCAATTAGTATATATTGAACTAATTGAACTGCCTCAAAAACTTGTTTAACTACAAAATCATCAGTCACACTAAGTATAACTGATATACATGCTAGATCACAAATATTACCTTGCAAATAATCGGCCAAATCTCCACCATTACAGTACTCCATAACCAGGTATACATGGTTAGTTGTCTCCTGCAAATATAGAAATATTCTATGCATAAATTATATATATCTTTAAAATTATATATATAATATACAATATTTAACAATCTATCTGCCCTGAATACTCACACTTTCACAGGGGGGGGGGGGGGGGGGAGGGGCATCAACTCCTTATTAAGCTTAACCCTTAAACGCTAATTTCTGTTAGGCCAGAGAAAATAAATTATTAGATTCTCATCCGGATTTGGGGGAAAAAAGGGGCGGGTGGACACTTTTTAATTTTTATTTTTTATTAACGAAGTACCTGAGAACAGAAGTAAAAACTAAAATTTTGAGAAAATGGCATTTATAGTTACCAGAACCTAACATGTAGAATATTCGTCAATCTTCTCAATTTCTTCTAAAAAATCATGATAACAACTTACAAAAGTAGCAGATTGGTGCCTATTCTTGCTTGAAAAGCCATACCAGTCTTTAATAGTGACACTAATCACATTTGTTAAGCTTTGAACTGATGAACATTTTATTTTATTGTTGTCGTCATGTTTTTCCATATCTGGGATTGTCTAAAACCCGTTCTGTCCGGAACAGAATATGTTTTGATTTTTTTACCAATAAATTTTTTGGGGGCAAGTGGTTTTGGACAGGGGCGGGCGGGGATGAGAATCTAAAATATTTTTTTCTATTGCCTTATTTGTAACCCCCTTGGCACTCAATGACACTACTACAAGTTGAACAGTTTAGAGTAGTCACACATACACAATCACAGTCAGCCTTCTGATGGCAAATAATAGGACAAGTTAAAAACCAATAACCAAGATAACCTACAAAAAGGAAACTGATGATAGACAATGCAAGTTAAACACAGATAATGTCCCAAGATCATTCAACTAGGATTGGAGACCAGTCTCAAATCTCAAGCATTTTATTGGCTGAAATGGTGACTGGTCAATTAAATCCTTGAGATTTGAGACTGGTCTCCAGATTTAGATTTGTGATGTTGGGCAAAATTGTGCTGCTTTTCTTATTTTCTTTGTTAACTTTTTGTTTAATGGATTAAGGCACCTATCAGTCTGTAGGCAATAGAATTACTTTACCAATATTTATGCTAAAGAATTCATGACTGCCCTATTTACCTATTTTATAAATAGGTTATGTTTATATTGAAACACACTTGGCTAAACTTTCTGTACTTTATAAATAGACAAATGCGTAGTATTCTTCAGACATTGTTACCATGTAGAAAACTGAAGTCGGTCATATAAACAAATACATGTAAACAAAATACATTCACCTAAGAGAATTATTGTTCCACTATTTATACAGGTTCAGATACCAGAAGTATTAAATATGTGACAAAAAATATTTTAAAAACAAATGTGAAAAATACCACAATTGACTGACTTACAAAAACAGAAGTTTGTAACCTGGCTTTAAGACATGATCTCTTTACAAATCTACACTACATTTCTAATGGTTTCAAATCAAACTTAGATTCAAAGACCACCTGTCAACAACAACCAATTTAAAGTAAATAATGTTTGCTTTGTATACTAATGGTATGGATGTGTGAAAAGATTTGGTGTCTTAGGGGAATGTGGGGAGAAGGGATGGGCAGACATTAGCTTCAGGTCTGCAACATTCAAATTCCTATTTTTCTAACATTATATTAACTATTTACTAAATAGGAATAACTTTATGGCATGGGCTAGCAGTGTAGATCTAGATCAAGACTGTTCCCTATTAGAGGATTACATGTAGGTTACATGTAGTTCTAACCAATAAGCAAACATAGTCGATCCTGACAAGATGGCATTAATGTGCCAGCTGAACTGGATCTACACTGATTGCACATACAACAAAACCTGTATAATATGGAGTAAAGGGTTTACCATGCCATCTGATCAGGATCTGCATTTCTCACTTTTAGATTCATTAGGTTATTTCTGATCTATAGGCAAACAGTGTAAATCCAAATCAGATGGTACAAATATGCCACATCCCCACTGCAGCTGATCTGGATCTAAACTGGTTGCCCATGTGATAAAGAGTGTATCCATGGAGTAAAGATAGCAATTTTGTGACATGTACAGACATGCACAAAAGATTAACTTAAAGATTAACATCAAAGTAAGTACGTCAAGACAATGTATGTTATTACTATGGCATAAAGCGGGACATTAGTCAGATCATACTCCTATCTTGATCAGGTCAATCACTTATGATCAACAGTCTGTCAAATTTGCAACAAGGATTGTTCTACCAAAAAAGGTTTTGAGCACAAACAAATATCTGTGGAAAAAAAAACAACAAAGAAAATGTTTTAACAGCGATATTATGTATACCACAAAGCACTTATTCTGTTGGATTGTTTCAGCAACACTTCAGGCGTGATTTTTTACGGATCTTTGCCAAGCACAAGTGCACAATTCTATTACAAGCTAATACTTGTAGTTGGAAGGTTGCAGCCAATTAACAATTAACACACTCAGCACAGGCTGTCCCCTAATCTGCCCCAGGACTCACTGTTCCCTATTCAATCATTGCTAATTACTCCTGTAAAAACAATCCTGGAACAACTTACATTCTTAGCATTGGGGCCAGGTCCCAATATCACAAAAAATATACATTTTGATTTTTAAACTAAATTCATAAAATTCTGATGAAACCCAGTAAAATTGATTTGATTTTAAGAATAAGCTAAAATAATAGTTATTGTCATAACAGTTATTAAACTTAATGATCAGTGTTACTGCACTGTCTGTCGATGGTCCCTCGTTAATAAAGCAAGCAGCTGATTGGTCAAAAACAAGCTCAACCTCTTAACACTTAACTCCATATATACGTATTTCATTACGTGTGCGACCATTGTAGATCCAGATCAGCCAGCACATTTGTGCCATCTGATCAGGATCTGGACTGTTCACTTTATGGTGAGAAATAACCTATAAACTGAAAAGCAAACAGTGAAGATCCTGATCAGATGGCATGGTTGTGTTGCCTGATCTGGATCAACACTGACTGCCCACACATTAAAGCAATGAAAGTATCTTTGGAGTAAAGGGTTAACTAACTTCAATTTCAAGCTGATCTTAACACAAAGATGTGCTTACATTTTATGATTTTAATTACATCAGACCCATTTTAGTGTGATGTTGTGGCACTGCTTCTAATAATTAAGGTCAAGGTCACAGGCAAATTAAAGTTTCTGTGATGTGACTTGATCCTTATTTAATGAAGACAAATACCATCTTAACACTATCAATCTTCTTATAAATTTTCCACTAGCAACAAAGGACATTTCATGTTTACATCAAACTATTTAAATTATTTACTTATTATATAAAGCAATCAAACATTTAAGTATCACTGGTGATATGCAAATTGCCAGGGGGAAACAGCTGTATGATACCAGCTTGTGTTTATTACAGATTTCCCCACACAAAACAAACATCCCTGATACTTAAATAATCAAATTGTGCCCTAAAGGTTTCTATTTTAAAGGAAACTTGTGCAAATAGGTCCCCTCAACAAAAACCATATCTTACAACTTGAATATCACGAGAGCATCAGGCACATTAAAACATATTGCTGGCAATGGCTCACGGTGACTAAGCAATACATGCTGTTATGTCAAGAAAAACTTTATTTTAAGCAAAACTTAGATTTTTTTTTTGAATGTTTCCGTTCTTTCAATTGCAGGCAGTCCATTGATTATTCATTGTGGTGTGTTGCAGAAACATTAACCACCAGTAAATAACTATCAAACACTGTAGAGAAGTGATCAGACTGAATAAATGTATAGATTAATCTGGGTCTACTCCTTTAGTAATGAACAGCCCTTAATGGGTTAATAAACATATACTTGAAATAGCTATACATAGATTGTGTACCAGATATAGCATGTGCAGATCTTATCATCTGATGATAACTACATGTTCATCTTGCAATTAGGGCCCATGATGATAAAACTGAAATTAGAGACCAGTCTCAGTTTTAGTTAATTGATCTTGTGCCCAGCAATACTAAAACATTGAACGTGACTCTATCTCCTAGTAACCACATTTATAATCAGTAATATCACTATCTGTCTATGAATCTGTATTAGTGTATATAAAGAGCCATGCACTGGGTCTCTAAGGCACCCAATGCTTGCTTAAAAACAGCAGGCAGGTGAAATGCATGTATGTTCATGGTACACAGGCAGGTAAATTATGTTCACTGTACAAAACTACTGTATCTTATAAAGCAAAAAGATACAATCATTGAATCATCTCACCACAAAAAAAGTGACAATTCCTAATTAATTCAGTACAGACCCAGGTCAGAAGTGGACAATTAATACATAAAGTCTACAAATGCACAGATTTTATTCTACCAGGATAATGGTCTATGTTGAATGTAAATATGAATAAAGTTGTTAACAATGAATTTTTCAAAAGCCATACTCATATGTGTATCTAAACTTCCTCAAGTCGATATTGTAACAATTAAGTTAAGACCTGACCTATTTGTCAAGATAAGCCTGGTCAATCATCTAGTGGTCAGTGGTCAAACGCATGCTAATATTAATAAACTCTGTCAGTGACCCAATATGCATCTTAAACAGTTTAAGAAGTAGGACTTTAATTCTGAATATTTAATTCAGAATGTAATTGCAATGGTGCCTGGGCCTTATAAAGCAATTGATTTGAATAACTGATTTGGAATTGATCAAGATGTAACATACTGACCTGCCTCGATCATTTGCCCCATTTATAAAACAGTTAAGATATACTTATCAGACTGCATGGATGTGCAGGTTCACTGATTTGGGTCTATATTAGTGCCAAAGTGACTAATGTAGTGTTTTAGACTTTAATGGGTTAACACTGTACAGAGCCAAGCTGACTGCACTTCCACACACTGAATAGGGTCTACCCTCTAGTCACATAAAAGTTTGATACAGCAAATAACCCCTGAGACAATTGTCCTGTCAGTTAATATAAAGTAGTTTTAACTGTAATCTTCCATGGATCTGATTGCTTTCATGCAATATAAATACAATAAATTATGTAACACCCAATTCTGAAATGAAGGAGTCTCATCTAATAATTGTGATATTACATGTATTTAGCCCATTAAATTATCCCTAATGGAGAAAAATAAACATTACTTATGAAAAAAAAACCTATTTACCATATTAATAGCATAAAGATAATTAACATTCATGAGTTTAACCAGTTTATTTTTTATCTAGAAAAAGTACAATCTAGATAAAGCTGAAAAAACAAAACCTGCTCCATTAAATAAGGGGCCTACATTCCTGTTGCAAGTTACAACAGAATCAATATTTCATTGTAAACAGTGTGACAGTGCTCTCACCTTACATTCCATGAGTTGCACAACATTTTCATGATGAAGTCCTGACAATTCCTGAAAAAAGCAAAACACAGGTTATACTAGATTACCAGAATAGGTGGTGAAGCTGTTGACAGAAACAAGTATGGTGCTCACTCTATTAACCCTTTCTTCCACATACATGCCTTTACATGTATACTAGCAGTCATTATTGCACAATTATCTTAACAATTAAGCAATAACAATATTAAGTTTGTTTCATGTCACTTTGTAAGCATACCTTGAGAATCTTGATTTCTTTGCTAAGAAGATTCTGTGACTTGGCAATGTTTTTCTTTGTGATACTTTTGATGGCAACAGTCTGGTCTGGGTACTGAAATAAAAGTCAACATTCATAAAATATAATCAAACCAAATTCAACCTGCTTAGAATAGACAATCAATCACAAACTTAACCCTTTCCTCCCTATATATATGCATTTTTATTCATTTGACCGATATATACAGTATAAACCACTTAAAGTCAAGAGTGTAGGAAGTTACATAGCTATGTTTACATGCATTAAGCTATAAATGGAAACACTGTCAATTGTAATTAATTAGTGGTGTAATGTTTAAAGCCAATAAACTGCTTTAAATACACTATCTTGTTCATACGCATCAAAAATGCTTAACTTAAGGTCATAATGACATTACACAGAATATCAAACAAAGAAAGGTCACAAAAATACATGTGTTGATGAAAGCAATTACTATACAAAATTAGGCATCACAAAAAGACAGGTGTTTTTCAATACAGTGGTATAGATTTCTGGCACACAAAGCATTTTGCATAATAAATGAACAACACCTTTGCATACTCGAATAATCTTTAAAGTCACAAAGACTTTCAAAAATGTTGCATCATAATAATCTAACAAAAATGAAATGATTAAAACGACTAAAAAAATCCAATGATGTTCATTGGACCGACTGCATGATATAAGCAATAAACAATCAAAATACATGTAAAATGCTCAAACTTTTAACTTCTTTAATTCAGATGCAGTCAATTTGTTTGGTTTACTGCCTAATAACCAAATACAACTTAACTGAAAAAAAAAAAACAGACATATTTTAAAATATAAAACCAAAACATTTATTTTAAATTAATGCACAAGTCAAGTTGATAATGAGTTTCTACCATTTTTGATTCACAACTCATCTACAGCTATTAATCCCATTAACCCATTAAAGCTACATTGTAATTACAGCATTTATTGCATATCATTTCGACACCAGTGTAGAACCAGATCAGCCTTCAAGTTTTTAATGTTTACATATACATTATCATTCAAACCTTTACTCAAGGAATCTAACATATATCCCATATTTGACCACTGTAGATCCAGATTAGCCTGCATATCGGTGAACTCAGATCAGGATCTACATTCTTTGGTTTCAAATTTATTACAAATATGTTTATTTCTGATCAAGAAGTAAACAGTGTGGATCCAGATCAGATAGAACAGATGAGTTTTCCTAAGCAGGTAATACTGTGCCCTTTATCTTGTTATAAATCTAAGTAAATATATTAAATGAAAATAATTTCATCAGTCAGGTATCTAAATAATTTCTAGCTGCAGGTTCACTGATACAATCCGCAAATGGACCATTACCTATATTTTTTAAATTTTACAACTGAATTTACTAATTTGTAAGTTCACTGGTTCCTTTCCAAGTGGAAAATTAGGAAATCTATCATATATCCCATTAATGTCATTCACAAAACACTTTTTGATAAAGTCAGGTTTCCTTGAAACAATTCACAGCAAATCAAGTTTAATGCACTAAAAGTGAAATTATGTCACTGACATCAATCTCAGTTTTAGAATGTCATAGTTAACAATTCCCAATGTTTAGGGTCTAAACTGCCCAGTTCCAAAATGGCACTTATTAATACCCAGGTGCAGAAAAGCCCAATTTTACAACTATGATTAAATTTGTTAGTTTTACAAGTTTTTAAAGTATAGTGTGATTTCAGAATTCATTAATCAATGATATTTAATAATATAAATTATCTGTAAATAATTGTAACAGATATAAAGCACTTAGCTATCATTGTGGCCATTCTGCCTGGACTGGGCTTTTATTGCTTTGGGAATTTGACCCACCCTTGAAAAAGAAGTTATTTTGCAACAAATTGAAACTACCGTTGTCAATCTTCACATTAGGCAAGTGGGACTTGTATACTTGGTAGGTGACAAACATTTGGCTTTCAAAAGATTCAATTATTTAAAATTTCAAGAATGAATTAACAATGGAAACTAAACAATCTATGATACCTTTCTCAGCCTTCCTTTAAAGACAACTGCAAAGGCACCATGCCCAATCAGATCCTTCTTGCTGTACTCGTAATCGCCAATAACCTCCATCACTTCAATTTCTTTGAACTAAACCAAATGAGGAGTATTTATGGTTTTTGTTTCTCGGCCACACAATGCCAAATCCTGACATTCAGTTGCCATTTTCAGCAAAAACTTGCTCTATAATTCCATCGCTATTCGTCTTCTATAATCGTAGATTACTACATAAGTTAAGTATTTGTCCGTATAAAAATAGTGTTCACTTAATGTCTTTTTTCTTCGTTTACGTCATTTGGAACTGCATAATTTATTCGTACTGATCAATAACAAGTTCACATCTGATTATGTTTTGGTTTGAACCAAACAACGCACTAAAATGTCGATCATCTGTCAAAACCTGAAAAATAGTTCAAGAACATCTGTCTTTTCTCTCTCTGTCATGGGATATTTTTCTCTACCAAGAAACTTATAAACTCCAAATTCGACAAATTAAAAATTATGTGCATCTTCTTTATTTGTAAATTTACTGATGTATGATTTTTTGATTAATTGTTTAGGTTGCGCTTTAATTAGAGGTCATCGGTAGGTTAGGTCTGTAATCTCGCAAACTCTCGGGGTACTCGACATAGGCGATAATCGTGTCCCACGTGCGAAAAAGTTACGAAAACATACCCGTATATCTTCAAAATAGGTAATGTCATCAACGATAAACTTTTGACACCTTCATGCAATTAACTGCTTAATTTAATTTGACATTTTTTATTGATTAGTTGGTAACAGATGCTGTCGAATATTTTGCGTAATGAAATTTCCGTTTTAAATGAGCGGGTGGGGTATTGTTTATATTGTGCATGAAGAGCAAGGTCGCATGTTTATTTATTGATTAAGGTTCTTTACTACAGTGAAATATTTTATAATTTTAGCAATACGACAGCGGAAATAGAATGACATCTGACAACATTTGTCCGTGATCTAATTCTAAATAAGGTAATTACAATTGGGAAAGAAAAACTTACTTTCCTGCAAGGCACCAAATCATGATCCATACAGTCATGACCATAGAAGGGACAGCTAGAAACAGTTCCAGAAAAATCTGTCATTTTTTGACTGAAAACTAGCCTCTCAGATGGAGATCTGCTGTAGTACTTGTGAGTGAAAGTAATTAATTTGCTGCCTAATATGAGCACTAGATAGCTTCAAAATACATGTCAGTGTTATGAACAAGTGATACTTGCATCTGTGCTGCTTGCTTTTTGGTAAGAAATATCTTGTAATGTATGTTATAATAAACTTCAGTAAAAGACAATCCAACAGTAGTTAATATATCTTCATTTGGATCATTACAAGGCATAACAAACCATGCATCTTAGTTCAAACATATATAACTAGGAATTAGAAGTTCATTGCAAAATAAAAAAAATGTTTTAAAAAAAGACAGCATCAAAATCAACATTAACTTTCACACTTTCACCAAACTACACACACTCGCATGATGTTATATTTTTCTTAAATTTGTTACACCTGATTCAGTGTATATTTTGTGGAGTCTGTGACAGAATTCAGGAAAATCAGCATATTATGCAGATGCAAGTCACATAAAAATTAGATTAGTTGTCAGTTATGTCCTTGGTCAATATGACTTTCCAAATGTGTGAAAAACAGCAATAAATTTAGAATAACTAAAGTGTGTAAAAAGCTAAACCTGTACAGTTTTAATTCATATCTACTTAGACTAGTTTTGTTCTAAGCCCTAGAGGTGTTATTTAGATCTTAACACTTTCATATTGACACTTTGTATATTGTTAAACTTCTGTTGTTTTTTGTGTGGAAGAAAATAACTTTTTTTATTATATAATGCCGTTTTGCTTTTTTATTTGAAATTTGGTAATTGTATGTCTTGTTAGAAATATTATTTGTCGAGTACAGTATGGGGAATCAGGACGTTACGTGGAATTATGCATAATCTCGTTAGTTGTGTATTAGGTAGTATATTTGCGCGGGAAAATCGGGTCATGTATTATTCGCGGGAAAATCGGAACATGTATTTGCGCGGGAAAATATAACGCGGTTTCACTTATTAACACGGTCGGGATGATGGACCCGCTATACTGTGTTATAAAGAGTCTGCAGTGTATCTATATAAGTTCAAATGGTGATACTTGCAAAATAATAATAATAAAACAAAATGTTCCTCTTTCATAGTGATTCAGAGATATCAATAAGTTGCACCGTCACTTTTATTAATCATTCACTTACCGGGTAACCCACTGATCACTAGCGCTGATTTTCTTTCACAGCTCTTCCAGACCGTGTTATATAAGGACCAGCGCCATTTGATTTAATGTTTGTTTCAGGTGAATTTATGTTCAATGGGGGATCATTGTTGGTTTGAAATTGATCTGCTAAAATGTTGGCACTGAATGGGTCTATATCTGAGACGTTTTCTTTAACTTGGTGCGGTAACCTTCGGTTTCGGCGGTAAATGCCACCATCCCTAGTTTGTACTGTATATGACCTGTTATCATGATGTGCTAAAACTTTGGCAGGTTTCAATGACCGTCCAAATTGCACTCTAACTGCGTCATTTTCTGATAGAGGTTTAAGTGATCGGCATTTTGTGTCGTAATAATTTTTTGGTGTTTTTAGATGTCTGCATTTTTTCCTTAACAACTTTTTGATTGACGAGCTTGGGTTGAAGAGCTTTATTTGAAATGGGAACTACTGACTTTGTTCTTCTGCTAAAAAGAAGCTGAGCGGGTGTGTATCCGCACTCAAGGGATGTATTTCTGTATTCCAAAAATGCCAAATATGGACTCTGACCAGTATCCTTAGCTTTTTTCATTAGCTTTTTAGCTCACCTGTCACAAAGTGACAAGGTGAGCTTTTGTGACCGCATGATGTCCGTCGTCCGTCGTGCGTCGTCAACAATTGCTTCAATCGACTTCTTCTCTGAAACAGCTTGGCCAATTTTGATGAAACTTCACAGGAATAATGCTTAGATGATGCCCTTTCAAAATTGTTCAAAAAATGGAATTCCAAGCAGAACTCTGGTTGCCATGGCAACCTAAAGGAAAAACTTTAAAAATCTTCTTCTCTGAAACCACAAGGCATAGAGCTTAGATATTTGGCATTAAGCACCCTCTAGTGGAACTCTACAAAGATTGTTCAAATTATTTCCCTGGGGTCAAAGTTGGCCCAGCCCCAGGGGTCACTTCATTTAACATAGACTTATATAGGAAAAACTTTAAAAATCTTCTTGTCTGAAACCACAAGGCCTAGAGCTTAGATATTTGGCATTTAGCACCCTCTAGTGGAACTCTACAAAGATTGTTCAAATTGTTTCCCTGGGGTCAAAATTGGCCCCGCCCCAGGGGTCACTTCATTTTACAAAGACTTATATAGGAAAAACTTTAAAAATCTTCTTGTCTGAAACCACAAGGCCTAGAGCTTAGATATTTGGCATTTAGCACCCTCTAGTTGAACTCTACAAATATTGTTCAAGTTATTTCCCTGGGGTCAAAATTGGCCCCGCCCCAGGGGTCACTTCATTTTACATAGACTTATATAGGAAAAACTTTAAAAATCTTCTTGTCTGAAACCACAAGGCCTAGAGCTTAGATATTTGGCATTTAGCACACTCTAGTGGAACTCTACAAAGATTGTTCAAATTGTTTCCCTGGGGTCAAAATAGGCCCCATCCCAGGGGTCACTTCATTTTACAAAGACTTACATCTATAGGAAAAACTTTAAAAATCTTCTTGTCTGAAACCACAAGGCCTAGAGTTTAGATATTTGGCATTTAGCACCCTCTAGTGGAACTCTACAAAGATTGTTCAAATTATTTCCCTGGGGTCAAAATTGGCCCTGCCCCAGGGGTCACTTCATTTTACATAGATTTATATAGGAAAAACTTTAAAAAATCTTCTTGTCTGAAACCACAAGGCCTACAGCTTAGATATTTGGCATTTAGCACACTCTAGTGGAACTCTACAAAGATTGTTCAAATTATTTCCCTGGGATCAAAATTGGCCCCGCCCCAGGGGTCACTTCATTTTACAAAGACATATAGGAAAAACTTTAAAAATCTTCTTGTCTGAAACCACAAGGCTTAGAGCTTAGATATTTGGCATTTAGCACCCTCTTGTGGAACTCTACAAAGATCATTCAAATTATTTCCCTGGGATCAAAATTGGCCCCACCCAAGGGGTCACTTCATTTTACATAGACTTATAAAGGAAATCTTTAAAAATCTTCTCACAAACCACAATGCATACAGCTTAGATATTTGGTAAGTAGCATTGTCTAATGGATGTCTACTAAATTTGTTCACATTATGTCCCCTGGGCCAAAATCGGCTACGCCCTAGGGTTCTCTTGGTTTACATATAAATATATAGGAAAAACATGAAAATCATTTTTTCTCCAAAACTAATAGGACTAGATCTTAGATATTTGGTGCTGAGTATTGTGTAGAGACCCTTTAACAACATTGTTTAAATGTTGGCCCTGGGGTCAATATTTGCCCCGCCCTGGGGGCTCTCAATTTGTAAAAAAGGCAATTTTTAAAAATCTTTTTACTGGAAACCTCATGCCTTAAGCTTAGATATTTGGTATGTAGCATTGTCTAGTGGATTTCTACCAAGTTTGTTCAAATTATGTCCCCTGGGCCAAAATTGGCCATGCCCTGGGGTTCTCTTAGTTTACATAAATAATCGTTTTTCTCTGAAACAAATGCGACTCTGACTGGCCTCGGATATTTCCTGTTGAGTATTGTGAAGAGACCCTTTACCAGCATTATTTAAATGTTGGCTCTGGGGTAAAACCGAGAGTACTTTTGTACTCAGGTGAGCGACCCAGGGCCCTAAGGGCCCTCTTGTTTGCAATGCCCACACCCTTTTCTGCTAATGCATTTCCTTGGGGATGAAATGGAGATGATGTTATGTGATCGAAACCCCAGGACTTGGCAAACTGGTCAAACGCCGCGCTCGAAAATTGAGGACCATTGTCGCTCACGAGTATGTCACTTATACCATTTCGTGACAGATGAACTTGCAGTTTTTGAATAACTGCGGAAGAACGCGTTTCTGGTAAATAGTAGCCTTCGAAAAATCAGCTGTAATAAACGACTGTAAGAAGATATTCTTTTCCATCAAAGTGGAATAGATCAACGCCAATTTTCTGATATGGCCTGTCGGGGAATTTCTGTCGATATCATTGGTTCTTTTGCGTTAGAGTCGCAATGGGTTAGACAAACCGAACATTGAAGCACATGTTCAGTAATCTGTTTGGTCATGCCTGGCCAAAACAAACTGTCCTTTGGGGGTTCTAGAGTTTTGGTAACTCAGAGGTGACCTGTGTGTTCTTGATTTATCATTTCATTTCTCAGCGATTTCGGTATAACAATAGTATGACCTCTAAATATAAGGTTATCCTCTATTGAAAGTTCATCATAATTGATTCCAAAATTCAATTATTTCTGGCACACAGCCTGCTCTCGATTCTGGCCACCCCCTCAGTTATAGCCTGTTTTAACTTTAACATTTGAGCATCGCATTTAATTGCTGACTGAACAATTTTTAATCGCCTGTCAGTCACGAATAGATGCTGCTTTACAGCGTAAACATGTAATTCAAGGCCTTCAAGCAGGGTTTTCACTAGAAATAATTTGAGCAGGCTCAATTTATATTTGAGGCAGCCTTTCTAAGCGAGCGCGAAGCAATGCTAGGGGGGTCCGGGGGCATGCTCTCCCGGAAAATTTTAGAATTCTAGGTGCTATTTCCTGCATTCTGAGTGATATTTTGCCTCTAAATTACAACTAAAACATATCAAAAACTCACTTTTATCAGAGACCTATATATATAAATAGATTCGCATCTCTCTATAACTGATATAAGAAATCTCGTTTTTTGACGTGGATTCGACGAGAATCTCGTCACGTGACCAAGCGTTACATTTTAGGTTGTTTCCCTTGAAAATTACTTGCCCTTTGACGAAGTGCGCATGCCAGAAAATTATGTTTCCACTTCCGGGGACGTTGTTCGATAAACGATATTTACAGGAATACAAGCAATAAGAATATAATTATAATGTTGCCACAAAGCGAAAAGAAGATATAATAAGCATTCAAAACGTTTGCTTTTATTTAAAATATTTTATTAATTACATTAAGTTTTCATGATCAATAAAATGAAAGTTTCTGATTTATGAATTGACAGCCATATTGATTACTTATACTATGACGCGGTTAGCGATCACGTGACTCGCCGAGATAACGCAGGCCACGTGCACATGCGAGATAAAGTGAAGACGCGTATCTATGTATAATATAGGTCTTTGCACATTGCACATTGACATTTCAACACATAATTATATTTCCATCTTACGAATTTACAATTAAAAATTTGGAGAACAACTGTTTATCATTAGATTTCCAATGCACAGTTACTTATGCAGGTTACTTCACATTTGATTTAAAGTTTGTCATTTCATTGTAGTTCTTTGAAAAAAAATCAGCAGTGATAGCTGATTTTTAGTATTTTCATTTTTTTCCGCTTCTGTTTTGGTTTCATGGTGGAAAGCATATGGACAGGGGTCGTCTTTCATGATTACAAAGAGCGTCGGAATTACGCGGCCAGAATCATGACTAATTAATAGACACTGCTAGCATTGTTATTTGTCGATTCCCAAGAACGTTGATGTACATTACTCGACGAGTCGATCAATCATCTCCCGGTCATTTTTAGTTCCGTGATCTAATAAAATGCACACTTTCAAACAACCTTACTTTTCATAAACTTTCCTCTCGATTTATTTAATCTAATCATGATTTCTTTTCTATATATTCTCATTTGTTTATCTGCATACAAATATGCATACTCTAAAAATAGGCTGTGTTAAAACTCCACCAAACATCGGAAAACACACCTGGTTTATCTTTATTGTTCTATGTTCTACGGCGATATCCGAATGCGTTACGAAAAACTTCGAATGCCGAGCACCTGTATGCGCGCGCATCCGAAATCTAATAATAGTTGTTGTTTCCTGTTTTCTGTCCTAATTTTATACGATGGAAATACCTGGTAATTTTGGGTCAAATATTTTTTCAATTTTCGTAATTTGAGCCAACCCGAAAACGATTTGAGGCGGTCAATTTGGCCGCCGGCCGCCTCCTAATGAAAACCCTGTTCAAGTAATGTTGGGCTGGTTTCCGCAAGAAATAGGCGGTGGGGCTGCAGACGTTTTTTTCATGATAGACGATATTGGCTTATGATCGCAATGACAAATGACCTCTCTTCCATATGTAAACTGATGGAAGCGTTTGCATCCAAATAATATCGCTAAGAGCTCCTTTTCTATCTAGCATATAGAATCTCAGATTTTGATAGGCTTTTGGATGCATAAGCTATCGGCCGACCGTCCTGCATTATGCAGCATCCTATCCCATTTTTGCTAGCGTCTGTTTCTAGGACGAGAGGTTTGTTTGGGTCAAAGTAACCTAAAACTGGAGCGTTTGTGATTATTGTTTTGACCTTTGCGAATGCTCTAGTCTGAGTTTCGTCCCAAAAGAACTCTGTGTCCTTTTTTAGAAGGGCAAGAAGTGGGGCAGTAGTTTCCGCGAGATTTTGCGCGAATTTTGACATATAATTAACTAGGCCTAAAAAAGTCTCTAGTTTTGTGCGGCTGTCGGGTATTGGAAGCTTTGTGATGGCTTCAATCTTGCTAGGATCAGGCTTCAGGCCATTTTGGCCTATGATGTGTCCGAAAAAGGGTACCTCGGTCGCACCTATAATGCATTTATCAAGATTGAACCTGATGCCTTTTTCCTGAGCACGAATCAACGTGTTTCGGAGATGCTGGTCATGCGCCTGCCTGCTGTCTCTGTAAATAAGGATGTCATCTACCAGATTTTTTATGCCTGGTAGCCCTTCAAATATTTCATTGCATTTTTGTTGAAAAATGTCACCTGATGAAGAAATGCCGAAGGGCATTCGGAGATAACGGTATCTACCGAACGGTGTGCTGAATGTAGTAAGAAAGGAAGATTGCTCATCCAGCTTTACACTCCAGTACGCATGAGTGATGTCTAAAATGCTAAAGACCTTTGCTCCGGCCAGCTGCGACGTTATGTCATCCAAAGTCGGCATTTGGAAGTGTGGCCTGCGAATAGATTCATTGAGCGCCCTAGGGTCCAAGCATATTCTCAGCTTGCCAGTTTTGGGCTTTTCAATGACAACTATCGAATTAACCCAATCAGTCGGTTCGGATACCGGTGTTATTATTTGATCCCTTTCCATGTTATTAAGTCCGGCCTTAAGTCTTAATTTGAGAGCTTCTGGTATTCTACGCGGAGGGTTTACAACGGGGATTGCATCGGGTTTCAGATGTAAATGGCATGTCCCTGGAATTACCCCTATTCCTTTCAACAGCTCTCCAAATTCAATGAGGACTGACTCTTTGCTCATGGGATATGTATGTCTCGGCGGACAATTCTCAATCGAATATGTCAATTTGATCAGATCGAGATCTATGGAAGATTGCAAACCAATCAGAGGTGTGGCTGAATTTTCTACGATGTAGAAACATGAAGTGATTGTTTTGCCATTGAACAGACATGGCAAATTGACCTTTCCAAGTACTCGTATTGCATCACCCGAGTACGAGGTAAGTTTGCAATCGGGGGCATCTAATGAGATATGTAATGCCAGTGAATGAAAAGTTGAGTTCGGAATGATGTTTACTGCGCTTCCTGTGTCAATTTTAAATTTGATGGGGACCTGGGAGGGGCCTATCTGAATGTTTACAAATGCACGGTCTGGAGAATGTGAAAAAGCGCTCACCATGCCAATGTAATATTCCGGGTGGCTGCTGTCGTTCGACTGTTGATTATATCCGTGATAATCACATGCACTATCTGCATCACTATAGTCAATCCCATCAACATCCTTTGAACGACATAGTTTTTGGAAGTGATTTCGTTTTCCACATTTGTAGCAGTCTTGACCGTAAGCTGGACACTGCCTCCTAGCGTGAAATGTCCCGCAATTTCCACACTTGTTTCGATTCCTGTGTGATTTGTAGCCTTGTGTTTTGGATCCCGAAGTACTTTTGGCTGGCGTGTGTTGGTTCCTTTGCTGGTGACTATCTTTGGGACGCGCTCCTTTGATTAAGCTGTTTTTGACAGTATTCGTAGTTCTGGACTACTTGTATGGCTTTGTCCATTGTGAGTTTTTCGCCCTCATTGATAAGTTTCTCTCTGACCTTCGAGCTTGAGCAACCGAAGACTATCCGGTCTCTAATCATATCTTCTGATTTGTCAACTTCACCGATCCGGAATTGCAATCACGTGCTTTAATCTTGAGACGAGTCACGAATGCATCAATGCTGTCTGAGCCTTGCATTTCATTGTTAAAACAATATCTCCCAAATATTGGATTAAGTTTGGGCTGCACATGTTTCTTGAATTTGTCATACTGTGGTATCATTTTATTTAGCAATGGCTTAATTTTCACGTATTTCGCGCTCAGGCCAGCGCGCGAATTTAAAACCTAAGCTAAATTTTAACTATCTAGTTCCACATACGTATCCGGAACGTGGTAATGTCCGAATTTACCTACACTTTGCACTTAGTTGCCCGTATCGCTATTTTATATAAATTTGAGGTATTGAATAATTATATTCATAAAGGAAATAAAATTAGTTATTACTGTCGAGTTTCTTTTGGAATATTTTTAGCTCACCTGAGCACGAAGTGCTCATGGCGAGCTTTTGTGATCGCCTGATGTCCGTCGTCCGTCCGTGCGTCGTCAACTTTTTCTTCAAACGACTTCTTCTCCTGAACTCCTTGGCCAATCTTGCTGAAACTTGGCAGGAATGTTACTTGCATGAAGCTTTACCAAAATTGTTCAAATGGTTCCAGTCCATTGCCTATCTAGGTCACAGAGGATAAAAATAGATTTTGAACATGAAATTTTTAAAAATCTTCTTCTCTGAAATCGTAAGGCCTAGAACTTTGATATTTGGTGTGTAGCATCACCTAGAGGTCCTCTACCAAGATTGTTCAAATTATAGCCCTGGGGTCAAAATTTGCCCCGCCTGGGTGGGGTCATGTGTTTTCCTTATAAATATATAGCAAAAACTTAAAAAATCTTCTTCTCCAAAACCGCAATGGCTAGAAGTTAGATATTTGGCATGAAACATTGTCTAATGGACCTCTAACAAAGTTGTTCAAATTATGGCCCTGGGATCAAAATTTGCCCCGCCCCAGAGGTCATGGGTTTTCCTTATGTCAATATATAGCAAAAACTTAAAAAATCTTCTTCTCTGAAACTGCAAGGCCTAGAACTTTGATATTTGGTGTGTAGCATCACCTAGTGGTCTTCTACTAAGATTGTTAAAATTATAGCCCTGGGTTCAAAATTTGCCCCGCTCCAGAGGTCATGGGTTTTCCTTATATCAATATATAGCAAAAACTTAAAAAATCTTCTTCTCCAAAACCGCAATGGCCAGAGGTTAGATATTTGGCATGAAACATTGCCTAATGGACCTCTAACAAAGTTGTTCAAATTATGGCCCTGGGGTCAAAATTTGCCCCGCCCCAGAGGTCATGGGTTTTCCTTATATCAGTATATAGCAAAAACTTAAAACATCTTCTTTTCTGAAACCGCAATGGCCAGAGGTTAGATATTTGGCATGAAACATTGTCTAATAGACCTCTAACAAAAGTTGTTCAAATTATGGCCCTGGGGTCAAAATTTGTCCCGCCCCAGAGGTCATGGGTTTTCCTTGTATCAGTATATTGCAAAAACTTAAAACATCTTCTTCTCCGAAACCGCAATGGCCAGAGGTTAGATATTTGGCATGAAACACTGTCTAATGGACCTCTAACAAAGTTTTTCAAATTATGGCCCTGGGGTCAAAATTTGCCCGTCCCAGAGGTCATGGGTTTTCCTTATATCAATATATAGCAAAAACTTAAAAAATCTTCTTCTCCGAAACCGCAATGGCCAGAGGTTAGATATTTGGCATGAAACATTGTCTAATAGACCTCTAACAAAGTTGTTCAAATTATGGCCCTGGGGTCAAAATTTGCCCCGCCCCAGAGGTCATGGGTTTTCCTTATATCAATATATAGCAAAAACTAAAAAAATCTTCTTCTCCAAAACCGCAATGGCTAGAGGTTAGATATTTGGCATGAAACATTGTCTAATGGACCTCTAACAAAGTTGTTCAAATTATGGCCCTTGGGTCAAAATTGGCCATGCCACAGGGGTCGCCCATGTTACATAGAATTATATAGGAAAAATCTTGTAAAAGTCTTCTTCTCTAGAACCATAACACATAGAGCTTAGAATTTTTTACATGTAACATCACTTTGTGGACCTTTACCACGTTTATACATATCATGACCCCAGGCTCGAATTGGCCCCACCCAGGGGCTTATCAATTTTTACATAGAGCTAAATGGTAAGAACTGAAGACATGTAGAATGTTTGCTAGTGTCAAACTACACCCCTTGTTCTCTGAAACTAATGCGACTAGACCTTAGATATTTCGTGTTGAGTATTGTAAAGAGACCCTTTACCAGCATTATTTAAATGTTGGCCCTGGGGTAAAGCTGAAAGTACTTTTGTACTCAGGTGAGCGATACAGGGCCATCATGGCCTTCTTGTTTAATGTTACTTTAAAACTGTAATGACAATTAAGTCCGTGCATTTAGGTTAGAATAAGTCACGTTTTACCGAACAGCATCGTTGTCATCTCATTCAGTTTATTTTGACACGTAAAAACTTTCTAAAACTAATAAACTTTTTTTAAGTAATTGTTTTACGATTTATTGACACTTGTGAACATAAAACAGGTACGCAATTTAACCATCCAATTATATTATGAATGGTCCAGATAGATGGATCATACGGGTCCCGTGTCAGTTAGCGGCGCCGAATAAACAGCGGTCCGATAATTGACAAAAAAAGGAAGTGGTAGTTGACAGGGGCCAACTGACACATGGTTAGCTCGCGTGTTCAAATAAACAAAGGGTGACAATAACAGATCGGTCAAATATAGATTATAATAATGATTATGGTTAATTTTTATTTTTTTTTTAAAAATTGGTTTTGCGCAAATTTACGTCCGCGCGAAACAGTCTTTTTCGGCGATTGCGCGAAATATCGTGCCAGGGAAATTAAATGATACCACGGTAATACGTCTTCAGTTTTTTGGACTCGTCACTTGTGAGTGTCCACGTTTTGTAGATTTGTCGGCCAGTTCCACTGACCCATAGCAATAGGAAAGTTTTCTCTTCTTCAGATTTACTTTCAGTGGTCCACTAAATATAAGTTCCACATGAGTTTGAAATTTGTCCCACTCTTCTGGTAGGTTTGACGTGTCCCAGTTTATGTGTGGTGGAGGAATTCCACATAATTTCATGGTAATTTTATCAACGGTTAAACAATGTTAATAAATCAATAAATGTTATCCAGTTATTTACAAGCAAAGTTAATTTCTGACACCATGTTGTATTATTGTTGATATGGTATGGCAATCACTAATGTCAGGGTTGCCAGCAGACTTGAAAATTCAGGGAAATTTGATTTTTTTTCAAGGTCAGGGAATTGTCAGGGAGTTTTGAAAATTGGTCAGTGAAAAATAAAAATCCTGAAAAGTCAGTGAAAAGTCAGGGAAAAATAAATTTGAAAGAAAAAATTGTTCTATTTTATTAAAGATTGCATTTACAAATTTTCTATTGTGAACCTTTTTTATAATTGTGTATTATAATAAAAGTTCTTTAAAAAAATTGCCTGAAAACTGAAAGGCTCTGCAACCCTTGCCTCCAGAAATTATAATAACAAGGTTTTACACACAAAACCCATGTTCTTCCCTTCAAGAGCCAGCTCAAAGCAACACTCTGAACTTAGTAATTTCTGCTATACAGATACTGATGATAGTTTGTGTCTTTGCCCATATAATTTCATCTATGGTTGGATTTTAAAATAATTGGCAGAAGTGACTATAATAATGTGTGAACATCTTGTGTACAAAATCTGTTTTCCAACATTCAGCTCACAGCAACCTAGTTTTTTGTATAACGGCAGGATTTTAAAAAAATATTGCGGCACAAAATACTGCTACAGTTTTCAAGATACTGACTTGAAACTTTAAACAAGTGAGGTACTTGGTAACATGTGTAGATGTGCCTGACATATTTTTTATGTGTCCATCATTTTTATGACAGATCATGCATGATTTTTTAGCTCACCTGTCACGTAGTGACAAGGTGAACTTTTGTGACCGCCTGATGTCCGTCGTCCGTCGTGCGTCGTCCGTCGTGCGTCGTCAACAATTGCTTCAATCAACTTCTTCTCTGAAACGGCTTGGCCAATTTTGATGAAACTTGCCACGTATGTTCCTTGCATGAAGCTCTTCCAAAGTTGTTCAAAGAAATCAATTCCATGCAGAACTCTGGTTGCCATGGCAACCGAAAGGAAAAACTTTAAAAATCTTCTTGTCTGAAACCACAAGGCCTAGAGCTTAGATATTTGGCATTTAGCATCCTCTAGTGGAGCTCTACAAAGATTGTTCAAATTATTTCCCCTGGGTCAAAATTGGCCCCGCCCCAGGGGTCACTTTATTTTACATAGACTTATATAGGAAAAACTTTAAAAATCTTCTTGTCTGAAACCACAAGGCCTAGAGCTTAGATATTTGGCATTTAGCATCCTCTAGTGGAACTCTACAAAGATTGTTCAAAGTATTTCCCTGGGGTCAAAATTGGCCCCGCCCCAGGGGTCACTTCATTTTACATAGACTTGTATAGGAAAAACTTTAAAAATCTTCTTGTCTGAAACCACAAGGCCAAGAGCTTAGATATTTGGCATTTAGCATCCTCTAGTGGAACTCTACAAAGATTGTTAAAATTATTTCCCAGGGGTCAAAATTGGCCCCGCCCCAGGGGTCAGTTCATTTTATATAGACTTATAAAGGAAAAACTTTAAAAATCTTCTTGTCTGAAACTACAAGGCCTAGAGCTTAGATATTTGGCATTTAGCACCCTCTAGTGGAACTCTACAAAGATTGTTCAAATTATTTCCCTGGGGTCAAAATTGGCCCCACCCCAGGGGTCACTTCATTTTATATAGACTTATATAGGAAAAACTTTAAAAATCTTCTTGTCTGAAACCACAAGGCCTAGAGCTTAGATATTTGGCATTTAGCATCCTCTAGTGGAACTCTACAAAGATTGTTCAAATTATTTCCCTAGGGTCAAAATTGGCCCCGCCCCAGGGGTCACTTCATTTTACATAGACTTATATAGGAAAAACTTTAAAAATCTTCTTGTCTGAAACCACAAGGCCTAGAGCTTAGATATTTGGCATTTAGCATCCTCAAGTGGAACTCTACAAAGATTGTTCAAATTATTTCCCTGGGGTCTAAATTGGCCCCGCCCAAGGGGTCACTTCATTTGATATAGACTTATATAGGAAAAACTTTAAAAATCTTCTTGTCTGAAACCACAAGGCCTAGAGCTTAGATATTTGGCATTAAGCATCCTCTTGTGAAACTCTACAAAGATTGTTCAAATTATTTCCCAGGGGTCTAAATTGGCCCCGCCCCAGGGGTCACTTCATTTTATATAGACTTGTATAGGAAAAACTTTAAAAATCTTCTTGTCTGAAACCACAAGGCCTAGAGCTTAGATATATGGCATTTAGCATCCTCTAGTGGAACTCTACAAAGATTGTTCAAATTATTTCCCAGGGGTCTAAATTGGCCCCACCCCAGGGGTCACTTCATTTTATATAGACTTGTATAGGAAAAACTTTTAAAATTTTCTTGTCTGAAACCACAAGGCCTAGAGCTTAGATATTTGGCATTAAGCATCCTCTTGTGAAACTCTACAAAGATTGTTCAAATTATTTCCCAGGGGTCTAAATTGGCCCCCCCCAGGGGTCACTTCATTTCATATAGACTTGTATAGGAAAAACTTTAAAAATCTTCTTGTCTGAAACCACAAGGCCTAGAGCTTAGATATTTGGCATTTAGCACCCTCTAGTGGAAATCTTCAAAGATTGTTCAAATGATTTCCCTGGGATCAAAATTGGCCCTGCCCCAGGGTTCATGTTATTTTATATAGACTGATATAGGAAAAACTTTAAAAATCTTCTTGTCTGAAACCACAAGCTGAGAGTACTTTTGTACTCAGGTGAGCGATATAAGGGCCATCATGGCCCTCTTGTTTAATCTTGTGACAAAAACTTTAAAAATTTTCTCTCGATTAATTTGAAAATTTAAGCATACATTCTGCCATTAGGCCCAGTGTATATGTGGTTGACATATTTTTCACTATTAATTATTAATATTTATTGGATTGGAACAGGGATCTTCAAAACCTACATGCATTTTTAGCTCACCTGTCACAAAGTGACAGGGTGAGCTTTTGTGACCGCCTGATGTCCGTCGTGCGTCGTCCGTCGTCCGTCGTCAACAATTGCTTCAATCGACTTCTTCTCTGAAACGGCTTGGCCAATTTTGATGAAACTTGCCACGTATGTTCCTTGCATGAAGCTCTTCCAAAGTTGTTCAAAGAAATCAATTCCATGCAGAACTCTGGTTGCCATGGCAACCGAAAGGAAAAACTTTAAAAATCTTCTTGTCTGAAACTACAAGGCCTAGAGCTTAGATATTTGGCATTTAGCATCCTCTAGTGGAGCTCTACAAAGATTGTTCAAATTATTTCCCTGGGGTCAAAATTGGCCCCGCCCCAGGGGTCACTTCATTTTACATAGACTTATATAGGAAAAACTTTAAAAATCTTCTTGTCTGAAACCACAAGGCCTAGAGCTTAGATATTTGGCATTTAGCATCCTCTAGTGGAACTCTACAAAGATTGTTCAAAGTATTTCCCTGGGGTCAAAATTGGCCCCGCCCCAGGGGTCACTTCATTTGACATAGACTTATATAGGAAAAACTTTAAAAATCTTCTTGTCTGAAACCACAAGGCCTAGAGCTTAGATATTTGGCATTAAGCATCCTCTAGTGGAACTCTACAAAGATTGTTCAAATTATTTCCCTGGGGTCAAAATTGGCCCCGCCCCAGGGGTCACTTCATTTTATATAGACTTATATAGGAAAAACTTTAAAAATCTTCTTGTCTGAAACCACAAGGCCTAGAGCTTAGATATTTGGCATTTAGCACCCTCTAGTGGAACTCTACAAAGATTGTTCAAATTATTTCCCGGGGGTCAAAATTGGCCCCGCCCCAGGGGTCACTTCATTTTACATAGACTTATATAGGAAAAACTTTAAAAATCTTCTTGTCTGAAACCACAAGGCCTAGAGCTTAGATATTTGGCATTTAGCATCCTCAAGTGGAACTCTACAAAGATTGTTAAAATTATTTCCCTGGGGTCTAAATTGGCTCCGCCCCAGGGGTCACTTCATTTGACATAGACTTATATAGGAAACACTTTAAAAATCTTCTTGTCTGAAACCACAAGGCCTAGAGCTTAGATATTTGGCATTAAGCATCCTCTTGTGAAACTCTACAAAGATTGTTCAAATTATTTCCCTGGGGCCTAAAGTGGCCCCGCCCCAGGGGTCACTTCATTTGATATAGACTTATATAGGAAAAACTTTAAAAATCTTCTTATCTGAAACCACAAGGCCTAGAGCTTAGATATTTGGCATTAAGCATCCTCTTGTGAAACTCTACAAAGATTGTTCAAATTATTTCCCAGGGGTCTAAATTGGCCCTGCCCCAGGGGTCACTTCATTTTATATAGAATTGTATAGGAAAAACTTTAAAAATCTTCTTGTCTGAAACCACAAGGCCTAGAGCTTAGATATATGGCATTTAGCATCCTCTAGTGGAACTCTACAAAGATTGTTCAAATGATTTCCCTGGGGTCAAAATTGGCCCTGCCCCAGGGTTCACTTTATTTTATATAGACCGATATAGGAAAAACTTTAAAAATCTTCTTGTCTGAAACCACAAGCTGAGAGTACTTTTGTACTCAGGTGAGCGATATAAGGGCCATCATGGCCCTCTTGTCTAAGTTTATCCAAGCACTGAACAGGCTAAATTGTGTGTTTTGTTTCACTTGTATGGTGTACAGCATTGTATTTGAGTTATGTATAAAAAAATTTACAACGTGAAGGAAACATGTATAGGCATTCTGTCCGAGGGGTTGTTGTACTTGTGTAAAATGATATGTTGTTTGCTTGCCCATTTTACAGATTATGTATATTTCTTTTACTCTGCATTTGATGATTATTTCAGTCATTAGTGAATAATGGATACTTAAGCTTCAGTTGTGATAATCTCTTGCTTTATACTATGTTGTTTATTCATTTAGTTTCTGTATGAAGAATAAGAATATATTATTTGCCAATTATCTAAGAAGTACAAGCATGTTTTGGTTAAATCTTGTAAGAGTACATATTTAATATTTCACTATCTATCGAACTTTATACTTGATATATAAATGATGCTTTAATTGTTAACTAAATTGTTAACTAAATAGACCATCTTTCAACATAGACTTTGTCTTTGTTTCTATGTTATAGACTGGGTTTTAAATCCCTTTTGGTTTTAAACTCCTGGCTATATCATTATATGAGAATTTACGGTTGTTAGATCCTGACTGGTTGACCTGTGAGCTATCCGTTGGTCAACTGTACTTTCTTGAGCGCGTTTAAAGGTCTTTACTTAATTTCAGGGTTTTGCTGAGTACTAAGGTTTAGTACTCGAGTAAGTACTGAGTACTAGATGCTTAAGGTGTACTCAAGTAAGTACTGACTACTCACTTTTCTGAGTGTACTTAAGTAAGTACTGAGTACTACTTAATGTACTCACGAGTATTTTGCGAGTACAAAAACTTTTACTTTTATTTTTAAAATAATATAGAATACTATACACTTATTCAAATGTGGTATGCAACTATAATTTTATTTCTATTGAAGTACCAGTAATAATAATTTTATTATTGACATTGTAACTGGACAAAAATTATATAAACAGACACAGAAATCATAAGTATTCCATTATTGTAAAAAGTGACCATCTACAACTAGTTCAACTGTCAATAGTCACAGGTAATGAGGTATTGCATAGTAACATCATTAGCCTTTCAAAAGTGTCATCTACACATAAATGGTCTCACCAGAATCATATTTGCAAAGGTGAGAAAACATGTTATCTTCCATTGTATTATAATAAGGTGATAATCAGTTCTGTTGACTCTATTGCAAAATCCTATAATCTTATTGAATGCACTGTAAATTTTAGTAAGGTATTTCAACCTTTAACAAATACAAAAAAATGTATAATTATTTATTCAATGATTTTTATAATGAATGAAAAAGTATAAAAAACATGTAAGTAAATAACAGCATAATATACAAAAGTTGTTTAATTACCCTGCCCAATATGTGATGTTAATGAATTATTTCTTACCACCCATTTATATAATACACTTCATTAGGTTAAGTTTTATTCAATTTCATTTTATTTCATTGAAGTGTGAAAGTACTCGTATAGTACTCATAAAATACTCATTAGTACTGACCATTTTTTGTCAGTACTTGAGTAAGTACGAGTACTTGTACTCGTAATTTAAGATGAGTACTGAGTCCTGCTGAGTACTTGAAAATTGGTACTCGAGTAAGTATGAGTACGAGTACAAGTACGAGTACTGAAACCCTGCTTAATTTCACATTATTTTTTAGGCCAGAATCACTCAATTTAAATTTAAGATTACTTTCTTTAAGACTTGGCTGGCACTCATATAATGTAAATACTTTGTATCATTTCATGTACATATGTTCATGATTTAGATTTAGTTCTTTTACATTACAATTCATCAAACAGACTGTTGTTTCATTTCGATGTAGATTAAGTACAGCTTTAACATTAAAGAGAACCATTATCTTTTACTGAGTTAAGTTTCCTGGCTGGGCTTATCAGTACATATTTTACAGCCAGTGGTGTCATCCTGACAACGCATTTATGTGTTACGGGTTCAAAACCTCCCGTACTAAATTGACCTTACTTCAAAATACATTTAAATTTTAAATTACATAACTCTACGTAAGGTCACCCCAAAATTATGCAACAACCGTAACACCCAAAAGTAGCTTCACCACAAGAGAATACTTAATACTACTCAAATTTATAAACTAGTACCCATTTTTCAATGACTTGTTTTCCCAAATTAAACAATTATCACACATACATTTCCCAATTTGAAAGGCCAGGGCCTGTTCATTATTGTTCTGATGAAAAGAGCTGTTATGGTGGTCCCAGTGTGCAAGAAAAATGTAGCATGCCCTGTACGATCGCAAGCATCGTTGCCACAGCAGCACAGAAATGTCTCCTACTACTCCATAGTAGGTTTGAAGATGACTTTAAATGTCATTTCTAAATAGATTTCTATCAGATTTTGTTCTAAGGATTCTGGATATCACATCACTAAAGTCTATATTCTTTTTTTTTCAGAATTGTTGACTTGTTGGAGAGCCACTTTTGAGAGGAGATAAATGGCCAATTTCACATCTATAGTGACTGTAGCTGTTACAGCAACAGCAGCCATTATTGGTCTGCTGTGGATCTTTGGTAGGAAGAAAACACCACCAGCCAAGCGTAGAGTTGAACCTCCGGACAGACCACCGAAAAATGAGGTTAAAGAACCAGAAAATGCCAGTGTTAAAACCTCAACAAAGCCGTTGATAAAGGAGGTGAAATCTGATGTTTCGAATGGCAAACCTGGAACAGTGTTAGATTCATCATCAGGCAGAGTTTCTTCAGTATATACTGAGGAAAGCATCCTAGGTCATGGTGATCAGGCAGCTGATAAAAGTAAACCTTGCTCGAAAAATGACAAAATGTTTGTTTCTGGTTCAGGAGACACAAGTATTGCAAACCAGCCAGACATCGTATCGGAAGTTATTCAGGAGGATGTTGTCACGCCAACCTTCAGCAAACCATGTGATACAGCAACAGGTTTGAATAATTACTCGAACAAGTCTGTAAGTGAGTCAAAATCGAAAGATACAGTTTCTGAAAACTTAGCTGAACTGAAAGAAGAAATTATTGTGCCAACTCAAGTCCAAGTTGAACATACAGCTCCATTGTTATCTAGTCCCAAATTGGAACAAACCAGAACAAAACCGGTGTCTCAGAACAGTAAACTTTCTGAACACATAGCATCCAGTGATTATAATAATGTGCCAGAAATGAAAAACTGTGAAAATGAGAACGTTGATGATTCAATAGAAATAGATACAGTTGTGGTGACTAATAGCATTGATGCAGACTCACACAAATTGACAGAGGATTGGAGTGTTAACAATGATCTCACAGAAAGTACTGCAGATCCAGTTCAGAATGGTGACAGTTATAATCCAGATGTACAGGAGAGACATCAAAGAGACCCCGACACTGTTCATGCTAATTCTTCAGTCTCTAAAGAAGTTAATGTCATTGATCTAACAAATGATGATTCAGTAATTGATCTAACTGTTGATGATCACTTAAATTCTCGAACTGAAAAATTGTCAAATGAATCTAAACCAGAGAAACCGTCTGAAAGCATGGGCATGCAGGCTGATAACCACCCTGAAGTTCATCCAGAAAACAACAACAACCATTCTGATTCCTCATCAAACTGTGATAACTTAAGTGAGGTTTGTATTTCTGTTTTATTTAGCCCAACTATTTGAATAATGAATACTATTAATCAGAGCGAGTACAGTCTTCAGATCACCCATTTTAATTTTGTGGCCAAATAAGGGCATCATAATATTTTATTGAAAATTGGTTTAAGATCATTTTTGGAGTCAGAGGTGAAGGTTATTATGACCTTTATTATTAAAATTAGCTTCCGATTAATAACTAAAGAAACGTTAAAATTAGAGTTACCGAACTTGGTAGGTAGACTGGTCTTTGAGTAGATGGTCTCTATTTTTTGGATGTTAAGTCAAAGGTCAAGGTCACACTGACTTTTATTAAATACAAGTCACCAAACTAGCTAGGTCGATTTGTCTTGGGGATGGGAGGGATATATGACTTATTGCTTAAGGATCAGGAGGCCACAGGTCAAGGTCACACAGTGATGTTAAGTTTAAAATTGATTTGTGATCAATAACTTGGATATTGTTTTTGGATCATTAACTGAAAAAATGTCTCCAGACTAATGAAATAGATTGCTTATTTTCAAGTTGATGACAGTCACACAGTCAAATGAAGTTTAATAAATGTTATTTCCATCATTAAGTAAATAACAATTTGATCTGCAGTCATTAATTAGTCTAAGGTATTCTGAGTTTTTTTTCCTTAACAAACTGACGCCGATAGTTGGCGTCTTCCCCTGGGAAAAAAATTCCCCAATGAAAATCCCTTTCCCCCTTGTAAAGTGATAATTTTTTAACAAAACGTAAACAGAAGCTTAATTTATGGTTTTGTTTAATATGTTTCATCTAAAATCTGCACAATTCTCGCGAATATTTGTACGGAACCGAGTATTATTTGACAAATGTTACTAAATTTAGATTCACTACGAACCGAGTATTATTTGACAAATGTTACTAAATTTAGATTCGCTACGTCACAGAAACTGTATCCTGGTCGTCAACTTAAACATAACTGGTACTGGATTATCGTGTTAAGAATAATGTCATTCTACCTGCCAGTTTTAAATGGATTTTTGTTGATTACTGTTAACGTGTGTTCGGCCGTAAATTACGGCTAAAATAAGACTCGTCCGCGCATTTCTCGATAACATATGTCCCAGGACTTCCGAAAAAGAGAATCACAACCATCGACATAGGCAGTCGTAGTAAATTTAAACCCCGCCTATAATCTTCCAGGTCACGCCGTTTACGATTAGATAGTAAAAAAATGTTTTGATAAATTAATAAGCTCCGCCCACCTGAAAAATACCAACCAGTCGATTAAACGCATGCCAGTGCCGGTCTAATTATCGCCAAGGAATGTATTTTGACATCGGGCAAAAAAGAATCTGTTGCTTTGATAATTGACAATTAATTAAAGATTGACTTAGTAAATTGCTAGTTGTCATATATTGTCTTTGTCTTGCTTTTAAATGGATGCGGCCTGTTTGCACCGTCGGGTAAAAGGAACGACGAATAATGCAAAATACGAACAACAGAATACGGCGCCATGTTCTGTCACAAAAATACGAATCCTCAGGTGAAACACACACTTAAAACTGCCGGGCAATCATTTTTATCCCAAGTATTTTATATCCCGTATCTTCCAGAGTATTCAGGTCGAAGTACTGTGTAATTTTATGATCATTTATTATCGTACGTCGCGTGTTGTATAAGCAGGTGCGTATCAGGGGGTAGTAGGGTCAGTGGAATTGCTTGAACCCTCCTTTTGAGCAGCAATATTTAATTTTCTTGGGGAATTCAGCAATAAAGTTGGAAATTATCAATAACTACCCAAGCACTGCCCTAAACAAACCCCCTTTCTGGAAATCTTGCATCTGAAATGATTTTGATTCTAAGCACACAATTATTGGATACATTTTAAGCTGGCTTGGAAAGTGAGCAAGTGTAAAGAAACTTATTCTTGTACTGTTTAAGAACAGATAACAAAGAGACATGCCTCTGTATGCTAAATAGAATGTTTGGTAATGAAAGTTAGGTAAAGAAAGAAAGACATAAGCATAAACTTGAGTATAAACATTCACTGAAGCTAATACAAGTAAGAGTGTAAAATAAACTAAATTTTCCCCAATTTTGTATTTTTTATGCATTTTTCCCCTTTTGACCAGCGTCTTCCCCTCTTCCTTATAAAAAAACCTGCTATTGAGATTTATTTTGGTCAGTAGTTTGGCAAGATAGAGGCTTAAATTCTCCCATTTGGTGGTGCTTTTGTTAGGTGTAATATTCTGAGAAAATAAAAGCTACATTTAGGCTCTTACAGTTTACAAAAGTTGGCAAAGGCCTTTGTTATTGGTGTATTTCTTAATGAAGATAAAGCTTCTAATGTTTTTTCAAGGTTTGTTGAAAAGATGCACTTTTGCATATTATTTCAGATTCTTAAAAAAATTGAAAGTTTTTGCAGTGTCTGCAATTTAATTAAATGTTTTATATTTTCATTCATTAATAAACTTAGATTATCAAAATGATTATCAAAATGATTATCAAAATGAAATGAATTTTAACACTTGTTTATAATCTTATTTTATTATCTACTTTTGTTACCTAATTTAAGATAAGAAACTGTACAATTTATTTAAGAATGAGCGGTCATTATTTTGTCATTTGTAAATACAAATCTAGAAGCCATAGGCACAATGTTTCAAAGCCATTGTTCTACAAATACTGTTGTTTCATTGGTTGTTATGTTGTTAAGTTAAAAAATTTGAAGTTTTTACAATGTTTTCAAATTTTTTAACTAATAAGTCAGTTGTTTTTGGACGTGCTCACTAACAGACAAGACTTCCGAAAATATAAATATATAAATTGGATATTCAGTTAATTGATTGTGGAATTTCTGCAAGTGATATCTAGAATGCCAGTTAACATCCTGTGATCTATAAAGTGAAAAAACATCATTAGGGTTCTGCAACATCTCTTTAAGAAGATTCAACAAGATTTTAAAAGACAGACTTTATAAATATCTCATGTTACAGGCCTCAAACGATAGTGGAAAAGGAGGAAGTGTTCATGATAATGCTGGTATGTCTCCACCAGATGAGGACCGCATATTTGAGTTCAACATACCATCAGACCTGTGCGGGTTGTTCATCGGCACGCGGGGTAAAACCATCAAGATGATCAGTCAGCAGTCGGGTACAAAAATAAGACTGCAGAACAACCCGTACATGAGGGATTACCAGATCTGTGTTATTGAAGGTTTGATTGTTTTAGAGGTTCAGTCTGAATACCCTCTTCACTCCTTGGATATGGCTTATATCCGAAGCGATCTGGTCTGGGCTGAAGGTTATAAAGCTGAGATTGGAAACCAGTCTCAAATCTCAAGCATCTGATTGGCTGAAATGGCGACTGGTCGCCATTTCAACCAATCAGATGCTTGAGATTTGAGACTGGTTTCCATGCTCAGTTTTATAACCTTGGGCACAGGATCTATACTGATTGCTTTTAGATTCTTAAGATATTTCTGACCGAGAAATGAACAGTGTAGATCCTGATGTGCTGTTCGGGTTTATCTGGATCATTACTGGTCACTCACAGGAAGGATAAAGAGAATCTATCATTGGTATTCGGCGAAGATCAAGGTATCTCAACCCGAGGGTAATGCTTTCCAGACGGAAACGAGGCTGTGCCGAGTTTCCGTCTGGAAAGCATTGCCCGAGGGTTGGGATACCGCGATCTTCGCCGAATACCAATGATTGATTATTTTTCTCACTTACTTCTTAAAGATTCAAACAAAATTCTTCAAAAATAAAAAAAAAAACGCAAGAATTTTAGAGAACTATTTCTTTCGCGTAACTTCCAGTAGGAATGGTAAATCAGCCACGAATACACAGTCCTGTCAAAGTTAAACACCCCTAACATGGAGGCCTTCAACAATATCGTTACAAATAAAAGAAATGAAAAGAATCGTTTTTTCATTGCATGAAAACAGCTGGTTCATTCGTTGAAAACGGATAACAGATCTGCGATTTGTAAGGTTATCCGTGATTTCGTCACAATTTAAAATTTAAAAAAAATGAATTATACATACCAGTTGAAATATCCCGATTAAACAGCAGTATATTTCCTATTTTATTTTCCATTCACTTTATTCATAGATCCTGATGTTTAACGAAGCTCGCAACAGCGGTATAAGAATGAAACACTTTAAAAAGTAGCAATTTCAGACTCATACCACGATAAACACTTCCAAGTTCCAGCGTTAGGAATTTAGCAGGCTCCGAGTGTATCCTTTCCAAATGATTTTTGAACAAAATCCTGATCAAACAAAATCAACAGATTGCTCTATTTGAAAAAGTAAACATTCGTTTAATTACGTCACTTTACAAATTTATGACGTAGAAATAAGCATCATGACGTAGTCTAAATCAATAATGAAAGTGCTCAATTAATATGGTGCGCAATAATACGAAAGTACGCGAGCACGCGGAGTGTTAGATAAGGCCATGCGAGATAAGGAAATCTGACACGGCTAAAAATAGAGATTTTTCTGTCTAGTAAGTGAGAAATAACTTATTATAAGCTGTATCCCTGGAGTGAGAGGTGAATAGCAACAAGGACTTTCTAATATTTTCAGTTTTACCATCTGACTAACATAGTGGTATGCTTTAATATGATTGGTTACAAATTATTTCTTTTGTTCGTTTGATTGACAGCTGGTCAGGATGGAGGAATTAAACATTCACCATAATTTCCTTTTGGTCATATGATAACAGTTTTGCTTTCAAACAACAGAACAACGGAGCAGTTTCATTCTTAAAAAAATGGCAACAGGTGATTTTTAGGTAGACCTTCCAAAAATATGAGAGATGTCATACTTGGTGTTGGTATCCGTGAAACTTTTTATGCACAAGGTCCATAACATTAAAACCACTGAAGATTTCAACAATTGACATTCATTATCTTAATGTACATCATTACCAAATAGACCCATAACTTTTTTTACAAATATTATTAGCTTAACCATTCAAAGAATATGTCGAGCTATTCTCCTAATTTTTTGTCGTGTCACTGTCACAATTAGGTTACAGTTCGCATACTACCTCATTATACCTTATAACACACTAATAACAAAATTGAATTTATTTTCTATGCGATTTGAATAGTTGAGCATGCTGTCTCCTCAGCCAGCTCTTATTTAAAAAAAAACTACAAGCTCTGATATATTCAATGGGTTGATTGTTTGGCAGGTTCACAAGTTGCCATAGATACTGCCTGCAAGATCATCAAGAAACGATTCCCTGCTGTACAGTTCCCAGGGATTGAGCCATTGCCACCCAATCCAGTCATCATGCCAGAAATAATGCAGGTATAGCATCTTATGCAAGTTTGCTTGTTTCTTCTACATAAAGAAGGTCCTGAGCATCAAGATCTAGATGATAATAAAAAATCAGAGACACCTTCGTAGAGTCAGTCATAAAGTAAAGTCAGTCATTGCATAGTTTTTGCCATGCAGCATAGATTCCTTCACAGTAATGAAGAAATACTGGGTAAAATGCTTGGCTGCAGACTATTTTCAACCGAGCTGAATTAAACTTGTAAAAATTTAATTCTATATTACAAGGATACGGTGTTTGGTTTTGTTTTTTTAAGAAAAATATTTGCCGTTATGGCTGGAGGGATGGGATTACCTACCTTTTTTGCCAACTTTCTGGCACTTTTCCCAACCCAAATTAAATATGAGTATTGAACTACATTAAGTGAAACTTGTTTACTGAATAATGGAAAATTAAGTGTCATGTCAACATAATTGTTATTATTAATAACAACTAAACAGTTCTACCATTTAAAAGTACTCCATTTGAAGCTGAATTATGCTTGTTCGCACATTTATTCCCCCACCTTAGGGGTAGGGAGGCATATCCCCAAAAGTAAAAAATAAAAACTGGGATACAGCATATATCAGACAGCACAGAAGAGCTGGCTTAACTGGATCTACACTGTTTGTACATGAATCAAAGTTGAATGTGTAGGGGTTAAGCTAGTCCAATCATTATTCATAGAAGTGTGTTTAAATTAGTTAATTAACTTTATTGAGTGAGTAGAAAGCACTGAAGATCCTGATCAAGCTGGATGGATGACTAGCCTATCAAGGGTTAAGTAAAATGTATAAGTAGAATTACATCTGTAGACAATTTGTCTATCTTTTGTTCTGCAGCTGAGTTTACCAGAGGGTGTGTCAGTTGACATTGTAGTGTCCAGTATTGTTGATGCTGGGCGAGTATTTGTGCAGCAGCCTACTCATCCCACATTCCCGTCTCTGGATCGACTGAACACGTTCATGAGTCAGTGCTACATGCAGGAAGGGGCTGTACCTGATATTCCACGACCCATTGAGTGTAAGTAATATTACACCAATATTTTAAGATTGGATAATGCTAGTATGAGACTTTAAGGGCTTATTCATTCACTCATGGTCAGCTTTTCAAGATGTTTTCACTGGTTTGAAAAGAATTTATCTATTGCATTAGATTGTCATAGACTTTTTTTAAGCATTAAACCTAAAGGTGGATGGGATGGCTTATTAGTTAGTACAGTAAAAACCGCTCATAAAAACCTATTGTCATAGGTTTTGAACTATTTTCCACTATAAAATTATGACTGCTTATTAACTTTGGTGACAGACCACCATATAATTATCTCAGGTGTGTTTTACTGGATATCAAGATGTCAAGGCAAAACAATTGTAAAGTCATAAATTTTTAAATTCAATAAAGATGAATTATATTCATGATAAAACCATGTGTAACTTGGCAAATTCGGTGTAACTTGTAAATCTGTGTAAGAAAACCTGAGAAATATTACTGCATCATATTTTTGGAAAGCATTCCAGGGGATTTGGGTCAGAATTCTAGGGGATTCTGATTTCATTCCCGGGATTTTTTTTCACGCAGCCAATTAGGCAAAACTTAATAAAAAATAAAATAAGACGCAATTTTAAATATATGTATCCTCATTTTATTTAAACAATACTTTTATTATGTATTTTTGAAACATGTAAACTATATAAAACAAACATGCTACATGAACTCACAAATTCTGATATTCACAGCACAGACTAACATCAGTTACTACAATTCTTTGAGTTCACTAACATGGACTTTAATGGTATTAACTTGCTGCAGATGCTGAGTTCATTAAATTTAACACTCAACATATGGTGAATGTTCTTTGCAGTCAAACTAGACTGAGAGTCAATCTGAATCTTTCTTGGTATGCTCAAGGGGTTTGTTTGGGGCTGGCTTAGTGTGTTTACATGACAGTTTCCATTTTCTGTTCAAAATCCCATTGAAAATTTAATATTGCTGCACAGAAAATATGTTTGAGCCACATTACTGAACCCCATCTGGATCCATCCCTGAATATATGAAATGTAGCAGCTTGGCTAGTATTTTATTTGTATTCCAACGTTGCAAGTACCAGCTTGACTGGTCATTTCATCCTTCATCTATAAAAAATTTATTTGCAATCATGCATAAATGTTAATTGTTGGTCAGCAGACAAATAATTCGATCAGAAAGTGTCCCATTATCTGGATACACACATATTTTGGACATCATAAAATACCTTCAATCTGCTAATTGTAGTCAGGTGGCAGATAAAACAAATGGTATACTTGTGATTTCATGAACAATTACCTATATAAACAATCAATTATCCAATAAACAATTTTCATTTTGTCATCAGTAGTCAGTAATCCACGCAGTGACACTAATTAGACGAATTGGAACATTTTGACACAACTGTTAGATATTGTCTGAGGTACATGACTGTACTTGGCATTTAGATAAATGCCCGTTGCTTTAAAGCGACAAAAATGAATTTTTATACTGTTTTGACTTTTGTTAATTCCAGGGGGTTTTGGTCTCCTGTCTCCTGCCAGGGGACCAGGGGATGGCTAAAAATTCCTGGGGATTTTTCCCCATGCCGAGGGATATGGCAAGTATGCTGCATAAAGCAGATGACTGTTCCTTAATGAAATGAAACAGATTATAATTATGTAACAGTGAAGTAAAATTTTACTTCAATTCTTTGCTGGTACTTAGTTTCAAGATCTTTTTTTCAGCTGGTGTAATTTGTTCAGCCCCAATGTTGAATGGATGGTACCGTGCTCAGATAATGGCATCTCATGAGGAAACTGGAGAATGTGACATCAAGTATGTGGATTACGGAGGCTACGCTCGTATCTCAAGCTCATTGCTAAAGCAGATCCGCAGTGACTTCATGACCCTGCCATTTGAAGCTGTAGAATGCTATCTGGCCAACATTACACCACTGGAAAGTATGTTGAATTTGTCTGTTGAAGCCCGTGTGGTTTCGTTAAAATGCAGAGCACTATTACAAGTAAACCTTTGTTTTGCTTGCACAGGTTTACGTCCTTAGAAATTAATGTTTTTTTGAGAATTCATCAAAAATACAATGATATCTTCCAATTACTTTCCCATGAGAGTTTCAGCTAAAGATCCATTGAAATTTCTGGGTTTGTGAAAAAATCCTTAAATAAAAATTGAAGGAATGTTTGCAATTAACAAAAAAATTTAAGAACTTTTCAGGCAGGTTCGTGTAATTCTGATTGGGTTGATGCCTGAAAGAAGGTAAAATTAATTTTACTTGGATACAGATGACCTTATTACCTTTTATTCCAATGGAAAAGGTCAAAATAAATTCTGATGTGTTGTGTAAAATACTTGTACTGAAACAAAAGCTAAAGAATATATAGACAAATTATTGTGTTACCTGTTATAGCAGGGAGACGCATAGGGATCCTATCGTCTGACGGCAGCTGCAGTGTCCAGTAGTCCCATAACTTTATCATGAAACTTAATGTTGCGTTTAACTTTGAATGTACTTGTTCTATTTACTTAATACTTAGAATATATCATCTGCATGAACAAAGCCATCAGTGACAACAAGAATAATAACTCCTGTTTCACTATTTTTTTAGTTATGCCCTTTTCAAATGCAACTAAGGCGACATGGAATACCAAATTCTAGTGATAATAATGCTGTTAAGAACTGAGTATAACAACATTAATTTTTATCTTTGCTGTTTCAGACGAGCAGTATTTCAGTGCTGAAGCAGCTGTTGTTCTTGAAGAGTTAACTCAAGGGAAGTTACTCCAGGGCCAGGTGGTTGGCAGAGCGGAAGATGGAATTCCTTACATACATGTCTACCAGATTTGTGGTGCCAATTCTGTAAGTACATACATTTAGCAAGTACATTTAGCTCAGTGGGAAGGAAGAATAAGAGAAATTTGTTAAATCTCAAATTTCAGTGTAATCAAAGATATGTGATTCAAGCATTTAACTTCTGATCAACAAGTGGAGAAATATGGGCAAACAATGTAGATCCAGATCAGCTGGCACATTTGGGCCATCTGACCAGAATATAAGCTGCTTTTGTTTCACTAGAATATTTCTGACCAAGAAGCAACCATTGTAGATCCAGATCAGATCTGCACTGCTTGCACAGGAAGGGAAATCTATACATGTAGTCAACATCTTACTAGAAATAATAAAGGTGAATATGGGAGATCGTGATATATTGTTAAATTGTATTCCTGGAAACTTGTTAGCATTGGTAGATTAAATCTTCGTGGATTTCATTATGGAATGAGCCTGTAGTTTAGAGAGCAGTTAACATTTTGATTACAATTAGTTTATAAACCTCTACCCAGTGTATTTTTAATGGACTCACTTCTCTATCAATTTGAGTTTTTCCGAAATTCATCAAATGAATTTTATAAACTATATATCAAACAGTGTAAACACTGATCAGTCTAGCTTATATGTTGGCTAGTCGGGGTCTACTCTGTCACAAGTTTGACAAACGGTGTGCTTAGCTCTTAAACTGTTAAAGATTCACCAATTAAATCTCCAGTCAAGGAAAATAAATGAATTAATGGTGTCTTTTATAACTGGCATTCTTGTTTTCTTGATTTCAGGCCCTTCTTGTAAACAGAGAAATGGTGAACAGAGGGGTTGTGAGATGGATGGAAGTGATGGAGTGAAGAGGAAAAACAGAATGATACATTCTACCATTATCAACTAATAACATGTCTGTGTGAGCAAGATTTAACAAAGTGTTTATTTTTTGTGTTGAGATTAGAAGTTAACTTCCCATAGGTTATCGGTCAAAGTTTAAAAAAAAAATAAAATTTGAAAGCTTTTTTTTATGTGATTATAGTTTTGTTAGTGTGGCAGAAATAAAGACCTTGATGGGAAAAAACTATAGTGTGCTGCTAATATTTTTCTCTGCATTCTGTGCCTTCATTTGAACAAAGCACCTATTTCATAAAATAAAATACTGAAATTTGTGCAATTAATTTTTATCAATTGCTGCTTTATCAACTTATTGCAAAAACAGTACTAGCACCCATGAAATAAAAAAAAGTAATGTGCAAACCATCACCAGTTTAACAAGAAAATAGTAATATTGCTTTACACAAATTTGCCAGCATATGGACCACACAAAGGTGCTATTGATGCTTTTATCCCTGGATAAGGCTTTTATCCCATGTGCAATCAGTAGAGATCCAGATCAGCTTTGCCTTTGTCACGTTGAATTTCAGAAGGTTTCTTGTTTTTCAGACCAAGAAGGCGACCAGTTCATCTTACATGGATGAGTTGGCCGATCTGGATCTACTTGTTAACATATCAGTCATATAAGTCATTGCCCATGGAATAAAGGGTTAAATGCACATCACATTTACAAAACAATTGCCATATCTGCCACAGCTGTTTTTATGCCCTGTTGAAAAAAGTATGGTTTATTTTGTGAAGAGAACAACACATGTATGCAAATGATGTACTGGCATATACCTCAGGCCAGAGAAAATAAATTGTTAGATTCTCATCCATATTTTGGGAAAAAAGTAGGCAGGTGGACACTTTTTATTTTCTATTTTTTATATACAAAATCCCTGAGAATAGAAGTATAAACTAACAAAAGTAGCATGATGACACCATCGCCTTGGGTAAGCTTTGAAATGATGAACATTTTGTGTTATTTTTGCCATCCATATGGGTTTTTTTTACTTAATAATCTAAGCATCAGTATCGGGGATGGTCTAAAACCCCTTTCTATCAGGAACAGAATATGATCCGATTTTTTTTACCAATAAATTTTTTGGGCCAGGTGGTTTTGGACAGGGGTGGGTGGGGATGAAAATCTAAAATATTTTTTTCTATTGCCTCATCTGCACTCTGGTATAAATTTTATTTAAAGTTTGATTCACACAAAGTGAACATTCATTGTGTAAATGGTTGCTTGATGAGTTATTGTCTTGAAATAAAGATGTAATTATTAATAAACACTGTTAAGAATGACATCATGAACTTGGAGTTACATCACAGATGTTTATACTATAGTTATATGAAAATGCATGACAAGATCTGAATGCCCAAATTGTATGTGATCTTTTCAAATTTTTAGAAAGAGATTGTACAGTTTTGTGTTAAACTCTTTGCTACATGTATACAGATTTTATCGCATTTGCAGTCAGTGTAGATACATACCAGACAGCACTGATGTGCTGGCTGATTCAGATCTCACTGCTTGCACATAGATAACATTCATATCCCATTGAAGAAAGCATTAGTCTATTACAGTTTTCTTTGAAAATTGTAGGAAATAATGTGAGCTCAAAAATAGGGATGTTTAAGAAATGCGAAATAGGGATGTTTAAGAAATGTACAAAATTTACACATCATAGCATGTTACAAAGTAATGGAAATTATTACCAAATTAATTAATAGTTATTTCAGCACAACATTGAATGGTAAAGATGAACATTTGAAATTAATTGATTTTCTATAAAGAATGCTTACTTGCCAAATACAGGCATGTATGGATTTTTTGTTCGTTTTTTAGTATTATAGCTTGACTAGAAATGCATTTATAAGGTGATGTGTTTTCATTGACCAATAGTATATTCTTGCTCCAAATCATTTTAAAGAAAATGAGTGATTAGATGTTGCATAAAATGTGTTAAAATAGAACCAATAAGTTGATTTGCAGTAAGCAACATGAATCATTGCACAAAATATTGTAATATTTTCATGTTTATGCACATTGGTGGTGTATGTGCACAAATTGCTTGTGCTTAAATTGATGCTAGACATTTTGCTTCCCATTTTGTAAATTATACGTCGGTACTTGAGTGCTGATTGGTCATAAAGCTTGATAAACAAAACCTGTATAACTGCCTGGGTTATTTGTACCGTAATTGCGGTTGTTTTGGGTAAAATTTAGGGTAGTATTTGTTCAGCTTTATTGTATGTTGTGTTAGTTCTTTAACAAATGGCTTGTACAAAACTATGTTGTGAATAAGATTATTTGATATGATTATACTGTGTTAGTAAGATTTTTTTACAAACAAATTATATTTTACTGCCTGGCTGATATGTGTTGTTTTTTTGTTTGTTATAAATACAATTTTAAATGGGTGGTTTTGAGGTGAATGTGTATCAGACTGGCAACCAGGTGTATTCCTGGATCCAGTCACATGTTAGACTGGGAACCAGGTGTTGTCTGGGTAACAGGCACTTTTCAGACTTGGTACCAGCCAAATGTTGCACAGGGAACCAGGTGGAGTACCGGTATTGGATCCAGGCACATTTTTGACTGAGAATCAGGTTGAGTCCTGGTACCAGCCACATCAGACTGGGACAAAAAATACAGTTTTTCATACAGTTACTAGAAGCAGCAGGCCAAATTATGCTAGTCTTTGAGTTGAGGGCTGGTCAAATGCAGTTACTATTTTCAATTTCTTCTAGAGAATTTGTCTTGCTGGACCGAATAATGGTAATCAATGAGCTTTGTTATGACCCTGTTATTTTATACCTTTCCTTTTGAGGAAGAAAACCTGGTTGTTGGTTAATTAAAACTGTTGTTTCATTTACATTGTATAATTCTTCCAAAAATAGTGTCAAATGTGGGTGTGGGTGTGTGTTACAGTTATCTTGCATCTAACCCAATATATTTGACCAATAAAATTTGTAGAAAAACAGCTATATTTTTGAAAGATGCATAATAGAACGTAGTATTTCATTTCCCAAACTACATACACTTGGTTAGACTGTGTATGGTGGGTGTGGTGGGGGAGTGGGTTAAACTCCCATAATCAAGCTGTCAAGTATAAAATTTATTCAAGACCATTATTTTCAAAAGTTTAGTATTGTGAATATTTTTTTAAATTTTAATGTGCTGACTTAACAAAATTGGGAGAGTAAATTTGATAGAAATGATCTTGTATTATGTCTTTAGCTATTTGATGAAAAGAACAGATTTTCCGATCATATTGAATTGTCTTATCTAAATCGTGACTGTATTTGTGTAAATTAAAAAAAAAAAAGCACGAGACGGATTCCGTTCATACAATGCATAGTAAATTACTTTGTTCGGGGTACTTTAAAAAAACAAAACAAATACCATCAACTTCATGTTTCAGAAATCAACACTGTTTCATGATAATACTGTTTAATAAAATCAGATGGCTGTTCCAGAAATTTTAAAATTTGACAGACCCTCCTGCTTATTTGTTACTTGATTGTGAAAAGCCCCAAAACAATGCAATCCCAGTGCTTCTTTTGAATGGCCTTCATAGTTAGAGATTTTTTATACATTTTGTACTAAATTTTTGATGAATATTTATACATAATACAACTTACAGAATTGAGGTTTATTTCTTTTGATTTGCATATATAATGTTAATAATAATTTTTTCTGAACATTCAGTGCCCAAGATCATAAAACTAAATCTGGAGATCAGTCTCAAATCTCAAGGATCTGATTGGCTGAAATGGCGACCAGTCGCCATTTCAGCCAATCAGATCCTTGAGATTTGAGACTGATCTCAAAACGTAGTTTTATGATCTTGGGCCCTTATTGGCTTTCATGTGAATTTGAACAAAAAAGGAAGATATTTGCTGTTTATTAGTTTCCTGAAAGCAGTTCAGTGAGTTCTATTTGTGTACAGCCCTGTTATTTGCAAGCACATGCAATGCTGTAGCCAGAAGCCAAGCACAGAAAATGATTGCTGTAAGCTTAAATTTCATGCTTGGATGAGAACAGCTGCTGAAAACCAAAAAAGACAATATATGTTGTTAACCTTTCACCTACAAAACTTGTCAATTTGAGTCAGTTTATTTAGTGATCATAGGTGTCTGACTACAGAAATTTAATATCTATACTTAGTAGCAAACAGAGTAGATCTTTGCCAAAGATGATAAACCTGTGGTTGGAGATCAGTCTCAAATCTCAAGCATCTGATTGCCTGAAATGAAGTCTCCATCTCAGAAGCTTGAGATTTGAGACTGGTCTCCAATCACAGTTTTATGATTTTGGGCCCTTGAATTCAGACTGCAAATACAGAGGCTGATGTGGGTCTACACTTTGCCCAAAATGTCAAAAAAGCTGTGCTTACCACTAAAGGATTAACCATTTCCTCCATATATAAGCATTTTTCCGCATGTGCGACCAAGTCCAAGTCAGCTTGCACATCCATGCCTTCTGATCAGGATCTGCACTGGTCGCATTTTGGTAAGAAATAACCTATGAATCAAAAAAGCGAACAGTGCATATCCTGAACAGACAGCACAGATGTGCTGGCTGATCTGGATCTACACTGTTCGCCCACGCAATAAAGATGTGTCTATGGAGGAAAGGGTTTAGTCAATGTACGCGGTTTATCATGACTGTTAGTAGTTTCTTTTAAAAAAATAAATAAACTCAACTTTTGTGTGGTTGTACCTCCATGAATTGTCCCCTGGTGTTTTGCATGTTGAAACATATCATATTTTCCATGAATAGGTGTAAGTAAACATGTCCATGTGGAACCTGCATAATTGTTGGCTGTCTTTTTCACATTCTTTACCATTTTGATTTGTTAAGAATCCAGCATTTTCTTTAAATGTCATATTTTAGGCAGATAGTTGTACAAGTTTTCTCTTTTAAAAAGAAATAAATTTGTTTGTGTCCAAATATCTGTTATTTTCTTTACAATGTATCCAAACTTCCCCCCGGAAAACAACAAACAAGAGATAGTGCAAGTTCTTGTGTGCTCAGTAGCTAGTTAGCTTATTTTCAATCGAAGTGCAGTCCTTTTGTAATGCTAACCTCATAGTGTTTAGGCTGCGAGGTTGAAAGTTTTGACAAAAATATTTGAAGTTAATTGGTTTGGTTGCTTGCTTGGTCATAAACAGTTTATGCTGGAAACTACTTAATTTTCAAGATAATTATTTGAACTTTAGTATGTGTTCAGCATTAAGTCAAAGATATGTCCGCAGACCCATATAGAAAGGATATGCAAATCAGCTAACCTGTCTGATAGAGCTGTATGATATCCTGTAAAGGCATTGTATGTATTGAAAGTGCATCCATTAACAGAAAGTGGTCTAATTGTATAAAATGAGAACTGAAGCAACTTCAGCAATGCTCAGTTACTTTGGTGATCCCCGAATATTAGGTATGCACCCCTTCGAAGAAGTGGGGGTATATTGCTTTGCCCATGTTGGTCGGTCAGTAGACCACATCTTGTCTGATCAATAACAAGACATAGAGCTGGATAATGATTTGAAACTTGAGTATGTTCACCATAAAGTCAAGGATATGTCCACAGACCAATATAGAAAAAATCTGTAGATCATCTAACCAGTCTGATAGAGCTGTACGATATCCTGTAAAGGCATTGTATGTATTGAAAGTGCATCCATAAACAGAAAGTGGTCTAATTGTATAAAATGCGAACTGAAGCAACTTCAGCAATGCTCAGTTACTTCGGTGATCCCCGCATATTATGCACCCCTTCGAAGAAGTGGGGGTATATTGCTTTGCCCATGTTGGTCGGTCTGTACACCACATCTTGTCTGATTAATAACAAGACATCAAGTACAGTCTTCATATTTGGTGTGGAGGTTGGTCATGATGAGTAGATGACCCCTAATTGACCTTTTCAGGTCAGTAGGTCAAAGGTCACAGTGACATTGAACACAAAAACTGCTGATCAATAACTAGACAACATATCACAGTAGCAAACAGTGTAGATCTGATCAGGATCTGCACTGGTCACATTTGGTCAGAAATAACTTAACAGATCAAAAAGCAAACAATGCAGATCTTGATCAGACAGCACAGATGTGCTGGCTGATCTGGATCTACACTGTTCGCCCATGCAAGAAAGGTGTGTCTATAGAGGAAAGGTTTAATCTTGTGTGAAATGAGAGAAAGGCTACACAACTAGCTTGTCTATTTATTTAGGGACTGCAGGCTGTAGTAAGTATAAGTATACAAGTACATATTTCTGTGCCTCCATGAGAAAACAAAGCTTATCGACTGCAACAAGAGAAACCCTCGTTTTCAACTGATCAAATTGCCTTATTTTGTCTTCAATCTGAGTGGGTGATTTTTTTTTTCAAGACCAATTTTGGCCAATCACCTACTGAGTATATAAGGCTGATCTCGAAACTCCACATGCGATTGGTCATTTTGGAAACCAATTTTAGTCAATCAGTTTCTCAGGGTATCAGGTTGACCTCCAATCTCGGCAGTGATTGGTCATTCTGGAAATCAATTTCAGCCATAAGCGGCTAAGTATTGAAGGCTGATCTCCAATGTCGGCATGTGATTGGTCACTATGGAAGACCATTTTCAGCCAATCACATTCTCAGTAGAAAAGGCTGATTTTCAATCTAAGCGCGAGATTGTTTGTTTTTTTTTGGAAACCAGTTTCAGCAAATCTAATCACCGTGGTATATAAGACTGAAATCCAATCTTAGCATCTTCATTTTGAAGACCAATATAAGCCAATCACAGCATGTGGTTGTTTACTATGGAGATAAAGGTCAGCCAATTACATAAGGCATATCTCCAATCTCAGTTTTAAAATAATGGGCCCTGGGCTTTCAACGGTAACAAAAAAAACCCAACATTCTTTCTTTTCATATTCATACTTAATTATAAATATTGGGAACAAATAAAAGTAAAAACAGATTTTTTAAAATTTTATTGTGTAACTCATTGGTGTGATATTGAGATTCAGAGGATAATTTTGCTTACAGCATAAATAAACTTGTAAAAATTTAAAATAATTTCACAACTATTCACAGTCAAGATACAATAACACATTCAATAAAATTAATAAAGGGTCAGCTGTAAAATAATGAATCGTCAATTAATAAACATTCACACAAAATCTAGGACCATGAAGTTCTGATCTTACCTAAAGTCAATTAAATTTGTTATGGTGAATATGATTTGTCGATGACTTTACATTAGAATAATAAATTTTGTGAACCTTTATTATTTTCATTGTGTATTGCCTACTTAAAAAAATTCTTACAGTGGCAGCACATGCCTACTTTTTTCAGGTTGGGACAAAACAGTATTTTGTGTTGGTAATAAATAAAGTATATCTTACTGAATTGTCCAATGGTTTATAGTGTAGCCAAATGATGCATAAATTGTTAGTGCACTGAAGGCAGTTAACAGAAGCATATCTTACCTTTTTTCATCTCAATTCTTACAAATCCAAATAAAAGATTTTTCTTGATACATATATAATAAAAATGTGTTTAATGCAGTCACGTTGGTGTAAGCATATTGACAATCTTTTATGTGGGGTCTATCATGGATCATATATAAGTTAATGCTGTCAGTTCAATTCTGCAAGCTTGACTGCAAATAACTGAACGTAAAAACGAGACTAGATGGGTTTACAAGTGAACATTTGGGTCGCCCTCATAAACTTTGTATGAAAAAGAGGTATAACTCTGTCAATGTGACTCTGATCATTAGAATTTCGCTACATAACAAATCTATTTTCATGAGCAATATAAAATTTGATCAAGAAATGGCAAAATTAAAAATAATGTTAAGTTTTCCAGATGAAAATCAGATGAAATGATGGACAAAAGCCTTCCCTTATAGTTCTTTTCTTCAAAATAGATACATAAAGACCTACATGACCAGCAGGCAAATGCTGTGTGTATCAAGTGGTCTTGCATATCACTACCAGTATCCTCCAGTCTGATGCAGACACAAACATACATTAAAATGTCAAATACTGATTAATGATGATTTTCATACATTATTTACAAAATTCAGCACCAATGAAATGGAAACAACATTTTCTTTTACAGCCAGAGTATACAAAATGAGACCCTAACCTCTTTAAACAAAGCTTTATAAATCTCTACAACAATATTATTTTTTTGGCAAATAAATCCATTAAGTTTAAAATCCTCATAAGTATTAATCCTTTACTTCATATACACCCGTCTTAACACAAGTTCATGCACTGTAGATCCTGATTCTGACCTGCCAGCACATCTTAGCCATTTGATCTGGATTTAAACTGTTTGCTTTTTGATGTTAAAGATAATTTGTGACCAAAAAGCAAACAGCACAGATCCTGAGTAAATGGCACAGAATGCAATAAAGGTGTATCTATGGAGTAAAAGGTTAAACACTGGTATCTCTAAAGAACTGTAGTAAGATCCCTTTTCTGCAGGCCATGACTGTCAGCTTCCATACTTGCAAGCACTAGTACCTTAAAAACACAAACTGAACACAAATTTTCAATAGAAAAACTCATAACTATGTCTTGTTAAGTTGAGTAATTGTGAGCAACATCTTGTACAAAAGGGTCTTCCCTTAATCAATTTCTGCACAGAAAATGTTTCAGCATTAAAAAATTAAGCTGGTGTAAATATGGTTTAATTGCTTTGTTCTGAAACGAAAGTACAAACACAGAAAATGACCAAACAAGTAATTGAATGAAAATTATGGAACATATGAACCCTTCACTCCACAGTTGCTTTAAACCACATGTGCAACTAGTATAGATCCTGATCAACCTCAACATTGTGCCATCTCATCTGGAACGACACTGCTTCTAGGTTAGATACAATCTAAGATCTACCCAAAAGTGAATAGTGTAGATCGAGATAAGGCTGATGATGTGTTTATTGGTTGCACAAGGGAAATAAGCTGTATCCATGAAGCAGAGGGTTAACCCTTTCTTCCATATATGCGCATTTTTACGTATGTGCAACCAGTGTAGATCCAGAGCAGCTGACACATCCATGCTGTCTAATCAGGATCTGCACTGGTGGCATTTTGGTCAGAAATAATGTGATGAATCATAAAGCGAACAGTGCAGATCCTGATCAGACAGCATGGATGTGCCGGCTGATCTGGATCTACACTGTTCGCCCACGCAATAAAGGTATGTCAATGGAGGAAAGGGTTAAAGGCAATGTTTCTGTACACTATTTCAAGAATCTTTTGGCAAGAATTTGGAAAATCCACCTTTAAAAAAAGATCAGAACTGAAGTTTGAATTTTATTAATTTATTTAAAATATTCAAGTCAGCTTCCATTTTGACTTCAAAATTAAATGAATACATCTTTGGTTATAAAATACTGCACAGGCATGTGTTTATTATGCATAAACATTTCACACTCCACTGAGCATTAAGCTAGAAACTTGCAATACTCTTACCGATAACAAATTTGATTTTTGTCATTTTTTTAGTAATGAATCTGTATATGAATGCATTTAAGACCCTCAACATTACTGTATATAAATGCCTCTTAGTCGAATAAATTTATCTACAGCATTTTCCCCCTTAAATGCATTTTTTTTTAATTTGAAATTCAAGAAAACAATGAATGTGTGGGAAGACCCTAAACATCACATAACATGGCAACATGGACGACTATCAGATAATCTCTCAATTTTCTTTCTTGCTGTCTTTGCTATCTTTATCTTTCTTCATCTTTGGTAAAGTTTTCTTGCACTGGTTGAAGACATCATTCAGTTCAAAGTCACTGATGATATTTTGCTGCAAAATCAAATTGAATCCTTCTTAACTTATACATCTTTAAGTAAAGAGAAAATCCATTAGTATTATTATAAAGACAAATAATTGAAAAGTTTTTTAAAGATGGCCAATTTGCATTTGATGTTATAATTATAAAGGTCTATCTATGAAGAGTTAAGGTTTTCTTTTAGCATATTAACTTGCCTTGGTGAAGGAATACTTGACAACAGTTCCCTTTGTACTGATCAGAGGTCTCCTGATCTTCTCTTTCCCGTCCTGGAACAGTACCAACGTGGGCAACTGTTTGGAAAATGAAGACGTGTCCACATTATACCTACAATATAAATGTTTTAACATTAATGCAAAATGAATATGTCTCTATCAGCACTAATTGTTTAATCAGTGATATGGGGGCATGTACCAGTATATCATATAACATAGTGAAGCATGTCCATTCAATGTCCCAGACAGCTAGCGACATAGATCACATGTATGTCTCTCATGTGGACAGAAAGGTGATTTAAGATAGTGAAGCATGTCCATTCAATGTCCCAGACAGCTAGCAACATTGATCACATGTATGTCTCTCATGTGGACAGAAAGGTGATTTAAGATAGTGAAGCATGTCCATTCAATGTCCCAGACAGCTAACATAGATCACATGTATGTCTCTCATGTGGACAGAAAGCTGATTTCATGACATTTATTCAACATTGTAGAAGTTAAGGCATGCAACATGGATTCCCCCTATGTCAAAACTCATCAATTAAACAGAATATGTGAACATTGACTTACTCTGCAGCTACTTCAGCAAACTTGCTAACATCTAACTTTCCAAACTTCAAATTTTCTAAATGATATCTGAAATTTAAAAACAATATAACATAGCAGGATCATTTAAGCTTTTGTAAGCTTTTACAAATCTTCTACTGTAATATCATTAAATGTCATAAAAGTTGAAGTAAATAGAATATTTTGTTGTTTGGATGTAAATTTATGCAAATTCAATTTTTTTGGTAGATTAAAAAGTTAACAAATGCCCAATCTGTTCATGTTCTTATCAGTCTTTGCAGATCCATTCAAGTCTTTTTCTGTAGATAGTATTGAGCAAGCTAGCAATGTGTCAAAAATAACACATCTATGCCAATAGGTCAGGATAAACTTTGTTCTATTTTTGATTCATTAGGTTATTTCAGACCAGGAAAATAACATTGTACCGGTATATCCTGATCCAGTGTCAATAGACCAAAGCAAACTCAAGTTATTGAGTGGAAAATGAGTTTCTATTTTTAGCAATAGTGACCTTAACCTTGATCACAAACACCTGGATAGCAATCCCATGCTGCCTCTTGATGCATCATATAATATGCTACCAATACACCAAGTCTGGCATCAAAAGGCCAAAACAAACTCAAGTTATTGAGTGGAAACTGAATTTCTATATTTTGCATCAGCGACCTTGATGTTGATCAGAGACACCTGGGTGGCAATCTCCAGCTGCCTCTTGATATAAGCTACACATGCACTAAGTTTGGCATCATTAGGCCAATGCAAACTCAAGTTATTGAGAGAAAACCAAAGGTTGATGCCTGTCTTCTGACTTCAGCATTATAGTAACCAGTTTTTGTTGAAAACCTGGTTAATAAGATTATGTAATTTTCAATAAAATAAATTAAGGTAATTTTAAATACCGGTAAAGAAAATCCTGGATGGTACTGTATATTCTGCTCTGATTTTTATGTTTAATACTTACTCAGCTGTGATTTCTGAAAACACTGGAGCTAGGTTAACACAGGGTGGAGACCAAGCTGCATAGAAACATATCAACCATGTGACTCTCTTATCTCGTGCTATCTCATTCTGAAATTTGATTAAAAATAACTGGGATTTTTTAACCAATTACCGTAACACTTGTAGATTTGCCTCATTCCAGGCAATCATATAATTAGATAATATTTTATATATAATACATCTCTATATTATGGCTTACATGAAAACACAAGTCTGGTGCCCACATCCTGTCATCAACATTTATAAGATTTCTGGAAAAATATTATTTTTCCTAACATTCGTGTAAAGTTCTACAAATTCCTACAAAGATTGAAACATTTCTGACTAGTTTTGATCACTATTTTCAAATATTCACAACTGTTTAACAAAAGTTCATACCCCATCAAACTGAGTTTTATCAAATTCTGTAAGTTGTTTGACAATTACAAACTGGGTTGCAATTTGGCAAAAAAATAAGAAAGTTTAATTGAGCATTTCAACCAAGAAGCTCAGAACTAAGAACATAAATGAGCATTTACTTCAGTATTTTCTTAATTGGAGCCTGGTGTGTAAGACAGCAAAAAATCAAGGAAACTGACTTCTCAGTCTGTAATATAATGTTATTAATCAAGTGAATTCATATTGGCCTTGTTAAACTGACTTCTCAGTCTGTAATATAATGTTATTAATCAAGTGAATTCATATTGGCCTTGTTATTGGGTCAAGGGTAGTCATATTGGCCCGAGGCCGAAGGCCGAGGGCTAATATGACTGCCCAAGACCCAATAACAAGGCCAATATGAATTCACTTGATTAATGACAATTTTATTAATTAACACAATATTCATAGTTCTAGACTTGCTAATTTACCGGCCTGAAGAGATGAAGTGTCAACTCTGATTCTAATGTCTGGCATCTTCAATGAGTCTATGTACAGTAGTGACCTGGCTGATATAAGCTACCATGGAGATGCAGATATGAAGGTTGTTTTGTTTTGAATATAAAAACAACCTGAACATTCCTACACACTGTGGCAGCCAACTCTCGTGTTCTTCCAGTTTAAATTTAGTTCATATCCAAATATATCCAAAAAATTTTCTTTTCTCGCACATTCCATCCACGAATTCCGCACGTAATACTCAATTTATCATGTCTGTAAGTTATCCAAACGAAGCTTTGATCCTTTTTGCAATTTTTCTTCTGAATATACTTGCTCAAATCAAGAGTAATCCCTTAAAAGTTACTGTTTTTTTAGTTTCAAGAATTCTTGCTGCAGACATCCGCATTGTTGTTGTACTGGTGAGTTATATAAACTCAAAGATTTTCATTACACAGAAAGAAACCACCAAAAGCGGCAACATAGACTTATACTCTGCCGCTTTGATTAAATGCACCTCGTTTCCAAAGTCACACTATCTATTATCATTTTTATCCATAATAATTCGACATAGAAATTCCAAAATGGCGGCATTTTTGTTTTTAAAAGGAAGTGATTAAATCCATATTGGACCAGTTCATTATCCAATCAGAATCATGCGATCTCATATTGGCTCAGTAAAACCCGTATTGGCCCAGGTTATCTCGTATTGGCCCAGTTGAGATTTCATATGAATTGAGTGCAACCCATATAAGGCGGACTGAATTGTACATATTGTGTCAATATTGTTTTAGTTAATTAATAATCCCTGATACACTACAAAATGAACTAGCACAAATTTAAATGGTTATTTTGGTACCCACAGACAATTTTCCCCATACTTCAATAAAAACTGTGAGGTATCATCCCTCTTTGACAACAAGTTTTATCTTATTCCAAGGATCAATCCAATCCAGGGATCAAACACAAAACACTACCAAAAAGACAAGATTACAACAATTCTTTGAAGTATTTCAATCATTTTAAATTCTTTTGCTAAGACAAGTATTACCTTTAAATGTGGACCTCTGAAGTATGTGACAAATTCTGGGCCTTTATAGACAGGCAATGGCAGGAACACAAAATGTACTGAAATCAATACAAAACACAGTCAGCTTCATCTATATCTAAATATTATCTATTGAACACAAACTTACTTACACTAAAAAAGTTAATTAAAACTACCCCGGTAGTCTAACTTCTTTGGGATGTACTTGCAATGATTCAGTTGAGTTAAATTTAAACTTTAACTCCAAGGATATGGTCTGATTTGGATTTAAACTAGTCACTTAATGATCCACTAGATTATTTCTGACCAAGAAGCGAACAGCAATCTGACTGCACAGATTTGCTAGCTGGCGTGGATGTTTACTGGTTGCCAATTGGATATAAGAAATTTCCCAGACAAAAAAGGGTATATATATTTCTGCTCAGAAAAGGGTTAATGTATTTCTGCAAAACACTGTTTAGAACAATAAGTGACCTGATTTAAATTTTAAGAAAGATGAGTCCATAATCAGAGGTAAACAATGAAAGTTTAAAAAATCTTAAAGTGATACTTACACAAACAAACAAGTCCATAGACAAATGCATATGGCACACTAATCTGGTAGAATAGGACTAGATTTAATACTTTAGCAAACATGCAAGCCACTGATATGTATTCTGCCATTGTCACTGAAAAAATAATTTTATGTTCTAAATTTAAGTCAAAAAGTCCAACAGCTGACTATTTTTATATTAAAAATGTGCACATCCTTTAATTTTTGATACAATTTTTAGAAATAAATGTTCTCTGCTTTTTAGGCAATTACATACATCTTATCTCTTTTTTTTTCACAAAAATGAAAGTTATTCTGTTACAATAATTAGACATTTGTAAAATGTACAGGTACATGTATATAATGTGATAGAAAGACTTGAACAAAAAAGGGCAGAAAATTAAGTGGTTAACAGACCTTTGCTCTCCTGAGCTATCCAGACCGCTTACACAGCTCCCCAAATAGTAACTAGATTCCTACTGTGACATGTTCACTACAGTTAATCTACAGTTACTCAACTAACTACTTAGTGCAAAACAGTAATGGTACATTGGTATCTGTGAAAGGAGAATGTGTTATTTGTACTATGACAATTTCTGCAATCACACCTATGATCACAGACTTCCCGGAAGTTGAAAAAAAAGAAGAGTCAGACATTTGGTCAGACAAGATGTGAAAATCTGTCTGACCGAAACCGATTCTGTCAGACCCAAACAAGTTAAAAAGGTATTAGCAAGTAAATGGAGTTTAAATTTTTATCTGACATTCGAACATAGAAAATCACGTCTGACCCGCCAAATTTACTGGAGAGGTCCTTTAGTCTGGCAACTTTCGGGATGTCTGTGATCAAAGAATGAACTGGCTCAAACTGAAAGAAAAAGCTCAGTCACTTACTGGTATATCAATTTAGTAGATTAATAGTTAAAAGATATATTATCATCAGCAAAAAAATAAAGGAAATGTCTTACCTTGCTTTCGGTTTTTGAGAACTATCACACATGCAAGGAATGTCAGCCATTCCCATTGTTGCTGAAATCAGAGAGAAATAATTGAAGTAACAGATCTTAAGTTACATCAGACATTCATATTCTTTCTGTACACATGGATGTGCAGGCTGACCTGGATGTACATGGCTCTCACAGTCAAATGATATAAGCTGCACCCTAGAAGTAATGAGTTAAGCAAGGCTCAAGCATTTGAAATAAATATTGAAAAAATGCATTTCAACCCACTAATGACCCACTGTCATTAAGTTGGGTCTTTTCATACAATGAAATTATTTTTTCATGTCAGTAGCTGATGTGGCAGTTGTCAGATCTAGATCAATTAATATTTACAAACTTTTAGTTTTCTCTTTTGTCTTTATTTCAACTGTTTTTATTCAGTTAAAATTTCATTTTTTAGATGTGGCTTATTAAAAATTGGTGAAATAAGAAACTTTGTATAAAATAATTTTCTTCTTACAGATTAAATAATATCCTGACACTAGGTGAAATTATTGTACCATATGGTCAAAAGTAATCATATTGTTCAGCTGGGCTAGCTATTATCAAAAGTCGAGGGTCTGGTGAAAGTAAACCCTTTATCCCAAACAAAAAGTCATCATCCGCTCCAAAAACCCTTTTTCTTTAAATTCTGGAATAATGAAATACATATTTAAAAAAAATGATCTTGGATAACTTACCAATTCAAGGGAACAGTCTTCAAACAAAAGGTCACATATTGGAGGCAATGTTTTTAAAACGAAGAACAATGTTGAAAGTATAAGATTAAATATAAAATGAGGAATGAATAGAGCTTTTGCCCCTTCTTTCAAAGATCTTATGCCCAGAGGTCGAAAGAAATTTCTGATGGTCTCCATTTTAAAAGTCTATATCGTCAGACGCATTGGAAGGTTTTGTGTAAAAGACTTGCCAGACCGGACGTTTTTTTACTGACTGATACACTGCGCATGTCCCTACTTCGGTAGACAAGATTAATAAATAACGACTGGGTAAATATCAATGTTAAACTTTTACATATCAAATACATATGAAAAATACATATAAAGTATTTGTACATGGCTGTTGCTCGATATAAATCCTGAGAATTTCTAATTCTTAAACTAAACCAGAACAAAATTCAGGCATTATCTTAACTAAAAATCTAAATATCAGGGATTGTTTTTTATATTCACTTTTCGAACTATTCCCTACTCAATAAATACTCAACATACAATGTCATTCTGTTATAATTAAATTGACTTACTCTTGTTTCATATATGATAGCTGTATAGAATAAACACAGCAAATGGAAAATTAAAATTCAGCCTTTAAGTAATTTCATTGTATAAATCTTTAGAAATTCTGCATGAAAAGCTTATGTCCTCTATATTAATTATGTTACGATACAATTTTAAATTCTCCTCTGTATGGTTAGTTACTAACCAAATAAAAATGAAGAGGAGAATAACATTGCAACTACTGTCCAGATAGCAGACATAACTTGGCCCAACGTCGGCCTAACAAGGATGCTTGCATTGGCCAAACGAAGTTTGCAAACGTTGGCCTAACGCCTTTTTACAAATTGGGGCAACATTGACCCAACGCCTTATTTTTCATATGTATACGCTGGCCCAATGTGGGTCCATCATAAAGTTTTCCCTGCATACAATTCGCCCAACGTTTGCTCAACACATTTTCCACGCGTTTATTTGGTGGGATAACAAATGCAATTTAATAAAATCAAAATACATTGACAAATTTTAATTCCACAACAATGTACACTGTATTCCAACAAAATATCATATTTCCTCTCATTATGACTTGACCACTTACATTTTTTTCCGTTCGATTTCTTGTCCTGAACTTTATTTGTTACCTCACAACATCAGTCGTTATCATTTCAATATCTAAAATGAAAAACGCAAGACAATTGCAATTTAACACCCAGATTTAACTAAATTGCATGCATTTGGTAATACACACATGTATTAAAGATTATTTATACAAGTAGATAATTTTAAATATGTCGTAAATATATCTTCGAAAAGTGAAATATGCGTATCAGGAATCGCCACACTCACAAAACTCAGCCTCCCCACTCAACGAAAAAGAAGAGAGGAAGAGAGAGTCTGTTTGTTATAAGTATGTCAATTCAAATGAGACGCCACAAACAATTAACGAAAAAGAGAACCCTTGTAGTTACTGCCCTGGAACGGTCAGTGGCAAATTAAATTGCCACTGGGGGTTTTAAACCAGGTTCTAGGGTGCACCCAACCTCACACTTTTCCCAACAGGTTCTCATATCACAAAACAAGTACACGTTGTCTTGGTGAAATAACTCAAACCCACCAATCAACTCAACAAAGTTGCATGCAATAGCACACAAACAAATAAAAGATAAGAAGAAACAAATTAAACATAAGAAGCTAGTAGCATTGAAAAGCCAAAGGGGCGGGTACTCAATGACCTTATCGAGACCAGAGCACCTGGAGTCAAATCAGCAAGAACACGATGACAGGAATAAAAGAAACAAATCGAGCTTCTAGGTTCTTTTCTTTTTTTAAAGTTAGAAAATGGTTGAATTACATAGCTGGGCCACCGTTGGCCCAAAATAGAAATTTAATTAACGGGTTTCATTGGTTGGGCTAACCACATCATGTTATTTGGGTGTATGTTTTCATAGATTGTTTGTAATCTCCATATATACATAAATGGGGCCATATAGGACCCATATACTTTTGCTTGCTGGGTAAATACGGTTTGTTACGTTTTCATAGATATTCATATTCTATATCTATCTATATATGGTCCGTAAAAATGGTTCATAATATTTTCATAGATACCGGTATATTATATATATATTTACAAATGGTCCGTTATATCCATAAACAAGCCGGTTATGTTTTCCTGGATATATAATTCTATGTTTTATAGATGGTCCGTTTTGTCCATAAATATAGTACATTATGTTTTTATAGATATATCATTTATATTTTATATCTATCTATTGATGGTCCGTAAGGTCTATAAATATGGTCCGTTATATTTTACAGATGTATAATTCGCATTTTGAATCTATCATTCTATTCTACAAATGGTCCGCAATGTCTCTATAGATCTATAAAGTCCAATCGTATAAAATCATCTCCTTAAAACCGCTACGCTATCAGGATCTGACGACAAGTAACTAAAACTCCTTTTATCACTGACCCTTTAAACCAATCAGAATGTCGCCTACAAAATGTCAAAAGTGAAAGTAGACATGATAATTTAAGCTATGGAAATTGTTGACAGCCTCCGTAAGACATATTTACTGAAGATATATGTGTTTATGTAGTATTGCATTCATTTCTAATGTAATGACATCTTCAGACCATTTTGCGAGCGTTATAAATCATGCTTCCTGTGTTGACAATTTCTAAACATAGTAATCGGGGAAAACCGCTATAACTTATGTACGGTATCTGCGGGCCGTCATCAGATCTAACATTTTGTTAGATCTGACTTTAGAACGATTGTATAAAGTCTAAAATCTGGTCCGTAAAATCTAAAATCCAATCCGTTATGTCTTATAGATGGTCAGTAATGTCCATAAATATGATACGTAATGTTCCCAAATCTGGTTCGTTGTGTCTGGTCCGTAATGGTCATGATCCGTAATGTCCTGATACATTAAAACTTTAAATACACACAATAAGCAATCTCCTTCGAAGAGTTGTCGTTCCTTACACTCACTTTACAACTCTGCGAAAGGCTCACTGGGAAGATTTTTTTACCAAACTCGGCAGCCTTATTTTATACAGTCATAGTTTTGAACTTGAATGCTTGAGGTAAAACAAATGACAGAAATCTTCTCTATCCTTTATTGAAACCAAAGAAACTAAAGCTATTGTAAATGTAATTGGTGAACTATTTCTTTGAGTTAAAGTAAAAGTAGTTGAAAGTAGTTCCAGCCTATAACAGAGGTAAATGTAATGAGCTGATAGTGTAAGAGAGTGACAATTAAGCAAGCATTTAGCACGTACACATGCAACACTCAAAATCACAGGTTATAGAAAAAACATCAGGAATAGATGAAAAGGGAACTTTTAAAGACACCAAACACGACAAATATGAATATATTGCAGGCTCGGTTTGGTTGAGTTTGTTCGTGGGCAGTATATGGAAATGCAATTCAATTCAATTCAATTCAATTATTTTATTAGAGTCTCCTTCACATTACATATACACAACACAGTTTATACAATAAAATTATATAAATGTAGTAGTACATGCATGTGATGCAAGATACAGTAGCTTTACACCTAAACACTAAAAACATTCTATGATAAGACTAAGTAATGCACCTTAATTAAGACATATATGGATTTTAAAACAATAATGTACTCATAGTACGGCATATATCAGTTCTATTGTCAAAATTGTAAAACACTAAAATAATTGTTGTATTATTAGATTATTCTTATATACAGCTATACATTTTTACAGTTGTTATAAAACTGTCATTTATACAAGTGTTTTCTCCTTTCTTGGAGAATATTATAGCAGGTTTTGGCTGACAAATACATCAAATTCTCTTTAGTAAAAATGTAAATAAATTTCTCTAAATCTGACATGTTTTGACATTCATAATTTGTAGATAGAGTATCCAGTAATTGACATCTAATATTGGCATAGATTGGGCAATGTAGAATTACATGCATCTCATTTTGAACAGTATTTGTACAATGGAAACATGTTCTATAACAAACAGCAATATTTTCATATCTACCAGTTTCCAGACGTATTGGTGCAACTCCGCACCTAAACTTTGCAAAGGCACTTCTGTACCTAAAAGGAATGTTTCTTTCAACATAATACTCTGTTTTAAAATCTTGTTTAAAAAGCTTATAGGTTCTAAGTTTATTTCCACCTTGACCTCTGTTTCCAGTCTCTCTATTTATTAAATTTTTCCAATTAGCAATTTGTTTATCAAATATTTTACATTCTATTTCTTTCACAATACTTTTTGAGTTTCTGACATCTATACCAATCACATGTGACATATCAATATCATGGAGACATACTTTTATTCTTTTAAAACTATTCTTAACATTACAAGATTTTGCCATGTCAAACATTTTCTTATTAACTCTGGTGTCATTCATATGAATGTTTCTAAAATGCTGTCTAAATACAGATCCCCATTGCTTAACAATTGGTGGTTTCCAACCCATCTCCCCCAAAACTGCAGCATTTGACGTATACTTCCCAACGCCGAGATAAAAACGCATTGCCCGGTTCTGAACGGCATTGATACAAGAATATGACTTATCTCCCCATATAGGTGCACTGTAACTTATTATCGGCCAAACGCAAGTATCATACAGTTTTGTGAAAGTTGAATAATGGAAACCACCAAACACCTTGCTTTTGGATATAATTAGCCCTAATGCTCTTGAAGCTGACATTGCAACAGTTTTTGCTATTTCATGAAAATCTAAAAATTCATTTAAAACAACACCTAGATACTTGTAATGTGATACAATCTCTAGAGGAGCATTTGCATTATGAAATACGAAATCTGACTTTACAATACTATTAGGCCTAAAATGCATTATCTTAGATTTATCATTATTGATTTGCATTTTATTCTGTGTACACCAAACATTTAATGCATCTAATAGAATCTGTAAATCCTGAGCCGAATCTGCCAGGAGAACTACATCATCGGCAAATAACAAAATACAAACTTTTCTATCCTCTATATCAATACCTATATCCAGGTTGTTTAGATATGTCACAAGATCATTTATATATAGATTAAAGAGCATGGGGGAGAGCGGACAACCCTGCTTCAAGCCACACTTAACGTCAAACCAATCAGTGCTAAATCCGTTTAATCTCACACAGCATTTCACACTTCTGTAGAGAGACATCACAGCTTGCAGCAGGCGACCCTGCAGTCCCTCACGTCTTAATTTATCAAATAGAAGGGTTTTATCGATCGTGTCATACGCCTTTCGATAATCAATAAATGCTGCAAATGTAGATAGTTTTTTTCAGTTTTCTAGTTTCAATAACATTTGTTAATGCTTGAACATGGTCGATAGTACTCCTTCCTTTAACAAACCCGTTTTGTTCATCTTTAATAACATGCTCATCACAACACCATTTTGTAATGCGATTATTCAAAATATTACAATAAATTTTATACATTGTGGGTGCTAGTGTGATACAACGATATGACAAAGGGTCTCTAGGATCAGATGTAGATGATTTTGGTATAGGACAAATAATACCTTTAGACCAATCGTCTGGAACTTTACCAGTAATAAAACATCTATTGTAAAGACTATGTAACATTGCAATTGCTGCATCATTTTTCAGTAATTCATTAGGGTTTTCATCAATGCCCGACGATTTTCCCGATTTTGATGATAAAATACATTTAATGACTTCATCAATATGTATCATTTGATTAAAAATAGAATTATATAAAGTAATATCTTCTAATTCTACACTTATATTATCCCAGTTTATCGTAGTGTCATCCGGACTAAGAAGGCCCTGAAAATCAGTGCGCCATTTCTTAAGAACTACATCTGGGTCATTACACAAGGAACCATCAGGCAAATTAATCTCAAAAGGGATTTTCTTTAAGCGTTCGTTGCCTAACCCTATATTCCCAATTTTTTTTCCAAAATGTACCTGATGTAGAATCTACAGCTGCTTCTAATTCACTCTGAGCTTGGTTAACATGATGCCTCTTAGCACGTTGGACACTACTATCAAAATGCTTTCTTTTCTGCACAAATACATGTCTTAGATTAGACCTTTCCCTTGACTTAGACTTAAGCCATTGTTTTTCAGCTTTACACATTTCTGACCATAGAACAGTTAAGTCATCTGACCACCAGGGTTTCTTTGTTCTTAGCTTTTTCTTAGTAGCATTAGAAGTGGACAACTTAACTGTTTTATGTTTCAATTTACTGTCCATTTCATTATGAATAATATTTACAAAATCTTTATAAGCCCGATTTATACTATTTTGAGATAAAACAGAGCTTTCTAGCAGTTCAATTCTGCTAATAATTCTAGAATGAACATCTGGAGTTGACATAAAATTATCATCAATATTTTTAAAAACATACACTTCTTTGCTAGTGTTTAGTATTTTTCTATCCAGTACATTTTCTTTACAATTACCATAATTTGATAAAACATGTTTCCACTTTAATATAGAATGGTCTGGTATATCATTATTCTGAAAATTACTAAATAAATGCATAATAATGCCCGCGCCGCCTACCCCCGGGTTAAGCGCAACTCAATATTTATACCAATAAACAGAACAATTTCGAACTCATCCCAAACGATACGTGGTCTGCATTTTGTGAAATATGCATATCAGTAATTACCACATATATTCAGTAGTAATTAAAATATTATAAATACAACATAATGTTTAAGCTAGTTAAAGCGTTTGTTATAACTTGTGTTTTGTTCCTAATATCATACAAGTGGTTTTCTTTGGATATGATGTTCAAAGTACACTATGTATTCATATTATTTTCATCAATTTGCAAAGAACATGCAGAATGTTGTAGTTTAAAATTATTAGCAACATAAAAAGTAAAACAATTTGCTGCTTGGACATTAAACAAGATTCTAGGGTGAACCAACCTCACAGGTGTACCAACAGGGTCCAAGATCATAAAACTAAATCTGGAGATCAGTCTCAAATCTCAAGCATCTGATTGGCTGAAATGGCGACCAGTCGCCATTTCAGCCAATCAGATGCTTGAGATTTGAGACTGATCTCAAAACTTAGTTTTATGATCTTGGGCCCAGGTACTCATATGAACAAACAATTACAAGTTGTTTTGGTAAATGAACTCCAAACAAACACCAATTCCACAGTATTCTATGCAAAATGATATTATTCTACCTGGGAGCGAACCCGCATCACCACGGCGACATGCAGCGCCTAGCCTTGCAATTCTGTATTGCAATTGTATATCAACCAATTGAGCTAGCCGGGACAACCCCCAAAGTGGTTGATCGGATAGCCCTGATATACGTTATCATCACTGCACGACATCGTTAACGGATTCTTTTACTGATAACAGTACTTTATAAAGAGTGAAATATGCATATTCACCAGGAATAACCAAACTCTCTTCGCAAATAATAAAAAAACCAAACAAAAAACGAAAAGAGGACGGAGAGAGGAAGAGAGCATGGGTTTACAAAATTATCAATTTCAAACAAAAACAAACTATTAACGAAAACGAGAACCTGAAGGCTTACCATCTTGGAATTGTCCGTGGCAAAACAATTTGCCAACGGGTGTTTAAACCAGGTTCTAGGATAGACCAACCTCACACAGGTTCACATATGAACAAAACGTACAGATTGTTTTGGTGAATTAGCTCCAAATCACAAATCAACTCCACAATGTTGCATGCAAAAGCACTCAAACAAATTAAGCATAATAAAGAACCTATAATTTGTCAAGCAGTCTGTGGGTACTCAATGACCTTAGTAAGACCAGAGGTCCTGGAGTCAAATCAGCATGTACACGATGACATAAATAAAAGAAGAAGATCGAGCTTCTATGTTCTTTTATATGATTTCCCAAACTTCATAGATTCTAAAATCCATGTCACCTTCGTGCAACCATAACATACGACCTCAGGCCAGGAAGTATAAGCTTGGTCAGTTTATGTTATTCCTGCTATCTTGTTCTTGATTATGTAGTAGTTTTTCTATCAGGCAGCCTAGGTAGCTCAATTGGTTCTACTTTCTTCGACAATCTGGTAGATTGATAACGACTGGGTAAAGTAAACCGGGCGACAGGTGGGTCGCAAGAAAGCCGCGAGTCGCGGTCGTGTATTATCATGTGATAATGGTCATGTGATTCATCCATAATAAACAAGATGGCCGACAGGGGGAGGTCTGTCATTATTTATTTTTATACGCAAGTTTCCATTGTACACGACTCTTAATTTCTAGTGTAAACGAGGAAATGTTTCATAAAAATTTATTTGGAACTAAATCTTAACCTTAGATAACATCAGTTCTTTCTAGTCATGTTGTTTCAGTTTGGTTAGGTTATTGAATGAACAAAACTTGCCAAAAGCAAATTATGGCCTGGATTCTTTAAACTCTCACATATTAAAATTTAATTCCAATAAGCCTTACGACATACAAATATCTAACATTGATCATTTCAAAATTAGTGTCTAAACAACGAAGTAAATATTTCCATACAATCGGTCAGGTGGGTATGCGCGTATGCATGACGACATAAGCACAGGCTAGTCCTATAAATATGACGTAAATGCTTATTTATCTTTTTTTTTATTTTTTTTATTTTATGGCAATTACGACGTCATATCGCCGAACGCAGTTTTCCTGTCGCATGTTCCGACCGATTTTCAGTTGGGACAATTATATAAGTTATCTGCAAATTTACAACATGACAGGCCTATATATAGCAATATTTCATTAATATTACACTTATTCTTGCTTCAGACACAAAATTACTTACATTATCCAGTTATAATCTACGATAATCCATTTTAATTTCCACAGGGCTTTTTCAGCTAGTCTCACGGGGCCGATAATGGGCCCCATTCCCAATGCCAAATAAGGTTCATTTTTCCCAAATTCAAGAAAAAATTCCCAATTTCAAGAAAAAAATTCCCATTTCAATAAAAATAACTTTTTTGCCTATAAAATAGAAACAAAAAAGAGAACCCATATAATTACAAAATTAGTTTAACTCTTGATCAGTGATCTGTGAAACCTACATTCCTTGAATTTATGTATGCAACCTGTGTAAAACCAGTGTGTACCGTGTAAAATAAAAATTCCCAATTTGAGCAAGGGCCTTTTTCCCAAAACCCCCTGAAAAAGCCCTGTTCCACCACAGTATTTTTGTATATGCGGCTCTCAGCCGTGTAGACATTGCTCGATTCTGATTGGCTCATGCAAATCATGCATCTGTCTCATGTTATACAGTACTAATTGGCAGGGATTCTAAAATTTCAAATTCCCAATCGGACATTGGCGCCAAAATTGACTATTCCCCCATTTCCGGTTCGCACGAACAGCGCTTTCTGGTCCGCACGAACTGCGACTTCCAGTCCCTGCATTCAGTGCATTTAACTCTCCCGACCCCAGTTCATTCCTCCCTTACAACATAAATTCTCGTCGGCGATATCCTACAACCTTCCAACAGATTAATTTATGATTTTCGGGCTGTAAAGATGGAAAAATTCTTTGATCGATTTATCAGAGTGGCACGAGACGATTGAAGTTTACGGCGTCTTTGTTGTAATACACCAGCATCCCATGCATTGAAAACATGACGTAACAGTTCAAAATAATAATCTACAGCAGTGATCATAGCGATTGTGAAGTGGATTTTTTAGTTCATTGAACATGTATTAACTCTCGGAATTACGGGAGGCAAGTATTCGCTTTACGTAAATATACGTTGATTATGTCATGAATTAGTAATTCTTGAATCTAAAAGAACTTACACGAGTCTGTGTATGCAACATTTATTTCCGAGTCGGAAATAAATGTTGCGTACGTAGATTTTTTGTAAATTTAAAATTCATTTGAATCGTTATGGCCCTTAGAAGTAAGCAAGCCGGTTACTCGATTAATGTTCACATTAAGTATCTATTCATTTCAGCCTTTCAACTTTGCTGTGAATGGCAATCAATTTAACTGAAATCCGCATTGTAGAAGTTTTCTTGAATTTGCGAAACAGCATTTTTAAACGTACTTTATTTTATTCGATCGGCGGTCATTCAGAATAACGAACATGGGACTAACACTTCTTTCAATAAAATGCTGTTTTATTTGTGTACGTTAATTAATAAAATCACAGGTATCGCCACTTTTAATTCTGACATCCTGACTAGCGCAGTTCATTTGCAAATTAAACAAACCGCCCGTTGTTAAAATGAGACAGACCACATCCCGTTTCATCTTTGCCGCAGGCTTTTCACGGGACGTGTAGTCGTGGTAGTCATGGAAGCAGAGTTGTGAATTCGATAATTGACAGGTTAATAGCTGATTAAGCTGTGAAAATATGTACATGTTGGTAATTTTTGTAACAATTTATAGTCTTGTTGTTGGTGTTAACTATGACTGTAACCGAACAAAAATGATAATGATGATGATAATAATGATGATGTAGTGATGATATTTTACTCATATTCGTCTTTATAATTATATTCTTCAAAGAATTTTAGAAATGAATTTTGCCGATTTTGTTATGTAAGAAATGGTTTAAAGAACTTGTTTTAAAATGATTTATGTCTGTTTTTCTCATTCAATTTTGAACTTTCTGTTAAACCTGTTAAGACCTGTTTTGACAATATTAGAATGAACATGCAATGAAAATAGATAAAAGCGGGAGTGACATCGAGGCCCTGGTTTAGTTTATGGCACACGGTTATTGTATAGTTGTGCCAGAGGCACTGAGGCAGCATGTCACCGACCACGTACTTGTTATATCGCAATAAACAGGAAATTGCGACTGCAGCATAATAATGATTACGTTCATTGCACAAATTTTTAAATAAGGTTTAATTAATCTATATGTTTTGCAATTTTATAGAAATCCAGAGATTTTGACTATAAATCCGGAGATCCGGAGAATTAACTTAAAATCCTGAGATTTCGGATAAAATCCAGAGATTTGGCAGGCCTGTAAGCATCTATGCATACAATTAATCATATTTTAAAATGTTTTAAGTCCCAGCATTACATAATTAGTATGACTAGTTACAATATATTGCTAAATCAAATAAAATCTTTTAAAAGTTTTTGCTAATTTTAACATTTGTCTGTGTAAAACACGTTTTTGTCGGTAGGCTCTATACATTGCAATTATAGGCAACCCCTCCTGACTGAAGTACGATCGGTACCGGGAAATGGGATGAAAAGGTAATTTCCAAATCAAGAATGTAATTAGAATGAAGGTATCAATGAATGTTTGCATTACATTTGTAGTAGAATTCACAGACCTGCAGCCAAATTTCCGCCAATTTCCATTTGTAGAGTTCTCCCCAGCTCATTTTTAAGGCTATTTTATATGAAAACTGTACATCCCATACTCTTTAATTATTCTGCTGTGCAATTTGCAAGTGTAAACGAAGTAAAATATGTAAAAGTTATTTGATTTATATTTTTTTTTTGCTGTTCAGGATTTTTTTAAATTTTTTTTCAGGAGGGAAGAAGCCTTGTTTTTTATTTATGACCACAATGCTTTGAAAAAAGAGGAAGATGATCTGAAAGATGCTATTATCTTTTTTACTCCTGACTCTGTAAGTACTGATCATCAATAAGATGCATTAAAGTGTTAACAATGGAATAAGAGTACCCTTAACTCCATAGATACACCTTTATTACATGGGTGACATCTGATCAGGATCTGTACTGTTCCCTTTTTTTGTTCTTTAGGTTGCTGGCAAATTCTGATCAGACTGCACACATCTACACTGGGTTGAAGGTTATAAAACTGAGTTTGGAAACCAGTCTCAAATCTCAAGCATCTGATTGGCTGAAATGGCGACTGGTCGCCATTTCAGCCAATCAGATGCTTGAGATTTGAGACTGGTTTCCATGCTCAGTTTTATAACCTTGGGCACTGGTCGCACACAATGTAGAAATGAAATTTTGTATGGAGTAAATGGTTAATTCATTATTGATTTATTGTTACAGAAACAGATCAAACAAGCTGCTTTGTTTACTGGCAGAGCAAAGTTTCATTTGGTTAGAGTCTACTACTTTTACTAGTTGACAAGAAAAGACACCATTGATTTATTCTAGTTCATTGTTTGAACTGGTTTCAGAAAATAATTAGATTTTAAGCTTCTTTAATTAGGTGTATAGCTTTCCATTTTTATTGACAATTAAACAGTGCATAAGCAGTATTTTCCTGTGACTTTATTTCTGGTATACCCATTTCGGAAAAGGATTTTCAGAAAACCCTACCGATGGTCCATCATTTCACATTTTCTGATACAAGAAACTTGTGAAAAATGGGAATGAATACAATGCTTATTGCAACCAGTTTGCAACAGAAGTATGAAGTATAATATATTCATAGTTTCTATGAACAGTTAACTACAATGAGAATATTTGTTGTGTTTGTTTTTCAGTATACCATTGATGAACAGTGTGCACTTTGTGGACAGCTAATGGGAATGTCAGAATACCTGCTGACCACAATAAGTAACTCTGCACCATATGTCTTCAGGTTTGAGCACGAGAAATATGTCATGAAGCGAACAGGCTTTTACAGTTTTGTAAGTAGGCAATCGTAATGTTCAGTTCAAATAATTCTTGGATACCAACTAACTAGCAATTGAATAGTCCAAATGATTCAAATACAGCAAAAAGAAATTCAGCAGAGCAGATCATGTACCACCATGCTTATAAGACCACCTTTTTGCCGACCTTATAGTGGTCTTAATAGCTTGGATGTACTGTAAAGAATTTGCTTGTTGTAATGATAATGTTTTGACAGTTTTCTTGATGTTTGAAATGAAATCAGCAGCATAAAAATATACCAATTATGGAAATTTTGTTAGTATGCCCATTAAATATATTATAAGTTAATCATAACATTGTGTATGTTTTTGCTGTATTGTTGTAGGTTTTGAGAGGTGGGAGTTTTACGCCCGACTCATTACTTCACTGTCAGCTGGCAGCCCTATGCCAGACATTCATCACGTTCCATGGTAGTATTGACAGTCTTAAACTGGTAAGTCATTTATAAGATTCCAGGTATCTTGATGATAGGTGTCATGTCAAAAAGCAGTGACCAAAGGTTGGGGCAGATTGTAGGGTCTTACAACCCTCAACCCCCTCAGGTTGGGGCAGATTGTGGGGTCTTACATATAGTTAATAAGTCCATCATCTATCCCCAAACAATTTTTGTTAGTTTCATTTGTTATATTTAGACAAAAGCTATGGAAATGTGGGTATAATAGCTGTAGGATTTACATTTTAATTTTAAATAATTATAGCCTATGAATATTTAAGAATTGAAAAAAAAAGCCAATCCACCCCGTCCCACCCACCAACCAAAAAATTACATTACCCACAAAGCCTTAGGATGAAACAGGATCTTAATAAGTTATTTGATTAATAATAAATAAAATGAAATCCCTATTTCTTGCATTATTTGTTTGAACCCTCTATAGTTTCTTCATCAATATAAATTCCCATTTGAAATGAAGCCCCAGTTTTTGGACAAGTCACTTAGGGCTTTTGTCACACTGTGTTAATTTGCTCTTGTTACCTGGTAAGTTCTTCTTTAACCCTTTACTCCATACATACGTTTTTTTACGCCTGTGTGACCAGTGTAGATCCAGATCAGCTGGCACATCTATGCCATCTGATCAGGATCTGCACTGTGCTTTTTGGTCAGAAAAAAACCTAATAAATCTAACAGCAAAGAGCGCAGATCCTGATAAGATGGCAAAGATGTGCCAGTTGATCTGGATCTACACTGTTTGCCCATGCCATAAAGATGTATATATGGAGGAAAGAGTTAAACACTACTTGTTTGATGGACCAAAAACATCTTTCTTACAATCAGAAAATTGTGTTTATATTTTATTAAAATATAACAGTTAATGTTTAAACCCTTTATTTCAATGGATATGGCTTATATCCGATGTGTAACCAGTGTAGATCCATATCTGCCTGCACATTCATGCAGTCTGATCTGGATGCATGTGTGATTAAACATGTATTTATTGTGTAGAGGGTTAAATCTTCTTAACTCTTTACTCCTTATATACATGTTTTTACGCATGTGTGAACAGTGTACATCCAGATCAGCATGCACTTCTGTGCTCTCTGATCAGGATCTGCACTGTTCGCATTTTGGTCAGAATTATAGACTTAATTATATATCCTGATTAGATGGCATGGATGAGCTAACTGATCTGGATCTACATTGCTGTTCGCCCATGCAATAAAAGGTGTATATATGGAGTAAAGGGTTAATACATGTACTTCCAGAAGTTAATTATTACTGATATGTTATTACAGAGATGCAAAGATTCTCCTGGAGGCTTTCTGACAGAGCTAAGTTTGATTTGGGGAACCATTCTACAGGTATCAGAGATTCACAAAGGGGCCAGTCTATCAAAGACGTTTCAGTCGCTGCAGTCTGTTCAATTGCCAAAGGTATCAACTGCATTGTTTCTATTTTACTGACAACCATTAACCCTGTCCTCCATAGATACACCTTTACAGCCTGGGTGAACAGTTTAGATCCAGATCAGGGGACACATCCATGCCGCCTGATCAGGATCTAAACGGTTCACTTTTTTTTATTCATAAGGTTATTTCTAACCAAAATGTGACCAGTGCAGATCCTGATCAGATGGCAAGGGTGTGCTGGCAGATCTGGATCTACACTGGTTGCTCATGTGTATATATGTTGGAAAGGGTTAAGTATTGAAAGGCTAGCTAGTGGTTGGTCATTTTGGAGACTGGCTTTGTTATTAACCAGTCAAATGCTTTATATAAGAGAATGATCTAAAACTTCATTTTTTTGGTTGTCTGTACATACATTTAATAATTATGTGATTTTGTACTTAGTTGTTTATAGATTCTAGGTAACTTTTCTGAAAAAAAATTGAAAATGTTGCTGGCTGGATTGAACCTACTTCAAATAAATGACCATTTTAGAACCAGGTCAGCTTGTGTATTCATGCAGCCTGATTAGGATTTACTTTGTTTGTTTAAGTAATGAATTTATATGAGGATGTACACAAGTCTGGTTGCACATGGATATAAGTCGTATGAATGGAGTAAAGGATTAACTTCAACAGTTCAACATGGGTTATACTAGTAATTTACAGGTTCAAAATCTCATTAAGTACCCTATACAAAAATATTTAATGCTTTACCTTAATGTAATAAAGAATCAATATTAATTTTTATTTCTCGTGGGTTACATTTTTTGCGAAATTTGCATTCATGCAAATGCTTTAATTCAAGCTATTAGATATGAAGATAAAACAACTTGAATATTTTAATTTACCCTTTACCCCATATATTTGGCTGTTTTACCATGGGTATATAGTGAAGATCCAAACCAGCCAGCACACTAGAGTAAGGTATCACTGCTGAAAATGTATCACAATATTATCATGATATCTGATATGTATCGAGATATAGTATCACAATATTTTCATAGAAACACAATTAGTGCAATATAGTGAATTATGTCTTACTAAGTCCATATCAACAGAACTGCATTTCTGTTTATTGTTAAATATGAAAAACATCACTTCGACTAGAATGCATTTAATTTTGCTAGATAGATCAGTTATGTAGGCAGTATGTAAGTAAACAATCTGGACAGGAATTACTAAATAATAATAGTATCATCCTGTATCAATACATCATCATTGTTTTGTGATACTGTATCATGCAGGCAGTTATCACGATTCACTGATGCATCGTTGATATCGGCACATCTCTACAGCACATCCGTGTGATCTGATCAGGATCTTCACTGTTTGTTTTTAGATTCAGGTTAATTCTGACCAAGAAGTAAACAGCGTATAATCTGATGAGATGGCATAGATGTGCCATCTGATTAGGATATGCAGTTTTCGCATATGAAAGAAAGCCCAGTGTATGGAGTAAAGGGTTAAATTTGTTAAAACTAACCGAATCGCATGATCTACTGTTACAGAGTGGAGCACACTTGTTTCTTCAAGCTTCACATTTGTTACAGTCAAGTCAAAGAAGACCCTATGTTCTGGCTGGTACTATTCTCTACAGAAATGGGTATGCCATTCAATAACTGTAATTGCACATGTTTACAGATGTTGAACTTTTAAGAAACTAGGCACTTAATATAAGTCTTTAATAAAGTATTTTAAGACGGTTTATATACCTGTGTGTCATTATTAAACTTCTAACTACATTGTTTCCCATAAACATAATTGATTTTACTCACCACATTTGTTTCATATGCATCACAAATAGTTTGAAAGATTTGTAGTTTGAATGAGTTTTTGTACTTTAACCCTTAACTCCCACGGAATAAGACTTTTATCAAAAATACAAGTGTAGCCTGCAAATCATTGTAGTATGATCTGGAACCACACTGTTTGCTTCATGATCACAAACAATCTAATGAATCTGTAAGTGTACCATGTTGATTCTGATGTGCCATTGGACCTTGATAAACACTGGTCATAGAACGGTCGCATTGAATAAAGGGTTAGTGAGATTTGTTTCTGTTGCAGGGTGTTAAGTACCCAGCTGCCACCTAAGCTGACCAAACATCTGACCTACCTTCAGAACCAGGTAAATCTAGGGATGTCTATAAATGTGATTTTTCATTAGTCTGTACTAATTTGTAGATTTGTTGGCCAGTTAAGCTATGAATTAAAACCGTCCTGTGAAACAAGCCTTAACTTTACATTTAATCTGCTTAAATTACATAATAATTAGGGGAATCAATTAGTATAGTTAGTGATAAAACATAACTTACATTTTATATTTTTGAAAGGTATCATTATAAAGGTTTAAATAACACTAGATATTTTGGGAATGCATCAATATTTATTTAAAAATAACATTTTATATCTTTTTTTTCAGATTATTGTTAACTTCATCATTGTTAACTTTTAATAGCTTTATTGGGAAATCATCATAATGAAATAACTAATATGATTACTGTGGTATCATTATATTTCGCAGTGGTTTAATTTTCGCATATATCATGCTAGGGTAAATGTGCAAAATCAAACCATCGAATATCTAGCCCTATTAAAATAATACAAGTGTGCAAATTTAAGCCCTCGTGAAAATGTCACTTTTGTCATTTGCGCAAAATTTGATCCCTGCAAAATTAAATGATACAACAGTATATGATATGTTTTGGTAAATCGTCATAGATAAGTTACCAATTACATCACATGATATATTTTAGGACTGCATCACTATTTAGTTAACAGTAGAAGTTTATGTATTTTGGAGATTTCATTATTTACATTCTGATTATTTAATAGTAATTTACTTTAACTTAACAATAAATTATATGATATTTTTCGGGAAATTGTCATAAAAAGTTAGCAGTTACATGTACATCATATGATATATTTGGGACTGGATCATTATCTTTAAGTTATTATGTTACATTTTCAGGTTCCTCATATTGTCAGGAAAACAGGTAATTACTCCTTACTTACTGACTTGTAATGTATCTTGTATAATTGTGTTAACTGGTTTGTTGCTGGCATAAATTTGAAGGTCACTACATCACAGTATTCATACACAGTTAACTGTTTTAGTGTACATTATTTCAAGCTGACTTTGGTATAATTTAGATTTTTATGTGCACCTGTGGGAATTTCTTAAGAAAGTGAAAGCACTTTAACCCTTTGCTCCATATGTATGTGTTTTATTGCATGTGCGACCAGTGTTGATCTAAATCGGCCAGAACATCTGTGCCTTTTGATCTGAATCTACACTGGTCACTTCTTGATCTGAAATAACTTAATGAATCAAAATGAACAGTGAAGATCCTGATTAAACAGCACAAATGTGCCGGCTGATGTGTAAGTAAAAGATGCAGTCCAACATCGACAGAGAGTTATTTATTTACCAATGCTCCTTTCTGTGTGGCATCAGATCTTTATTTTAAAACATGACTCTGAGATTTGTTACATCTGTTCTATGTGGAAAGTTGTTACCTTATAGAACAGTTTTCATACAGACACTGCAGCATGTTTATTTAACTGATGTGCAATACATAATGATTCGGAGATGTTTGCACAAGTATTAGATACTGTGAATTCATTAATATTTGTGGTATGCCCATTTTGATTTCATGTGAGGTCATTCCATGATTATAAAGCCCCCATGAAATGGGTATTTACACATTCAAAATCTTTTAATAACCCACAAAAATGCTATTTTACAAAAAAGATCACGAATTAGATGCTCTCCATTATAAATGTACTTCATCATCTTAGTGCAAAACAGTTTCAGTAGCAATGAAGTAAGAGGGAGTTTGCACTAAGTTGATTGGCAGTGTACAATAATCCATAAAGAAATTTTTTTTTCCTTTCTAGAATGTGACTTGCCAGTTGGTTGTCGGATCATAACAGTGTTTCTCACAGATGAAGAGCTGTCAGAGATAGCCCCTCTAGAAGCCCTTGCTAGACGCCACTGCAAATTAACAGACTTTAGTGTAGGTCGCCAAAAGGAAGATCACTCCATGCTAACCAGTAAATCACCCAAACATCCCAGGTCACCTGTCAAACGGAGACTGACATGTCCCAATTTATCTTTACCAAACAATATGCACAAACCAAACTCCATTTCACAAAAAGCTCTTAGTTCATTCCTTTCAAGTGTAACTGAACCAAGGAAACTCTTCAGTACAAAACAAGGTTCAGTTGCTGTGGAGAAGAGTTCGTGGACAGGAAATTCTAAACTCTCACTTTCTAGTGTTCCAATTGTAGAATGCCGTAGCGGGGAATCACCTGTAGAAAGTGATGCTGAAATGCTCTATGACAAAGCTAATGAAGCATACTTCTCTAATAATCATTCAGCCAACACACATGCGATTAAAAAGTTGATAAGTAGACAGAATATTCTTCCAAGTGAAATAAAGACATACCAGCAGATTGAAGTACAAACACACAATGATAATGAAGAAAGTGAGTCTGAACCAGAAACTGAAGAGATTACAAGTGACACACATAACAAACAAACTTCATCATCTAGAGTTTCCAATAATACTTTTGAGAAAACTGTAGAAACTCAAACATCTGATGATACAATGGAAACTGACAGAAATGTGGATGCAAACCCTGATGGTTTGACAGTTAACCCAAGAGAAATATGTGATAAACATGATGACAAAGCCACAAGAGGTTTTGAAGAGAATGACTTGGTTGAGAGACCTACTAAACAGGAAAATTCTCTTGATCTGGATAATGGTGGAAAGGAGAAAAACTTCAACCAAGATGAAGCAAATATTACTGAAAACAGAATACAAAATGAAGAATTGTCTCGTCTTGTTATGCATCAGACACATATTGAAAATGAAAGCAGTATGAGTATAGACAGTAATTCAATTGATACAAATCCAAAAGATATTATTGAGACCAGCCAGGATAGATCAGATGCCAGTAACACAAATGAATCTGTTAGTACTAAAGATCTGAAGAAAGAGTCCAAGCTTAGTCCAGATAGTAGGAATGCCAAAGTAATAGAAAATACAGCTTCAGCATTAGAGAGCAAAATGTCAGGTGTTGAAACAGAAAATGTTGAAGAAGGTGTCTCTATTAGTGATCTTGAAAATAATAGTGCTGAAGAGGAGGATTTGGATAGTTTTGACACTGGAGATATGACATTAGCCAGGACTAAGGGTTTATATGCAAAACCTAAAGAAAAGGTTGTGAAGGGAATTAAAAGTAAAATAGAGAGTAGTAGTAACTCTTCTTTATCAAATGAGTCTTATGAGAAAGAGAATAAATTGGATAATTCTGGAATTCTGATGTCAAATTCATCAGAGGAAGGTGCCAAGACAAGATACTATGATAAGATAGCTGATGAAGAGACCACAGTCCTTGATAAGGATAAAAACCATACTGTACATAAACATGTTGCTGCAGTGCATGTGGAGCCAGGTGGGGAAACCATTTCTGTAAATAACAGTAATGATAAGAATAATGACCAGATTAGAATATCTTCTGATGAAAATGAAGCTAATTCTAATTCTAGTTTATTAAAATCATCAAACAGTGATATTGTAACAAAATCAGAAACTGACTCTCCTTTAATAAGGTCTGAAGAAAAATTGACATCTAGGAAAATTGAAGGTAGGACAGATGACCGTGGTTCCTTAGAAAATGATATAATACGTAAAAACGTTGACAAAGGCAAAGAAAATATTGATCCTAATATGCATATTGCTAAACGATTGTCTTCAGACTCACAAAAATATGAATCAGAAATAGAAACTGAAGATGAAAGTGTTTCCATAGCAACCATAGAACCTTGTATAAACTGCCTAGAATTGACAGCACAGTCATCCAGCCACAAACCAGGCACTAGTGTTATAAGGTGTACAGAGTGTGTGGCTCTGTTCAACAAACAGCGAGTGTTTGGGGTAATCCAGGATGACCAGGAAATTATTGACTTCAAAGACTCAAGAGACAGGTGAATTTTAATTACCGGATTATGGCTATTGTGAAGCTGGGGTGTGGAAAACAGCTGATCTAAAATATTTTCAATTAGGTTTTAACTTCTGACATTTTTAAGTTTTGTTTGATGGCTTTTACCAGACCGTTATCAATTCATTATAACCCTTGCTAAATGGTGGAGATTTCAAAATTCCATTGTCTTTTATTTTGCCCTTTCTCGTCTAATTCAAAAACATTTTGCACAATCGTTCACAAAAATTACTGTGCAAATGATTTCGAGCAAAATAGTTTTGAGGAATATAACCTGTTGTATCATTCAAGCCTTTATATTTTAAGTCAAGATCTCCATTAATGAAATAGACTTCACCCGTTTAACTTCCAGTCTATAAGTAGGTCATGCACGAGATATTGTCATATGACTAAGAACAAATGTTCACCTTTTCATGAAATCATCCCATGTACAAGAGAACATGTTTTTAGTTTTAAAGCTTAAGTTCAATTTTTCTGTTATTAAAAAATATACTTTCTTCTAATATAAACTTTATATGAACAGAGTTATATTGAATGAAGACAAATGGTCAACATATGGAAACATTTCGAGCACAATATTAAAACCATATTTTTAAGGACAAGGTCGCTGTTCCTTAACATTTCCAGGATTTTCATCTCAAGTTCAGATATGTATGGTATTATTTCAGATACTAGTTTTACAACAGGCACAAATGTTCAGAGTATCAAGAACATATGTTTTGTGCAACATAAAAGCCTTTCATGGTCAATGTCACAGTGACAGAAAATAAAAACTGAACACTTGTTTTGTGTAGTTTCCAAGTCAGTTGTTACCATATCATGATATGTCCATCCACGGTAATAATTTAATGATGTCAACAAATTAGGCTTACTGGTATAACAAAGTTAATTAAGTTCACATGCTGGAGCTAATTATTAAATTAATGACAAGTGTTTGCTGTTTGATAAAAACCTTTTCTTGCCAAATACAATTCCCCTCTCAAATGTAATGAAAATGACTGGTATTCTGAGACAGATAAGTTAACCATTAACTCCTGCTTTATAGACTATTAGGTTTGGAGGGTAAATCACAGTTGACTTCTCCATAAAATTGTTAAAGTTCTCCCTGTCTTGGCAACATAAGCCAATCTCTGAATTATGAGATACAACTTTTATTGCATGGGTGAACACTGAACAGTGTAGAACAGTGTAGATCATTATCAGCAGGCACATATGTGCCATCTGATTGGAATCTACACTGTTAGCTTTTAGATTCATTAGATTATTTCTGACCAAGAAGCAGTGTTAATCCAGATCAGATGGTATAGACTTGCTGGCTTATCTGGATCTACACTGGTCGCACATGCTATAAAACTGCAAATGCAATAAATCCTGTATATATGGAGTAAGGTTTAAGAAAGATTTATGCCTGCTTCTATCATAGGTATGATTCCGGCAATGAGACAGAAGGTCAAGGACAACTGTTTACAGCAAGAAGAGGGTCAGAGCAGGAAGGGAAGTTTTTATCCTCGCTGAGCAGTGATGTTTCTACCGACAGTACCATATCTCGATACTGGACCTACGAGATGGAAGGGTTGAATGATGTCACATTGTATGTACAGTGTCACTCGGACATATCTCTGCTCCTGTTGATGGAGAACCCAGAACATTACCAGGAGGATCTATTCCATGCCTTGGTATGTTTTCATTTGTCTCTTGGTATATCACTTTAGCTGTAAAACTACTTTTAACCCTTTAATGTATAAATACACCTTTATTGCTAGGGCAAACAGTTTAGATCCAGAGCAGCCTGCACATCCGTAGGATCTAAACTGTTCGCTTTTTGATTCATTAGGTTATTTTTGACCAAAATGCGACCAGTGCAGATCCTGATCAGACGGTAATGGTTGCACATGCATAAAAATTTCAATATATCAAGGAAAGGGTCACTCTTTGGTCAGAAATTAACCTAACAAATCTAAAAGCAAACAGTGTTGATCCTTATCAGACAGCATGGGTGTGTGGGCAGATTTGGATTTACACTGTTAGCATATGCAATAAAACCCAGGAATGGAATGGAATGGGAATGAAATGGAATAGTTTATTAATCCAATCAAGGATCATTTACAATGACATATATAATCATTATAATAAAACATAATGACAAGTATCAACAAAACAGACATATTAAATAAGGATGTTAATGTAAATAAAGCTTAATAGATATTGGAGTAAAGGGTTGATAACATCTTATCAAAATTGTTTTGTACGAGGGTTGATCAGAAAGTTCGTAGAATGGACATTTAAAATTTTAATATGATATAGCCCGATATCTCATGAACAAAATCTGAAAAAATCATAACAATATCATAACAAATATAAAATCTATATCAGAAATAGCAAATACAATAAACTCGACCCGGAGCACCCAGGGGTTACATAAACGTCGCGAAATCAACGTCGCGTCAACCTTTCACAACCGCAAATGTCATAGGATTTACTACAACTTTTCAATAAAGTCACCCTGAAACTGTATACATCTCTGATGTCTGTGAATCCACGCAGAGAACACGTTCCGGTACCAAGTCTCGTTGAAGTTGGCGATAATCTCGTGCAACGCCTGTCGCAGTTCCCGTAAGCTGCTGTAACGGTTACCTCGCAATCTGGACTTCACCTGCAGAGACAATTGCATAACAGTCATTTTACCACGTACCTGAGATATCAATAGTTTATATTGACGATTCCTAAGGCGATTCCCGTTCCATCAACTACATCTCTAATAGTGCACCGACGGTCTTCTTCAATGAACGTCTTCACTGACGCCACTAACGTCGGCGTAATAACGGATGGTCTTCCTGAGCGTGCATCATCGCTTATGTTTGATCTGCCATCCTTGAAGCGTTTAAACCACTTGAAAACAGTAGCTTTCTTCATATCTTTGGTGTGTTGAGCCCTCTGCATAGTATTATACGTTTCTGTGGCTGAATATCCTAAATTGAAGCAAAATTTTACTGCCGCTCATGATTCTTCATTTTCTGGAAGTACACTGCGAACTCTTTATAACGCGCTTCGTTTAGATCCGCGCTCCATTATAACGCGGTCGTCCGTGGATCCCCTATTTTTTTTCTTAGTCCATATTTTACCATGAAACGGCAAAAAATCAAAACCGGAAGTCATTTTTTATCGTAAAACGGCAAATAAATCGAAACCGGAAGTCACAATTGTAACATGTACATAAGTGACGCACACATTTTATCCCTAAAACAACCTTGTTTTAACACCTTTCCCAGTGACAGATATCAGCCCGAGGCAAACTTGTGAATGCTTACTTACTGTTTATCATTGATCCATTACTAAATTCGATTGTCCCTATAATTATCACATAATCCGAACAATTCAGAGAGAAACAAAAAAATATTCCCAGTCATGTTTTAAACCTGTCGGTAGTTCATTGATGTACATTTTGCTTTGATCCGCCTTCCTGTTAATTTCATGGATGTTGCATTTTTTTTACTATGGAGGTAAACAGCGATAATATCTGTCAATGAAATGTGACTTCAAAGAAAAATGTCGGCTCGTATCGACACTGTGATGTTTTGTCGGCTCTGCTATGAAATCGTTTGATCTGCAAGAAGTGTGTACGAGACATTTGGCATTTTTTTAGCTGGTTTAAGTTGGTTGATGATGCAATAATACTGAAATATTATACTGGAGATAAAATTAGGAGGTAATTTATAAATTATGGAATATGTTCACGATGGTTAGTGTTTAAATATTTATTTTACATTTACGTTGAACTTCGTGAATGTCAGTTTGTGTCATAAAAAAAATATTTCTGCAGGCATCTAAACAAACTAGATATACGGTCTTGAATTCCATTACAATAACTTAAGGCCGATCCGATTTTGATCTTGGTGTTATTAGTCAGTCTCTTGCCGTTTTGCTTTTTTATTTGAACTTTTGGTAATTGTATGTCTTGTAAGAAATATTATTTGTCGAGTACAGTGTGGGGAATCATGACGTTATGTGGAATTATGCATAATCTCGTTAGTTGTGTATTAGGTAGTATATTTGCGCGAGAAAATCGGGTCATGTATTTTTCGCGGGAAAATCGGGACATGTATTTTGCGCGGGAAAATATAACGCGGTTTCACTTATTAACGCGGTCGGGATGATGGACCCGCTATACCGCGTTATAAAGAGTCTGCAGTGTACCATAATGGACGTTGTGTGTGAACGATGCGTGTCACTGAAATGTACATTGAATGCGTTGTATACATCGCATGACGTCAGAATCAACGTGAAAAAAATTAGTTGTTGTCACGTCAATAGCAGACAATATTTCGCGGAATTTCGCAAAAAAAACAAGGGTCAAAGTCGTGCCAGGTGATACTTACATTGCTTTAAAATTTGGCGTGCTCCAGGGTAACGTTGGGTGGTGATTATAAATATTCATAAAAATGAAACTAATTGTTCGATTTTAAAAATTTCTGGTTAAAATATTTAAAATAAATGGAAAGATATTTGTTTAAAAATTGAAGCGCATAGAACGTCATATATAGAAGTTATAGCACCATTCTACGAACTTTCTGATCAACCCTCGTATTTTCTTTTGTTTTTTCCTGTAATATCTTATAACCATTCATGTCTTAGCATGATCTTACTGATGTCTTCTCATATATAGTTGAACCTGCCTTAGCAGCCACCTACATTCAGCAACATCCTGTCTTAAACAGCCAGTTTTAATATATCCTAAACTGAAATTTTGTTCTAATTTTGACCTGTCTTTAACAGCCATCTGTGTTAAGCAGCCACTTTTGGTCATTCCTTTGGGTGGCTGCTTACTGGTAATACAGGTTTGACTGTAAATAATTTATATCTTGATAAAATTTTCTAGGCTGAGTAGATTTTATGTGCATTTTCTCTCTGTTAGTGTCCTGTTGAAAATAAGACTGATTTAGAAAATCAAAAAAACACTTATGACACTTGATGTACAGCTCATTTATGCAATATATAAGTATATGTAAAATTTAACTAAGGGTTAAATATAACACTGTGTATCAATGTTTATGTTATACATGTGTATATTGTAGTGGAAAGGATCCCTCGCTCAGCTGGCAGATCTCGACTTCTATATTAAAGAGTGTATGGAGAACTCGGAGGGTGGGACTACACATGACAGAGACACCTATAGATTTCTCAAATATGATTCCTATGCTTCTGAACTTAAAGGTATGTTCTGTAATATTATAAATTAAGCACAGAATTTATATTTGTTTTCTTATTTTTATACATTTAAGTGCTAGGCACAACTTGGAATAATGATAGTATTATTTCATGGTAAAGGTTGTCCATCTGTCTATCTAGTAAACATTGGGGTTTCCTATGAAACCTGATGAACCTGATAAACAGACAGATCTACAGTCGCCAAACCTGGCTCTACACTGTTTTCAATTCAGTTAGGCAATTAAGTCATTAAAATACCTTTAGAGCACTGAATCAACTTGTTCAGATTGACAGAATTCCAATTTCAATACATTAATTCAGTGAGGTAGGGGTATGACACTTAACCATTGACATATGTATTACAGGTACAATAGAGGATCCTCATCATGACAGAAGAAGTGTTAATCTACACCAGACTGTGTCCTGTATTCACACAGAGTTCCAGGAAAATACCTGCCTCTCGGATGTCATGCTCAGGTAATGTCTAATGTTATGCTCAGGTGATGTCTAATGTTATGCTCAGGTAATGTTTAATCTTATGCTCAGGTAATGTCTATTGCACAAAAAGAAAGACATTGTTCCACAAATGCTGTCTTAGGGGGGAAAACATCCCTTGGCTGATGTGGAAAAATCACTGTCTGTTGAAATAGGAAATTTTTCAAAATCTGATGCTTACTTCTCGTTCGTATCTTGCAAAATTTTCTGCTCAAATCCAATATTTATAAAGAATGCTCACTTAACAAAAATTGAACAGCTCTATTATTTTACAGTTATTTGCATGGATTGGTTAATTGGTTGTTAATGCTGAGCACATTTCAGTGCCTAAATATAGCTTCAGGACTTTTAAAGTTGTTTGAAGAATGTATTTTGAGACCTTATTGTTTGTAATTTTTCATTTAATGTTTTCATTTGTCTGGGAATAAAATGTTAGGATGACAGATTTCTTTTTGTTGGAAAATTTCAGTTACTGCATTTTCCACTATCCAACAAAAACTAGGGATCATAATTATTTTCCCTTTATGCTACAGGATTATAAGATTGTCTTTAAGTTAAAAAAAAAATAAGAAATCAGTTATTAGTCAATTAATGTTTAATTGGGATATGAAAAAAAATTGAAATGTTTAAAGTTAGGGTATTTTGTTGAGCTTCACACACTTTTAACCAAATTATTTGTCTTACCCTTAATAAATGCCTTAAAATATTTATTTTAATAAAGATGCATGACATTGAGTTACATTATTTAGTGGAACGGTAAAGATCACAGTAAGGGTTCAGTATTCTTAATATGATCAAATGTGTACATTCTTCACCATAATTTATAATTTTGCAACTGATGTAGAAATCTCGTCCAAAGTGTGTCGGATATAAGAACAATGGCCCTACCCTATGAGGTCAAGAACTCTGTGATTAAAAGTAAACATTTTAAAAAATGTTGTCAGGGTATTAATTACAACCATTACAGTCAAACTGTAGACAATGATTGGCAAAGTTGATGATTGTCATGTTCACAAGCCATGACCTTGGGTGGGTGCCTGAAGGTCAGGGTTATAACACTGACCTCTCAAATAAAAAAATAATTTTTTTGTTATTCAGACATGATCTATATCTATCTTAACAGAATGTAGTAAAGCACCTCATAAAGTAGACCCCACTTACGTCCCACTTTAAAAAATGCAAAGCTAGCAGAAGAGAGATGACCACACCAAAGTTTGATAATAATATTTGATACAGGATTCAGAAAAAAGATTTATGATTAGATTAATGTGAAATAACCAATTTGGCTGTGGATACAGCTGCCTTTGACTGGTTCTGGTTGCACATGTTGTTATTTGTAATTCTCTTCCAGGTCCCATTTCAACAGCTGTTACGGCCATGCTAACGAGGTAGAAGAGACTTACTTCCAACCTGAGCTGCAGCAAAGGGTCATATCTGGTTTCCCAACTCCTAAAGATCCTGTGTTCAATTTAGATGCTTTAGCCAAGCAAAAGCTTGCAAAAGATAAACATATTTCATTACTGTGATAACATTTCTCATTACTGTGATAAAAATCCAGAGAAATTCTGATGCCTATAGATAGATAGATAGATTTATTCAGGTAAAATGAATACATGTCATAAAGCAAATACAAATTCAATGTCAACATATACCAGATACATGTGAACATTAAAATGCATAGTAGATGACATATAATCGATACCAAGGATAACACAAAAAGAAGGCATGAAACCGACTTATTTCCATTGTGGTCCCTAGGATTGATCATATGACACCAGAAAGGCAAATTAAAATTAAAACTAAAATTATTGCACATAACCATTAAATTTGCCTACACTGTCAGCACAGCTTAGGGAGTCTAAAATGATCAAACCAGTCTAGAAACTCTATCATATGATAGGCCAGTTTTGAGACTACATTCCACTTAGCCAATAGGATTTTTTTACCATTGATGTTTGTTGATAAAAAATCTTCCTAGAAGCAACTGTTTCTTCTTACTGTGATAATGTTTACTATTTTAGAGCATTTTTGTACTGCATGTACATTTTCTATGAAACTGTTGCTTTTTTTTAACACTGTAGGATACTAAAGACCAAGATTATAAACCTGAAACCAATCTCAGTTCTCAAGCTTCTCAATTGTCAATTCTAAGATTGTTCACTATTTCAACCAATCAGATTGCTGAATTCTGAGATTGTTCACTATTTCAACCAATCAGATTGCTGAATTCTGAGATTGTTCACTATTTCAACCAATCAGATTGCTGAATTCTGAGATTGGTCTTCATCTTATTTCTTTAACCTTGGCCCCAGTTTTCAATGTCAATTCTGGGATCTCTAATGCAACTTTTGGACATTCCTAAACACTTGCCTAAAACAAATACTTGCCTAAAACAAATAAGTCTGATTGAGAACCTATACATTTAGGTCACATTCTGTACATGAAACATTGAAGGTCAGCTATAAAACCTGTGTCCATTACTGGTACCAGTATTTACTCACTGGATATTTTTCATTGATAGTTGGCATATAAAGGTGCTATGTAAGAACACAAATGTTTAATGTGTCAATGTATTGTGTCCATTTATTTTGCAGTATTTTATTAACTTAAACATTAATCTCAAACAACTGTTGTTAATTTTGTGTTCATGGAAACATAGAAATAAACTTTTTGTTGCATTATATGCAAAACAAAATAATCATTTCAGATAATAGAACTGAATCATTCACCTACTTGTATCTCTGTTACCACATGAGATTAATTGGAAACTTTATTGATGCCTTAACTCTTTACTCAATAGATTCACCTTTTATCACAAGGGTGAACAGTGTAGATCCAGATTGGCTTGCACATCTTTGCCATCTGATCTGAATCTACAATGTTCATCTCTTAGTCAGAAATAAACTAATGAATCTTACATTAAACAGTTTAGATCCTGATCAGATGGCACAAATGTTTCTTATAAATTGATTTTTTTTTATTTCATTTTGTGTTTAGGTCAAAAGGTTAGTGCAATCATTTTGAACATAAAGAAAGGGAAGCTGTTATTAATAAGCTACTCATAACTAAGATTTTTGTCGTCACTTTCAAATTGTTAACACTCAAATTGAAAAAAATGTTGAGTCAGTTATAATTTAGTAGTTTAATGGTAAGGGTAAATTAAGGAGAGCTGAAGTCAAAGTGCATTTGATGGTAAAAATGTTTGTTCATATGATGTTGATCACTAGGTAACAGTTGAATGGTGCTTATTGTAGATAGATATTTATGTTAATGATCAAAATTTATAGTCCATTAATTTATTATGAGACCTATTTGATAGCAAAAGATTTATACATACAAATTATGTTTTTATTTTAAAAACTGTGCAAGTGCAAAGTAAATAAATCTTAAAATTATATTAGCATTGATGTTTCTTTTTTGTTTGTAATTTTGGTTTCTGCTGAACTCAAAGATCTGTTACTCTTCACTCCATGGGATATGGCTGTTTTTCATGGACAAACAGTGTAGATCCAGATTTGTTTTTGATGCATTAGGTTATTTCTTACCAAGAAGCAAACAGTGCAGATCCTGATCAGACTTCACAGACGGGCCAGCTGATCTTGATCTGCACTGTTCATACATGTGATGAACCGATATATTTTGAGTGAAGTGTTAAGAAAGATGACAGAAATAAATACCAGGCTTTTTATTGTCAAAATTAAAGGATTGGGCAAGTACATAATGGCTATAAGGACTACAGACTGAGTCACCAGTCACATGAGATAAAGCTCACCATCCATGTATTGTAAGCTTGAAGGACTACATTGAGCTGCTGGTCACACAAGACGAAGCACACAATCTTTGTACTGCTAGCTTGAAAGACTCCATACCGAACAACTTGTCATGTGAGACGGACCTAACACTCTGTGTATTGCTAACTTGAAGGACTTGTGAGACTGAGCTCAGAATCCAGTTATTGTTGGCTTGAAGGACTCTATACGGAGCAACCGTTCATTTGAGACAGCTCACAGCCATTGTATTTTTAAATTGAAAGACTTCATACCAAAAAACTAAGCTAAAGATCAGTGGGAAATAGACTTGTAGTTTTTGTTATGATACATTTTATATTATCAGTTGATGTTAGCCCAACTATTTGTGCACAACAAGGGCTTTTCTATATATGTGATGGTCACCCTTCGCAAAGGACAGATATCTATAAAAAGTCTGTATGATAATGGGTCTGTGCTTGCAGTCGAATTATTGAGACTACAGTTGATGTATGATCAAATAATCATTGAATATAGTTCTATACCCCTGTGTTTTTCTTAGTCTACTGATTCATGTGAATGAGTCTACTGATTCATGTGAATGGCTAACAAACAAAAATCATAGCAATACCAAGGACATCAAATGATTTAAATAAGTTGTATTTCTCGATATTGGAGGACGAGAGGTTTCGCTTAAGTCTACTAGTCGCCCATGGATCGTACTCCTGGCTTTACACCTGTCCGATACTTTCACTTAGGTGATTGATACAGCATATCAAGCGCCTAGTGATAAAAATGGAGACGAAAAATAACGATTTACGATTTTGCTTTGCGATTATCAACAATATTCCGTCAGAATATCACTCTAGTGATTTAAGAAACTACTTTTCACAATTTATTGAATCTGGGGGATTTGACTGTTTTCATTTTAGACACAGACCGGAGGTAAAATCAACAGATGTATCGGGGGAAAATGACCAAAACATGCAAAAGAAGAAGACCAGCACAACATGTTGTGTTGTGCGAATTAAGAACGAAATGATTGACAGTTTTGTAAAAATGTACAACAGAAAGCATTGGATAAGTAAGAGTGAAGAAGTTATGTCGAGTATTTGCTGCATATCCAGGGTCAAAGAACCAGAACAAATTGGTAGGTGCCAACCCACGACAGCGTCCTAGCCCAACTAGTAGGCTAAAAATAAGACCTGACATAACTTTTTTATCATTTTTTGATTTTCTTGTTACGTCAGGTCTTATAGTTTTACGTAAGTTCGCTATGGCAGACAGCGACAAAGAATTTTGTCGCTGATATTATGGTCATTTAAGGTGGTATCGTTTGTCACAATATTCTGTTAAAGTGGGGAGGAGTGTGGTGACCTATTTTCATAAAATTCATGTTATTTAATAATTATAAATCTTCTTATTACTTCAGATATCAATTATAGGGCATATACATGTTACAGGTCAATCAGGAATTATTAATAAATTAGAAATATGAAACAATTTTTTCTCACTGAGTGTAGCCTTATTGCCGGGAGTCCAAACTTCCAAATTATCCACTATAGTATTAAACTACAGTCACAGGAAGGTTGTCTATAATAAGGTTAACAATGTCTTAGAATTTAGTTCAATAAACTTTACTAGAACAATAGCAAAACATGTTTCTCCCTAGTGACTACAAAAGGAAAATTTGACATTCATGTTTCCATTGTTTATAACTATTGTTCTAGTAAAGTTTATCGACCTAAACTCTAAGACATTGTTAACCTTGATATAGACAACCTTCCTGTGACTGTAGTTTAATACTATAGTGGATAATTTGGAAGTTTGGACTCCCGGCAATAAGGCTACACTCAGTGACAAAAATTGTTTCATATTTCTAATTTTTTATAATTCCTGATTGACCTGTAACATGTATATGCCCTATAATTGATATCTGAAGTAATAAGAAGATTTATAATTATTAAATAAGATGAATTTTATGAAAATAGGTCACCACACTCCTCCCCACTTTAACAGAATATTGTGACAAACGATACCACCTTAAGCTAACAAAGCTTGATATATCTCATAGAAAACAACTTCTATCAATACAATACCCCCTAATCTTTGAAATACAACCAAAGATATACACCACACTAACTTGTCATAAGAGAATTTTAATGTAATTTATTGTCAACATAAGTTTTCCAGGAAACAGCTTTCAATTGTAATCCAAAGTATCAAAGGTGCTCCGAGTGAAGTTAATAGAGCAATATTAGAAAAAATGTTAATGAACGAAATATTATAGGGCATGCTGTTTTTGGATAAATATCTTTATTTCATCTGAATTTGTTTTTGACATATTTTTTTTTCAAATAATATATTTATTTTATGATTTATATCATTTCACAAAAGAACATATAAACCATGAACTATGCCTTGCAGAAGACTAGTAACAATAAAATTTCGTCTAAATTTTCGTACATTATAACAATGGCAGACTTTGGTAAACAGTTAGGGGATGCACACACATAAAATCAGTTAATGGTGAGATTAATTTTTGTTTGTATGTATTATTGGACCAATAATATTGGTACAGAATGATTAACTTAAAGGATGACCATTGTTTTGAGGCATTTATTGGTTGTTATTGTCTAGTTTACAAATGCTACATGAATTGAAACAGGAACGTTTAGACTACATGCTTGAAAGTAAAGGGCAAAATATAAAATGGCAAGCATGAAGTCTAAAGTATTTGGACGGGATTTCCCGGACGTGGGAATTCCCACTGGGATTTCCCGGTAATTCCCATCCTGGGAAATACCCCAAATTTAGCAAAAATGGGAAATAGTGGGAAACACTAAATTTTATTGTGAAGAAAACATGAGTACAAAAGTGAATATCAGCAAATACATTGCAAATATTGGAAAATATAATAATATTACTTGCAATACATAACATAAAGAGCAATGGCATTATGTCACTACATTATTTTTCATATATTTACACTTTCAGAGTCATAATATTGTAAGTTTTTATCACAAGACTGAGCACCCGTAACTTTTAATTTTTTGCCACAACTTTACCAGTCAATATCTTCCTTACCACGAAGCATACGATAACAACAGACCAGCTTTGCCGCCTTCTGAAGACCTAGTCTATTTCGAATTTGTGTTTGGATTGTACCAAAGTCAAAGTATTTCCCACTATTTCCCGGGAATTCCCCGTATTTCCCGGGAAATCCCTGTAATTACCGCCGTCCTGGGAAATACTAGTATTTCCCACTTAAATGCCAACCCTGACTATAGCCCAACAAGAGCTTTTCTATATTGATGTCTGCCCGTTGTGGCATGTGTGCCACTTACAATATTTTAAAACATATGCAATAACTGCCTTCCAAAATGTTTATTAATTTTCATAAAAAAAATGAAATAGAATATGTTTTACGCATAACAGCTATGTTGTTATACATATACGTACATCCCTGACTGATTGTACGAAGGTATGGCTTCCAGTATTTTCGAGTCACTGTCCCTGTCAATACTCCCCAAGTGGTCAATACTGGTTTATTGAACTTTTTTACAAGATTTTTATAATTTAAGAAAGGAAGAAAACAAGCCATTAAAAATTTATTTTTATTTCTACATTAATTACAAAGTATTTGCTTGTATGAAATTTCATAATAATGAAATAAAGACATTTGTTACACACAATGGTAATGCAACAAAATGATTGGATTTGAAACATTTAGCACCACCACCATACATATCTTTGCACACATAAACATTAAAAATACATGCTCACATAGCAATACTTGATATTGAATAATCATCAGCTACATGTAAATGTATTTTACTCAATTCATACAGATTGACTGTTTTCACTTTAACACAGACCTTGATTTGGGAATGTTGTTCTACCAGTCAAGCTCATTACAACCCCTAAGGAAGCATCACTTCTCTAGATGAGATTTGAGTCTCACACTTTAGAACTTAATTCACTTGAACATGCTTTGCACTTAGAAATTGTCTTATTTCCCTCAGTAATGAGATCATAAAATCCCCAAACAGGGTCTTTTGGCTTCATTCTGGTAAGTTTTTTTTAAACAAAGTAAGAATTCTTTTAACTTTAGTGTTTTATAAACTAACTATCAACAGGGAATGATTCAGTAACTTGAAAAATCTTTATTTTAAGCATGGGCAATTTGCACCACCAGCCATGAGATGGAGGGGTGTTGTGTCTCACTTCTATCGTTTATTGAACTTGGGAACATGTCAATTAAGATGCTAATGTGTTTATTTAAGGAATATCCAATAACCATAAAGTAGGTATTATACCTTTGCCTATTGACACTTGTATATGACAATGGATGGTCAGGAGGGCTGATGAATTGCACTTCTATTGTTTACTGAACATGGAAACAACCTATTAAGATGTTGTGTTTATTTAAGGATTGTCTAATATAAATTCATTAATGAAGTACCATTTAGGCCCTTACGGGGGCTATTGTAACCTAAAGGATTTTCAATGATTCTAAGAACTTTTTGGACAGTTTTGTTTTGAATAAAGTTGAACTAATGGGTATTGACCAGTAATACTCAATTGACAGTCAATAAGCCAACCCTGTTTGCAGGGCTTGAAAATCTAGTTACACATAGTATCAAATAATTCTTTCTTGTTAAGCTGTTTTCATTTCTTGACCTCTTTTGAAAATGTGCACAGTACTTTCAATCACAATGCTTCAAAATAACAGAATTTGTCATACATAGCTGACAGTTTTTTGTTGGCCAATATTAACTTAAAAGTTATTGATGTGATGTATATTGTTAGATTAGTAATGCATATTTGAGATTACCATTAATATTCTTGCGAAAGACAGACTGATTTTGGTTGCATCTTCCCTAGAAAAGAGGTAAATAGCAGTTTGCTTGTGTAAAAACGCAGTATTTCACAGCCGTTGACATCCCTGTGATCATCACTTTATTTTATGTTTTTTGTTACTTTTTAAGCAACTTCTTTAGTCATGTGTTTTCATACGCCCGTTTGAAAAACGGGATGTATTATGGAAACACCTGCGGCGGGTTGGCGGGCGGCGTCCACAGGGTTTCCGCTCTCCAAGTCAAAGAGTTTTCATCAGGTCTTTATCAAACTTGGTGAATATGTTGGTGTGCATAATGTCTCGACCAAGTTCTATAACCAGCCAAATCACCCCAGGCACTCCTGAATTATGGCCCTTTAATTGTCCAAAATTTGGGTTTCCGCTCTCAAGTCAGAGTTTTTTTCCTGTCTTTTTTTATCCCCCTGCCAAAGGCGAAGGGGATATTAGAAATGCCCTTCGTCCGTCAGTGAGTCCGTCCGTCTGTCCGTCCGTCCGAAACAATTTTGTCTGGAGCATAAGTCCATAACTACTCGAGGGATTTTATTCAAACTTCATTCACTGACAGAGCACATTGGTAGGTAGTGCAGTGTGCAAGAACAATAATTCTACCTTGCCTATTTTTAGAGTTATTCCCCTTTATCATATTTGCTTGATAAATTTTGTCCGGAGCATAACTCCAAAACTTCTTGAGGGATTTTATTCAAATTTCATACACTGACAGAGCACATTGGTAGGTAGTGCAGTGTGCAAGTGCAATAACTCTACCTTGCCTTTTTTTAGAGTTTTTCCCCGTTATCACATTTACTTGATAAGTTTTGTCCAGAGCATAAGTCCAAAACTACTAGAGGGATTTTATTCAAACTTAATACACTGACAGAGCACATTAGTAGGTAGTGCAGTGTGCAAGTCCAATAACTCTACCTTGCCTATTTTAAGCGTTATTCCTCTTTATCAAATTTACTTGATAAATATTGTCCGGAGCATAACTTCAAAACTACTTGAGGGATTTTATTCAAACTTCATACACTGACAGAGCACATTGGTAGGTCTTCGCGAATGGCGTCGGACATGTCTGACAGATTTTGTTTCGGTCCAGTAAAAAGTCGTAACTCTGCGGTCCTGCTGTCTGGCGACTTAAAATCTAAGGGAAGCAACCTTTTCTTATTATTTACAAACTTCTCGCAGCGATTACTTCCCTTCAGTCACAGTAAATTGATTTGTGATTGGTTGCCTGATTCCTGTTGTCCAATCGCCAACTCGGTAACATAATGAAAATTTTTATAGTCATGTAATGAAAAATGGTGTTTGGATGTTTTTTGCAGTTACAGTGGATATTCTGTGTTGAAACTGGTGATATTTCACAAATCGCAGGGCAAATGTCGGCGTCTAGGCCATTCCATTTTTCGATTTTACCAAAATTTAAAATGGCTTTGTTGCCGGTGTTGATTTTCATCACTCGGAAAAAAATAAAATGAAAGTCACAAAATGACATGAATAATAAACTATAAAACAAAACCTCATTGTGTATTGATACACCTTTTTATCATTTTAATCCAAAATACATTTTATGTTTCTGAAGTAGCTTGTTTAATGAAATATATGTATTTGCTAGACATATATAATATTGTTACATATGAGAGCTGCTTGATGTGAAATTGATGTTCTACGGAACATTTTTTTGTGTTTTTGTCTTACGAGGGAACCATGATTATGTTGACATGATTGTTGAAAAACAGCTCAAGCACTCAATGAGTTGGAAAATCCTGCTCCCAAAAATGTTGTCAGTACCATTGAATTTACCACAAATATGACGGGCGTATTTTGTGTCAGTTTGGCACTCTTGTATAACCTGTCAGAAACACACTGACTAAAAAAAGATTTTCCTTTCAGATGGGACAAAACCGATGAAGACACGAGCAGAGATGAAACAGATACCTCCGGACAGGGAACATTTCACACATTCAGATCTCCAGAATTTACCAGAGTTGCATCCCCCTGATATCATGCCAAATGGTAATGTAGGCACACCCACAAGAATATTTATGGACTATATTAAACAATGTCGACTACCTCCAAGCATAATCAAGAAACTTGGATTGCGTTTTCCAAAAACAAGAACAAACAAACAATATGGAAGTGTACCTTTTGACTATGGCAGTAATGTTGAACAAAGTAATGATAATGACAGTGATTTGGAGGTATTGACAGCATCAGGTTTAGAACTGGTATCAGAAAAGATTGCTAGTGATATTAAATACAACTGTGATAATAACAAGGAACCTGCATTAAACCAAACTTTTGACAATACAGAATGTGAAGCAGTTCAGTCTGGTTCGAATGCTGTTCAAGCTAATAAAAACCAGAGGAAGAAAAAAAAAGGTTGGAAGGATGCTGAAGCCAGAGAAAGAATGAAGTTAAATATTGAAGAGAAAATGATAGGCGAGGCTGATGGATCAGAAGAAGTGAGTAGTGTAGACTGTTTGAGTCCATTTTAACCCTTTCCTCAATAGATACACATTTCTGGGCCAACAGTGTAAATCCAGATCAGCCAACACATCCATGCACAAATGTGCCAGCTGATCTGGATCTACAATGGTCACACATGCATAAAAATGCTTATATGTAGAGTTAAAGGGTTAATAGCCATAAGAGTCTTTGAAACAATATTTAGCTAGCCAGCATTGTAACAATCCCACTAGACTGGCTATATTAGGAAAACCTTTGACTTTTATATCAGAAGTCATTAGTTCATTCTGATACAGGATTATAGGTCTCTGTGACATGCTGAATTCTTTCTATAACGTACATGTACAAATTTCGATTTCAGTTAGATTTTGGCTTGCAACCAAAGCATCAAACATGTGACGTGGCGACTTGAGAAGTAGCCGGAAAGTTTAATTGACAGAATGCTGTTCATAATTAATCACTCATTCAGGTTGCTTTACTTAAGAGGTCGCAAACATTGCAAATGGCGAAAACAGGCTAAAATTTCAAAAAATGAATTTTGGGGGAAATACTTATTGCCACCTAGATTTTAGTAAATAAATGTATTTAGCTATGGATGTAGTAAATGTTTGCAAGCTCAATTTAGTCTAATTCATGTTCTAATTATCAAGCACATACTAAAACAAAAGAAAAACCATTTGCATGAGAACTTTGAAATTCATGAACAATATAGCAAAGCAACTCATACCTGAAATAAGTATATGCTGGTCTACAATGTTTAGTGCCAATCCATCAAAATAATGTTAGGGTTATCAAGAAATTCAATGAAAACTTACTTCCTACTTTCACTTTCTACTTTGACTTTGAACCAGGATGCTTGCTGGGTCAATATCTAATTGAAATCGAAAGAAATTTGGCACACAAGTTTTACTCGTCCCTGAGCATAAAGCCTCCAAGTTTGATAGATACCTGAGCTTTGTAGTATATTTTATTTTGACATGCAATATACCAGTACAACTGCAGGTGTTTAAATGACATCTTAAGTTTGTGGGTAATATTAAGAAAGTGAAAACTTTGTTTAAGAATGACATGAAAACTCCCTCTCTTGGTATTCGCTATCAATATTTTGATATATTTGTATATTTCACTGTTTCGCTTACAGTAAACACTGGCAAGTGGTGTGTGAATTGGTGTTGGCAATTTTAAATGAAATCAATGTTGTTGTTTGTTTGTCTGTAGGATAATGATTCATGTGAAGAGTGGGAAAGACATGAAGCTATGTATGACGATCCATCAAATCAGGAGAGAAACAAAGAGCGTCTCTATGAAGAGAAAATAGAGCTCAAGTGGGAGAAAGGAGGCAGCGGGCTTGTCTTCTACACTGATGCCCAGCACTGGCAGGCCCAAGAGGGAGGTAAGGATAACTGTAGTGGAAGATATGTTAAGGGGAGATAACTTTAGTGGAAGATATGTTAAGGGGACATTACTGTAGTAGAAGATATACATGTATGTAGGGGAAATTACTGCAGTGAAAGATATGTGTATGGGAGATTACTGTAGACTAATACTTTTGCAGGGTAGAATACTGTGGATATAAGTGAAGAGGAGCATACTGTAGTCGAAGATAAGTGCAAGAAATATGCCAGGCAGATTACTGTAATGGAAGATGCATGAATGGGGGGTGTTCAGCAAGTTGCAAATAATTGCTCTCATTTCTCTATTTTTGATCACAAAATTTTATGAAAATTGCTGTTATACTTTAAAGTATTCCTTACATAATAATTACTACAGATTTCGATTTCAATTAGATTTTGAACCAGCGAGAGACCTGTGTAAATATTTGTTGCACTGAAACACTTCACAAGACGCCGATCACTTTTTTCAAAAAGTTTTTTGTCATGTGACAGCTGTTAGAACTGCCGCTGCAATCAGAAGACGCAGCGTTCTACTTCCAAACAAGGTGTTTCTGTCAATCAAATTTTTGATGCTTGCGGAAGTTGAACCGAAAATGACGCCTTGTTAAGATTTGAATGATACATGTAGCACCGTTGCAATAACAAAAGGTGTGGCTTAAAGTAAAGCAACCTGAAGATGGGATTAATATGAAAAGTGTTCTTTCAATTAAACTTTGCCGCTACTTCTCAACGAAAATATCAGTCACTGCGCCAAGCGTTTGATGTTTTGGCTGAAATCAAAATGCATAGTAACAACAAAAGTCTGACTAATTGATCTATTTCAAAATAATATAAATTGTGTAACCAATCCTTTTGGTTATCAAGCTCAATGTGATGAAGTCCTCATTTTTCTCAGAATGACATAATCTCAAACATTTGAACATTTTGTAACCTTTCTGCAAAATTTTATTCCTGCAACACAATGACATATATATTTAACTTAGCATATTTAAAAATCACATCTTTTTGACATTCAATCTTTCATGGAGTAATTTGATTTTAAAACATTTTAAATCTTTAGACAATGTACAAACTGACCCTTTACTCCATATGCATCCCTTTATGGCACGGGCCAATAGTGTTGATCCAGATCAGCCGGCACATCGGCACATCTGTGCCATCTGATCAGGATCTGCACTGTTTGCTTTTTGAGTTGTTAGGTTATTTCTGTATATACATGGAGGAATGGGTTAGTTCTAAATATCAAAATATGGCAATAAATAAAGCATGGTATCTGTTCTGTAATATGTTATATGATGATTGACAGACTTTGATGAGCAGACAGCAGATGACTGGGATGTGGACATGAGCGGGTATTACGAGGAGGGCGCAGGTGATAAAGATGCTCGAGATTTTCTAGCCATCAGACAAGAGACACGGCGCAGAGAAGGCGTAGAAGAAACTGACAGATTTACAGCAGGTGATAAAAAACAAATATTTGTGTATAAATGTCTAGGGATATAGAGATGTAGGGAATACAGATTAAAAGACAGAAAATTCATAATTGTATGTGGTTTTCTTGTAACAGTGTTAAAATAACCTACTTTGAGATGTATATATGTAACAGGGTAGAGATGTTAGGAACTTAAGAGTTTTGACACAGGTATTAAACCTCACAATGTAAAAACTGTTCCTAGCTGATTTTGAAATGTGTTTTAATAGACTTCAGTTTATAGATGGTTTTTTATCAAGCTTATCTAAGCCCTGTTGACTGGTCTTTGTTTGTTGTCCATTCATTTACAATTTCCTGCAAACAGCAACTCCTTTTAAACCACAGGATAGATTTTCACTACATTTGGCTTGAAGCATCCTGGCTTTGAAATCTTCCAAAGTTGTTCAAGTTGTCATTCTGGGTCACTACCTTGAAAGTCAAGGTCACATCATGACCTTGTAGCAACGTCCTGTCCGGCCCATAACTTTGTTATTTGAGTCAGATTTTTAAATTATTTAACAGAAATTATCACCATAATGAGACGACGTGTCACGTGAAACATTTGAGTCGCTACCTTGAAGGTCAAGGTCACAGTAGGACCTTGTAGCAAAATTATGTCCAGCACATAACTTCGTTATTTGAAGTTGGATCACCATATTGAGACGAAGCAACATTTGGGTCGCAACCTAAAAGGTCAAGGTCACAGCATGACCTCGAAGCAACATTTGTTATTTGAAGTCAGATTTTAAAATATTTCTCAGAAATGATCACCATAAAGAGACATGTTGCATGCAGGTTTTTATTATGTCTGAATTTTTAGCACTACATCATTTTCAAAATTCACCTCAATAGTTATACAACTTACCGTCTTTGTGACAAAGTACCCATTTGGAGAGCATCACCCATCTTGGACGGTCTCTTGTTCACTAAAATATGCAATGGTGGTATCACAAATTGACTGTAAATTTTTTCTCAGCATTTGGGACATTGCTTAAACCATAATTCATTTAGAATATGGGTTGTCCTATTAAACATTTTAAATCTTTTTGGGCTTTTCATGTTTGAAATAAACAGAGACTTCAAAAGGGTTGAATAATGTTTTAAGAATATCATCTTTTTTATATACTTCCAAAAAATATCTTAACTTTTCTGAAACTATATTGTTTATAGCTTAGATATTTTTTGTGAGTAATAGTTTCAGAAGGTGAATCCATTAAGGGGGCATGATGGCCCTCATGTTTTTACAAAGAACATATGGTATGTTTTGGTTATTGTTATATCAGGTATTGCTGCAAAGAAGAGAAAAGGGCAGAAAAAAGATCTGAATATGGACAACAAGATAGGGATGTTTGAGGCCCACACTAAGGGTATTGGTAGAAAGATCCTAGAAGACCAGGGATGGAGTGAGGGTCAGGGCCTGGGTTCAAGCATCAGGGGTATACCAGATGCTCTGGATAATGATGGTCAAAACCCAAAAGACAGGAAGGGATTTGGGTATGTATAATTCACCCTTTGATATTTTTAATGCATGAAAGCCATATATTGAGATACATGTATTAACATCATTAGCAGAAATAACTGCATATAATTTTATGGTATAAACATTTTGTAATATTACATTCAGTAAATCATTTCAGGTTTATCTTTAGTGATCTTTACCCTTTAAATGCTGACCACAGCAATTGACAAATGTCCAACCAGTGAAAACGCAGATCAGCCTTTTATCTCCATCTACAAGTTGATTAAATGATAACTTCTTGGAATTGTTTTTATTTTTATTGCATATCTTTACATTTTCAGTTACCATGGAGAAAAGCTCAATCGTCATCCAGGAGTGGCTGAAAGGAAGGTGATCATTTCTACAGTGTACGATAATCCAAATCATACAGACCCACATGAACCGTTAAAGAGAAGACATGAGCCATATCACCTCAAATACAGAGACGAAGTGAAATTTTCTAAATCTGAAACAATCCACTTCAATGATAATAATAAATCTACGAGTTAATAAAATTTTGTTGTTATGTCTTATGTTTGTTAAATGTATACTTAGAAATTTGTAATTTGAATACTAATTATTATATATTAGTACAGATGTTAGATTAACATCAACAGATCAAACATTTATATTTCATATTAGTCTTAATTTGGGTCATTGGAGATTATCAGTGCCCATGCTTGAAAATCCAATTTAGAAATCAGCCTTTATTCTCAAGTAGCTATTCTTTATGGTGGAGTCACATTGTCAGATGAATTTAGCAATTGTCTCAGTGTTTGTGATTTGTCTGTCAAACATGGTGTCTACTGTTTAGACTTTAGTATCTTTCTGATTTGCTTCAAAGTTGGTCACAATGTATATAATAAAGTGAACACAACATCTCCAAGCAGATAGATAATATTGAGTGGATTGTACCACTCCAAGAGCCATGCCCCTTGACTGGATCAAAATTTAATCTGAGCAATATTTTCAGATCATCTTTGATCTTAATAGGCATATGATCTTATTAAATAAAAAAAAGATCAATGTGTCTTTGAATGGCCATACTAATAAGATAAACAGTATAGCTCTGACATATCATGAATTATTGAAAAATATCAGTTTCTCAGGCTGATTAATAAAACTGCGATTTTAGGCTAGCATCAATGAAAGGGAGGTAACCACATAACCTGATAAACAAAATGTTGGTAATTACATGTGTGCATCTTACTAGTTGCTGTGATTGAAAGAATTAGAACATGTTGAATGTCTGAATTATTATTCTGTTTTGTTCTATAGATAGATGCTGCAGGTGTTTGCATAGAAATGTGTGTTTGATTATAAATCACAATGTAAAGTTCTATGAAACAAATTTGTTTTCCATTGTTCCAATATTCAATTATACAAAATACTCACAGATCATCACAGCATTCGCAGTATCAGTCATATATATATACCTGTTAAATTACAATTTACTTTTACAAATATAAAATGATCTATAAGAAATTTTAACAAGAATAGTAATACACCACAAGTGTTATGTAACAGAAACCTCAGGACCATTTCACTTGATCAGTTAAATAAGTAAGTTGTAGTGGATGTGTCAATTACAAAGAATACAAAAAGTTAAGGTAATGTAGTTACTCCAAGGCTATGAAAATATTCATCTGATAATATACTTTTTGTTGGTAAATAAATCATAATGATAAAAATGTTCACAGTTTTTCTTTGTAATGCAGCATGCAATGCTAGAATGATGTAACTGGCAGTAAATGTCTTCTTATTGGACAGTTATTTAACGCTATACTGCCATGTTTGCATCTGTCACTGTTATGAACAGCCCACAGCTCTACCATTAAAAGTCAGGGCTATGTCCAGTAATTGCTTGCCATCATTTTCTCTGGGGCCGTCTTTACTAAACTCTTTTGATAGTTCTCGTAATGTGATAGCCAGTCGTTTCCCTGTAATATGTGATCGATGGATTGCATGTTTCCATTTAGTTCTAGCAGCATTATAAACCACTATTAAAGACCGTTGCTTCATTGGTACATTGATTTCAACATGAGGAAATTCATCACAAGTGAAGTAGAGCATCGTATCTGACAGCAGATTTACTGTTACTAGTCTTTCTCCCCATAACCAGAAATCATCAAAATGTGGGTCAATAGCCGACCCTCTCTCAGGTGTATATTCTAAATGACATTGTTCAACTGGTAAAAAATCCTTTAATATATCAGTAAGTAGCATTCTCTGGTATAAATCCTTGCTGAACTGTGGTAGGCCAGTAAAGTTAGCATTTTTCACTTTTTTCTTCTTGAAATTCACTTTAGGTCCATAGTCCTGAAAACAAAGTCATTTCTGCAGTTAAAAAAAATACAAGCCTATGGCATTAAACAAGTTTATTAAAAATATATTATTTTCTTTTTATCACTACCTTAACCCCAGTTTATTTCAACCTTAAGAATATTGTGTTTACTTTTAGAAGCATTGATCATCTACATTGAGTGTTCATGGATGCTTAAAGCAATGGGTGACCCAAGGTAGACCCAGATCAGTATATGAATGGTCGACACGCCCAACTTTTGCAAATGTCTTGCTGTCTGATTCCCTTTAATTTTAGATTTCAAACAAGTCAATATCCATAGTTATTGGTCCTATATCCATAGATATTGACAATAACTATGGTTATCGGCCTATATCTAGGGTTTTCACCAATAACTATGGTTATTGGGCGGTAACCCTAGTTATTGTCAATGACTGGTTTTCGGGCCAATATCTATAGTTATTGGTCGATAACCATGGATATCTGATTAATTGTGCAAACCGCTTGCATCTTTAACAACAAAATGCAATGTTGTTATAACATTCACAGAAGAAAAATTCAGTTTAACCAATATACATACTTGTTTTCTTCTTCCTGACTGTGAATCAACAAATGGTGTTTTGTATATTTCTGAGGCAATACTTTTCTCTTCATTCTCTGAAATAAACTCCTCTTGTATAAATATTCCTGGAAAGTCTATGGCTGTTCCCGCATGATTGGGATGTTGAAATTCTTCTCCAGGCCAAGCTTGTTTGCACTGGTTGCAATACTGATACACCTTCACGCTATCCTGAATATATAAAAGGCAAGTATTTTTTAGCATTGTCGATATCCCACTGGACAAGTACCTGCAGCTACAGGCCATCACAGGTTCTTTTAACATCAGTGACAACAGATACGCTAATTCCTTCTTCCCTAGGATGGCTAGAGAATGGAACAACCTCCTGCCATCTGTTGTTGAAGGGCCAAGCCTTGAAGCCTTCAGGTCCCTCCTGCTGGACTGACCCGACAACACACTGCCAAATTGACAGTTTTGTAAATAATTTCAAAGATATTTTAATCTTTTGGAGACTGAAGCCATTACACATACTCAGTCTCGCAGAGCTGAGTACGGTCTGCAAGATCCCAGCTCTTACCGGGAAGAAGTAGTTCTAAGCATTTTTTTATATGAGCCATGGCATGATAAACCTTACCAATCTTCCTGCTAAACTAATTGACATTGCCAATTCAGTAGCAATCAGCCAAGAAGTTTCATTTGTTTTCCTTTAGTAGCTGTAAACATATGCCTTAAACAGTCTTTAGATATATATAAAACAAACATCAAAATGGAAAAATAATTCTGGAAATGATTTAAGTACAGTTATGGCTCTTGATCAGACTATAACTTCTTAACCATTTATCATTGTTGAAAATTGAAAATAGCATTTTTAAGAGATAAGTATTTGATAAGGTTTGTTTTTATATAAAAAAATTATGGAAATATTGCTCAGAGTTATGTTTTTTGTGCACTGCCATTTTTTTCATTTCCAATATCATTATTTCAAATTTGATTTAGGTATATTCATCTATTTAGAGATAAGCTTTAAACAAGGGAAATAATTCTGTTATACTTAGGTATATTTACAGTTCTTGCACACTCAACAGTTTACCCTTTCAGAACTAACATCTTGCCTTTTTCAAAAGATTGCATAAGAATGATACAATGATAATGCCCAGAGTGATAAAGTATCGATGGAATGCAAAAAAATGATGTGTATACCCTTGACACCATGGCACTATAAGAAACAAGATGTTATCATTATTGACTAATATCAAAGACCTATATTATATTTATATATATAGGTCTCTGCTAATATTTAGCGAGTGAACGAATTGTATCGTCGTCCGAAATGACATTTGTCCGGATACTACTCCAATTGCATATTTTTGAAAACCAAACAAATACTCACCGATATGCCATTAGTTGGTTTCTTTCCTTTAGCTTCACATGTAAAACATGTTCTGATGCCTTTACATGCGCAAGGTTTTCCAAAATCGTCATTTAAGACGGTATTTTTCGACATGTTTAGTTTTGTTTGTGTGTCATTATTTTTTTAAATCGTGATTTTCAAGAGAAAATACGGGATTGGTCGTCGACAATTTTTTAACAAGAAATAAAAATACAGATATTGATGGAAATATCGATGCATGACAATGTGTTTTCTCTTACATTGTGTTAAAATGGACGAATAATTTTCCGCTAGTATAAAAATATCAGATTTTCAAATATTGTAAAGCGCCATGAAACTTAAATTCATGAGACATTTAACTTTGAAATTCTAGATTTCTCAAATGTTTAAAAGCAATATGAAAAGGGAACCATATGAATTAAATTGTAGTTTAAATAAATAGACACTGAAATAAATTGGAGGTTCATAATGTGAATATGATTGCAAAATGATAATATTTATGAAGAAAGTAAATATGCATATCAGGAATCGCCATTCTCACAAAACATAGCCTCCCCACGCAGCGAAAAAGAAGAGAGGAAAAGAGAGAGAGAGAGAGAGAGAGAGAGAGAGAGAGAGAGAGAGAGAGAGAGAGAGAGAGAGAGAGAGAGAGAGAGAGAGAGAGAGAGAGAGAGAGAAGGAGAGAGAGAGAGAGAGGGAGCATGTTTGTTATAAGTATGTCAATTCAAATAGTTAACGAAAAAGAGAACCTTTTGGGATACCGCCTTGGAACGGTAAGTGGCAAAAGAAATTGCCACCGGGGGGTTTAAACCAGGTTCTAGGGTGCACCAACCTCACACTTGTCCCAACAGGTTCTTATATCGAAAAAAAAAATAAGCAGAAGATGTGGACTTGACCTATGGACAAGAGTCGTACCCCAAAGTTGTCTCAGTGAAATAACTGCAACCCACCCATCAGCTTAGAAATGTTGCATGCAAAGCACACAAACATATAAAACATAAGAAGCTAATGGCACTGAAAAGCAAAATGCGCAGGTACTCAATGACCTTACCGAGACCAGAGCACCTGTAGTCAAATCAGCAAGAACACGATGACAGGGATAAAAGAAAAAATCGAGCTTCTAGGTTCTTTAAAAATATTTCCCTATAAACCTTCATAAAAAAAAACCCTGCCACTGTCGTGCAACCAAAGAGGTAAGCATAATGATCAACTGTGGATGGGTTAATCACCAGGCCTGCAGAGCGCTGCAGAATATCATGTTGGTAACCTTTCTTTTTGAATAAACAGATGGTTTTCACGAATAACCGGGAGAAATTAGCATTGCCTTTTATTTTTTTAAGTTTATAAATTAAACCTCCATAAAAAAACTGGCTGTGAAATACCTTGTTGCAAAAGTGATTTTAAACTGCACCTGTATTTTTGAATTAACTCTGGGTATTAATTATGAGTTTTAATCGCTGTACCTATAAGTCAATAACTGGGTTTGATAACATAGAGTGAAAATCAGACTAAGGTGCCCTCACTTCTGCATATTTGTGACGCGAATTTTTTAATTATCTCCTTTAATGTCAATAAGTATTTTAAAATTGGCTATTCACAGTTTCAAGATAACAATAAAACTCACGACAGATCCTAAATGTAATGATTAGTCTAAACTTTCGGCGAAATCTCTCCTGTTCAGTCACTTAAAGGCGTTACAAAGTGCCACAGTGAATATGAAACACATCTGAGTTATTGAAGAATAATATCCAAAACTGCAAAAATATGCAGCTTTTACGCACAAAAGGTAATAACTCTGTTAAATTTTCATGTTTATTTTTTTAATATATCTACTGTACTCATTCTGACTGTTTGAAAGAATACCACTATAAAATATATGAGATGTTAATCACATAAAATTCTATTATGTCTTGGAAATAATAAAGGAACATAACTCAATTAATAATTGTCGAAGTAACAATGCCCTTGTTGACCGCTATTTACACGTTATGCCTGATGGTCTGTACAAGTTTTAGCGAAACCGAATGAAATCTTTGACACACACGGATCATAACTTAGGTACCAATAACAATTCATTGCTTCGCACACCATCTACACACCATGCCTGTGTTTTAAAAGAAATCTGCAAAATAGTTCACGACACAAGCTTTTAGTATACGCAACAAAGAGCCATAGTTCTGGTAAAATGGTCGAACTTTACGATCATCTATTCATCTTGCCTAATCATCTTAGAAAATTTGAAAGAAATATAAATTAAAAGTCGTAAATCTAGTTAAACGGTCGCAGGAAAAAAAAGCTTTGTTTTTGGCCATCTAGATGATATGCCTTATCGTCTGTGCATAAAATAGAAATCTCTCAGACAGTGATTGTTCTCAACATAACATTTTATTGCTGAAAATAATAGTGCTTAATCATTTTAGAAGAAATTAATCAGACAGTGAATGAAGAATTCGCGACAAAAATGTATTACTACAATGACTAAGGGCCGTAACTCAAACGTTCATTATGTTCAAAATATCATTTATTGACGACTTTTTACACACACTGCCTTATCATCTAAAGAAATTTGAAAAAAAAAACGAACACAAGATTTTGGTATGTACAAAGGACAAGTCCATTTGATATCTCCCCCACTTAAACAAATGACTACGTGCGCCGTCGTCAGGTCCATAAGCCCAAAATGTGAACGCACGAAATATTTAATTGATAAAAAGTGTCGAGCTGTGTTTTTAAGTGTCTCTGTGTGTTTTATGATGTTCTGTGACTTTTTATTTTACAGGTCTTGAGAATGATTTTTAATGTCCAGGGGGTCGTTTATTAAATGACTGGAAGTGTTTTTCTGGTGTCTCGGGGTCATCAAAATTATGTCCACTAAAATTAACATATTCAATTTTTGATCGAATTTCATATTTATTTCTGAATTGCGAAAACCACTGACGATTACAAAAATCTAACCTTTTTGAATAATGATCATTTTAATTTCGATTAGTTTTAGTCTGCTTTGGAGTATGCGTTAATCTAATGGCCTACACATGTTGAAACGCACATTTTATTTGAATTAATTATAAGAAAAGACCCAGCTAACTGTTTTGAGAGTGTCTCCTGGCCAAAGCGGATTTGTTCTTCATTCACTAGCTTATTATAGCCGATTTTTTTTCGTGGGGGCAAGAGGTAGCCACGATCTCAGTGTAAAAGGATGTAATTTTTAATACCCCAGAATTTCATACAACGTTGAATCTCACCTGGTGATCTACCTATGGTTCATGCCTTACCCTTTCTTGACTTTCGTCTGGACTAATAACAATTACCGCGTTTTGAGAAGATAATTAATACTAAACATTTATTTTATAATAACAGACGGGTGATAATTTGGTAGAAATTTCACTTTTTTAAATACGTAATGACGCAAAATTTATTTTAATGAAAATTAGTTAAAACAAAAGCTAAATGAATTGTTCAAATGATAAAACCTGGGACAATTTTAAATTATTGTATAGCTGAATAATCAAAAATGTAGAATATGTAAAAATTATTCCACTTTCTAAGAATTTTTGGTAAGTAATAACGAAAATATGGCGATTGGTTCACTACCACAGGCATCTCAAATTGATTGACACACAATCGAAATTATTTAATTTTTTATTTAATAATCTCTGCTTCAGTTTCCTTTTTCCAACGAACGACTAAACACATGGTCCAAAATTCTTGACTTTCAAATTGCGATGAGTGCATCTGGCTTTATCGTATTCGCAGCTGAAAATAATATTCATACACACGTAAGTCATATACTATGCAATATCATTTACTTCTCTTTTGCTTAAGAATTGCATGGTTGTGTTTTATACTAGTTCTGTGTTTCATTGACGTAGCAACCACATTCTAACGACAAAATATATAAAAGGATGTGATATTTTCCTCATTACATACTAACCAAATGAACAGTTTATTCCCGACGGACGACGACACAACGCATGCGAAATAAGCCGCAGTTTGACTGATTTGCATGTTTTTCTTATTGCCATCTATCTATATACCAAGTTTCACTAAAATAGCACTGTTTCAAGTTATGCCAAGAGTCAGATTTTCACAAATTTCCGTTACCATAACTAGCAGATTGTTTTCTCCGAGAGAAATTAAATTTGTATTGTTGTGAGAGAAGTCAACTTACTAGTTGAGGTAGGTCCAGTTATCAGTGCCACACACCTCTTGTACCTCGGTCCCGCAATCCCGATGGCTGAGAGACGTGCAGAAGAAATCTAGGACGGCATCATGGCCGTTAGCCGTAGTCGTTGGTCGGGCTGCCTGAGTTGTGCTTTGTTGGGGTACCGGAGTCGTGCTCGATTCGGCAGCTGTGCATGCCCCTTTATGAAGGATGTGCAGGGAACTGTCCTTACACTGTTGTTTTGAAAAGTAACATCTGCAATATGAACGTTACAGTTACGCGTAGAGGATTCCAAGTGGTATAAGTCGATCATAAAACTGAAACTGGAGACCAGTCTCAAATCTCAAGCATCTGATAGGCTGAAATGGCGACTGGTCGGCATGTCAGCCAATCAGATGTTTGATATTTGAGACTGTACCAATCTCAGTTTTATGATCTTGGGCCCTGGTGTTAGGAGAATCTCATCCTTAACTTTTTGTTCAGTACAATATTCTATATTTTACCCACCTGTCAATTACTCAGTGTATGACATATAAATAACGCTATTAAGCTAATTCACGGTAGGTACCCTGATAATGGGGATTGCGGATAACAAAAGATTGTGAGTATAATGATAGATCAACAGCTCGGAGCAAAGAGCATGAAGAGGTTAGATATTACATGTTATTGTGATATATATTACTTTTTATTTGCGATTTGTCTTTAATCTGATACCCATATATTAGAAATTGGTTGTCAGATAAAGTGGAAAATAGGAAAATGATTACGCAACATCCCAGATTTCTACAAAAAAACCCTGTATTTTTTCCCATTGATTATCTATGTAAACATGTTTGTACACGACACTTTTGTATTCAAAGCCAAAACATCGGCAATCAATACGCAAGCCCACTTGAGCCAGAAGCATGAGTATTTTCCTAAACAAACGTCTTTTTTCTGAGGCACCTGAAGCAAAATGAATAACGGGGATTCTCTCGGTTGAGAATGGGAAATTCAAATATTTATGAAATGGATGATGGTGGAGTTTTCGGTTTGCATTTAATTTAGATGTTCAGATAAAATCATTTTATTTTAATAATTCTAGTATGTAGTCCTTTTTTGCTATCCACTATGATCATTACAAAACATCAGTTTTTTCATTATTTTGTTTTACCTTTCGATCGTAACTTATCAAATTATAAGCGTTACCATGACAAATAGTATTGTAGGGTGTTCCGTTTAGGTCATGGTTGTTCAGCCCTGTCGACCTGACAATATTCAAACATCCTGGTCTCATAAATACAGAATAATTACTTTTGCATGCTTTTATATACATTTGTATATCGCAGATTTTGTCTTTAAGATAATTTAAAGGTGTCGTGTTACGTATCGCAACGAAAACAAACGTGTTAAAATATAAAAAAATGTATAATTTAAACTGTAGGAGACTTGTAAACAACAACAAAAAAAAACATGTAATATTCTCACACGATCAATGTAGGAGTAAATTTATATTAAAGCCAAAGTTGTTAAAGCGTAACTAACGCAATAAATTTCACTCACACCAGATCCTAACATGAACTAATTAGACTAAATTTTCTGAGAAATTCGCTCTTTTTCAGTTTATTATAAGTTTTGCATATTGGTACAATTAATATTTACCACAACATAACCATGATACTTACTTGAAAAAGTTTTTAACAGGAACTACTCAATCGGCAAAGGACGCCACTCTCAACTAACTCATGTATTTATTACCATCATATAGACATATACAGATTCGCGGGTGTAAAGAGGCTTTGGGGGTTAGTTCTTATTTGATGCCTCCAGGACAGAAAGAAATTAGGCTATTTTGGAAGATAATAAAGAAAAATGGGTCATTAATCTTGTCGGTAGGGATGTTTGCGGAAAGAGACGGACCATGCAAAAAAGCATAGACTAAGTAGTATTTATGTTGAAATAAGGGAATATATACCTTTATCCACTCATCAAGTTTCGTTATCCATTGACTTTTTTCTAGGTGAATCCCCTTTTTCCAAAAAAACATCAAATGCGTTTATTGAAGAGATTACTCATGCTTCAGGATTAAGTGGGGTGGCGTTTTATATGTCGATGGTTTGGGTTTTGATTACAGCAGTTTCATGTATTAAAAACAGTTTAAATATTTTTACATGAGCGTTATGAGTAGATTTCTGTAGAAATCAGGAATGTTGTGAAATAATTTTCCTGTTTTTTACTTTATCTGACGGTCAAATGTATGGATATCAGAGGAAGGATATGACATTATGACATCGCTTGATTGTTATCTATCGTAAATGGTAAGTATCAGATCACAATTACATGAAATTCATGTAATAATCTCTCCGAGCAGTTGATCTATCATGATACTCACAATCTTTCGTTATCCGCGATCCGTTATCCGGGTTCCTACCGTGTTATTCGAATTCTAATATTCTGGGAGAATATATAAAGCTTAGAAACTTCTAATCTCCATGTAGCGACTTGCTTGGATGAAATTCATGTTTTTATAACTTTTTTTCCCAGAAAGATTATTAAGTGCATTATTTTAAATTTTGTTTAAACAGATTTACACAGTTCAGTTTGTTGTAGAAAAAAGAAAATAGAGGAAATAAAGCGCATCTGAGTAAAAGACAAAAAATAAATGGGCTCCAATTAAAGACTAGAATTGATTAAAAATATATAAATTATCCGAAGAAATTGGATGGGCAGTTGTCCACTTTACTATGAAATTAATATTACATTAATTTTAAGGTTAGTGGCTACGTTTTTTCAATTTTTTCCTTTCTTTTCAAAATTTACTAAACAGTACGACCTACCTGTTTTCATATGTAACACCATCAGTACCGCATTCCCTATCAGGGCTGTACAAACTGCAGTCAAGCGTCGCCACCCACGGACAACTCAATAACTGCCCGCTGACACCTGAAATAGTAAATCGCGATGAAAGTAACTATTAACTACCTTTCTGTTGAACCTGTTTCTGTTTTCTACCCAGAATAGTGTTTAAAAGAATACAGGTTGAGATTAATGATATGGATATAAAAATCGCTAAGCGGAAGTAGAGATTGGATTGGTCTCCGTTTTTCCGTATGACCGTCAAGTTGTAATGTCCACTCCAATTCTAAACAGTCTTTACAAGTTTACACACCATCCTGATGATGTATTTTAAGAGCACATACACATACAAAAAGGAAACACCTTTTGCATCAATATTCTGGAATTGAGGTTTGAAAAACGACATAGATATCGCGCACAAACATGTTTACAATATGTATCGGTCATCTTTCGAAATAATGTGTTAAAATAATTCAGCAAAATGTTTTTTGCCCCCAAAACCGAAAGTAGACATAAATTAGGCCATTTCGAATGTCTCCAAAATTTAAACATTACATTGTATTTTGACGAATCACCACAAGATATTGTAGATCAGCATAAACATGTCACAGGTATGGGTTTGCTTTATGATATATGTTGTATATGAATTTCAGAGTAATGATGCAAACGAACAGACAGGCGGACGAACGAAACATCGGCCGTGTGCTCCCCAGAATATTTTTAAAAGCATTAAAACGTTTCAGAAATAAATATCAAGATCAAGCACATTTCACGAGGACAATGTCTTGTCGGCGGTATCCTTGCGAAAAGTTATTTGATTTGTGAATAAAAATTGTCATAACTCAGACAGCTTATTCGTTGTCATATATTAAGACATCTAAAGATCATCTCAACCTAAACACAGGGGTAAATCTTACCTGAAGTACAAAGAATAATAACGAATACAAAGAAAGCTGTAATCATCTCGGGACCGATATGTATAGGATGACGTCTTGTTCTGTTAAGACTAAATTAGGAATGTAGTAGATAAGGAGATAAGTTGAACTTGTGAAACATTTGTTGACGTATTTCACGTATTTCGTTTTGTAACAGAAAATTGTAACTTATGACCATCACGACATATCATAGAGAAATGTAATAGAAATTATATATATTATTTCCTTAGTTACCAGAAGTGCGATTTCATCCAGTTTAAGTCCGTTTCCAACTAATGCAAGATTTGTATATATAATATTGTATACAATACTCTTAGTATGTACCAAACAGAAAAGTTAATAGTTAAAAACAAACAAAACATTTACGTTTAAAACAGTAAGTCAGTGTTGTCACGCGGCACCGTCATGGGAAAGTGTCGCGAATCGTTTAATGGTCAATCCTCCTGTAACAGTAAACAGGGACAAAAAATAAAGAATGAAGTGAAATGTAAGTGCTAACCCACCATAGTAAAGCACTGTCCACCCTGTTCAATCTTTTTGTTTTAATTCATCGGTGCCATGGCTAAGAATATATTGCTTGGATTATATGCTCACTCAGTAAACCGAGGCGGCAAATATCTTGTACATATCTTCGTGTTTAGCGTTCTACAAAGTTTAAAATTCATCGGCTAGTATTTTATTATCATATAATTATGATTTACTGCATTCCGTTGAACACGATTTCACTGCACTCATTCAAAGAAAACAGGAACGCTAGTTCTGTATTCAATCGAAACGTGTACAATAAAGAAGCTCTATGTTCAATGAAACAATTTCAATAGAAGCCAGAGCATTTAGCAAAGAAACAAGTAGAGCCGAAGTTTTGCATTTAAAGAAAAATGAGAAACTCTGCATTCAAAGAAACGCGCACAAAAATACGTTCTACATTAAACGAAAAACTATTACAACAGACGTTTTGCATTTAAACAAAGGCAAGTACAAATCGGCAGTTCAGCATTCAAAGATATTCTGCTTTTTTAGAAACAATGCTACCAACAAGAAGCTTAGCATTCATAGCTAAATGAGTACAAAAAATGTTCTTTAGTGTACAAAACTGAACTCAGCATTTAAAGAAAAAGAAGTACAATAAAAACATTCTATGGGATTTAATTATTGAGAATCATATATTTTCTTTTTTATTTGTAGTGCAGTTTGGAAGAATATTGATTCACGTGACCCCCAAAATGTCCTTGTTTATCTAATCTTCTATATTATAAAGACCAAAGTGTCGAAAAACGTGAACTCCCTTAGAACAAAAGGTCTATAAAGACTTCCATCAGATAACGTATTAGCTGGATTGTTGATTGTTTATAACGTCGCCGACAAGATGAAATCATCCTTGTTATTTTTTATTTCGATTGCCGTTTACGGTAAGTCTGTTTACAGAGTTTTGATTGATACATTAAATAGTTGACGAGTACAGTGCCCATCATCATGAAACTAAATCTGGAGACCTGTCTCCAATCTCAAGCATCTGATACGCTAAAATGGCGACAGGAGATTTGAGACTGGTCTTCAATCTTAGTTTTATTATCATGGGCACAGTTTTCATTGAGAACTCGGAATGAAGCATTGGAGGGATGAACACTCACGTCTGGTCCCAAGGTTATAAAGCTGATTTCAGCCAATCAAATGCTTGAGATTTGAGACTGGTTTCTATGCTCAGTTTTATAAACTTGGGCACAAGTCCCGTGTTCATACTGTTCATACCAATTTCCGATGTAGTCGTTTTATTCTTTGTATTATATTGTATACAATGTATGATCAACACAAATGAAAAAAGGAGTTTTTATTTTTAGTGAAAGCTGACAATGAAAATGAATGTCGTGTTTGTGAAACATTGATGCTTAGGGAGCAGACATAGAACGTGTTTTATATATTGTACACGTTGTTTTTTTTTTCAGAACCAATAAGGGAAATATACCGAGCAGTTAATATACATCAAGGGCATATATAACAAGGACATATTATTTGCAGTCCAACGTATTTAGAATCCGATATATTCTGTGAGAGCCAATGTGCTGGCATACAAAACGGTATTAATGCCGAATACGATTGGTACCTATTGCGTTGTGTAAAAAGAAACATTTTGTCCGAAACATTGATTGCTCCCTAAAACACGTTTGAAAAGTAGGCCTACCCGAATACCAGAAACTTGAAATGCCTTAGATACGTGGCCAAACTTGTTTTATTAAGGCTTGATATTTCTTTAGCCTTTTGTTTCCAATAAGTACTCAATAATTGAATAATCACTATTTTTTCACGTGTAATGGACATAAGTATTGCCTTTAAAGCTTTTAGGTGTCATGCCAAAACAACATATGTTTTGAGAGTATGTATGCTAACTGCTTAATTAGCAAATAATTTGACTGAAACATAAATTTATTTGGATATTCATTCCAAAAATAAAATTGCAAGTAGAATTGTGCTTATCTGTACGTTAGTTTGCCTGCTTGCTTTGCTTGCTTGTCTTTCATACATATTGTTGATGTTGCTATACGTTAGGTGCGCAGGGAGCCACGTTCTACAGATGTAACTGGATCACTGCACCAACTGTAGACTGCAGCCGCTTTACTGATGACGTTACCTGTGGGACCAATCTCGTCACGTACCAAAACAAGTAGGGGGACACGAACATAATTATGTCATCAGTTTACAAAATAGTTGCTTGCTATGGCACTGTTTTGTTGCTGCCTTCTGTACGATGCTTATTCCTTAAGATTGATTAATTACAGCTAAACTAACTGTAGTGCGACTCGCCTTTAACATTTTATATATAAGAACATTTTTGTTTTGAATTTCGAACAAACTAGGTGCGAATGGTGCAACATTCTACAGATGTGACTGGATTATGGCACCAACTGTAGATTGCAGCCGTTTTTCTGATGACTTAACCTGTGGAACCAATATTGTCACATACAGAAACAAGTAGGCTAAGATAAATGTTTAACAGCTTGTGTTTGAACAAAATTGATCAGAGGATAGCACGCTGAACTTTAGTCAAACTCAGAGAAATGTCATTTTAAGGATATGATATTTTTAAATCAATGAAATCACAGAAAGAAAAAGTAGGTCACGGGGTCAAGTACTTTGAAGTATAATACTGAGTCACCAACAGAAAATATTTCGATGAAGATTTATAAATACCACATACAGATAATGTACAATATAAAAATATGACAAAATCTAATAATAAAGAAGTAGGTCACTGGATCAATGCAGTTGTTTCAAAGTTCCCAGTCACCAAGTGACTACATTGATTCCAGTGAAATAACAACTCCTTTGAGACATAATTTATGTTGATTCAGCACATGTATTATACATCGAGCTATAGACCTTTAATTAGAATATCATAGTGAAAAAAGAACCGTAACTTGACAAAAATAAACTCAGTCATGAACTAAGCCTATTAATTTATTCTGATTTAAGGAATGTAAAAATTAAATTTCATTTGAATATCTTAAGTAAAATTTGAGATATGAATTCATTCTAAAACTTTAACACTGTCTGTGCCTTTTCTTAGAAAAAAACAACATCAGACCGATCTTCAATAGCTTAAAAGCTTGTGAAAACTTTGAAATATATACAGTAAATGATGAGCTACACTTGCAAGATAACAATGCATAGTAAAGATGTTGATAACATGTTCTATTCAAGTCACATATTTAAAGAAAATAGAAGCATTTGTAATAGACAAAAGGATTTCTGGGTAACTGTTCAAATCGCTTTTAACAACATTTTTGATCTTTATACAAAATATCTGAAAACAAGAGGGCCAAATGGCCCTATCGCTCACCACATTGTAGATCCAGATCAGCAGGCACATCTGTATCGTCTGAACAGGATCTACACTGTTTGCTTTTTTATTCGTTAGGTTGTATCTGACAAATGCAAATCCTGATCAGACGGCACAAATGTGCCAGCTGATCTAGATCTACACTGTTCGCATTGCATAAAAATGTGTATATATGATGGACAGGGTTAAAGACTGATTTAGTCAAGATCACGACCAAAGACAATATAACTGAGGCCATACTCAATTCACAAGCCTTTGACTGCCTAAAATGAGACTAGTCTCAGAAAAAAACTCAATCAAACACTTGAGTTCTGAGACCTATGATTAACTTGCCAGTTTATGTACATACACTGTATACAGATGAGACTGCTCTGTAATATAGTCTGAATATTTTGAGAATCTGCTACAAATTTGTTTTTATTTTACTTTTAAACAAACAGTGAACAATATTTGCGAAAAGCCTGATTTTCAAAGTGCTAAAAAGTAAGAATGTTTATTTGGTCCATTTTGTAGAAAATTTACCCTATATAATTCTAAAAAGCTTTACTGCAAAAGATGACAAAATGCACCTGTGGTTTTCTCAATGTGATGTAAACAGTGAACTCTATGAACTCTGAGTGACATGAACACCAATAATATGCATCTAAATATAGCTGAAGACAGGTAGAAATCTTGGAATTTTTTGTTTCAAATTTTATCACCAGTGAATGAATTGTTCAGGAACGATTGAATTTTAAGATGGTATAAAGTTTGTGTCAAAGTCTGGTTGAATACTGTAGAAAATTAAAAGTTAAAAACAGTATTTAAAAGAAAAAAGAAATTAAAATCCCCAGGGCCTGGCCCCTGGGCAATTCAAGAACATGATTTTAATAATTTGAGTAGAGATCATCAATATTCATACAAAATTTGATGACAGTCGGATAAAAAATGTGACCTCTATGGCGTTAACACAATTTTTGTTTTAATTCTTACCTAGTGACCTAGTTTTTGACCCAAGATGACCCAGTTTCGAAAGGGATCGACACACCACCAAGAGAAGCATTCTGACCAAGTTTGATGACAATTGGTTAAAAATTGTGGCCTCTATCACGTTAACAAACAAAATGTTGAAGGATGCCGGACATCTGGTCCCCTCTGATCACAATAGCTCACTTAGTGCCTTTGGCTCTGGTGAGCTAAAAAAACCCAAAACATATCCATATATTAATTATTTATTTTATATTATATATTCAATCTCTCAGCAATTAACTATTTCTGAGATGATTATTGATGGTTATTTAACCAACATTTACTATCTTACATAAGATTTATGTTGAAAGTACAGTAATGAATAGACATTTAACCAACAAAAACTATTTTACTGATGAAAGCTCACCGTTAAAATTATTTTGTTCAATTTTTAATATGGTAAAAATAAACAGCTTGACGTTTGTTAACGATAATTTTAGATGCGAGTTCAGCAAAGCCCACTGTGCCGACCAGAGTATTGATCTGAAGCACACTGGCCCCTGTACCTCAGCCGACGGCACCACTCCTGCCCCAAGCAATATTGCCGGATCTGACGTCGTCTTTGACTTCATGTGTACCAATTTAAGTCATATGGACTGCCCGGTCGGCGGTGAGAAAGTATGCGCATCTGACGGACGTGCATATGAAAATTAGTAAGTATTACCAGTGTACAATTGTGGAACATTTTAGAATATAGTGTCAAATTCCTTAATGTATTCTCTAGTTCACGAAAACGCGCCATCTAACATGCCAATCTGGTATATAACGCAGTGCATATTAGTAAATAAATACAATTTATTAATATATAAATTTCAATGTATATATAAAACTAGAATTTGGTGTTCCGCCGACACATGTGTCGCCTGCTTGGGAAAAGTTGAAATGTGGGCCTATGTTTTATCATACATGATAAAGAGATGTAATTCAAGTTGCATTGCAATACTACAAAATTAATAATATTAAATGATCAGTTATTATCTTTATTGTATATTCCTGTTATAAGCAAGATTAAGTTTCAGGTTAAAATCATTCAAAGGTGCACAACTCAAAAAAGGTTACAACTTCATTGAAAAAGATGCCATATAAAGTATTACATCAAAAGAACAAATACTTTCCAAGTTATAAGCAATTAAGTTTCAGGTTAAAGTTAATTGAAAGGGGCATAACTAAAAAATGTTAATGAGGAGTTACCATACGCAGGGCCACAGATGGCTTTGTTAAATTATGCAGATGACATACTGGTAAACATGAAGTACTTTCGATGTTATAGGCAACATTAAAGTCATTTGAAAGCTACATAACTCCAAAAATAGTCTAACAGGAGTTATCATTCTTGCTGTCACTGATGGCTTTGTTCATGCAGATGATATATTCCAAGTATTAAGTTAATAGGACAAGTACTTTCAAAGTTATAGGCAACATTAAGTTTCATATTAAAGTTCCATAATAAAGTTATTTGAAAGGGGCATAACTCAAAAAATACTGAAAAAGGAGTTATCATTCTTGTCATCACAGATGGCAATGTTCATGCTGATGATATATTCCAAGTATTAAGTTAATAGGACAAGTACTTTCAAAGTTATAGGCAACATTAAGTTTCAGATTAAAGTTGGGGGACTACCGGACGACGGCGCTGCCGCCGCCGACGTAGCCGGACAATAGGATCCCTATGTGTCTACCTGCTATTGCAGGCGACACAAAAATCTCATACTGCAGTAATTCTCAATTCTCAACTTTCTTATTTGTTTTGATGATGTCATCGCAAAAACGTGCGTACATATTTATTTTTATTTTTGGCTTCCAACATTAAAAAAACACCTTTCGGACAAAAATTTTGATGCCATTCTGATGCTAATATAATATTATATACTGAAAGAGGTAAACAATTGCTGCTATAATTTTTGATTGAATAATGAAATCCCATTTTCTATTTCAGCTGTGAATATGAGAAACAGAAATGCACCCACCGAAATCTCCATGTAGTGGACTGCACAGCTTAAACTCTCACTGAACCTACAATCTTTATTTATTGTTCAGTTCGCTGTTTTAATAAATACGGTTTCAAGTTAATTTATTATATTTTATGTTTACAACAAGTATGCTATACTAGCAATGTTGCGTTTGCATACATACAATACAATAAACAAGTTTATGGGCATAAAGCTTTGAAAGTGGGTTGCCACACTGGACTGAAATATTACAACACTACTTATAAAGAAGCAGAGGTTACTGACAGCTGAAGTCAACAACTCTCAAAATGAAATGTCTTTTGAAAAGTTAAAGAAAATCCCGATTAATTTGTTGTTTCTCAAGAAAACAACATTTCCAGGGTTGAAGGTTATAAAGCTGAGATTGGAAACCAGTCTCAAATCTTAAGCATCTGATTGGCTGAAATGGTGACCAGTCGCCATTTAAGCCAATCAGATGCTTGAGATTTGAAACTGGTTTCCATGCTCAGTTTTATAACCTTGGGACCAGAATCTTTTTTTCCAAGACACTAAGACCAAACTTAATAATATATGAATTATTTAACATCTTACATATGATTATATACGTACAATCATTTTTATATCAAAAGTTGTACTAATGTTTCTAAGAGGCATTTGCTCATTCAATTCATTTGTGAACTATGTTGCTTTTTAAATTCAAAGTGATGCTGTTTAACACACCATAACTTTGAGGAAGAAGAAACTTGCATTGCACATCTGTCTATGAACAAGCGCCTAAAATTGCTCAAAACTGCTCATTTATAAGGACATGAAATAATAACATTACATATATACGTTTGCCCTAAAGTGATAAATTCTGCTGCCAATATTTCAACTTAAAAAAATAAAAAACACTAAAGCTTTCTTCTTAGTTGATTGTATATGAATTAGTTGATTGTATATGAATGAAATTATCTTTAATGATTATTAGCTTTATTCTATAATACACTTATTAACAGCATTTCAAATTGTGTTTCTGCTTATCATATCTAACATAACTCTTCACAATAACCTATATCTCTAATAAGCCATTTGCACTTGATTCCATGGGCTAGTTTATTTAATAAACCATTTTGTATGCAGGTAAGGGAAAGGGAAAGACTTTAAGCTTACCATAAGTTATGTTATTTATATATACTGGTATGACTCTTGATCTTTAAGAACATTTAACCCTTTCCTGTATAGATACACCTTTATTGCTAGGGCAAACAGTTTAGATCCAGATCAGATGGCACATCTGTGCTGTCTGATCAGGATCTAAACTGTTCGCTTTTTGATTAATTAGGTTATTTATGACCAAAATGTGACCAGTGCAGATCCTGATCAGACTTAATATTTCTAATGCACCATGATAAAACAGGTTTTGGAAATAAAACTGCTTTAGACCATAATCCTCCTGCACTTCCATGCAGTCTGATTAGGCAATTCAGTCAGTGAAGTATTCTTAATGCATCTAGAAAACTGCATAAATCCTTTTGGACAGTTAAGTGCAGTTTGATCAGGGTCTTACACTCCAAAGTTTGGAAGCCCTGTATTTTATGGTGTGTCATGCTGACTGCTTACTTTTACCAAGTTTTTTCCACAACTGACATAAACTGCTTTAAGTTCCATTTTCCAATGATGTTGCTAAAATCTTTTATGTTCAACAGTAAATTACGAGGACTTCATTTAGAAGGGACAGAAGCAAGATGGTCAAAAAAAGGGCAAAGGGACATGCTTTCCCAAAATGAAGAAAGTGCAAACCAGCAACTGTTTGAAATATTTTTTTGTCTTGTAGATGACTGAAACTTTGTTTTTCTTTCCTTCGAAAGTTGTTTTTCTTTTATGTATGTACAATCATCAATTTTCAGTGTGTGTGTGCCCCTTGTAACCACTCCTTCCAGATCCATCTATGCCAGCTGCAGCTCTTATTCTTGGGGCTGTTCTTGCAAATTTCTTTCAAACATGTCTTTCAAAATGACCATACTATTGTTGTATTTTAGTTCATTAATTCTGGCCGCATTGATCCAGGACTGCCGTATGTTCTTCCACCTGGCCATGTGACGTAGCAAAAGCTCCTCTGGAGCGGGACCAAGATCTGGATCCTGAAACACATGAATAACAACTGAAATGCATTCATACCATCTGTTCATTATCTACACTGTTCACATTTTGATTTACTGCGTTATTTCTGCCCTACAAGCAGACAGTGCAGAACCCTGATCAGATGGCATTTATTTGCCAGCTGATCTACATCTACACAGACCCCACATTCATAAGAACGCATATATATGGAGTGAAGGGTTAAGACTAAAACAAAAAAATATTTTTAAAAGCTTTTAAATACTGCAAACTGCATTTATCACGAGTGTAAACAACACAGATCCAGATCATCCTGCATATCCATGGTTAATCAGCTGCAGTTCATTCAGCTGCTGATCCCTGATCCACACAAGTGTTCCTGGGTTTATCAGTATCTTACAAGTCAGACGATAACAGCTGCCTACCGTACCTTGTGTATATCTAATGGAGGGTCTTTACAGGGCAGTGGTGGTGGTATCCTGGTATCCTGGTAACCTACACCTTTCTCAAACTTCAACTTCAGTGGTGTTGGCATCTTGAACACATTGGTTGGGTCATTCTGTGATTCAAAACATTATAATTATGATATGAAAAACAATATACACATATAAAAATAACAGGTACATCCAGTTAGCATTTAAGATAGTGCAACCTGATTTTTTTACAATTTGTTAACTTGACAAACAGGTAACTAAAATGGATGCAAATGGATACAGAGTTTATGCTAGTATTAGGAAGGTTCAGAGTACCCAAGTGCCATAAAAAGTTGCGCTTGCATTTGTAAACAAAAACTATGGAATTCTTTTGATGCCTTAAAGCAGTGAACACAGCTCAAGTCACAGATTTGTGATCAGTTTAGACCCAGATCATCCTGCACATCTGTGCCTGGCAGTCTGAAAGCAATCAGTTTAGAACCAGACCATCCTGCACATCTGTGCCTGGCAGTCTAAAAGCAATCAGTTTAGAACCAGATCATCCTGCACATCTGTGCCGAGCAGTCTAAGAGCAATCAGTTTAGAACCAGATCATCCTGCACATCTGTGCCTGGCAGTCTGAAAGCAATCAGTTTAGAACCAGATCATCTTGCACATCTGTGCCTGGCAGTCTGAAAGCAATCAGTTTAGAACCAGATCATCCTGCACATCTGTGCCTGGCAGTCTGAAAGCAATCAGTTTAGACCCAGATCATGCTGCACATCTGTGCCTGGCAGTCTGAAAGCAATCAGCTTAGACCCAGATCAACATGCACATCTGTGCCTGGCAGTCTGAAAGCAATCAGTTTAGAACCAGATCATCCTGCACATCTGTGCCTGGCAGTCTGAAAGCAATCAGTTTAGAACCAGACCATCCTGCACATCTGTGCCTGGCAGTCTGAAAGCAACCAGTTTAGAACCAGAGCATCATGCACATCTGTGCCTGGCAGTCTGAAAGCAATCAGTTTAGAACCAGAGCATAATGCACATCTGTGCCTGGCAGTCTGAAAGCAATCAGTTTAGACCCAGATCATCCTGCACATCTGTGCCTGGCAGTCTGAAAGCAACCAGTTTAGACCCAGATCATCATGCACATCTGTGCCTGGCAGTCTGAAAGCAATCAGTTTAGAACTAGAGCATAATGCACATCTGTGCCTGGCAGTCTGAAAGCAGTTTAGACCCAGATCATCCTGCACATCTGTGCCTGTACCATCTGACTGAGCCTAAATATTTATATGTTACTTAATCAATTTCCACAAAATTCAAATTGAATAATGAATGGAATGGCTCAAAGTCAAGCCAGTTCTAAGATTCCACCGCATGAGTTTAGCAGGCCTAGGGTCAAATTACTACACGTATGATTTGGGTCCAAAATCATAAAACTGAGACAGGAGACCAGTCTCAAATCTCAAACACTTCACTAGTTGAAACTGAAATCAGTTTAAAAATGGGAAAATTAAGAGCTAGAATCGTCAGACTGGTCTCTTATCTCACTTTAGAAAGGAATCATGGGCCCAGTCTAACAAATTACCTGATCTTCAGAGCCACTTTCCTCCTGGGACGATTCTTCCTCATCTTGTAAGTTATCCTTCATCCAAGCTCGGGCTATGGGATAGAGCGGAGTCTTCTCTGTGAACTGAGCCAAGTCCACACTGCGGTCAAACAACTTCATAACATAGGTTGTGTCTGAAAAAAAGTTCCCATTTCTTATTATTCCTCAAGGTTTGTTTAGTGTATTTTAATGAAGCACAATGGTCGTATATTAACTGATAAGGGCTCATTTATAATAAAACTAGATGGGTGTTCAGTTAAACACTTGTGTTATTGTGTCTACAAGCGCACAGACTGCTGGATAATGCAGCTACTATAATATGCTCCCAGAATTTTCATCAGGGGGGCATTAAAAAGGAAAATTATTTCTAATACCCAAATATTCAAAAACCTCCAGAAATAACAAAATAAAGGTTAAAAAAACAACAGATCAAGAAAAGCTTACCTTAACCTATATTAAGTACAGATTTATCTAAGTTATTAAGAAATAAACATGCATTAAGTAACAGCTACTTTGACTGAAAAATGACATCAAGATCCTGAACCAAATGGCAAAAAGTAAAAATATCTGCAGTACAATGTAAGGCAGGATGATGTCATTAGAATGATTAAATAGCTCCAATATTTCCTAAGGTCTCTTAGGTATTTGAGATATCAAAACAAGACTGTACTTTAGCAGTAAATTTGCATAACTGTTTTGCATTTGCTAATGGTGTTCAAGTAAATTAAACACCCATGGACATTGCTTATATACCCTGTACAACTACATTAGAAACAGATCAGCTTCCATAACCATGAAGTCTGATCAGGGTCTACACTGATCAATTTTAGATTCATAATGTTACTTCTGACCAAGAAGCAAACAGTGTAGATCCTTATCAGACTGCATGATCCAGCTGATCTGGATCTACAATGGTCACACATGGGGATATAAGCCATATTCCATAAAGGGTTAATCATAACTGTCAACCCATATGATACATGTAACTGCATTTCATTTTTTGTTACAATTCATGCTCCCCCCAATACTGCCAAACTGAAAAAATGATATCCAGATGTTTTACTAGCTCATGTATCTGAATTGTCATTTCATCATTTCAGGGATTCAGAAAATAAATAGCCAAAATGCCCCTAATTTAAGTAAAAAATGACCCTTAAGCTAAAATTTTAGGGGCCAAAATGAGTTTTGGAAATTTTGAGAGAATAATGGTCATCTCCTGGGTGAAATGGAACCCCTGTAACTTACGGTGGTATTTTGATCCTGCATCTGACAGATCGGAATCATGTTTCCGTTTTCTCTTCTTGGAGCCTAACATGCGAGTCGGGTGTTTGGAGGGTGATGCTGCTGGTGACCCCGAGCTTCTGACCACTTGAACAGTAACAGGCAGAGGCACATCCGAGTCATCGTCACTGTCTGCTGAGCTGGCGGGGTTTAATAACTGATATTAATCATCAAAATATAACAACAGAACAGAAATTTTATTTTGACTTTTACAATGTACATCGTCTTCTTAGCCACACAAACAATATACATGTATGTACACATGATGTAAACACCGATATACAAAAATGGATTAAACACAGGTTAATCAAATATATTTAAATGGACTAATTCGAATAAGGTGAGTATTATTTGTTAAATAAAGACTCCACAATTACTGGTAGCGTTATATGTAAACAGAGGAGAATCCTATTTACTGCCGATTAGGAGAAAAATATGTCTAGCTTTACCTACCTCTTGTCTGATGCATAACCTAGATTAACTGTCCTATCTGTGGACTGAAATTTTACCTACAACCAGACTTCCTGAAAGTTGCCAGACCGACGGACCTGTCTGGTAATATTTGGGCAGGTCTGACATGATATCTTTTGTTATCAGACCGAATGTCAGACAAGATTTGAACTGCTAATTCCTTTTTAACATGTTTTGGTCAGACAGAATTTGTTTCGCATTTTGTCTGACCAAATGTCTGACACTTTTTTTCAACTTTCGGGAAGTCTGCTACAACAGTACCAGTATTCGAAGCTTTGTTTACATTAACTATCCATTTTGCAGTACTTGTTTATTAAGTAACTTTGGAAAAAAAGGAGGAATTCCGACAAATGATACATTGATAATCTTTGCTGTGCTGATTTAACAGAGTTTTTCACATGAAAATCAAGTGAGTACTTTTTAAACCTTTAACTCTATACATGTATACACAAGTTTTTATGCTTGTGAAACCAGTGTAGATCCAGATCAGCTTGCACATCCATGTCATCTGATCTGTTTCTGCACTGTCTGCATCTTGGTTAGGAATAACATAATGAATCTAAAAGCAAACAGTGTAGATCCTGATCATGAGGCACCAATATGCCAGCTGATCTGGATCTACACAGTTCACCCAAGTAATACAAGAAATGTGTCCATAGGACACGGATGCCCCCGCTATGCATGTTTGTCATGGTGAACATTAATACCAAGTTATTTTAAAATCCAATAAGTAATAACAAACTCACAGCCCAGACAAGAAAAGTCTGGTTTTAGTAATAGTGACCTTGACCTTGGACCTACAGGCATGGGAATTGTACTCAACACAACGCCTTGTCATAGTGAACATTTGTGCCAAATTATTTTGAAATCACTCTGTTAATAACAAAGTTATAGCCAGTACAAGAAATTTATATTTTTTGTAACAGTGACCTTGATCTTGGACCTACAGGCATGGGTATTGTACACAACACATCGTCTTGATATAATGAACATTTATACCAAGTTATTTTAAAATCCAATAAGACAAAACAAAGTAACAGAGCAGACAAGATTTTTATAACACAATTCTATTTTAAGTAACAGTGACCTTGACCTCTGACCTTTAGGCATGGGTGTTGTACATGACACACCGCCTTATCATGGTGAACATTTGTGCCAAGTTATTTTGAAATCCCTCTATTCATAAGGAAGTTACAGCCTTAACAAGAAAATTCTATTTTTAGTAACAGCGACCTTGACCTTGGACCTACAGGCATGGGTATTGTACGCGACACACCGTCTTGATATGGTGAATATTTATACCAAGTTATTTTAAACTCCATTAAGAAATAACAAAGTTACAGAGCGGACAAGATTTTTCCAACAAAATTCTATTTTTAGTAACAGTGACCTTGACCTTGGACCTACAGGCATGGGTCTTGTACCCGACACACCCCCTTGTCATGGTGAACATTTGTGCCAAGTTATTTTGAAATCCCTGCATTCATAAGGAAGTTACAGCCCGGACAAGAAAATTCTATTTTTAGTAACAGTGACCTTGACCTTGGACCTACAGACATGGGTCTTGTACGCGACACACCGCCTTGTCATGGTGAACATTTGTGCCAAGTTATTTTGAAATCCCTCCATTCATAAGGAAGTTACAGCCCGGACAAGAAAATTCTATTTTTAGTAACAGTGACCTTGACCTCGGACCTACAGGCATGGGTATTGTACGCGACACACCGTCTTGATATGGTGAACATTCATACCAAATTATTTTAAAATCCAATAAGAAACAAGATTTCCCCAACAAAATTCTATTAATAGTAACAGTGACCTTGACCTTGGACCTACAGGCATGGGTCTTGTACGCGACACACCGCCTTGTCATGGTGAACATTTGTGCCAAGTTATTTTGAAATCCCTCCATTCATAAGGAAGTTACAGCCCGGACAAGAAAAATCTATTTTTAGTAACAGTGACCTTGACCTTGGACCTACAGGCATGGGTATTATACGCGACACATCGTCTTGATATGGTGAACATTCATACCAAGTAATTTTAAAATCCAATAAGAAATAACAAAGTTACAGAGCGGACAAGATTTTCCCAACAAAATTCTATTAATAGTAACAGTGACCTTGACCTTGGACGTACAGGCATGGGTGTTGTACGCGACACACCGCCTTGTCATGGTGAACATTTGTGCCAAGTTATTTTGAAATCCCTCCATTCATAAGGAAGTTACAGCCCGGACAAGAAAAATCTATTTTTAGTAACAGTGACCTTGACCTTGGACGTACAGGCATAGGTGTTGTACGCGACACACCGCCTTGTCATGGTGAACATTCATACCAAGTCATTTTAAGATCCAATAAGAAATAACAAAGTTACAGAGCGGACAAGACTTTCGAACATACACACACACTGACACACTGACACACCCACCCACACACCCACCCACAGCCAGGGTGAACACTATATGCCCTTCCGCCATTACATGGCGGGGGCATAAAAATTGTATATATTGAGAAAAACGGTTAATCAAAACAAGATACAAATCTGCCATTTTCAGCATGTAAACAATCATCATTATTTGCTTTCATCAGAAATAATCAAATAACCAGATAAATCTAAAAGCAAACAGTGTAGATCCTGATCAGATGGTAAGTATTTGTAGGCTGAACTGTATCTACACTAGTTGCCCATGGTATTAAAGCCGTATTCCATGCAGTAATAGTTGCCCAAGGTTATAAAACTGAGCATTGGCAATCAGATGCTTGAGATTTGAGACTGGTTTCCAATCTCATCTTTATAACCTTCAGGGAGTGTGTGAAGTCACAAACTTACCTCTCAGTGTCTTCCTTCTTATCAACCAGTAGTTGAAGTGTTGCATCCAACCTTGTACGAGCACTGCTAACTTCTGCAATTACAAATAAAGCAGATTCATCCATGTTGACTCAATGCTTTTTTTTACCCAACCATAAGACCTAGGGGTCATTCAGATGTTAGAGAATTGCAAACTGATACATGTACATAATGATACAGTTACAGTTTACATGCCAGTATGTCTTTAAATAACCTGTTAATAAATGAAACTGAAATCAGGGCAAGACAAATTCTAAAATTCCTTGGTAGCCCATTGGGCTACCAAGATTTTTGCTTGCTAGCCTGGACTTTCCAGTCGCGTATTTATTACTATAGATAGGATTATATATACACATTTCAACAAAACAATTGTAGATGAGTTTGGATTACAAGAATAATAGTAAAAGACCTCTCAGATCATATACTAAATTAAGTTGATCACATTGGTATGGAGAACTGTAGCAGTAATATGAAAGTTAGATTTCATTCTCAATGCATACCTGTGAACCTTTTATTTCATTTAGGTAAGACATTGGTTTCTAAAAGGTGGAGATTGAGATGAAAAAGAGAAAGATTTTAACCATGCAGTGTTTTGTTGCACACTGTATATTGTACTTGGTAAAAATCTCTAGCTGATGCTGTTCAGTTTCATTTCAACTAGTCCCTGTATTCCTTAATTCTATAACTATATGTGTAGATTTAATATCTATTGGTTATCAACATAAGATTTTATTATGTCTGATGTTGCTGGATTATTAGCGTAGTTCTTCAACACAAAGACCTATGTACCACATAGAGAAGTCTGGTCACCTCTGGGAGACACTTCTCCCAAGTCTCCTTCTAGTTAGTCCTAAAGATGTTGCTTTTTTGTTACCTCTTTTTATTTAATTGCGCTTTTTTTGCCGATTTTTTATTATCTTCAATTAATTATTACTGCAACGTTAATAAGTTTGCCAAAGTTGGAAAGTGAAATTTTTACAGCAGAGATATAACTAAACTTCCTGTTTATCAGAAATTTTGGAACTGTTGATTCGTTGGGCAACCTAAATGGGAAATTTTAAGATGGCCCAGTGTACGCTCACTTAAATATTTTGGTAGTCCGCAGACTTGAATGTGCAATTGATTTGTCGTGCCCTGCTGAAATTAATTCAATTAATTTTTTTATTAGAAGTAAAGATCATTGGATTCAACTAGAAATTTCAAGGACCAAAACCCTGTTTTAACCCTTTCCTCCATATATAGGTCTTTATGGCTTGGGCAAACAGGGTAGACCCAGATCAGCCATCTGATCAAGATCTGCATTGTATGTTTTGTCAATTAATTGGTTATTTATGACCAAAAAGCGAAAAGTGCAGACCCAGATAATATTGCAAGGATGTGCCAGCTAATATTGATCTACACTGACAATAGCTATTGCCAAGAACTAGGGTTTTCAAAACTTCACCATTAACTATGATTATAAGGCAGTAACCCCAGTTTTTTTGTCGAAAACTATTGTTATCGAGGCAAATAACCATGGTTATTGGAGCGATATCTACAGTTTTCAGTCAATAACCATAGATATTGGAATTTATGTGCAAACCGCTTGAAATAATATTATGCCAGATCAAGCTTTAAAGGGCCAGGGGATAGTTTTGCAGTTTGGTCCCGGAATCATTGTTTGAATTAAGATGTCATATTCTTTTTTTTATATTGTATAGTATATATGAAATCTGATCACGGTTGCTTCGATGCATTGGTGCTAGCTTTGTAAGTTCTGAGTTGAACAGTTGCCGGATGAAAACCCAGTCTGCGGGCTGAAATTGAGAATAATTTGGGGGTGAAATATTTCAATATGCTAAAAAATAGAGATGGGTGAAAGACACTTTCCAGATGCATGGGAAATAAAAGACACATAAAATATTAGCACAAAAGGGTTTTATTTGAAAATTCATTGCAGGAAATATTTTGGAGGGTTTCAAATGTGTAGAGATTTCGATGAAATCTGCATTGGAAAATCAGGACTTGGGGTGACTAAAAAATTATGCCTGTCTAAATCATAAATGATTGGTTCTGTAGAACAGTTGATTGTGGTTTGCATAACCCTAGAACCCTGCAACACAGAAAGTACAACATCAAAATTTTAGCTGTGCAAAGATTTTATTTTCAGTCAATGTAAGCTTGCACGTGGTCCCAGACTCTGGAGGCAGCCTCGGAAACTGTCCGCTGCGCCCCAGTGTATCTACCCGCTGCGCCCCAGTGTATCTACCTATCCGAATTATATGACACTTGAATACACTGCATTCATTTGTCACTTCTTTCATTTCTAGTCAAGGGATACCATGAAATAGGTTAATACATTGACAATTGATCTTACCAGGCTTTATCCTATTTGTTACATACATGATTAAAACTTCAAAGAATCAATTATCTCTTATTTAAAAACATCCGCTTTTGTGGCTGTGTGTAAAGTGCTGGCATTGACACACATTGTGTTAACTATTTACTAAAGTAGACTCTTACACAGTGGTTTTCCATAGCAGATTTAATGAGTTGCATCCGTTTTTTAAGGGTAAGGATTACCATCTTTACACGGTATGTGTTAGACCCTAAAAATTCAGAAATGTCTTGTTATTTCAATTAGCTTCTTATGTTAGTCTCAATAATTCGACTGCAAGCACAGACCCATTATCATACTGACTTTTTACAGATGTCTGTTCTTTACGTCTCAAGCAGTTACGATCAAAACTGTGGTGGAAATCGACCCGATTTAAATTCTGTTATTTATCGATAAACGTGACGTCGCGAGTCAGGTAAACTTGAAGCGCGGAAATCGAAATTTGTTGACATGGGTGCAGGTTTAAAAGAGTTTTGCATAAAAAACGAAACCGTTATTTATAAAGGATTACATATATTGATTCTACTTGAATGTGGCTTTTCAGGTATGTAAATTTTTTAAAGGTATATATGGTTTAAGATGCTTTATGGAGCCGCCAACGATGCGATCAAATTCCCATCGGCGGCATATAGAAATAGAAGGAAAATTTTCCGCATTGATTTGAATGCTAACTGGGTTGTACGCGAAAGGCAAATATCGCATATATAGAAAAGCCTTTGTCGCGTACAAATAGTTGTGCTACTTCTTATGTTATATATGTTTGTGTGCTTTTGCATGCAACATTGTTGAGCCGATAAGTGGGTTGGAGTTTTTCACCAAGACAACTTGTACTTGTTTTGTGTTATGAGAACCTGTTGGGGCAAGTGTGAGGTTGGTGCACCCTAGAACCTGGTTTAAACTCCCAGTGGCAATTTGATTTGCCACTGACCGTTCCAAGGCGGTAACCCCTCGGGTTCTCATTTTTGTTTATTATTAGTGGTGTCTTTTTTTTTAAAACTGATCATTTTATTAACCATGCTCTCCTTAATGGTGGGAAAGCAATAATATCGACAACACACTTCCACATTTTTATGAAGTTTAGAAGACAAGCTAACCTTCGTTATAATGTGAATTTCTAATGTTTCATCTAAATTAGTCCAAAATCTAACGACTCTTTTCCATAGGTCATAGAGTCACTGTGGCCACAGTTTTAATTTTTTTGTTGTCGAATAAATAAACTAATGCGATGTAGCATCTTAAGTTTTGGCGGCAAAGATAAATATCACATTAATTTACGCATATCAAAGTGCTAGAAGCAAGTAAATACGGATGAATCTGAAGTTCATAACGTCCGGGGCTAAAACTAATCCAAAATCGAAATTAAGTGATACAAAGCCTAGACTATGGCTACAAAAATATGGAAAAGAGTGTTCCCCAACTATAAACAACTTTCCATTACCTGCATTTTATCAGAAGTACCAGACGATATTGTTAAAGTCGAACCTAATGGCATATCCACAGCAATAAGCACTGTATTACTTCTGAAAAATACCTATCAGAAATAGCTAGATTCAGAAAATACAGCCACTTCACACAGTCTAAAGTAGAGATTATGAGAGAGAGAGAGAGAGAGAGAGAGAGAGAGAGAGAGAGAGAGAGAGAGAGAGAGAGAAAGAGAGAGAGAGAGAGAGAGAGAGAGAGAGAGAGAGAGAGAGAGAGAGAGAGAGCAAGAGAGAGAGAGAGAGAGAGAGAGAGAGAGAGAGAGAGAGAGAGAGAGAGAGAGAGAGAGAGAGAGAGAGAGAGAGAGCATGCGTTTACATTATGACTAGTTTCCAATACACTTTTTCTCTGATTTTTGGCTGTGTGAGCAAGCTGTATCTTCTGGATGTGGCCATTCTTTATACATGTATGCATATTTCACTTTAAAAAGGACACCACTAACAAACAACGACATTAAGAACTCGAGGGCCTAAAAGACAGAGCTTTCAAATCCTATTGAAGTCAGATCAAACAAAATGTAAGATATTAGGCAATGTTGGTTTTCTCCGATAACCATTTTAAGAATCAATTAATTCAGTGAACTATTAATAACATTATAGTCATTATAGTAAAATGAACGCTATACCACAAAAAAAAAATACGCGTATCAGGAAATGCCATATTCAGAAGACACAGCCTCCCCACACAGCCAAGGAGAAGAGAGAGAGAGAGAGAGAGAGAGAGAGAGAGAGAGAGAGAGAGAGAGAGAGAGAGAGAGAGAGAGAGAGAGAGAGAGAGCATGGTTTATAAAATAACCAATTTCAAAACAGCGACCACAGACAATTAATAAAAATGAGAACCTGAGGGGTTACTGCCTTTGAACGATCAGTGGCAAAACAATTTGCCACTGAGGATTTAAACCAGGTCCTAGGGTGCATCAACCTCACACGTTCCCCATCAGTTCTCATATTAACAAACAATTACAAGTTGTCTTGGTGAAATAACTCCAACCCACCCATCAGCTCAACAATGATGTATGCAAAAGCACACAAACAAATAAAACATAGTAAGCTAATAGCATTGCAAAGCCAAAGGGGTGGGTACTCAATGATCTTACCGAGACCAGAACCCCTGGAGTCAAACTAGCAAGAACACGATGACAGGGATAAAAGAAACAAATCGAGCTTCTAGGCTCTTTTAAGAAAAGATTTCCCCATAAACCTTCATAAAACACATATATCTTTAGTAAAATATGTCGTATGAGGGGTGTCAACACTTTCCATGTTTGATTATAATGTGTAAGTTTCGCAGTCCTGTACGATTTACTTCCCGTGACTGGAAATCAATCCAAAACGAGGTTCTGCGGGAAAGAGGCTTAAGCACATAATAGCTAACATTGTCCACTATATTGCAGGTCTGCGTTCGTCGCCGGCGGTTAAAAAATAAGTTGCTGGTCTGTTATTCTAGTCAGACTTTTTTATTTTTACCATTTGTTAGATATTTAGATTTTTAATGTTTTAGGAACATGTACCATTCTTGTTGATAGTAGGCAGTATGAAAAGCAATTTGGACAAATATAAGCATTAATTTTACGAATGTCTGTACAACATTTTCATCTTAATGTCTTCTATGCTGAAAATTATATTTTACTGGTGTGAAAGTTGCAAATTGCTTAGACTGGTAATGCACTATAATCCGGAAATCGTGATATGTCAACATCTGGTTACATGATCTGTAGACATTCTGTAAAATTACAATTTGCATTATCAAATTACATTTGATACTTAAACATTTGAACAACAGAATTGTCATAATAATTTATGGCGTTTATGTTCAACGAATAAATAATTCAAGATTTTTTTAAAAATGTTACGTATACTTCACAACTAAAAATTGATTCTGTCTTGAAATAAAAACGGATCTGTAATCTGATTGCTTGTTGTAGAATAATCATTCGTAGAATAAAATTCCAGGATTCAGATGCCGGCTTATAATAAAGATGGGAATATTTATATAACAATATGGATGCATATCCAATTTAGATTTCTTAGGTATGACAGTTTTTAATTTTGGCGTAAAAGCCCAAACTCTAATTAAACATAAATAAAATGTTTGGCAAGATTTGTTTCTTATTGACGTCTTTTGTTTCTATAACGTGTTGTAGTGTGGATTGAGAATCCATATAATTTCTAAATCAAATACATTTGCTGACACATCCAGTAATTTAACATTAAGTTTCATGTTAAAGTTGCATTTAAAAGGGGCATAACAAAAAATAGTCAAACAGGAGTTATGAATTTTGTTGTAACCGATGTTGTTGTTCATGAAAATGATATATTCTAAGTATTAAGTGAATAGAATAAGTACTTCCAAAGTTTAAGAAACATTAAGTTACACGTTAAAATTGCATTTGAAAGGGGCATAAGTAATAAAAAACTGGAGAAACTGGAGTATCATTCTTGTTGTAACAGATGGCGTTTAACATGAAGATGATATATTCTGAGTATTAAGTGAATAAAGCAAGTACTTTCAAAGTTAAAGTCAACATTAAGTTTTATGTTAAAGTTGCATTTGAAAGGGGCCTAACAAAAAAAATAGTCAAACTGGAGTTATTATTCTTATTGTAAACGATGTTGTTGTTCATGAAGATGATATATTCCAAGTTCTGAGTGAACAGGACAAGTACTTTCAAAGTTAAAGTCAACATTAAATTTCATGTTAAAGTTGCATTTGAAAGGGCATAACTCAAAAAAATAGTCAAACAGAAGTTATGATTCTTGTTGTAAACGATGTTGTTGTTCATGAAGATCATATATTCTAAGTTTTAAGTGAATAGGAAAAGTACTTTCAAAGTTATAGGCGACGTTAAGTTTCATGTTAAAGTTGCATTTGAAAGGGGCATGACTAAAAATTTTGAAAATAGGGTTATCATTCTTGTTGTCTCAGATGGCGTTTTTCGTGAAGATGATATATTCCAAGTAAAGGCAAAATTAAGTTTAATGTTAAAGTTGGGGGACTACCGGACGACGCCTACAACGACGACACCAACGACGACGACGACGATGACGTCGCCGAACAATAGTACAGGCGACACAACAGTACTAAGAAATTCGGTAAAGGGTTAAGGTATATATACTATTCATATGATATGAATAATAAATAAAATTTATTTTGATAAAACAACTGTCCTTAATATTGTCATTTTTAATACTCCAATTCAGTAATGTTCCTATAATCCTGTACTCATATTTTATAAGTCATACATATTCTTCTCGATCTTATATATTTGCGATATTTGATCTGAATTTCCTCACAGAAAAATAATTAAAGGTTAGTTAAAATCACTCAATATCACTTCTGTTCTAATATTTTTTGACAGTATATAGTTTCTGCTTTTTCCTAAATTTTCATCATGCGTAGTAGGTATATGCTTTCATACCGACACCTGGTATCTTCCTTTTTGGGAATGAATAAGTACTGCTGCAATGAAACACTATAAGCATTTCAGGAATAGTTCATGACCTTCGGATTTCTAAACCAGGGGAGTAGCCAGCTTTTTACAAGTTGTAGGCACATATAAGGGGTTCCTAGTGGTGGTTGCCATTTAATAAGGGGATCTGGTGTGCAAAGCCCCCTCCCCCCCCCCCCCCCCCCAAAAAAAAAAGAAAAGCAGTAAACTAGTGGAGATTAAATTTAGCAAACTGCAAATAAAGCGTGACAACACACAGTAATAGGTCTGCATTTACATCTGGCAAAGAAAATAATCATTTTCCCTAGAAGCCAAAGACATATTTGACTCGACAAAAACGGCTTGAACCTGCTACCATACCACTCCGTTCTGTTTTTATTGTATTTAGGGGACTTTTCAAAACATCATTTTCCAGTCCAACTTGTAGGCCCGGGCCTACATGGCCTAATAGTAGCTACAACACTGTAAACAACACGTTTTTAGTTTTTGTCGGTCATCATGTGTGACCGACATACCATAATGGTCAAACTAAAGATATTATATTCAGTGAAACTGGGCAAAACTTAAGATAAACAAGAGGTGTCACTGAAAATTGACATATGTCCCCGAAATGTAGCTTTGAAATCAAATTGGTATACAAAGTCAGGAGTTTCCGCTCGTATCATTTATGGCAGAATAATGGGCCCTTAGTCATTTTTACTATAACTTCTACATTTCTTGAGGGATTGTCTTAAAACTTCAAATGTGTGTTCCTCATCATCCCCTTCATCAGTCCTTAATATTATCTACATCATATGTGGTAAGGGATATCACTCTTACAATCATATTTCCAGGATAATCTCCCCTTTAAACTTAGAATTTCTTTAAAAATTGTAATATTTTACTGCACGAATAACTTGTTTATTATTGAGAGATTTACTACAGACTTTAAACAAATGATCATTATCATCTCCCAATGTATATGATGTAAGTTTTATCTTTTTCCCACAGGCATATTCAATTACACACGATACAAAAAGCATGTCGTGTACTTTCATGACTTGTAGAAGTTTGCGTACCACGGAAATGTTTGTTGAGCGAAGTTACCTAAGAAATAGATTCCGCAATAAGCGTGTTTCTGGCAGTTATATGGGTTCTGACCTTTGGATGTAACTGATTTAGCAGACAAGCGATGCAACTATCTTTATAAGTGGACAAATGATAGTCAGCAAACATTACTGGTGACTAAAATGAGTTCATGCAAAATAAAGATACATTAGTAACATTCATTCGAACAAAGTTTCATTTAACGGCACACAACTGTTAATATTGATCAAAATATATTATGATGCAATTATGGTTCAAATAGAGCCAGGCAACTGGCTCAACAAATCAGAGGTGTTATGTTAGTGTGTATTTAATATATAACTGCTACTGACGATTAACAACTTATTTTTTTAATTGATTTTCGTAGATAACGATAGTTTTTGTTTCGAAAAAAGGCGATATATAAGGGTCGCTATGTCCGTCCGTCCATCTGTCCAGTGTCCGTCACAAAAACTTCACGTTGGCTATACTTTTGCAATTTCTAAATATTTCTTCGTCAAACATTCTAAACTAGTGTCCAAAAGAAACGATACCAAATTTTCAATAAAATATTCGTTTTAGACCAGACCCATCTATAAATTCTGTATGTGCATGTACAGAAATGATGAAATTGATTTCTTTGTACACATGCACGACTGTTGAAAGGTCTCTCCAATGAATTCGACCAATCCAAATGTTCTGTAGCCGTTTGGTTTTATTGTATGTCCTTGCAAGGGGTATCGTTTCTTTTGGACACTAGTATATATAACTGATGAGAACATGGTCTTGATGGTGCCAAACTGTTAGATCAAAGTCATTAAACGCACTTAGCGTTGGCATATATCTTTATCACACGTCAGGTTTTTTTTTGTTTTGACAAAGCACAAGAGGGCGACACAAGTGTTCAAGTGTTCAAAAGAACACCCATCTAATAATAAAGTGAAGACAACTAATTATAGTTCAGATAGCATGCATATTACCTATAGTTTCATACAGATACGAAGCTCCAGTGACAGTTAATTGGCCCAATTTTTCTACAAAAAGGCGCACAGTGAAATATGACACAAACAAACAATAGATTTCATTGTCTCCTTTTAGACATTTTCTTAATTTTTTTCGCTATATTGCTGATATAAGCCTTTATTTATTGTTTAACAATATTTGCAAAAGATGTCTTCTAGTGTAATTTTCTCGACAGCGATGTTGATTTTCATTATCAACTGTATGTATGCAAATAGAGTTTAGTTAACGTGAAATATGCATAAAATCATTACGTAAGTACTTCTAGGAGACGTATATTGCGACAATTTATGTAGATTTAATAAACATTCTTTCCCACAGAAGTCTGTTTACATGTTCTTTAAAGTTTCACAACATATATAAATTCCGTGAAAGTAAAATTGGCCAAGGATATATAGATGGAATAGACTTGGAATACTCAAGAGCCTTACGTAAACTTCTTAAACTTGGAATACTCAAGAGCCTTACGTAAACTTCTTAAAACCTTAAAACATTAACATTAGCTTTGTGCTCGTAGTTGTTGAATACACCAGTTCCATTTGGTTCCTCATTCGTTGCCTTTAAACGAATGCTATTTTTTATTATTGTCTAATTGTCGAGGTTTTATTCTGCGCTCATTCATTCATATTTAAACGTGTTGTTTATTAGCAAATCGGCATAAATAATGCCAATGGGCATTCACAGTTTGAAAAAAAAATATGACGGGAAATATAAAGAAAAGAACATTAAACAAACACTTAAAGAAATAACCACTCAATAACTGCTCCGTATTGACATTGATCGTCAGACTATATTTTATCTAAAAAGACAAGAAGTAAATCATATTTGCTTTTCATTATTCTCCTGAGTCTATAAATTGGCTTCTCGGCAGGAAGAAGATCGTATTAAGGTTTCCTCAATCACGTTTCAACAAGCCTTTGATTGTCTCTATTGGTCACGACACCTCAATGTTGACATTTTCAAATTAGGTTTGAACATAAGGACACTGAGATCAAATCTATTAGTTTTAATATTACTTTGAATACAACTAATAAACACAAATCATTCGCTGTTCGTACATTACGACGTATACTTTCATAACAGTTGCCATTCAATTTAAACGTATACCAATTTGCCCTACAATTTCATAATAAACTTCAAATGCAACGCCTGAAATTTGCTCTCTGCTTCTATACTGATAAATGCTAGACAGAATGAATGTCAAGCCTATTTCATAAAGTCTGTTTTAACTAGTTTACAATTATATATGCCGCTACAAGTTTGTAGTATCAGTACAAGTAAGTACACCATATTCACTATGGGTCAAAATTGGAATTGCTTATTTGTGTAAATATTGAGTTGCGCTCAACCGGGGTCTAGGCGGCGCGGGCAGTAATATGCTTTTCCATTTCTGATTATTAACACTCTCACTCAAACATATTTTCATTTCTATCTTGTTATGTGGCTTTTAAAGTTCCTTTTTTCATCTATTTAATTAATCGATTTCAGCTATTTAGTTAATCGATCTACGAATCAAACCACCATCAGAGTACAGAATTGTACGTATATTTGCTAATATCCCAGAAAATGAAACTTGAAATTTTCTCTTTTACAAATTATCCTAGGACCAAAGGACTTTGATGCATATTTCACTTAAAAAAGAAAACATGTGTTCAAACCAGTAAGAACGAAATGAAAAGCAACGCAACTTTTAATAAATTTGTCGCCCACGGAACTGTAGTCGCCTACTAGTCGGCCATCAATCGATCAACAATCGAAAATATCCATTCATATATGATTATTATTCGTTATGCTGTGTGCATAAATTGTCAATAGATAAAAGGACACGGATCATGCAGATAAAGGCATTTTAAATACTGCTACGGTAAACAAAGACTTTTCCATCAATGCCGCTTTTTGTTCTAATATTTTAATACAGTACCTAAAAACTTTAAGTGCAACTTCAAAATTGAGTTAGTATTAAGTTCCAATTAAATGTAAAAATATTCTTAATTATTCAAAACATAAAACTTTAAATTAAACGGATCAAAACGGTTCAACAATGCATTAGTAGGTTAGGCCTTATTGGAAATCCTTTCAGATCATTCTTGCATTTCTAACGAGTGGAGTACATCAAATAGCTCAATGGGTAATATGTATAATTGCGTGGAACAATATCTTAAAACGACGGCTCTGTTATTTCTTTAAAATGGAACGATGTAAAATTGAAATAATTTGCGTGTTCGCGGATGGTGTTGAAAGGAAATGGATCAATGATGAAACCTGATTGCGAGCGGTTCCCTTTCTGCTTCTATTGCAACTTTTACGCATCGATGAAATTCCTCTGTACTTAAATGGAAATTGTAATGCGAAACCTGTTGACCGGGGTGAAAATGGAAATTTAGTTAAAAGCTCTTTTGATTATACTGACAAAGTACATCCGAGTTTTTCTAATCGCAGAAGTGCTTGGGAGGTCAAATGCTTTATAACTTGTAAGTATGCAAGGTGATGAAACATACTAATTTATACCAAAATTAAAAATCTGATTCTGAAGGAAGATAAAGAAACAAAGAAATATAACTTTTACGGACTGCGAATAAGTTTGAGATTCACTGATAAAGGAACATGTTCTAAGAATAAATTTCAAAGTATAAGTGGACATTTTAAAGTTGTGTTTTATACAGAAGTTTTAATATTTACTGAAAAAAGTATTGTAATTGGACGTATTTTAAAAGAACACTTGAATTTTAAATCGTTCGCATTGACTCAAAAAATCTATTTTTTTTCTCCAAAATTTCAGATATGATAAAATTTCTATCAAATAAAAGAAAGTTGTTGTCGATCACATTGTTTATATTTGCGTCATTGTCTCTAATTCTACAGTTAAAAGTTGTTCAAAAGGATCGGTTTGCAAAGTTAACATATTGGGACATTAAACTTGAAAATCAAGACTCGCTTGAATTTGGAAACCCTCTTTACCTGAGGCGTGAAGTGAAAAGTGTGAGACATTACGACCTATTCAACTCATCAAGAGGTTTAGAAAAGGACACAACAACATTATCTCAAAATATAGCCAATACAAACACATCGGGAAACATCCGTCGTCTTCCACAAGTCATAATTATCGGCGTTAAGAAATGTGGGACTCGTGCACTGCTCGAGTATTTACGACTGCACCCAGCTGTAAAGGCTCCTGGACCTGAACCTCATTTCTTCGACAGATACTATCACTTAGGGGTGGAATGGTATAGGTATGTACATATTTATTTGCTTAATATGTGTTGCAGTCCCTTCGGCTCAATGATTCGTTTCAGGTCAATGATTTCAGAGTTGTTGCAGGTGCACTCTATGACTAACAGCTCTTAAAGTTCTCTTGCAGGCCTTTTAAATTTATGCGAAATAGCCCTTCCAGATTACGTCGCAGACTTCTTATCTCTATGAGTAACAACCAATGACGATCTGTTGCAGGTACCTGAACTCTATTAGTAATAGCCTTTCAAGATTTGTTGCAGGCTATAAACACATCAGATCTGTTTCAGGCTCCTCACCTACAAGAGTAAAATCCCTAGAAGTTTCTCAACTATGTGAGTAATAACCCTTTCAGATCTGTTGCAGACTCAGTTCTTGAGTTACCTCAACAATATTTTGTCTTACCTCACCAATGTTACGCCTTGTCCAGCAAATATTTTTTTCTTGTCTAATCAATATTATGCCCTATCCCACCCTCTTACCCCATTTCAATGTTATCGATAAAAACTTACGGCGCAAACTTATATGATTCCTTTTCAATTCGAGACATATATTCATTTGGCCAAAAATGACTTAACACAACGAACGCAGAATTCGAAAGACATAAGATATATATTCCTATATTTCATTCTTTTGATAAAAAAGCTGAAATATGCATATCAGGAATTGCCACATTCAGAAAAAACAGCTTCCACGTACAGTAAAGAAGAAGAAGAAGAGAGAAAGAGCATGGTTGATCAGTTTCAAAAAAGACACCACAAATAATTAACAAAAATGAGAACCCGAGGGGTTACCGCCTTGGAACGGTCAGTGGCAAATCAAATTGCCACTGGGGGTTTGAGCCAGGTTCTAGGGTGCACCAACCTAACACTTGCCCCAACAGGTTATCATATCAACACACAAGTACAAGTTGTCCCATCAGCTCAACAATATTGCATGCAAAAGCATACAAACATATAAAACATAAGAAGCTAATAGCATTGCAAAGTCAAAGGGGCGGGTACTCAATGATCTTACCGAGACCAGAGCTCAATGAGTAAAATCAACAAGAACACGGTGAGCTATATTCTAACTTGCATATGATTTTGTTCGAGTACAGCTTCTCTATACCAAGAAAATTTCTATCACCAAAAGCATCTTCTCTAGCAGCTATATGCTCAATTTTATGATACAGGTCATTCAGATGAACCATTTATCTCACTCTCGCTGGATCCTTCGTTTTACCTTTCGAATATGTTGATATAACAAAAAAGACTTATAAAACACAATCTTCTGAATTTTTCTTTGGACATTATTTTTTGTGTGTCGTTTATCCGGATATATATTTGTTGAAATAAAGTTCCTCGGTTTTCAACACAAAAATATTATCTAAATTAATAGTTGGTGTGACCAGCTTTATACACATAAGATTCAATATTTCATTGTGCTCCTTTGACAATATAGCAGGTGGTCTAATATTAACGATTCTTGAAAGTTCGTAATTGATTTGAAGAAATTATTAATCAATACAAACACCATTTAGTTTAGGAATATTTGCATAACCGTTGTTTCATATTAAGATAAATCACAATATTAATGGGCAAACTTAATATGTTGAATAAATATTCGTAATACAAGCACTATAACGATCACGTCCATATTAAGTTAGTGAATACCATTTGTTGAGCGAGAACAAATCGTTCCATTCTGTCGAATATGTCTATCCCCCGGATAGATTTCAATTAAATGATGCTCCATGCTTTTTACGACTCTTTTTCATATACGCGGTTCTTAATTGTTTTATTGATATTTCATTTGTGAGTGTTCAATTAGTCATCTATTGGTTTACTGTTAACTCTATTGGTCTATTGGTCAAACAATGTTTTCCTTTTTTTTCCCTTGAAACCACTCACTTTGAAAAAATACTTGTTGAAGCCTACATTAAATTAGTGTCCGGTTAAATATGTGGGCAAGCAAATTAGTCGAACGTACTTAAACTATTAAAATATATGATTTAAAAAAATAGGTATTTCATACCCAAATGCTAATAATCTTTAACAGAAATTGAGTTAAGATTTTTTAAACTATGTCTATTTGGACCGATTTTTGTTTGTTGATATATTTGCTAACCTTTATGCGTAAATACAACAAAAGTTCAAGGATAAAATTCTTCTGAAGTTATTCAAGTTCTCGACTAAGTCATGACAATTAATTTTAAAATTACAAGTCCCCACTACATGTTTTAAATGATTATAGCATTTATGGTTAACCGATAAGATAATATAAATCCCAAAAGGTATATTTTCGGGTAATGTATTTGTTTTACTCGACTTGAGTAGAATGATTCATTTTCGATATTATCAATGACATATTGGAAAATATTATTTATCAAATCATCAAGATAGTAGAGATAGATACCTTGTGAAATATTGTTTTTTAGAATAACACAAAATCGGTTATCTAGGAAATTCAGCGATAACGGCCTAAAACATGTCACTAATTAATAAATGTCCCCAGTTAATAAATGTCGATGAAACCAAATGATGTCACGCTGTGCGTTATACAATGCCAAACGATTGTATTTGAAATGTTTGATTATTTCAGACAGAAGATGCCGAAGTCTAATGAAACCCAATTAACAGTTGAAAAAACTCCTAGATATTTTATAACTGCAGACGCCCCAGCTAGGATATTCAACATGTCCAGGACTGTAAAACTTCTGCTTGTAGTTAGAGACCCAATTACACGTGCAATATCAGACTTCACGCAATACATGAGTAAATCCCACAGCAATAAAACAGTGTCTTTCAAAAGTAAGGTGCTTCGACGAAATGGAGAAATCAACGAGAGATGGTCAGCAATTAAAACTGGATTTTATGAACAGCATCTACAAAACTGGTTAAAATACTTTCCGATGGAAAGTATACATATAGTTGACGGAGAAAATTTAATAAAAAAACCCGTACAAGAGTTAAGTACAGTGCAAGATTTTCTGAGATTAGAACATAAGATTCCTGAAGAAAATATTTACATGAATTCTACAAGGGGATTTCCGTGCATATTAAAACTAGAGAAATATCCTCCACACAGGTGTTTTAGAAGCTCCAAAGGACGACCACATTCTCACATTGACAATGATACTCTTAAAAAAATGCGTCATTTCTATAAACCTTATAATGACAAATTTTATCAGCTTGTAGGAAGAAACTTTAGTTGGTAATTCAAATAAATGGTCAATTACTTTGTAATTTTAGTGTTATTTTTTTAACGCTGTTTTTTAAGTTAACATATAGTATAACTACATTTTTATTTTAACACAATCAATTATTTAGACATCAAATTAGTGCTTTTACAGAATTGAATTTCACGTTGAGAAGGTGTGGTGCAGTTGGAAGCTAATTTAAAAGTAGTATGATATCATTTTCCCAGGTTAATTGTTACTTACATTTCCTGTGTTTAGCAGCGTAAGTAGGCATGTTAAGGGGTACTTACGTAAAAATATAATTAAGCTATTCGTTCCCTGCTAATCCTATCTAAAGTAAATATGTAATTAAAATATATTGAGCAAAATGTTAACGGGAGAATTTGCAAAGACGTATGAATGAAAAAACAAACATTACAACATCTTCAAAGCTCCCTCTATTTAGAATATTCAGACTGGCTAAAGTATTAATTGGAGTTGGTGAGATTTCAGCGGTCCGATAAGGTGCTCGAACAAATAATGAGAAATGTAATGTAAAGTAAAGTCAAAAAGTCTCAAAAATACTAGGCGTTGACACGAACTGCCCTTATAGATAAATTTCAAGCCCAGAAAACCTTCATTTGCTCCATTATATTGAGAAAATTTACAAAAAGTAACGATAACCTATCGGGGCAAGTGTGAGTTTGGTTCGCCTTAGACACAGACCGTTTGAAGGCGGTAACCCCAATGGTTCTCTTATCGTTTAAGATATTTTGTGTCTAATTTGTAATGGATTCCCTATAAACTCACACTTTATTTTCCCATCTACTTTTTGGATGCGTGGGAGACTGTTTTTATGGTTGTTGCTAGATTTGTATATCTCATTTTTTAAATAGATTATCATTGATTACATTTGTGGCTAGCTGTTCAGGAATATCCTAACATCTAAAAAGAAGAACTAATAACGTTGTATGCGCATCAAAACGGAGATGACGAATGTCCCGCGAGTAGTCGGTAAGTATATCATTGATTGTCATTTGGTAGCAGATACTAAAACAGTGAATTATGCATATCAGGAATATTCTGATATGCATATATGATATGCATATCTAAACAGACATTAAATATGTACTGAGGAGATCAGTGCTGGGAAAATCGTTGAATTTGAAGCTATAAATCAAAGTTTACATGGAGACACTACACAATATCATGCATGTACCTAGCCTGTTGACCTAACTGCAAACATAGACACTTACTCAAATGCAGTGGATTATCGTCATGGTAACTATATCTCGACGATTCTTCTAATGCTGACGACCTCTCGCAGACCGTTTCATTAAACATGAGACTTAAGCGTTAGGTCAATTAATTTTATCTTCATGTTTTTTTCGCAGGCTTACAATCAGCGTCATGTCGCTGTTACACGTGTAAAATTTAAATCCGCCCATATTCAAACTGGATTGGATGATGTCATTTTTACTATGCGAAAATATTTAAACAATACGAGCTATCAAATTTTCAATTGTATAATTATTTTAGTGACAAAGGGATGTGCATTTTATAATTCTAACAAATCTACAAAATGCCATCTAGAAGACAATTGTATTATGTTTCCAGCAGTTGTCGAGTGTCTCTATCGGTAGCGACATCTCACTGTTGGTATTTCTTGGCTTTGTCTTCTTAATGTGACAATTCATGCATGATATGGATATTGCACATTTTCATTGTAAATAAACAATAGTATAAGTCATTTTTCATCAGTTTCATTGATATTTTACGTAGACAATTTCCATGTCAGCTCGATATCAACACAAGATTTTGTTATCATATATCAACATTCTATATATTTCACTTCTCGCATACTTTAATGCTGTTTTTTTTTATTTAAAATTCCCTAATAACTTGTGGCACTGAAGACTTTGATATGGTTTAAGATTTATTAAACGATGCAAATTTTAGAAGGCATAAAACGATATCATGGCAGGAATATAATTAAAAAAAAAACAGGAAATGCAGCTTTCAGAAATAACAGTTTTACCGTGTGTATGGTCAATGCAGTGGTTAAGACTTGTCGTGTTCGGTTGCTTTCAAAGTTCCATTTTCATCTATTTCAATATCACAGTAGCGTTGTTTGTGCCGTGTGGCGGCTGTAAAAAGTCTCCCCCGTGCATTCAATGAGTGCTGTTATCAGTTACGTCTTTTGAAGGTCGTTGAGCACGATTCTAATGTTATATGTTAATAGAACGTCTAAATTTACATTTGTTGTAATATGTCGGCTAGCTTAAAAATAGGTTGTGTCAATATCACATCCAATTAAGATTTCGATATTGTTCAATAATGTGTTTCAGCCAGTATTCTATACACATAGATATCAGGCCCCAAAATTTAGAACACTTTGTAAGTATTATCGCCGATACACCTGTTTCGTAAAACTATACAATTATAGTTTGAAATATATTCTGTGGCAGGGTATTTCTAACTCAGCTTTTTATATAGATTTTATTTACAAACTAAAAACAAGCTGTGTCATTTTCTCCATTCGTCAAGAGGGTACCAACAGGATATTCTACAAGGCTCTGCCTATTCGATGGCAGTATTAATGTCTGTAGGGAAAAAGAACGGAGGAATTCGATTGGTTTATTTAATTCATCAATCGTTTTCTTGAAGATTCAACACCAGGTGCTCTCGTCTTGGACAGGCCATCGAGTTTTTGAGGGTGGCGTCTTTTTTCTTGTACATGTTTGCATGCTGTTGAATGCACCATTATCAGTGGATTGTGGATGGATTTGAAATAAGTCACCAAGACAACTTTTTAAGGTCTTTTTGCACTCTCGCGTGCAGAACTTGAAATTAAGAAGCCACAGGAATACTGACTAGAAAATGAAAAATATAATAAAACTATCCAAAACCATGTTACTAAAATTACATGATGACACGCATAAAATCCACGTTAAACTGTCCAACTGAAATTTTAAAACAAATGTCAAAGAAGAGAATAGATGAGCCTTGAAACGATCAGTGGAAAAATTATTCCAAATTTTCAGTGTTATTTAGGTTCTACTTATGCTTTCTCTACTTTATATACTTCTCTCCCTCATAATTTAATAAAAGACAAGCTAACCAGTCTCATTGGAAAAAAAACGTTTGCTAGAGAAAATAAAACCTTTATCTTCATTAAAAAATAAATTTAGTGCATATAAATTTATTTTCATATCGTTTCTTCCTACTCCTTATGCAAGATGTTAAGATTTTTTTTCTGATTTTGTCTGTTTCTGCAAACCGTAAAAGATAATGTGCGAGAAGAAAAATATAGGATTCGTTTAACCAAACATTTAATGGGCATGTCAAGAGACTGGTAATTTGAAGACAACATGAAGTACTTTAACCGTGTTTATTGTCTCTGCCTCATGAGGAATTGGAATTTTAATTATCAGTTGCAAATGAAGCTGTCTATTATTGTTTAAACTAAACAAAACCACAAACGTATATAGGCTAGCAAACATAATTAACTCTTATCAGAAAAGATGACCTAATCTTTAGAAATATGCTATTCAGGCCACTGCTAATGACCCTGGCCCTATGTCGGAAGTGTCGGTCAAGGCACTTTCTCTGACGATCAACAAAATCTACTGCAACCACAGATCATTTTTCGTGATCATAGTACAAGATCAATATATAGTCAGATAAATGATAAATATATAGATTTAGATGTAGATTTTCAAAGTAGAACGTGGTTCTTGAATGTGTTTGAACCTTTGCTAATTGTTGTGTGAAAGACGTAAACATACAAATGTAAGCAATGACACGAAAAGACACTTAGGCACAAAGGACATTTTAGTTCATCAACATTAATGGTATGATCATCTCACAAGAGCTATAAAAAGGTAAACCAAACCATTAATGGTCACACACGAAACTTTGTTGTTTATTCGAGTATAAACACCGCTTTCTTTAACAACAATTTTTGAAAACAATTACATGTATTTGAAAACAATATTTTAGTGAATAGTTTTTACTACTTATTAGTGCACACTCAGCGGCCATCGAAGCGGATGATATAGAGAGTAAAATATGCATATCAGGAATTGCCACACTTATAAAACACAGCCTCCCCACGCAGCGAAAAAGAGAGAGAGAGAGAGAGAGAGAGAGAGAGAGAGAGAGAGAGAGAGAGAGAGAGAGAATGTTTGATGTAAGTATTTCAATTCAAATGAAAAAGAGAACCTTTGTGGATACCGCCTTGGAACGGTCAGTGGCAAAACAAAGTGCCACTGGGGGTTTAAAAGCAGGTTCTAGGGTGCACCAACCTCACACTTGCTCCAACAGGTACTCATATTAACAAACAAGTACTAGTTGTCTTGATATATTCTAAGAATTTAGTGAATCGGACAAGTACTTAAAAAGTTTTAGGTAACATTAAGTTTCATGTTAAAGTTGCATTTGAAAAGGACATAACTCAAAACCTATAGCTTTGTTCATGCAGATGATATATTCCAAGTATAAAGTGAATAGGGCAACATTAAGTTTTATGTTAAAGTTGGGAGACTAACGGACAATGACGACGTAAGCGACGCAGCCGGACTATAGGATACCTTTGTGTCTACACGCTATCGCAGGCGACACAAAAAGTGATAGCCGTTAGATTTGTGGGACAATCCCATTCGCATGAGAATATACTCAATAACTTAACACTGGATAATATTATACTCATTAACTTAAGACAGAATAAAAACCTTGTTCCTTTGTAATAAAAAACAGACCCAACTCTACAATTGCACGTTAAACCTCTACATTACATGCCTCTTTAAAAATTAAAATTTGGTGTTCCTCGGAACACATGTGAAATAATGAACGGGGCATAACTCAAAAATAGTGAAACAGGAGTTACCATTCTTGTTGTCACCTGCGGTTTGTTCATGCAGATGATATATTTCAAGTATTTAGTGAATAGGACAAGTACTTTCAAAGTTTAAGGCAACACTCTACTGCCGTTGAATGCTTTAGTAATACAGACATATCATAGATGGTTTATGCAAGTAAACTCTGTTGGAAGCTGCGCGTATTTCCCTTGAATTAACACATTCATAATCACCAGAAATTAGATTCATATAGGGTTTTGAAAGAACAAATTAGTTACTAGCAAAATCTTTTTGGCTTTTCAATGCTATTAGTTCTTATGTTTTATTTGTTTGTGTGCTTTTGCATGCAACATTGTTGAGCTGATGGGTGGGTTGGAGATATTTCACCAAGGCAACTTGTACTTGTTTTGTGAATGGAGAACCTGCTGGGGCAAGTGTGAGGTTGGTGCGCCCTAGGACCTGGTTTAAACCCCCAAATTTTGTTTTGCCACTGACCGTTCCAAGGCGGTAACCCCAAGGGTTCTCGTTAATTGTTAATGAGGTCCTATTTGAATTGTCATACATATAACGGACATGGTCTCTCTTCCTCTCTTTCTTTTCACTGCTTGGGGAGGCTGTGTTTTGTGAGTGTGGCGATTCCTGATATGCATATTTCAGTTTTTCCCCATAACTATGGCTCCTCCCGGATATTTTCTTGTTAAAAATTGCTGCGAATTTACAAAATGAATACAGGAAAACAGAAAACATATCTCAATATCTTTCTTTTTGTTTAAAAGTAATTGAAACAATGATTTAACTACTAGGATTGGAAATTTTGGTGGCTCGGCGATATGAGACTTAGAATAAAAAATGGAAAATCAAGATCGTCCTGAATGTCAATTAAACTGTCTGTATCAATGAAAAATTGTTTTATGTTAAAATGGTTTACCGTATGGATTAAATAAACCGACAATCAGAGGAGTGCTAACAAATTGCTTATCAAGTAATCGGTAAAATTCTATTTATCGCGGAGAAGCCATAATCAAACGAAAACGTCAGTTTGATGGGATGATACATCATACAGGTGGCCTAAATCATCATTAATATTGTCCGATCTGTTACTCTATTGCACATGGACTCCAGTTTGGCAATACTACATACGTCCATTCGCATTTAAACTGCAATTGTCTAAATGATGTATAATTAAAAACAGTAACCTTTTGCAGTTTATCTTTTAGAAAGTCAGTATAAATTACCACGAATGATTTATTCTATTTATCGCATACCTAAAAATCAAAAATTTTAATTATTATATCTTTCTGTCGCTTAGTGGAATGTGCGTTATTCGTTTCTATCGGGTGATACATAAGCTAGTCTCCACATAATATTTTATCCTACCCTTGTTCCAGTTACCAAAACAACGTTGTATAAAAGAAATCATTTTTACTGTGCTACATTCTGTAAAAAAGGTATAAAAAGTTGGTTTCTGAAGTCGTGTTTAATTAATTAATCGATCTTCATGACATCATTTGTGTAAACTTTCACAGCGGTACATGACAACATTGGATTCTTGCTGGATGTCCAATAGTTAAATGGATAGAAAATGTTCCCTTTTCATCTATTTTATCTCAGTCTGTGAAAGTTTTTTACATGCAAGAAAGACAAAACTAAATACGATTCTACTCATATTTATCAAACAGAACTGTGTAGGTTGCAATAAGCATTCATTAGCGTCGCTTCTGGGAAAAGCAAATGCTGGTTCTTACGGGAATGATAAATGACAAAAGACTGTTGACAATTTGTCATTTAATTATATAACTATTATATAAATCAAAATTCACCCTGCAGTTATTTCACATGTTATATCCTCTCAATTTCGCCATTGTTTCATCTTGTTGCATTGGGAACTCCCGCGGATACTGCTTGCATGATATTACTTTTATGAATGGACTGAAGTTGCATTTCTGCTCGAGAGCTGAAAATCTATTTAAATAAAATATTAAAGAGCGTAATGCAAATAGCAGAAAGTGGAAATATCTTGAAACTTAATAAATTGCTCTCTGCGGTGTACTCAGCCACTACAATGCATTATAGTAAAAAATTGACAGAGTCTATTTCTTGCCTCTTCTTGGTAAGTACAAATTGCATTTAAAAGCTTAAAGCAACTTTAATGTAAAATATAAAACAATAGCGGTGATATTGGGATTGCATGTTTATTATGTCATAATTTATATACATGGTTCTATCAATTTATAATATAGTTTGTCATGTTCATTCGTAAAAACCGTTCCAAAAGTACGCAAAAATGACCAGGAAAGGAAGTTTTATGCTGGTATTATCTTCACCATTTCAAATATTAAACAAAACATAGCAAGTGTATGTCATATACATACATCAAACATATCCAAAACGTCGCAAAATGACCAGGAAAAGAAGGTACATGCTGGTATTTTATTAGCATTACAAACATTTAAGAAAACAAAAGAAAACATTACACGTGTATTGTAATCAGTTGCATCCGTTTGCCGATGAGAAGTCTCAGAAGTCTATTGCGCACGAACCTAGTCTTCATTAAAACTTCAGACATTAAACAAATTTTGTTTAGATAATTGTGTTTAGATAAGTTAATGTTAATGAGCTTGCTTCTAGGCTTATATGGATATATTATTTTTTATTGTTTTTGCAGTTTATTTAATTCATTCGATTTTGTAAGGGAAACGGGCTCTTATTTACGTACAACTTCCTTTTTTAGTGACAATATTAAGTCTGATATGAAACTCCGGAAGCGGCTAATGTGATTTTGTCGTGAGCGCAAGATGAGTTCCATATCAGAGTTCCCCCGGCGTGATACCAGTTCCACAACCCTACATTTACCACACCGATGTTCAACTTAGTCACTTCCTCGGCATGTTACAGAAGGAAGGTTGGGGTCGAAATGGAAATATTTTATACACAGACCGTTCCGATAACAACTTTATATTTGAAATGTTAAGTTTCTCTTTCGTTATGACCTCTGCAACCCAAAACTATGGTAACATTTATCTGATATACTTCAGTTCTTCTTTGTTCCAAGTTTGACTACATTTAACCTTTTTACGTTTGAACTAAAAGAACTTGGTGTTATTTGTACTGAGTGCAAAGTAAATAACTACTTTTTGTGTATTTTTATTTATAAGAATAAATTGAATGTAATTTTATTTCTAAAATGACAAAGTTGACGTTACTCTCGTGCATCATTAGATATTTATGTTATAGTTCGTAAAAAGTTCGTAAAAGATGGATACTGACAATACGAGAGGTATTTTCGTCAAAAACTAATACAACATAACTAACTAAGTTTCGGTTATTAGGAATAATTTCACCTCTCTAACATTTAATTATGTTCCCCAAATCGATCCCTTTCGGGTGAACAATGCCACCAACAACAGCACTAACAAAATGACGAATTCCAAACTTACAAAATTGAGCGAATTAATAATAAATGTCTATCTATTCGTAATTCGACCGATATTTTGACATCATTTAGTACGAATATCTAAGAACAATCCTTCACGTTGTACAATTAACTACTAAAACTTGATTATATACAAAGAGAATATAGTCTGTGCAAAAACATTTTTATACAGCATAAAGAAAATAGAATCAGAGTATCTCATTTTAATTTGTTGTAGTAACAAATCTTCACCGAGTATACAGGCAGTACTGTTATCAGTTAATAATCGATTACATCGGTTCCGATATTTTATGATGATAAGGTTTATTAGGGTTATCCGCACAGCCTTTTGTGCGTTATCAGATTAACATGGCTGGGTGCTTTCACCGTACGGTACGGGTTCAATTCCCAGTATAGGCAATATCAGGTGTCAAGGTTATAAAGCTGAGATTTGAAACTGGTTTCTATGCTCAGTTTTATAACCTTGGGCACTGCTCAAAGAAAGACTGGTTCTTTACTAGGTTAACTCTTTTATTTGAAAACTGGATGCTATTAAAAGGAGAAAACAATATTTAAACTGGTTTGAATTAATTGCTATAGACAGCATAGAATTTAATACTACTCAAAATTACATTAAATGCCATATTATCGTTTCCTGTGAATGGCGGCTCTTGTCACCATTCTGTTATCATTAGAAATTTTACTTCAATTTACTTCAATTCTTATGTTCCCGTGTGTATAGAGATTGTTTCGTTTAAAAAGTTTAAACTGCTCTCTATCGTTCCGGTAGCTTTCTGTTAGCTATTTACGAGGAATATATTGAAATTGTTAGAACGAGTTTAAAAGATGTAGTTACCATTGTCAAAGTAAGATACTATTTTAACTTCTTCTATTTCCAAAAAAGCAATTATTTTACCTCTGAAATAAATTAAATACAATTATTATAAACTGAAATTGGGAACGATAATTGCATACACATTTATTTGAAGAAAAAACACGTATTAGATTTTTAGTCCGTACATTAGTGTTAAATCCATCGGCCAATAATGCCGCCTAACGCATAACGATCACACAAAACTAGTTATAATAAAATAACTTAATCAAAGTACGTAGCGACGTTTCACTGTCATCACACAACATAAATCAACTGCTATCAGATGTGAAAATTATTGGTGATAAGAGAATCTCTTAGAGCACCACAACCAAAACTCCTGAAATTTAAGATATTGATAATCTTTGGGATCACCTCAACAATTCGGCATGCAAAAGCACACAAACATTTAAAACATAAGAAGCTAATAGCATTGAAAAGCCAAAGGGCGGGTACTCAGTGATCTTACCGAGACCAAGGTCCTGGAGTAAAATCAACAAGAACACGATGACAGCGGTAAAAGAAACAAATCGAGCTTCTAGGTTCTTTATAATTTTTTCCCCCTATAATCCTTCACAAACTCTTAAGCCCCCGCCACCGTTTTGCAACCAAAGAGTTTGCTAGAGAAAAAACCCCTTTATTTCTTGAAATAATATAATTAAAAGCACTTTTACAGATGGTTCTCGTGATAATTTTTCTTTATAGACCTGTCAAGACCTTATCGAGGCGCTCACATTTTGGATAATATTTATGTGAGATTTGGTACCTCTTTTAATAAACAAGTAATAGGCATTCCAATGGGTACTTATGGGAACCCCTTGTTGCTGATCTGTTTTTATTCTGTTATGAAAGAGAGTTTTCTCTTTCAACCGAACATCAGGATGACATTATTACAGCCTTTAACAACACTTCGAGGTACCTTGATGATATGTTTAATATGGATAATAACCATTTTCCATCCTAATGAACTACAACTAAATAACTTCAGATAAGCAAGACAACTTTCTTGATTTTAATCTTTCTACTCAAAATGGATACGTCACTACTAAAACATATGATGGAAGAGATGATTTTAATTTTAATATCGTAAATTTTCCGTTTTTATACAGCGATGTTCCTCGTGCAAAATCTAACGGGGTTTATATCTCACAGCTTGTTCGCTTTTCTAGAGCTTGCAATGATGTTAATGATCTCAATGAACTTGATAGTTAAATATAACCGAAAAAAAATTTAAATATGGTTACCGGTATCACAAATTAAGAAATATATGAAAAGAAAACTTTGAAAGTCACCAAACACGACAAATATGAAAATATTACAAGGCTTATACAAGCTCGGTTAGATTTAGCCTGTTCATGGGCAGTAATGGAAATGCATATTACTGCCCGAGCCGCCTAGCTCCGGGTTGAGCGCAAATCAATATTTACACCAATAAACAGTTCAATTAAAGGTTAAATCTCCAATACCCAGATTTAATTCAAAAATACATGTGCAGTTTAAAATCACTATTGCAACAAGGTTTTCACAATCAGTTATTTTAGATTTAATTTATAAACTTAAGGCAATGTTAATTTAACAGCAGGTACTCTCGTCTCGGACAGGTAATCGAGTTCCTGAGGGTGCCATATGCTCATTTTTCTTTTACATATTTGCTAGCTGTTGAATGCAACATAATAGAGTCGGTGGATGGGTTTGAAATAAGTCACCAAGACAACTTTTAACTGTTTGTTTCTGAGAAGCAGCTTGGAGCAAGTTTGAGGTCGATGCCTCTTGCAATACCGCTTTGTAGTCCTGAAATGGCAATTACATTTACATGGAAATGTTCAAGTTCCATATTTAGCATGTTAGGTACATTAGAAAAAGGAATAAAACAATTACGTGTTATAAATAAACTACGAAGTTTTAACAGACGTATAACGATTCTGCGAAAGTAATTTCATACTTGAGTATGTTATAATTTCCTAACGAAAGGAAACGCAAGGTTTCGCGTGCATAATATAAAATCAAGTAGCCAAAAGAAAATGAAAAATACAGTAAAAATAACCAAACATCCTACTGAAACTACATAGCGACATGCACAATACCCAAGTTAAACTGTCCAAATGAAATTTCAAAACAATAAATGTCAATGAAGAAATTCGTGGATGAGCATTAAAACGATCAGTGGTTAAATTTATTCCCATTTGCAGTGTAATAAAAATTATATGATCCATCGAAATCAAGTTCTCTTAAGATCAAACGAGTATAAGTTGCTTTGGTGAAATATACTCAGCTTACCATCACAGTCGAATCGACTGACAAGATCATCAACAAATTTGTAATGTAATGAACTAATTCCAACTTGTCTCAACACATTAACGAAGTCTTTCATAGGGAAATCATAAAAATACATCAAATTCAATGAAACTACGTTTTCGTTCTCATTTAAATACGAAAATACTCCACCTTTTCAAAATGCTTATTGTCTACAACAAGCAGCAGTTCAGTTTATGTGAACTTTACAATGTTGTATAGGGGCTATTCTAAAATAATCGAAAATATATCCGAGAACTGGCATGACATAAATGTAATTCATTTTAGAAATATTTTCACAAAACTTTTTTTAATAGAAACTTAAACCATAATATGAACTGGCAAAGTGACATGTCATTTGATATAGAACACCGAGTTACAATCGTGATAACGTACGGATCCATCAATTAGAAGTGAACTACATTCGTCTAGTAAGAACACAGTATTCAGCTTCATATAATGTCCTATTAATTGTATAGTACAATGAAATACTTAAACTATAGCTAAATAACGCGGACGTTTTTTCTTAAATCTCAAATTATCCCGTTGATTGAAAGGTACGTTGTTCACAAACTCCATTCTAGTTTAAAACACTGTCTAAATCTTCTAGAAAAGCAATTGCAAATCAAAGAGTAAAATAAGAAGTTCAAGAATATAATGCCGATACATTTGATCTGAATGACTGTGGTACAGAAGTTTGGAATATACATGAAAAGTCACAGTGACAGGTAGAAGATTTTTGCTATATTTGTGGTTAAGTAATTTGATAAACAGTGGCTCAAATAAAAAAAATATATAGTTAATAATTCAATATTATGAATTATAAAAAAGATGATTTATGGCATGCAGTAAACACATACTTTAGTTCTAAATTTTTCGTGCATATACATGTATTTTCATATCTTTTCTTCTTGCATCTTAATCAGGTTGTTCAGATTTTGTTGCGATTTCCTCTGTTTCTGCAAACTGTACACTCTAATGTGCCAGAAGAAAATTTCAGGATACGTTTTAAAACACATTAATTGGGCATGTCAAGAGACTGGTAGTTTGAAGAGAACGTCGAATATTTTAATCTTAAACTGCTTAATGAGGAATTTGGATTTTAATTATCAGTTGCAAACGAAGCTGTCTATTTTTGTATGCAATAAACAAAATCACCAACGTTTATGTTAACAAGGCCAGCAAACATAAATAACTTTCATCTGAAAAACTTGTTGACCTAGTACCTTATAAATATGTCTTTAATTTTAAAACATAATATTTTAATTAATAAATTTTGGACCTGCTTTCATAGGAGATAAACCTGATTGCTTGTTTTTGGCTGTGAATATAGATAGCAGTTCGACAACAAGCTCAGTTGAAGAAACAATAAATAAGGTATAACAGATCATTTATCGGGATCATAGTACAGATCAACATATTGAGAGACAAATGATAAATATATCGCTTAGATTTTCTAAGTAGGGCGCTGTTCTTGTGGGTATTTGAACCTGAGCTAATTAATGTTTGAAAGATATAAATATACAAGAAACATTTTAATGCAAGCAATGACACGAAAAGACACTTAGGCACAAGGGCAGTTTTAGTTCATCAACATTATTGGTATGAACATCTCTCAAAAGCTTTTAAAAGTCAAAACCGTTAATGACCATATACGAATCTGTTGTTAATCATAGTATCAACACCATTTTCTTTAACAACAATATATTTTAAAAAACAATATTTTAGTGAATATGTTTTACTGCTTACTTCTGCACACAAAGCGGATATCGAAGTTTCAGTCAATATTCTCATTAATTTTAATTGTTAAATTGATAGAATAAGAACCTTGTTTCAAGAAACGGACCCGTCTTTACAAGTGCACGTTTAACCTTTAAAACACGCCTCTTAAAATAAAACAGTGATGGTCATTAGATTTGTGGGACAATAAGCATATTATGAAGACGTGCAGTCGGGTTGCATCGTTAGCAGAAAAAACGCCATAAAGCAGACGATATTGTATTACCAAAGCCCAATTTATTTGAAATGAAGAAATAATTTGCAAATAAAACAACTAACAAGTAAAAAATTGCTGCTAATGCAGCAAAAGGAGTACACGGCGTAAAATGCGATGTGTTTGTGTTAAACTTATGGTGAAAGCGAGGGAGGCGCAGTGCTATGCAGCTAATTAAAGGGTTTGTTGTGTCGCCCTTTCGACCTCTTGGGCGAGACCATAAAAAGGCGAGAACAGAACACGATGCGAAATCGCAAAACCACGATCACATCGCGTCATGTCTCGCGTTGTCGTGATCTCGCCATGTAATCACCATGCACAAAATAAAATAAGTTTCCCGGTTGGTTAAAATAGTTCAATAGTTAAGGAACTAGAATATGAATATAAACATAAGCTGACTGGACAATATAGTTAAGAAATATAAAACTCTATCTGAAAGCATGAAGTGTGTATTTTTGCAACACCATAATCCAAAACTTCAAATGTAAGAAAAATGCCTGTGAAAGAATGCATTTAAAAAGGTTAGACACAAGTAAAGTATTCAACAGGCAAAGATGATAATCTTCAAATTGAAAATTTAGATAGAAACAAACGGTCACGGTGTCATTGCTTTCGTGTCTATATTTATAAACTCTATCAGAAGACCATGCCTAGCATTGCCTAAAGAGTAAAATTATAAATACTCCATATAGAATTGAATAGTGTTCGCTGACCTTTAGGAGAGCGAGATAAAAAAGACAACATAATGAACACACTATGCGGGATCGCGAACATACTAAAACAAAAGAAAAAACATTTGCATGAGAACTCTGAAATTCGTAGGCAATATACCAAAGCAACCCATATCTGAAATAAGTATATGCTGGTCTTCAATGTTTAGTGCCAATAAGTCAAAATAATGTTAGGGTTTTAAGGAAATCATGGAAAACTTATTTCCGGGTTTCTACTTTCGGTTTGAAGTCAAAACATTGTAATGTACTACTTAAAATTTCTGACATTATTTTGACAGACGACCCCAAAATATTGTAAATAAGTGTTTACGCGATACCTATATCATTTTTCTACACGTTTTAAACAGCCATTCCAGACTTCTTGTGTAAACGGTATTTCTTTTTTTTGTGTGTCGGATCTATGTAAATAAAGCTTTTTTTTCAAACAATTTGAGCATCCAAACTTAAATACAGCCACGTGACACTATATATCTTCACTTTTATTGATATGCCAGTGGGAATTAATGTCGAGTTTTGAAAACGTAGACTTCAAACCGAAATTCGAAACCCGGAAGTAAGTTTTCCATGATTTTCTTGAAAACCCTAACTCTCTTTTGACAAATGGGGGCCTACCGATGTGCTGAGTTACCTCCCATTGAGAGTGGTTTCCCTTGCTGATTGGTTAGTTCCGGTTTAGAAGTGGTAATAAGCGTTAAAAGTGTAAATAAAAAGACTCAAATTGCTTTTGAAATTAAAATGAATTGTCGAATTAACAAAAAAGTGAAACAGACATATAAGGAATAACCATCATCTTTGTAAATTGATTTAAGTTAATAACTAATAACTTAATGCAACTTTACCTATTTACGTAATTGCACGTATCCCTTATGAAAATTTATTTATTTTTGGCTGGCATTGAAATTATAGCTTTTTAAAAAATTCACTTTAATATAAAGCCATTCAACGTTAAGTCATGCAAACAATGCTTATTTAGAAAAGGGTCTGGTGTTTTATGACCATGTTACGTAATCTAATTAGCAAGACTGGGTTTTACCGGCTGGAGGTGTGATAAGGGCCTTTTGAAGTTTGGTTGTAGATTTGTAAGATGTTGTAAACGTCGCTTAATGTTAGGGGTAAAATTGTTGTTTTTGGAAACTGACTAGAGATTAAATATTCTATTTAATTGTCACAATAATGTTTGAGACCCGAGACACTGATTATTTGATATTGGCAACTTAAAGCGCTCCCGATCTGAATTAAATATAATCGCACTTGGGAAGTTTTACCCAAATATATATTTAATTAATGAATTAAAATTGATTGTAAAACTAATTGAACTAAAATTTTTCAGAAATAAAGAGAAAAACGTGAAAACCTTATAAAAAATTGTTTGAATATGTTCTTAATTTTATAAGCATAAGAATGAACTTTTTGAGAAAAAAGTAGCAGTATATTGAAATATACGTCAATAAGAACATGGCACAAACCGAATGGTGTGCATTCAATTTGTAGGAAATGGTTCAGTTATATAAAAAAATCTATTAAATTCCTGGCAAAAAAATGTTGCATGGGCATGAAATAACATGTATAAAAAGTGAACGAGCGTTTCATTGACGGATATCAAACTTTATTTAAATTCATGTGTTATACATTTTACTACCGTTTTTTTTTTTTTTTTAAGATTTCCTTACTTTTCTTTTCCTCAAATCTGCCATTTCTGAGCATAAGAAATGCGTATTTTTTTACTCTTTATTAGTTACCGAAGGGCTCTAACATAACAATGTTAATCACAAACCTCTCCAACGTATTAAAATAGTTAGAATAGAAAATTTAGATATTATGCGCTGCACTATAAAAATAACTATTTTTCCATTCAATGATAATAATCTAACGTTTTAATGCATTATGCTGATCTCTAACCAACCAGACCCTATTTAAACGTATTTGAAAGGACCACATATGACTACTGCAGGTTTGTTTTAATTGTCAATCTCAGACCGGAACTACCCAGTGACAGGTGCGCGTTACAAAGGGAGGTAACTTAAGACAGAATATTGAGATAACTCTGTATATCGGTAGGACCCCATTGGCACTTAACATTGTAGACCAGCATATACTTATTTCAGTAATAAGTTCCTTTGGTTTATTGTCCATGAATTTCAGAGTTCTCATGCAAACGGTTTTTCTTTTGTTTTAGTATGTGCTTGGTAATTAGATTATGAATTAGACTAAATTGAGCTTGCAAACATTAACTACATGCTTAGCTAAATACATTTCTTTACTGAAATCTACGTGACAATAAGTATTTCCCCTAAAATTCATTTTTGAAATTTTAGCCAGTTTTCGCCATTTGCAATGTTTGCGACCTATTAATCCTATTACCATTTTACAATGTACCCATGAATTAAAATTTCTACTGGTGATTAATATATCCATAATAAAACATAATTCTTTCATATATTGGTAATAAATTACTTCGTTTATCATTTTAACTAAAAATCTGAATATTAACAAAGACGTAAACGCAAAAGTACGTTTAAGAATGAAACAGAAATAAATGAACAAAACAACAACGAAAACGAAAACGACAAATTACAACCACAAAACTTGTTGTAAAAGTAAGATTACTGGAAGAATCGAGCAAATCCTACCCAGTGTCATGTAGCAAAAGAATTGAATATTGCTAGTTTTACGGACAGCTTTAAGCTAAACTATAAAATGTTGTAAAGAATGTTATTGTTTCAATAAGTTGAAAATGCTGATTTTAGTCATAAGAATCTTAACTTATGTATTTGCATAACGATATGCATGCTCTCCGACCAGTAAACATTATTACATAATGTACAATGTTCTGTACAACTTAATCACATGAATATATCTTTCACCTACACTGCTACTAAACGCGCACCTCCGGCCCCGACGATGATACCGAGAAAGTAAGGTGCGCGAATTCCGGTGAGCGAGGTGCCTTTGCGAATTCAACAAAAATCTGGTCGGTTATGTCAATTTTAGCAGGATTTTTAGGATCTAAACAAACATTGCCCAAAAAGTTTAAACATAGTTAGACCTTAATAAGAATGAACTTCACGTGTTGCAGGTGGTTTCTTTGAATTCTGTCGGAATCGCCGAGATTTACTCATTATCCGTCGAAGAAAAAATAAAGCGTAAAATCATTCTAAGAAGACACCACCTAGCTTGTTTATGATGAATTTGATCAAGCTCCTCGCTCACCAAAATATGCACACCTCATTTTATCGGTAGCACCTTCGGGACTGGAGGTGCGCATTATAAAGTAGCAGTGAACTATTCATTTCGGCCGATAACAACTGCAACCTACATGATGCTTTTAAATTAATTTAAATTACCTCTATTATTTGTACTTATCTAAGGCTTAGGCCTATCTGTCGTCTCTCTCACAGCTGTGGGGTAGTTTAGGCCTATACCCCATGTACAGTGTGGACACATATAGGGTAGGTTCGCCTCTAAATGGGAATATAATTAGCAAGATGCGAAGTAACCTTTCTAGGAAATTTAATGAGAAGAATGTGCCTCTAAACGACATCCACTTAAGAAGGAAGCCCGCTCTCAGATGTTTAGCCTGTTGACGCAAAATTGCGATTGTTCAACTTAGCAAAACGAAACCACAATCTCAAACCTCACTTTTTGAGTCAATGCTTGATCAATGCATTTAATTTCGTTACCAATTAATAACTATGCTTATAAAGAGTCACAATGCTTTGTATGCATCCGCATAAAACTTTTTAAATTAACAAAATCGAGTTTTGCGAAAGTAAAATATTAATATAATGCGAGAACTGTATCAAACCGATTAACAGTCACTAACATTGATTATCCAGCAGATGTCTAAACTGGCACAAAAAGCTATACATAGATTGCGTTTAAAAAAAGAAAGTATTGCTGATAGATTGTAAACAAATGTTCCGCAACCGAGACAATACACTTCTGGCTTAAATGCAGAAAAACTTAACCGTTCATGCTATAATGAAAGTGTGATTTTAATGTGTCTCTAAGTTAGTTCTAAATGTAAGATTTTAATGGCTTGACCCAATAGTAAATTCGGAATGTGATGAAATGCTAAATGGAAGTCTATTAGACTCTTTCTCAATCGTTATCGGTTTAAAATCAGCTTGATTGCTAAAGAAGAGATATACAAAGCAGTGAAACAGTCAAGAAGTCTATCGGATTTGAATTAGTGGTCTATAGCCTAAACAGTCACGTGCTCCTCCATGGTACAAAAAGCTATAAATAGATGTATCCCAATTCGTTATACCAATATACACGGCGTTGAGACGCCGTGTACTTAAAACGAGGCACAACTGGAAAGCCAGAGCTGTCTTATATTGTTGTTTTCGAATGTATTCAACCGCTTTGGTATTATAACAGTTCATTTCTATAATATATAAAACCAAAACATGCATTTATTGAACCAATACTCATTATATTAATCCACGCGTACAATATATTATACGGACTCGTCGATATATGAAACCAATATACATTTATGTAGATTCAGCCTTGCTATGTTTGTATTGGAAACTGTATTGAATGAAACCAGTATGTTCAAATATGAATTCACATTTTAATATATACAACCAAGTGCCTTTGTATAGAACCAACTTGCGCATATATAAATATATTTTTGAATTGTATTTAACGAATGTGTTAATATTTTAAACCGAATTAGACATACATAAATCCAACTGTCCTTATGGGGAACGAGAGTAGCATTATATTACATCATTTTCACGATATATGAAAGTAAACTGTTCATATATAAAACCGAATAAGAAATATATATGTTCGTTTTGTAATTGTATGAAATAACGTTATGCTTATATTGTTCTGATTTATCAGTGCATGGAACCAACCTTCCTTATATGTAAACAAAGATGCGATGTATCGGTTCATAGTGATATTGTGTTTAACGACTTCATCTCTATATCACACCAAAGTAAACATTTGTGAATCGATCTGTTCTTGTGTGGAACTAGAGTAGCATTGTGTAATATCATTGTCACAATCTATGATAGTTATAATGTATGGTATGACAACAAACAATCAATGTATGAAATCAGGTGTCCTTAACTGAAACCGATTAAACAATATATATTGATTGTTAGCATTTGACAAGTTCAGGACTGTCTTTTGCGGCGTCTTCTGCATGCCTAGCCGGTGTCGAAGTAAAATACATCTCCCAACGAATAGTCTCGTCAATATAATGACAAGCCGGTTTCATATAACGAAGAACGGTACGACACATTGTCGAAACGGATATATATAAAGAATTATTGTATCCATACATTGATCTTACGTTTAATATAAGAACGTTTTCAGTTAATATAATGTTAAATGAAATAAAAGCAATGCATTTCGGTTAAGTATAATGATAGCTGCTCTTATTGTATATCAAACCGAACATATATATTTCTTATTCGGTTTTATATATGAACAGTTTACTTTCATATATTGTCAAAATGATATCATATAATGCTACACTCGTTACACACAGGGACAGATTGATACATATATGTCTACTTTGGTTTGATCAAAAGATGCAGTCATTAAATACAATGTCAATATGAACTGATATATTGCAACATTGGTTACACATTTGAAAGGTTGGTTCAACGAATGATGAATCGAAATAATATAAGTATTACTCGATTTCATACAAGGACGAAGCGAATATATATATTTCTTCTTCGGTTTTATATATGAACAGTTACTTTCATATATCGTGAAAATGATATAATATAATGATACTCTCATTCCACATAAGGACAGTTGGATTTATGTATGTCTAATTCGGTTTTAAATATTAATACATTCGTTAAATACAATTCAAAAATATATTTATATATGCGCAAGTTGGCAGTATACAAAGGCAGTTGGTTGTATATATTAAAATGTGAATTCATATTTGAACATACTAGTTTCATTCAATACAGTTTCCAATACAAACAAAGCAAGACTGAATCTATATAAAGGTATATTGGTTTCATATATCGACGAGTCCGTATAATATATTGTACGTGTGAATTAATATAATGAGTTTTGGTGCAATAAATACATGTTTTGGTTTTATATATTATAGAAATGAACTGATATAATACCAAAGCGGTTGAATACATTCGAAAACAACAATATAAGACAGCTCTGGCTTTCCATACCGCGTCATTATCTACGACAGTTGAATGCTTTGAGAAACGTAATTGGAATAAATTCTCCTAGATGGTTTTCGCACGTAAACTCTACTGCAAGCTTTGCGTTTCTCCGCTGAATAAACACATTCATAGACTTCAGAAAAATAAATTCAAACGTTTATAGAGTTTTTACAGAACAAATAAGTCACAAGCAAATATTTTGCTTTTAACGAAGTCTCATGTTGGATATTTCCTTGTTAAAAATGCTTCAAAATTACAAGAGGAATATAGGAAAACAGGAAACAGATCTCAAAATCTTTCTCATTGTTTAAAAGTAATTGACACAATGATGGAACGCCTAGGATTGCAAAGTTTAGTGGCGCAGCGAAATGGAACTAAGAATACAAATCGGAACTACCAGACAATCTTCAACGTAAAAAAATATGTCTGTTTCAATGCAAAATTGTTTAATGTTTAAATGGTTTACCATATTGTTTTAAAAAAAATACGGAGGAATACTAACACATTGGTTATTAAGTAATTTGTAAAAAACAATATGGTATCGGAGAAATCATAATCAAGCGAAAACGTCCTTTTGAGGGGATGATACATCAGAAAAGCGGCCTAAATCATAATGAGTATTGTCCGTTCTGTTACTCGATTGCACATTGACTCCGGTTTGGAAATACTATATTGGTCCACTCGCATTTCACCTGCAATAGTCCAAATGACGTATAATTGAAACAGTAAGCAGTTTATCTTTCAGAAACCTCCCAGCATTACTGATACCACTTCTTTGTATTATTTTCTCCTTGGGGAGAAGGATATGCAGTCGTAGTTTCCTTTCAAATCTGTTTAGGAATTACTGTATATCCCAAAGACCTAATTGTATCACATATTTCTAGCATTTGCAGTTTGTAACTTGATTCAGTTCCAAGTAACGAGTAGGAAAGAGTTTAACAATATTGGTAGACTTTACTTTAGTGAGTGATCGTGTTGATACACCCTGTTTCTGTTTGACATGGTGATTCAACTTACTCATATGTTGAGTACGTGAGTAACCGGATCTCTGGAGGATATATACGGACAAGTCAAACCTTTGTTGTTACGGAAAGGCCCTATTGCTAATAAGTCTTATTAAATGCGTCAAAAATTTTGTCTGCTTTGACAAAGTACCTACTATGTATTGGTTACCTAAAATGCACAAAACACCATAAAGCAAGATTTATTGCAAACTCTAGTTCTTGTACAACAACAAAATTATCCATGCTCTTAACATCTTGTCTTACCTCTATAAAAGAACATGAAATTAGGTATTGCGAAAAAGTTTTTGAAACCACTGACAAAACTTTATTTTGGTCTATAAAAATTTCAAATGACGTTTTGAAGAAGCTTAAATCAAATAATTTTCAGGCGTTCTGTTTGTCTACTTAAGATTGTTCAACTCTGTAATAGACAAGCGAACCAGTCTCATTGAAAAAAACGTTTGCTAGAGAAAATAAAACATTTATCGCTTGTAATGAACATAGGACAATCTTTACAGATGTTTCTTATCATAAGTATACTTCATGAGCCTGTCAAGACCTTATCCAGGCGCTCACATTTTTATTGGATAATATTTATTTGAGATTTGGTACCTCTATTTATAAACAAGTAATAGGCATTCCAATGGGTACTAATTGTGCACCCCTTCTTGCTGATCTGTTTTTTATACTGTTATGAAAGAGAATTTATGTTATCTCTTTCTACCGAACATCAAGATGATATTATTTCAGCTTTTAACAACACCTCGAGGTACCTTGATGATTTATTAAATATAGATAATAGCCATTTTCCATCACTGGTTTATACGATTTATCCTAAAGAACTACAGCTAAATAAAGCGAACACTTCAGAAAAGCAAGCAAACTTTCTTGATCAAAATCTGTCCATTGAAAATTGTTACGTCACTACTTAAATACACTTCACAACTTTTCTAAATATACTTCTTCGTACTGGGGCATTACTGGCTTGATTTTTGGGCTATTGCCCTAAAACTTTTAATAAGCTATGCAATGAATACTTACTGATTTATTAGTAAAATTTCATTCAAATGACAGATAACTGACTGCTCAAAATCATTTAGAATTCTGACACCAACAGAATACAAATTCACAACATCAGTTAATAAAGCGTATGCTCAACTTAATAAACGAATAACGCGTACATATAAATGAACATTTGGGACCGAGAAATATGCTATTCTTCTATTTCTGTTAAATTAAATTCATTTCATTCTAATCTTAATGATTTATAACTGTTTATAGCCCAACCCACGTTGAGCAAATAAGTTTGAATGCATAAAATGTTGTCGCCTATCTTTTAGTTTTCCAATATGCCTGTTAAATTCGACCAATTTTTCTAATAAATTAGTTAGTATTTATTGCTTTTTTATTGAAAGTTTTAGAGCATTAGCTCAATAGGCCAGTAATGCCCCAGTACGAAGATGTATACTTAGAAAAGTTGTTAAGTGTATATGATAAAAGAGATGATTTTAATTTTAATATAGTAAATTTTCCGTTTTTAGACGGCGATGTTCCTCGTGCAACATCTTACGCGGTTTATATCTCACAGATTGTTCGCTTTTCAAGAGCTTGCAACGATGTGAATGATTTCAATGAACGTAATCTTTGCATTACAAAAAACTTTTAAAACAAGGTTATCGGTATCACAAATTAAGGAAAACCTTTTGCAAGTTTTATCGCCGATACCCAGATCTAATTTATCAATACAGGTGCAGTTTAAAATCACTGTTGCAACAAGGTATTATACAGCTGGGTATTTTTTTTTAGATTTAATTTACAAACTTAAGAAGATAAAAGATGTTAATTTTTCCCGGGTATTCTGTAAATTTAAAAAGAAAGGTTACCAACATGATATTTAACATAGCTCTGCAGGCCTTGTGATTACCATCTACAGTTGATCATTATGCTTTCCTCTTTGGTTGCACGACGGTTGCAGGGGTTTAAGAGTTTAGGAAGGTTTATGGAAAATCTTTTCTTAAAAGAACCTAGAAGCTCGAATCGTTTCTTTTATCCATGTCATCGTGTTCTTGCTGATTTTACTCCAGGGGCTCTAGTCTCGGTAAGATCATTGAGTACCCGACCTTTGGCTTTGCAATGCTATTAGCTTCTTATGTCAATGTCAGGGAAGGGCACACGATAATGTTGAAAGAACTTCATGCTCAACCCGTTTTGCTTTTCTAATTATTACTCATGTGTATGTATATATACCTGTAAAACAGAATGGCAAATAAAATATGTTTAAACCAAAACTAAACTAAACTAAACTAGCTTCTTATGTTTTATATGTTTGTGTGCTTTTGCATGCAACATTGTTGAGCCGATGGGTGGGTATGAGTTATTTCACGAAGACAACCTGTACTTATTTTGTGATACGAGACACTGTTGGAGCAAGTGTGAGGTTGGTGCACCCTAGAACCTGGTTTAAACCCCCAGTGGCAATTTGTTTTTCACTGACCGTTCCAAGGCGGTATCCCCAAATGTTCTCTTTTTCGTTTATTGTTTGTGGCATCCTTTTTGAATTGACATACTTATAACAAACATGCTCTCTCTCTCTCTCTCTCTCTCTCTCTCTCTCTCTCTCTCTCTCTTTTTCGCTGCGTTGTGAGGCTGTGTTTTGTGAGAGTGGCGATTCCTAATATGCATATATTACTTTTTTTTAATTATTTATGAAAACTAATTTCATTCATGTGGTTTGAATAAAAAGATTCTAGGATTATAATTTTACCTTGACTATTACAAAAATAAAACTCGCTGAAATTTTGTAATCGAGTCATTAGCAATGAATTGATAATAGCTGCCATTTAATATTTTTGCATTTTGTGGCAATCTTACTAAGTGAAACCTAGAAATGTAACTCTGTTAATTGACGAGTTCACTGTGCGAAGGTCGACAATTTAGAGTTCAAAAGACAAAATATATTTCGAGTAAAAGCAGAAAAAGAGAGCATTAAGATATATAAATTTTGCATAGTCAATGTACGACAGTATTTTTTCAGAATAAAAGATACGGTATGGACAGTTAAATTTGTAAATGTTTGGCCGGTGTGTGTTTGAGATCATTATTATTGGCGGATTTATTTGTTACCTTACTCAGGAACCGAAATTTTTTAAACATATGTGCTTAAAAGTGGGCGAAGTCGTTGACAATATATGGTAAAACAACCGCCACAAACGAGCACAGAGGGAGAATCCACGATAGGATCTTATAAACAATTAAAATTCCTTCAACGCAAAACTCACTGTCTTAAAGCATATACCAAAAGTTCTTTGTTTATTCTCTTATTTAATGTCACTAGGACTACACTGCCTCGGTCTGTCAAAACAGTGTATCACAGGAATTCAACCACATTTTACAAGCCACACAAAACAAACTCATTAGAACTTGCATTGGTCTCAGGAACATTGTCACAGCTTGAAATGGTTAAATATACAGTCAAAAAGGTACTATATGTCGCGTTTTTTTAATCGAGGCCCAATAATATGACCAATGTGAATTCATAAGATTAATGACAATTTTATTAATTAAGGGATTACCGCATTTCTCCCAACCACGTTCATCGATAAAAAGAAAATTATCAAAATCTCAATAATGGCAAAATTCCGTTCAATGAAACTTTGCACAAATGTATGTTATTAATGTATCTTTATTTTGCATATGGTAAGACACGTTAGAACAGTAAAGAAAAAAAGCGAGATCTAAAAAGAAAGAAAAGAAAGACAAAGCTGAATGCAAATTTACCTCATATTTATCGAATTGAACTGTGTAGGTTGAAATAAGCATCCAATAACGTCGCTGGGGAAAATCAAATGCTGGTTCCTACGAGAGTTATAAACGAAAAAAGCTGTTGACAATTTGTCATTTTATTATATAACTATTATAGATCATAATTCATCCCGTAGTAATTTCACTTGTTATATCCTCTCAATTTCGCCATTGATTCATCTTGTTGCAAAACAGTGGGACTCCCGCAGATACTGCTTGCGTGGTATTACTGTTATGAATCGACTGAAGTTGCATTTCTGCTCGAGAGCTGTAGATCTATTTAAATAAAACATTGAAGAGCGGAATGCAAATAACAGAAAGTGGATATATCTTGAAACTTAATAAATTGCTCTCTATGGTGTACTCAGCCACTACAATGCATAGAAAAGAATTGCCAGAGTCTATTTGTTACCTTGCCTCTTCTAGGTAAGTACAAACTGCATTAAAAACTTAAAGCAACTTTAATGTAAATATAAAACAATAGCGATGATATTATATGTTTATTATGACAAAATTGATATACATGGTCCTTTGTCAATTAACAAAAGAGTATGTCATGTTCATTCTTAAAAACGACGAAAAAAGGACCAGGAAAAGGAAGTTTTGTGCTGGTATTATCCTCATCATTTCAAACATTGAACAAAACAGAGAACAAGTATGTCATATACACATCTTAAAACTGTTTCCAAACGACTCAAAAAAGACCAGGAAGAGGAGGGTTTATGTCTGTATTTTCATCAGCATTGCAAACATCTAATAAAACAAAGACACGTACAGGTATGTTGGAATCAGTAGATTCCGCTTGCCGATGAGGAAGTCCATGGCACACGTTCCTACTCTTCATTAAAAGAAAACCAGACATTAAGCAATTTTGTTTAAATAATTACATGTAAATGAGCTTTCATAGATTGGATATTTTTACAATCATCATCATCATCATCATTATTATCATCATAATCATCATCATCATCATCATCATTATCATCATCATCATCATGTGCCAAAACAGGAATGAGCACGGAGTCTGTTAAAATCAGAGTATCACTGTTAAATTAGTTGTAACAATTTCTCACGAACTCGTAAATCATACTGCTATCAGCAAATAATCACGTTGATCAGGGTTTTTTGCACAACCGTTTTGGGCTTATCCTGGCTAGCTCAGTCGCTAGTAAATCGGATTTACTTGGCTTGGAGCTGTCACCGTACGGTACGAGTTCGATTCCCAATATGGGCAATATCATCTTGTTCTTAACTAGGTCAGCTTTAATTTGATAATTGTATGTCGAAAAAAGAAGAAAAAGACGATTACTATAGACAGCTTGTATGAAACACAAGAGATTTAACACTACTTAAAATTGCCTTAAAAGTCAAATTATAGTTTCCTGTGAATGGAGGTTTTTGTCACCATTCTGTTATCATTAAAAATTTTTGTGTTCCCATGAGTATTGTGATTCTTTTTGTAACTGATCTCTATTGTTCTGGTAGCGATTTGTTAGCTTTCCTCGGGGGATATGGATACGTTAAAATTGTGAGGAGGAGTTTCAATGAGGTAGTTACCACTGTTAGAGTAAGAATATTGTTTAATATATTATATTCTTTTTCTAAATAAGACACATTATTTTACCCCTGACATTAATTAAGTAGAATTATTATTATAAGCTAAAAATGTGAAATATAATTGCATCAACCCATGTATTTATAAGAAAATGTATTAGGTTGTGTGGTCCGTACTTAGTGTTCATTTCTTCAAAAAAGTAAGTATTGCCGCCTTGCAATTTCAGCTCGGTTAAAAGTAAATGAACTTAATTATCATACGAAACCAGATATAATAAAATAACTGAATCAAAGTACGGGGCGACGTTTCACTGCCTTTTACAGCACTTATCAACAGCTGTTGGATGTGTAAATAATGGTTGATAAGAAACTCTCTGGGGCATCACAACCAAAACTCCAGAAGTTATAGATGTTGATAAGTGTTTTATGGTGCTGATTGATGCCTACTAGTTTCTCACAGCGAGAAACCGATAAGCGAAAAGAGGACATAACGGAAATAAAAATCAAAATTAAAGAAAAATGACGAAAAACCGAAAACATCAACAACAAATAAAAAAATAAAAAGAGATATCATGCTCGACTCGGGTGTCGCCCAAGCTGAAAGTTGTGCAAAAAATCACTCAAGTTAGATTAATTACCATATAATGGATATAACATTAACAAGCGAAAAAACGCCTGGCGAAGTAACGTAAACAAAACTCCGGTGTAATAATGAAAAGCGAAACAATGCCAGGCGAAGAAAAGCGATGCAGATAAACGTCTGGCGAAATAACGAAAGGACGCCAAAAAACAAAAAAACAAAACCGCCATGGGAACTAAAAACTGAGAGAAAAATATGTTCAAAGAAAAGACAAAAGGCAAAATGAACTAACAGAAATAACAGTAAAACCGCAATACAAAAAAAAACTTCATTTACTACAATCAATATGACGTCTTAAACATCATTTCTATTTGCGCAAAAAGGTTTTTGTGTGTGCTTGTGTGGTCTTTTTTGTCATTTAGTGCCTTTTTTTCGTTATTTGGCATGGTGTCATTTCGAAGGCAAAAACGAAAACAACAACAACAAACGCAATATGGCATCAATCTGCAAAAATAGGTTTGAGTCATTGTAATCCCAGAACTGAGATAACTGGTTAGTTGTTCAAAACAATAGATTCGGTGACAACTGATGCCCTCCTAAAAGCAATAAAGTGAAATTCGAAAATAAAATCAATGGGCATTATTTTCTTTAATAGACGTCGTTCTCTCAACATGGCCATTAACGTTGTTGTAGAAGTTTAATGCATGGCATAAAAAACACCCTGGAAGCATTTCAAGCGTTAATTTAGTCCAGTAAAACAAGCAATTTTCTATCAATAGTGAGTTCATTGCATCGATACTTGTAAGAGAAGTTTGTAATGATATACATATTTATAGTGAATATGAATAAACAGTTCCCTAGAGGAATGTAGGATATATTTCAGGCATGATTTGGTCTTCTTTTTATGTGTCATGATAGAGCTGAAGAGAGTTGGGTGTGTTAACTAATAGTTTCACAGAAGTTTTTTCCTTGTGGTTTAATGTATCGTTTTGAAAGGGGCGTGATTAATTAAATATAATATAGAAATCGCAATAAAAATATGTTAGAATTTTCTACATTGTGAACACAATTGCTAGGAGTCCAAACTTCATATACTCAACTGCTATTTCTGGGTTGAAGGTTATAAAGCTGAGATTGGAAACAGTCTCAAATCTCAAGCACCTCAAGCCATTTCAGCCAATCAGGTGCCTGAGATTTGAGACTAGTTTCCATGTTTTATTACCTTGGGCACAGGTAAAGGAAAACTGTCTGTAAGAAGGTTAACAACATAAAAATAAATTTAAAAAAGAATAAAATATACAGAAACAAAATTGTTCAAGTGACAGATAGTACTATATTTGGTGTGTGTGGGCTGTATTCACTGGGGGCTAACGCGTGTGACGACAAGTGATGCGCAACGACAATGTGTGTACGTTGCACATCGAAAAAATGTTTACATTACGACGACATTTATCGCGTGTTTGTTTCATTTTCGTGTATTTTGGACTTATTTTACTTCCAATGGAGATCCAATAATGATGGTAAATGTTATTTAATATAAACTGACACCTCTTGTTGTTGTTCAAAGTGCTTTAGTTTAGATAATGTCATGAAACTAGTTTATTTTTAAGTTTGCTGTACCAAGTCATCTGCATATTAACTTCACAAAGATAATACTAATGACATGTATAAAAATTATAATTATGTGTATAAATGATGTGATATGAAAATTATACGCTTATTGCTTCTGTGATTCTGATTAAAAAACCACCAGTAAGGCTGTTTTTCAGCATTAGATGGTGTGTGCGTGTTGCACAGAGACTGTGTATGATGTTCAACGAAGTAGAATTTTGTGCGTGTGTTAATCAACGAAATCATTTTATAGTTTTCAGGAATAGACAATGCAGGATGTCGATACTTCTGTGTTTCATTTGGCGGCGAAACATGATGAGTCAAGTCAAAGTGCAGTGGTCCACCCAGAGGAATATTAGTTTTACATCTATGAGACAGTCTCTTCGTCAAAAATAGGATATAAAGAAAGAACATTTGAAGTACCTGGTCGTAATGTGACGACAAAAATCAATGTTCTATGATTTGGTGAATTAACTGGGAACATCAGCGTTAGTGGAAAGCAATGTGATATATGTGCAAGTGTAAGATACACGTTTACCTAAAGATTACTCATGTGTAAACTTTAATTAATAAAATCTAAAGACCCTGTCACATTATACTACGTTTCCACTGCGTTGGCACGGCAATGTTTAATTTTCAAGATTACGGCCGTGACATCGCAAGAAAATTGTTACTCACTTTAACGTGAGTAAATCAATTATTTCCTTATCTCATTATACGTAAAAAACACAAACAAAAACTAGGAATAGGTCGTTGTATTCAGCGGTAATACACATTAAAATTTTCAAATGTCTGTAAAGTCCAAGTGCAAGTTGCTCAAAAACTGTCCGAACAGAGGTAGAATCAGTGGGCCTGTAGTGTGCGAACCGTCCGAATGAAAAGCTGACATCCGTAGCTCTGGCTATTTAGCTTGTCCAGCAGACGAACGGAAAACTTTCAACACATCTGGATAAAGCTTCATCTAATAGTACCACTCGAACCTGAAACTAGTGAATGGCCTTAAAATATCCATATTTCTTACATGATTAATAAATATATTGTTTATGACTAAGAGAAAACACCAAAACTCGAAACACCTGAAACAAAAATAAACACTTTATTTACACCCATTTTTCAATTTATTCTCTGAAAGTTCTGTTAAACCTCGACAACCATCCAAAAACAATATTAACAACCTATAGGGCGGGTGGGCGGGTGCCGACATGTTTACCGCTGAATAGAAACGCCTCGAATGGTGTACACAGATAAAACCAACACTTAAATAGCCTAATCGCACGAGATACACGCACCTTTTCCCTCCACACTGACAATTACCGTCAAGTTCGTATTATTCGAAACGGAAATAATTTCATTTAAATTTTTCCTGAAGATGGAGATCTCAAGACGTCCACACAGCGACCAATTTAATGTAAACAATTTTTCGATGTGCAACGTACACACATTGTCGTTGCGCATCACTTGTCGTCATACGCATTAGCCCCCAGTGGTATTAGGATACCTGTACTGACTCATATGATATGTTCATCATTCAATTAAAAAAAGCTTTACAGGAAAGGACAAGCTACAGTTATTTCAAAGTATACTGAAGGTCTACAAATCATTAATCAGTATAGTATAATTTTATATTTCTTAGAAATGTTATGTATGATTAATAGCAATAGTACCAGTAATTAATTTTTAATCTGAAACAGACAAAACAAAAAAACGAAATAAACGTGTTTAATGCAGGGTGCTAAAATACAGACGACATAACCTACTCACTAAAATTAGATGTTTGAAGTAAGAAGTTCGAACTGTGAATTGTGAAGTATGTTGTGTGAAAGATGAAATTTAAAGTGCGAAAGTTTGAAATATGACTTTGTGAAATCTGAAGTTTAAATAGTGAAGTGAATGAAGTCACAATTGGTCCTTCGTATAAAAGTAAACGATAGTTTGTTATATTCCCATTCTCCGAAAACTTATCAAATAACCATTAGGTGTTTTTTGTTACTGAAAATTACAAAGAACACATGAGCTTAACTAAAATCAATATTTCAACTCTAAATATCTTCCCTTTAGAAGAAAAAGAGAGTTAATTTTACCATTTACCTTTACATTTCTATTTGTTTACGACAATTAATTTGCTGTAAACCTTTGAATTGTTTAAGGCACCTACGAACTGACATTTCATCCGACGAGCCAATCCTCTTTTAACATATTTAGAGGACTTAAGTGGATTAAAATTAACAACTAATATTTCCCTTTAATACAACTTCTCCATTTGCAATGTTTTATCTGAAGTGCATAAATGAATAATGTAGTGTCTTTGAATATGTTGATTAAACAACACCTATATATATTTTATAGCAGCTTTATTATGCATTGAAGCTCTGAACAAACACTGACTAAAGTATGAGTAAAACAATACTACATATATAAATCTGTTAGAGGTATCTAGTGGGGTAATACACTACAAATAACATGTAAAACGACCAATTGCGGCTGATTAAACCAAAAGATATGGGGCACCAGCCTCACCCTTTTCCAGTTGGGTTTGTATTGAAACAAACATTTACTTGTTATCTATATGACAAACTCCGTCAAATACTCTCGTCATGGTGCATGCAAACGCACACAGCAAAATCAGCATAAAAATATCTCAACTACCAGATGGAATTCAAGATCAGATCACATGCAGTCAAATCTGCAACATTTGGAATAAATCAACAAAATGAACTAATATTTAAACTATCGAACTAAAAACTGTTTTGGAGTGGCTTAAAACAAATAAAGACATTCTTTTCATTACAATATCAATATAAATTCGAAAACAACAAAAGCGCAAACAGTAGTATATTTTAGTTTTAATTGTGACTCCACATAATTAAAATACGAGTGAACCTAAACAATTATAGTGAAATCTGTTTTGCTTACTCAAGCAGTTTTTAAAATAACCATACAAGAAAATGAAAAAGAAATAAACCAAGCCACAACTTTTGTGAAAGATTTTGTCAACATTTTTTTCAGTTCTTAAATAACTGCTGAAAATAAATGAATGGAATGTTACTACATCAATTGTTTAGACAGAAAAGATATGCGAATGTCCCCCAGAGGCCAGATAACATGTTCAATAAACAAATCACGGACAGTTTTATATATTAAAAATAATAACTGTATTACGGAAATCTTTATGATATTAACGGATAGGAAATATATCTTATTTCTATTTTTTTTTTAAATTTTATTGATATTTATAAGTTCATTCAATCTATTTTTTGTGTTATCTGAAAAATCATTCTTGTATCTATGTCTAAGGTATACAACGTATTTTGCGGTCGAGTTTAAAATGGGACGTTTAGTTTGAGGCATATTCTATGTCCAAGAAATGTCACACATCATTTTTACAACTTGCATGTATTAAAAGTGAAACATTATAATAAATGGAAGTTGCGACCGATAACTTATTATAATGGTGTCGATGCAACACACATTTAAAAACCGTGTTCTCCATTTTATTAAGAGGTACCATTAGTGTCGAGTCGTTCTGAGGAATTAAAGCTAATTTCGTTTTGACCCAAACTGTTAGAGCCCCGATGATCACAAGTAACGAGACGTTAATACATGATATATATATAGATGTATAAAAGAACATAATAAAGGTTTTGATTTACCTTAATCTCAATGCTGTGATTTATGACTTTTCGTTTGAAACAACGACTTTAGTGTAGTGACATTTTATTCCCTCATAGAAGCAATACAGCAAGATAAATGAGAAAACCCAATCAAATGGTATCATTTTCTTCAATTTACATCGTTCTCCCAACATGCTTATTAACGCATTAATTGAAATTTATTGCATGTGTCGCAGCAAATTCCTTGGGAAGCTAAAAAAATTCAATATTATATATGCAAGACGATGGGAATTAAATTGAATATGTATTAATATGTTTTTTTTTTCAATTGCAAATTAGGTTACGATATCGTCACATCATTTTCCATTATTTTAATTTTGTTTTTAACTTTAAATGATAGTCTTTATAATATTACTGTGTTTTTTGTTAGAATTCCAATATCAAGTTCGTCATCCTTGTTGTGTTTTAGGCTTTAAAAAGATTTTAGCAGTGAACCAAGTGCCATTAAATTAAAGAAATTCGCTCAACATTTGTTCATTGGGCTTCATTATGATAATTTCGGATTTTGAGAGAATGTTATTTAGCATTGTTTGCAAATTTAGTTTGCTAACATACAGATGTGTCATTTCCCAACCAAGGGGTATTCTTTGACGATCAAATCATTGAAATCAATACATGTATGCGATATTCAAAAGAGGAAATATTTACCAGAGAAAAATACTATACATTGCGATATTTAGGCTTCGTGATATTTTTGTCAGTTTGGCCCTGATTAGGCCTTGGTTTTATTTCCGAAAGTTTAATTTTGCCACTATCCCTTTTTGTGCATGTACGTTGATTTGCAGGTACACTTACAGGCAGATTGGTCGGCCCTTGTGGTTAAAATAATGGAACGTTCCGACTAAGACTTCAAGCACATAATGGATACCAGAATCCACTAATTTGTCGGTCTGCATTTTAATATTCTAATTTACCATTTTCGTCGATAGTAGGAAGCATAAAACGTTATTTGGACATATATGAACATGATTTTACGAATTTCTATACAACACTTTTCATCTTAAATTTTTTGTGCTACAAATTATATTTTACTGGTGGGAAAAGTGCAAGAACTTATTGCATTAATCTCAAACATTAAAAAAGAGCGGTAAAACAGAATACTCCGGAAATCCTGACAGGTCATCGTCTAGTTACATTATCTGCAGAATTAAAATAACAAACTTTATTATTCGATACTTGCACATTTTTGGGAAAAAATGTCCGAACGATTTACCGCATGTAACAGCGCACTTAATACTTGTACTCATCTGCGACTTATTTTCATCATGCCGTTAATCTCCAACAATTAAATAATGAATGTTTTGAAAATGTTACGTACATTTCACAATAAAAAATAAGATTGCTTCCGTCTTGAAAAAAAATATCGGTAAACTTTGTTTATAACATGCTTGTAGCGTAAGTCATAGAATCAAATTCAAGGATTCAGGTGTCGGCTTCCTATTAAGATACGAATAATTATATTAAAATATGGTTGTTTATCCAGTTTGGATTACTTAGGTTTGAATGTTTAACATTTAATAATAAAAGCTCTATCGCTTAATTGAACCAAATGGGAATATACTCAATCATTTTGAATTTTGAAAATATTGAAACATTTGCACAATATTCTGCCAACATAGTATTAAATGAAATCTTTTGTTTCTTATCGTCGTAATATTAACCATATTAACATTCACATAACTGCTAAATCAAATACATTTGATGTTTTCCATGTTTTACCACATGGGCTCCATTATGCTTAATAATTGTAAGGAGGTGGTGCCTAGCAAATATTCATTAAAATAGATGAAACGGGAACTTTGACAGCCACCATACACGACAAATAGGATAATATTGCAGGCTCGGGTTGATTGAGCCTGTTCATGGACAGTAATGGAAATGCATAAAACTGCCCACGCCGCTTAGCCCCGGGTTGAGCGCAACTCAATATTTACACCAATAATCAGTACAATTTTGATCCATCCCAAGCGATGGTATGCATATGAAGGTGAACGTGGAACCTTCAATGCGGTATTTTCGTATTAATACCATTCCATGTTCAGCGGCTTATGGTCCCCAGATAAGAGTGGGTTTGCCCTAAACGACAAAACAATGGGCAGAACTAAACAGAATGGAATTTTGACAGTTGATCTGAGAATATAAATCCTGCATATAACAGACAACGCCAAAAGCAAAATTTAAAAATTAGGAAATATATTCTTGGGGTGATTGAACAATATCCAAAACTAAATTGGCTGTGATTTTGAAACCAATCATCTATAAATTGGCCGAAATATTAAAACAAAAGAAATTTTAGAAGTACTATTAATATAGTACATAAATATCGTGATCAACAACCTTCAAAGGACGTAGCTGATAACAGCACTGACTGATTGTACGTAGAGAAGGGAATTTTGAAAGCCACCGAACACGAGAAATATGAAAATAAAGCAAGGCTCTGTTTGATTGGGCCTGTTCATTGGCAGTTATGGAAAGCAAATTATTATTGAGTATAACTCGATATTTATACAGGAATACAGTACCAATTTTAATCCATTCCAAGCGGCAGTGTGCATTTTAAGGTGGACATGGAATCTTCTATGCTGTACTATTTGTAAGCGGCGTATGGTCTGCAGATAAAAGACTTGGTTTGCCCTTAACGAGGAGACAATTGGTGAACAGAATATAAGTTTGACATTAAATTCTAGTAGTGATTAAACAACAAACAATCTATACTGGCTGGAATATTGAAAACAGGCCGAAATATTGAAACAAAAGGTGTAATATAAATATACATACGAACCGTGCTGAAAGATATTCAAAGAACGCAATGTACGAGGTACTATTTTACAGCCGCAACAAGGCACAAACAACGCTACTGAGATATTGAAACAGATAAAAAAGGAACTTTGAAGCCACCGAATATGAACAATGTGAAAATATTGCAGGCTCGTCTGACTGAGCATGTTCATGGGCAGTAATGGAAATACATATTACTTTCCACTCCGCTTAGTGGAAACACATATAAACCTGATATAGAATAGTTTCGTTCTAAGTCATCGATCCCGACATGGCAAAATAGAAAATATTGCAAATTCCAAAAGATATACTCGAAATAAAGCAAATATATCCAAAATTAATATTTGACAGTTAGTTTTGTCTTTCTAAAAAAGTTTACATTTTATAGAAATATGTTTCTGTGACTGATTAGTTAACACTTTCAAAGACCAAATACACACATCTAAACTTTAACTCTTCGCTTTCGGTAGTTAACACGTATAAATATAAACTAACAGCAATATAATCTAACATGATATTACTAATAATATCTCCCTCAAGAAAAAGCAATCAAATAAAATATTAACGTTATAGTTTGAACAGTTCATAATATCTGATCCACTTTTGAAATTTAATAGCGTTAATTTTACTATCATCAAACATAGGCGTACAATTTTCGCACATTAAGTATCTAAAGGCTTTAAAGTTTTGTTTGATATATAACATAGCATACTTGATTAAGAATTGCTGTCTGTATGTCCTAAATAATGTTTATAACAAATGTTGAATGTGACGTCTATTTTAATGATTATGACGTCAAGTCTTTTTATTGAAATTGTCTATGGCCGTTTTGAACTTTTTTCTTTTGAGACATTAAAAGATAAGGTATACGCATCATCTAAATCAACATCAGACCTAGAGATAAAATCACCAATTCAACAAGAAGTGAGAAAGATTAATCCACAGATGTGCGCATTGGCCAAATTAGACTATTTCAAGAAAAGACTTTCAAAGACGTAATAATCACCGAAAATGGACGTCACATTGAATATAAAGTGAATCTGATATTATGAATCACCCTGTATCAAGTTGATAAGTATCTTTATTCAAATATAAATAAGGGAGATACAATAAATCATTAATGCAACGGGATACAACAACAATTCGTCAACACCAGCTGTATTTCCCGTCTGAACGTAATCATCAAGGCATACCGCAAATACTTTGTCTACAGTCCCACTGGATGATTCTTGATCTTTGACAGCAAACTCGTTGTTTCCAAGGGTGACATTACTTGCTAAAATTTTTATCTGCCCGAAACCGATTTCAACTTCTTCTGCGGGCAAATGTACCTTCAAAATAACATAAATATAAATGGAAATGACAAGTCTTATTGACTTACTATTTTACTATGTTTTATTTTGTTATTTTAGTAAAACATATTTAAAGCAATACTGCAGCCCTATTGTGCTTGTGTGGAATAAATATGATTACTATTTTCATTACTAGATGCCTGTTGGCAACATGTCGAGTCCGCTTTCAAATGACCTTTGACCACTCACTATGATACTGACCTGGGGTTTTCGGCATTGACCTCTGTGATGGGAACCTGGGGTTTGCGCGTGACATACCATCTAATTGAGGTTAACTTTTATGCCAAATATATACAAAATTGCTTAATGCCCATGATATGGGCCGGCCAAGATTTCAAATGACCTTTGACCTATTTCTGTCATCTTGACCTTTGAGATTTGAACCTGGACTTTGCATGCAACACACAATCTCATTGATGGTAGCATTCATTCAAAATATAAACAGCATTGCTGAATGCATGTTAATGTTATGGGCCGGACAAGCATTCAGATTATCTTTGACCTTTTACTTTGATCTTTACAATTGAGATGGGAATCTGGGACTTGCGCTCATCACGCCGTCTCATTCACGCCAAGTATAAACAAGATTGCTCAATGCATGTTAAAGTTATGGGTTGAACAAGCTTTCACGTGAGCTTTAACCCCTAACTGTGATCTTGACCTTTTAGAAGGTAACCTGGGGTTTACACTCGACACTCCGTCTTATTGATGTTAACATGCATGCCAAATTTAAACAGATCGCTCAATTCATGTTTAAGTTTTGGGCCAGGCGAATCCCGATAAACGCACTAACGCACACACTTACTAACACACGTACCAAATAACGCACGCATATACACCGAGTCGCCAATATGACAACTAAGTCGAGCTCACCGCAACGTGCTCGACAAAAATTGGTAAATTGAAATAAGTTTCTCGTCAAAGGGCAAAAAATCTGTCTTCCATAACATCTGAGGCAAGAAAAAATGAAATACATTTATTTGGTTAACATACATGTACATACATATTCCTAGTATGGTCTTCAAATTTCGTCAGTTTACTGTCTAAAGCTTTAAAACCTCTATTCAGTATACTTGTTCGAATATCGTCTTTGGCATATGCAAGGAATCAGATAGTTTTATTCAAATATTGTAAAAAGAACGTAATTAGCTGAACCTATGCACATAGTAATAAATGTTTTGATGCCCACTTATAGGATAGATATTGTTAAGGTATACCAGGAGACGAAAGCCCATGGAGCCAAATCAGCAACAACACAATGACAGGGATAAAAGTAAAAGATCGAACGTATAGATTCTTTTACAAGATTTCGCAATAAACCTTCATAAACTCTTAAACCCATTCCACCGTCGTGCAATCAAAGAGGTACGCATAACGCTCAACTGTAGATTTGTTATTCTACAGTGCTCTGCATGCCTGGTGATAAATTTACAAATGATTTTTATAAATAACGTGGAGAAATAAATATTGCCCTTTATTTTCTTAAGTTTATAAATTAAATCTCCAAAAATAAACCGACTGAGAAATGCCTTGTTGTAATAGTGAATTAAAATTGCATCTGTATTTTTTGAAATTCTTCTGGGAATCGGCGATAGAACTTGTGGAAGGTTTTCCTTAATTTGTAATAGCGAAAACCTTGTTTTGAAAGTTTGTCTGTTATGAAAAGATTACATTCATTGAAATCTTCAACAATATTAAAAGCTGTAGAAAAGAAAACAAGCTGTGAGATATAAATCCCTTCAGATGTTTCACGAGGAACATCGCTGTCTTAAAACGGAATATTTAAATTAAAATAATCTCCTTTGTCATATATTGTACTAGCTACGTATTCATTTTCAATAGAATGATATAGATCAAAGAAGTCTGCTTGCTTTTCTGCTTTCTGTGTTCGCTTTATTAAGCTGTAGTTCATTAGGTCAAATTGTATCAACCAGTGATGGAAAGGGTTATTATCTATATTTTAATGATATTTGGAGATCAAAGTAGTATACGATGTCTAAAACCTGTCATTCGTCGCGGCGTAGGATGTTACTGTAGACAAATATCTATACTTACTGAATTTACCACAAATTATAAAAAAATGATCATAATTATTCCGCACAATTACGCTTTAGCCTGTAATATTGTCTTTAAATATAAGGTCATAGATTATATAAAATGTGATGTAAAAGAAATACGGGGTTTTTATCAAAGACAGTATTAACAGCGTTAATTCAAAGTTATTTCCAGAGGTGCGGAAAGAATTGTTATGAAAAATATTTATTCAAAATAAGAAAAAAAAATAAAACAAATAAAAAGTCCTTTGCGTCCCGAAAGGAATTTTAAAACAGCAAAACAGTAATTTTGACAGTAAATAAAGACAATTAAAATGTTGCTGATTTCTGTTTGACTGTAATATCTACCAAAAAGTAAATTCTAGCCCATTAACCATTCAACCAAACCAAAGTTTACTAGATTGCTTGTCTTAATAATGCAACAAACAGTAGTCAGTGGATTCACCTTTGAATGATTTGTTTGGCAAAGAAATTTAACCTTCCGTAATAATTGATACGACGTTTGGGGTTCAAAGCTTGACTTACCTGCGGGCAGAAGAATAATTTTCCTATTTTGTTTAACGTGGAATATATTTTTGGAAACGTGTTGGTAATCATCTCGTACTTTTTCGGTCTTGCCATTTCTTTTTCCTCGGCAATGTTGATGTATGGTACTTTTTGAAGCTTTTGAATACCGTCTTGTATATATCCACTGTATTTATCAAATAAAGCATTGAAAGCATACTTTGTATTGTTAATGATAACTATCCATTGTTGGTCTATACATGGACGTAGTTCTGAAACAACTTTTTTCAGATTAGCCCATCTTCTGTTTCCAAAAAGCTGCACTATGACAGATTTTATATTGTCACCAGGATTTTTGTTAATTTCATAGTAAACTACTGTCGTATATGGAGGGTCAGAAGCACATGGCGCTTTCAACCAAGATGATGGGTATAGACGTTCGGAATCATTAAGATGCTGAAATGTTTCAATGGTCAGGTTATTTTCTTTGACAGAGATAAGTCGTATCTGAACAAGGTAATTGTAGACATTCCATTGACGAACATAGTATCTGCAACCCACTGGTGTATTCGTCATTCCCTCTGGGCACAAAACACGGAGGCAGATGCTCTGAAGAGGGAAAGAAAATATAAAGTGACGGAAAAGTAGCAAAAACTTTCCTCAAATCGAAAGTATCTTTTTACTCATGATTTTAGTAAAAATGAAACACATGCTGTTTTCAGCACCCAGACTGATCAAGAATAATTGATTATAATTTAAATAGATAAAATAATGTAATTTAAGTTCAATGATTTTCATTGGCTGCATTGTAATGGACGTTTTAAAACTGAAATGACTATCTCAGTTTTAATCTGAACTTTAATTTAATTTTAGTGTTCAAACAAAAATGTGAATGCAAAACCTTTAATACCTTAACAGTATTAAAGCCAAAGAATATTTATTAATTATAAATATAATAAACAATACATAAAAAATACAATTCATACATACAGAAGCATATCTAGTATTTGGAATAATTCAACATGCACTATGAGAAAAACATTCGATATATTGAAACAAATCTTTTTATACTAGCTAACCTTTACAAACACAAATTTTGTTGCTTGCGTTGATGATGTTAATGTAAAACAAAATCATATAATTATATCCTAAAAATAATGAGAAAACAAGGGATAACTTTAAATCCTTTCCAAATGTAGAAACAAATAAAATATTAAAAAACTGCGAAGATTCTTTATTCTAGTGACATGCCAAGAATTTGCTAAAAGGCTTCCAACCCTTGAAAGAACGGCCCAAGACCATTAAACTAAGATTGAAGACCAGTCTCAAATCTCAAGCATCTGATTTAGTTTTACGAGTATGGACATATGGTAAAAATAGCAACCAGTGATCTTTGTCTGTTAAAAATAAAGACGCTTTTCAAAGACATCTTGTTGAGGACTTTTTAGAAAGAGTACAATACCTGTTGTTGAGATAACGTTCTATATGAGCAGTCTTTTGGTTTATTTGCTGATCTTGACATCTCGATGACAGAACTGTTAAAAAGAACTGTTAAGCTAGAAAAGCTATTAACAGTAGTGCTTTTTTCCGGTTGGCAATTTCCCGTTACAGGTAAACCCATGCAAACTGCGCAAAATACATTTCTGAACCAAAGCTCCGATTTGTCGGTACGAAAAGGAGCGTACAAGTTGTTGCATAAAGGATACCACCGGTTTGATTCTGTACAATTTGTAATTAAATCATTGATATTAGTACGACATAGATGCTTTGACCAATCTTCGCCTAATGGAGGAATAAAATACTTTAATTCAGAATCAGTTTTGCCAGCTTCCGCATTTCCTATCAATTGAGAACCGCTTGAAAAATAGTCCCAGGCATTATGATTAAACTCCCCATTGCATTTGGCACATTTTGAATTGACATAGATCCAACCTGTGCTCGTCGAAGAGACAGGCTGGAGGAACATTTGCCCATTTTCATTAAACATGCAACTGTTATCTGCTAATTGCTCTTCAATGTCTTTTCCCTTTCCTATTATGCCTTCAAAATTACACGCATTTATCATATAATATTTGTCTGTGCGCATAGACGTTGAACCCAGAACAGTACTGTAACAACCTACAGCACCACTTTCAAACAGTTTATAACTGTCAATCTCATCGAAGCAACAGTCCTGTCGTAATCCACATTCGGGGTCGCAGGCACAAGATACACAACACGATTTTTCTTCACTGCTATCAATCGTCCGAGCCTTCCTGTCGCAAAATTCAGTATACGGACAATAATCGTTTATGATGTCCGGAATGTCGACTGTTGCAACTAAACTGCCGACAAAATGCATGCACAAGACGAGACAAATACTCAGAACCATGTTTTTGTGAAACTGTTCAAGAATAATTACATTTCAGGTTCACCTACTAGAAGTTGTATTTGATTCCGAGTGAAGCTTATATCTCATTAAACATCTTTTTTATGATTCCTTATGATGAAGTTTCATTAAATATTGCCTATTTATCTAATCAATATTTCCTTTATATCCAATCGGAAAACGCAGCGAGACAGGTGTGTTTGCCAATCAACAATTTGCGTATAAGCGAAATCTAATTTACTTTTCTTTCTACTAAGTAATGATCGTTAGCGTTAGAGAATCATACTATATTACAATTACTATCAATCTGCTGTCAAAGTAAAAAAAACATTATTTATTAAGCATTAAATTGTGACTTGTCATCCTATGAAATAGGCAGTAGCAAATCTTTTCATTGCTTAAACATGCCAATCACAGCACTATTTACAGAACGGTACAATAATCTTCAACTTCTAATTGAAATTACCACTTTTTTTTTATTTGGTACCCCGGCCTATTGTGTAAATCACAGTTTCGCAGGTCTCTTTGGAAAAGTTGCAAATTGCAACTTTTACCAATTAAGGTAATGAGTCCAATCATTAATTGTTATACAGTCGTAAACTGATGTAATAATAAAGGTCAGTACCAAAATCGGTTGTCCGTAATTACTAGTTCGAAGAAAGACTAGAAGAAAAAGTTATTATACGCAGATGTTATAATAACATTATTTTTGAAGTATTTAATTATTTTACAAGGAAATATACCAATATCTTTAAGAACTAATTACATTCTAATTTAATAAGTTCCATAAATTTTAACATACTTGGTTTTCTGAAACTTTTTGATATATATATATATATATATATGTTTCTATTGTCTTTTAAAATCGGACACATAAGCATATAGTGATACACGTCGCCTATATCGATACAAATTTGGCCTTTACGTTCGTTTGATGGCATATTTCTCCATCTCCAAGCTTCTATAGGCAAATGGTGATTTCTGGTAGGAAAAGACATAAATGGTTGGGCAAGATTATTTGGATGTTTATCATTATAAATGCTTCAGAAATGGAACTTTGAAAGGCACAGAACACGAAAATATGAAAATATTGCAGGCTCGCTTTGATTGGGTCTGTTCGTGGGCATTAATGGAAATGGATATTATTGCACACGCTGCATAGCGCCGGGTTGAGGGCTACTCAACACCAATAAACAGTAAAATTTGGATCCATTCCAAACGATGGTATGGATATGACAATAGACATGGAACCTTCGATGCGATATTTTCAGATTAATACTATTCCATGTTCAGCGGCGTATGGCCCCCAGATAAAAGAATGGGTTTGCCCTAAACGAGAAAACAATGAACGAGAAAAGTGACCATTTCTTTATTGCCTTTTTTCTGCATTATGCTGTTCGTTTTGTAAAAACTTCCGCTTTCTGAGAGACAGAGGCAAAAAAGTGAAATATGCATATCAGGAATGGCCAAATCCAGTAGACACATCCTCAAAACAAAGCAAAAACGTAGAGAGGAGAAGAAAGCATTGCATTACAATAATCAGTTTCAAATAGACGCCACAAGCAATTAACAAAAGTGAGAACCCGAGGGCTTACCGCCTTGGAACGTTCAGTGGCTAAAAATTTGTCATTGGGGGTTTAAATCAGGTTCTAGGGGGAACCAACCGAATACTTGCCCAACAGATTCCTGATATGCATATTTCACCTTTTCATATGAACACACAAGTACACGTTGTCTTGATGAAATAACTCCAAACCACCAATCAGCTCCACAATATTGCATTCAAAATCACACCAACATAGGTTGAACCAAGGTAAATCCAATTCCCATAGTTAAATTCCCAATATTCAATGCACATTTAACATGATTTCTATCATCTTAATTTCTAGACAACCATATATGACTGTGAAGATCTACATTTCATCTATTGAAAAACACACAGCAAATGGGGGGTTAACTTACTTGTAAGAAAATTACTGATCTCTAACCGAACAGACCCTATTTTAAACGCGGTATCGCAAATACGGTGCCAAATATATACATCCGCTCTTCCGGAACTAGTGCGCCTCTACCAAACGAGATATAGGCATGAAATTGCTTTCATTTATTTTCCTGACATGTTGTTCCTGCAAACAAGTCTAAAACAGGTCGATTTCTAACGGTTAAGAGGCCCCCAGATGAAGAGAAAAAAAATAGCATATAATGAAACGGACTTCATTCGAATGGACCACGGAGGAATACTGAGTTATTTACCTTAATACAACCCATATCAAACAAAAGAATTAATAGATGTAGCGGGATGATTTTTATTGTCTTTTAATATTGTGACATAATAGACTTCTGTAGACTGTACACTTAGTGTAGGTTAATTTAGTAACTTTCTTGTAGTTTTAGGTCTTTTTGGTAGTTTATTAAGGGGAGATAATTTTAGTCTATTTTAACGCCAGTTGAAGAAAAATCGTGCAATTGAGAACAGAAGTTTATTCTTAGAACAGTTATATTAAATATTTAGGGATCAATTAAGGGTACAGCTATTCAGGGTATGTAGGTGTAATGTCTTTTAATGTTGTATTTGACTTGAGCTGCAGTTTTATCAAATTAAACGCTTTGAAACTGGTTGAAAATCTGAGCGCCATATTTTGGTCTTTGTTCTATCGGTTGTCATTCAACTGTTGATGTTTTGACTAACAAGTGCTCATCTTTTTATTAACATATTTACAGTTCACACAGCACTGGACGAGCGAGACGAGTAAGGACAGTGAGTGGTTTTTTGGTCAAAGTGGTGATTTGTTCCATAAACAAATGTAAGTGTGCTTTAGTGAATTTCATTATACTTTTTACCATTGTAAATTATCAAGTTAGTATTGTTAAAGGTTCAGTATTGTTTGTGTCGTTTAACTACACAGAACCACTATACCCAGCTTGACGTAAGCGTTATATTTAATGTATCAATCTGTATTTCTTTAAGTGATAACGATTTGATATGTTTGGTAATTTTATCTTCTGCTAATATTGTGCACATGTATTTTAACACTGAGTATTCTTGTTTAAGGGAATTATTGTATTTATTAGGCACTCAAAATATGTTTAATATTGTAATTTCAGTGCCGACGCTTTGCTACCAAGCTTTCTTAGGAAGGTTTGCCACCAAGGATAACAGATAAATAATGCCTTTGAATAAATGTGATTTTGAACTACCCCATTTTTTGGTTCATTATGGAGGCAGGGTCACATAGAATTGGTGGTTACTTAATAGAATAAAGTCATTTATATTCATGAATGATTTCTACCGTTGCGTTTCCTATTTTCAAGATTTTGTCGCATGTAAAACGGCGCTTACTGAATATCATCATTTTGGTCTTATCTGTATTTATTTTTAATTTCCACTGTTCGCAATATTCTACAAAATTGTCCAGAGCATTTTGAAGGTCTGTGTCGTTTTCACTGAAAAAATGGGGGCGTTGTCTGCATATAAAAACAAGAGTGCCAAACTGACACAAAATACGCCCGTCAAAATGCTGATCATCAAAGTTGCGTAACGATCCGATGAAATTTTTTCGACTTGGAGAGCAGATACCGCTAATTTAGTTTTTGGACAATTCAAGGGCCATAATTCAGGAGTGCCTGGGGGGATTTGGCAGGTTATAGAACTTGGTCGAGATATTATGCCCACCAACATATTCACCAAGTTTGATAAAGACCGGATGAAAACTCTTTCACTTAGAGAGCGGAAACAGTAATTTTGGACAATTCAAGGGCCATAATTCAGGAGTGCCTGGGGGGATTTGGCTGGTTATAGAACTTGGTCGAGATATTATGCCCACCAACATATTCACCAAGTTTGATAAAGACCGGATGAAAACTCTTTGACTTAGAGAGCGGAAACCCTTATTTTGGACAATTCAAGGGCCATAATTTAGGAGTGCATGGGGGGATTTGGCTGGTTATAGAACTTGGTCCAGATATTATGCCCACCAACATATTCATCAAATTTAATAAGGACAGGACATGAAACTCTTTGACTTAGAGACGGAAACCCAAATTTTGGACAATTCAAGGGCCATAATTCAGGAGTGCCTGGGGGATTTGGCTGGTTATAGAACTTGATCGAGATATTATGCCCACCAACATATTCACCAAGTTTGATAAAGATCGTATGAAAACTCTTTGACTTAGAGGGCGGAAACCCTGTGGACGCCGCCCGCCTGCCCGCCCGCCCGCCGCAGGTGTTCCCATAATACGTCCCGTTTTTCAAACGGGCGTATAAAAATGAATAATTTAATAACGGTGTCAATTAAAACATCCCTGGAAACACCTTTTACATTATTTTGACTAAAAAATACTGACAATAAAGAAGGCGTAAGAATTTTGCCTTGTTTTAAACCGACAAGGCAATCAAAATATGGAGAAGATCCTTCTTACTCTGTGCAGGGCTAGGCGCTGTTGCAGTGACGGTGCGGGTTCGCTCCCAGGTAGAGGCAATATCATTTGACTTAATGTAACTGTAAAAACTTTTAATTACATTTAAACACTTGCGTGTTGCATTTTCGGATTTAAATTTCTTCAACAGACCGATTCTTTAGACATAATCGAATGCCTGTTCAAGATCAACAAAACAACAATATAACTTTTTTTATTAGATTGTACGATGTCAATAAGACTTTTCAAGATAAAATTATAGTCAATTGTTGAATTTTTTTCGGAAACCAGCTTGCGTTTCGTGTTTCGATTTCTACTATCAGCGTATTTATTCAATCTATTTTTTCAAATACTTTAAAAAGTTTACGAAGCAGCTGATGAGAGATATATGACGATAGTTTTCAGGTTCTTTCGGATTGCCTTTAATTTAGTTGACTCAGTTGTCCAACTTAATTGGATGATACCTTTTTACAGTTTTAAATAGGTCAGCATCATAACGTTTAATGAACTTTTTATGTGCTCGTTTACAATATTATCAGTTCCAGGTGACATATTATTTTGAAGACATTTAACAGCTGCTAAAATTTCAGATTCGGTAACCGGACCATTAATTTCTACATTTGTTTCTTCTTTGACAGTTTTACCGTCGTTTTTTTCGATTATGTTTCAATCATCGTCGTGAGTTTTTCTATTTACTAAAAAAGTTTTTTTTAAGAAAAGGAAAACAATCGGCAAGTGAGGCACATGGTTTGGTTTGTTTAGGTATAACATTTATAATATTCCAGTGTTGTTTTGGGGTCAGTGGTCTTCAGTTTCTAAAGGTTTTCTATTCGCGATACCTTCACGCCGTTTAAACTCACTAATGGAAGCAATCATTAAAACGAATTATTCTTTACTTTTCGAGCAAACGAGATAAACACAAAAGTATATGTCAATTAGCGTAGTAATATAAACCTAATATCAATATTTGGTATGCATTCATTTTTTTCCAGATCTTGCACAACTACCAAAATATCGATTGTCTTACCGCCAGAAAAAAAAACATGTAATTAGGTATTTTGAAAAGGTTTTTGAAACCGTTGCCAAAACCATATTTTGGACCATTTAAAAAGTTAAATGAAGCTTAAATCAAATCATGTTTAAGCGCTCTCTTTGTCACCTGATGATTTTACCATACTGTACAATTCCATTCATTTATGTTACATTAGGTACGTTTTGTTATAATCAAGAAATAGGCATACCTAATTGTGCACCGCTTGTTGCTGATCTGTTTCTATAATGCCGTAAAGAGACTTTATGATATCTCTTTCAAAACCAGTCAACATGACATTATTAGAGCCTTTAACAATATCTCGAGGTATATTGACGATTTGCAGATGGTTTTTACAAATAACGTGGATAAATTGATATTGCGTTTATTTTTCTTAAGTTTATAAATCAAATCCCCATTAAACAGTACCTTGTTGCTGCAGTGATTTAAACTGCACCTGTATTTGTTTCTCCATAATTTGTGAAATCAACTATTCTGTTTTAAAAGTTTTTCTGTCATGCAAATATTACGTTCACTGAAATCTTAAGCATTTTAACAAGCTAAGGCAACAAACTGTGAAATATAAACCCGGAAGCATGTAGCTTTCTAAAAATTGACAATTTATGAAATTAATTTATCTGCTATTAAATCCACGGATAAGGGAAGAACGTTTTCTGTTAACAATTATTGTGATAAATGTTGATAAACTTTTAAACTTTCTCATAACTGTAGGATTCAGTATATTGGACAAACAGGACGTCTTTTAAAACACGTATTGAGCAGCACTGTTCTAAAAATAACAAGATCAAACATTTTTATATCAACATTTTACAATCAGGACATCGTGTAGAAAATGTTTCTATTTTACCAGTGGAAAAAAACGTTCATTTGATGGCGCTCGCATCAAGAGCATATAATGTCTGGGCCAGGCTCTCTTCATAAATTGATTACAAAAATTCCTGCTTTTTAAATTTTGCCTTTGGCGTTGTCTGTGATATACAGGGTTTATATTCTCAGATCCCCTGTCAAAAGTCTATTTTGTTTAGTTCCGCCCACTGTTTTCTCGTTTAGGACAAACCCATTCTTTTATCTGGGGACCATACGCCGCTGAACATGGAATGGTATTAATCTGAATATACCGCATTCAAGGTTCCATGTTCACCGCCATATGCATACCATCGTTTAGGATGGATCAAAATTGTACTTTACAAAATACTGAGTTGCGCGAAACCCGGAGCTAGGAGGCGTGGATAGTAATATGCATTTCCAATACTGCCCATGAACAGGCTCAATCAAACCGAGCCTGTTATATTTTCATATTTGTCGTGTTCGTCGGCTTTCATAGTTCCCTTTTCATCTATTTCAAACGCTTTATCCCCTTGGTTGAAATGATAATAAAAAGACTGATTATGACTTATGAATTGCTTGTTTTTAGAGTTTTCAGAGTATCAGGTTATCTTTTTCTTCAGTTTACATCGTCCTCCCAACATGCTCATCAACGTCCTCCCAACATGCTCATCAACGTTTTCATTGAAATTAATTGCATGTGTCGCAGCAAATTCCTCGGGAAACTTTAAAGAAAGTTAATTTTATATAAAATATAAATATATAGGAATGTTGCTTTAAGATGAACATGTATTTGATATTTTCTTTCAAGGCTTTCGATATTATATATACGAACACTTGACTTATCAGCTTAGGAGGTCGGCCTTTTTTCTGAATATTACACTAAATTTGACAAATATTGTCTACATAATATTACGACGTCATGATAAAACTTGTATATAATGTTCGTCCACCTTTTTCTGTTTTAAGGCTGATAAAAGTCTTGAGCGGCGAACAGCGTGCATAAAAAGTGGAAATGAAATACGCTAACATTGTTTCATTGGATTTATTATGCTAATTTTGGATTTTGAGACAACCTTATTTAGCACTGTTTGCAAATTCATTGTGCTAACGGAAACAAATGTGTCATTTTCCCACCAACGGGAATACTTTTAATGAACAAATCACAGCTATCAATGTGGGATTTGCAAAACGAGAAAATATTTACATATAAATACCTTCCCTGAGACAGATATTGCGAATATCTATGTAAATTGAATAAACGAATCTCTTGGATGTATGTGAAATGTCGAACCTTACATTTGATAAACCACGAAAAATTAAAAATTAATTGCACTGAACAACATTAACGCCACTCCTTCATTTATACGTTGTACTCACACCGGCTTACTACTGGCAACTAATGGGGGTACAACCTGTAGTGGCAGTGACACTCTTCACAGCGACTTTTTTTAGCTTGTTTGATTTGACTGAGCGGACACAAGCAGGTCTCATTAGTTCAAAACAAAAACATACGAATATTAATCTCGGCAGAGATGGGTTACTAAGAAACCATATAAATAAAGCCTTTCAATAGTCAGGGAATAAAGCAATAGCAATCAACAAAACCAGCTGATATTTATTGAAGAGACCTATTGAAATACCAGCTTAAAGGCACAGTCATTTTGCGAACACACAAGTTCATCTCAGTAAAGCTGGTCATCATCATCATCATCATCATCATCATCCTCAGCATCATCCTCAGCATCACCATCAAGAATATTTCTTCAAAACTTAATAAACGATATCAACCTGTTTGTCAGCACTGTTTTGCAAAATTTTGTTTAAATAAAGGCCCTATATAATATTTTTAAGGCAATCAACTTCAACCCTAAACACTTCTAATGGAAAGATATTAATGTTTTAAATAGTTTAATTGATCTGACGCATCTTGCCTTCTGTAATTTTTAAGACACCAACCGCATGACATTTCATCTGAAAAGCCAACCGTTTAAAATTTGTAAGTTTTTATTAGTGAGATCTTTTATTGACATTTTAATTAAATTCTAAGAATGTTAAGATGGAAAATATGACTTTAATTAAAGTGAAGAAACATTTCTGCGTCTGTTACATGGAATCATAGTTTCATTATTTCATGAGATCTTACTGACTTTTTTTTCAAAACAAATATGAGATATATATTTCTTCTGCATGAAAACAATGTTAAAAGTTATTTGATTAATTTTAATTTTATGTTAAACATTTGTTATTAAAGAGTATCCCCCTCATAACGGAATACGTGTTTTTATTTAGCATAATGTTCACTTCAAGCAAAGTTGTGAACGTCAATGATTAAATATTAAGAAAGCCTGTGAACAACATGGATAGCTGTACCGGATTCCAATACAATTTTCGATGAAGGTGATCATCAGTTGCCTGAAATGCATGGATATTTTTTTCTGTACCTTTGAACACAAACAGTTCTCGTTAAAAGTCACCACTCGGAGTCCGAGAATTAAACTAGTGTAGGATTCCGCATTGAAACGGTCAATGACAATAAATGATTAAAATGTGAAAAAAAAACAAACACATAAAAGTAGTCATAGGCATTCAGAAAAAAGTTGATGAAAAATCGCCTTAAACAAAGTGAACACTTTTTTGGAATATAATTAGTATATTGTAAATAGATATCATGAATAAAAATATGTAAGCAAAGCGATCGACTGTATAGGATTTATTCTGATAAACATTTAGGTGTGTCTGTTTGAACAGGAAAACATGTAAACAGTGCGTGAGTGTTTTTCATCGAAATAGAGCGATCCTCACCGTTGTTGTTGTTGTTTTCCAGTTTTATGTCCCTCCCGCCTATTTTGAGGGCATTATGGTGTTGACAAACAAGCTTTCCATGGTAAAGGAAGGCCCATGTGCTCCTCCGGGAATTTTTCAGGCTCGAGCGGGCACCTGGTTAGAACCACCAACGTTCCGCAAGACAGGTGCTTATTACTTCCTCAGATGAAAAATCTTGACACTGGTAGGTATCGAACTCAAAGTGGTGAAGGGCAAGTGATTCTCAAGCGGAAACATTAACCACTCGGCCACGAACGCCCCGTGATTTTCACCTTGAGATGTCATCTGTATTTGTACGTGTACACGTAGTTGTGCCCGATATACTGTTGCTAATTTTATCTGCAACTTTGTTCTTCAGTAACTTCAGTTGGTTTGTGCATGTTTCGAAACCTGTAAATTTTCTTTAGTCAACAGTATTTTAAATGTATGAATGTTAAAATAAAGGTGGATAGCAAATACACAAGCTTCGTGTGAGCGCTTGTTACTGTAATGCACTATATTATTTACATTGCGGACGCCTATACATGGCATGCAAGATAATACATGACGATCATGACTCCGCCAGGCCGTCTGATTCACATTACACCGTACATATTGGTTCGTGATTCACAGATGACTCAAACCTGTAATTGTCGGTCATCCTGATGACCGACATATTATAATCGACCAAACTTGAGATCTTTAGCCTGAACACCGGTTAACAGTGACTCACGGTCCAGAACGGATAATTTAGACTATACCACCTGTTTCTTAGACGCATGCAAAAGGAAAGTGTAGAGGCTGATGTTTGATTGCTTGATATATAGAGAAGACGTTTACCGGAAAAGACATTAATGTAGATAATCATGTTTCTTGTATACTTTATTTATTGTCGGTCATCCTGATGACCGACATATTATTATGAAACAAACATGAACTTTGAAGGGTAACACCGGTTTACAGCGGCACTAGACAAAGCCGCCCGTCTAAAGCTTGAGAATGCTATTCCGTTCCCCCTGTTTTCAAGAAAAGTCTTCTAAATGTTGATGAAACAATATTTGGACGTTGTAGTAACATCAAATCAGAAATTGAGATGATCTATAACGACATGTTAAATTATATAAACATACGTGTGTTGTATTTTCTACAGGGTATAGAATAATGTTATGCGTCTTTTTTTAGAAGTCACGTGATGCAAACCTTCATAGCAAAATATTATTTGCTTATAAGTTGAACTGATACTTTATTTGAATCAAACAACTGTTCAGAATGATCCCATATATGAAATAGATTCTATCCGTTATATTGATTTTGTTCGTCAAAAGCAAGACATCGTTTATGTTTTTCTTAGAGACTTATGAATATCCGACTTTGGCGGGAAAGGCTGTCTGTAAACAAAAGTTTAGAAAAAGCTAGTCTGTCATTAGCATACACTTTAAAACAAAAATGTATTCCAAAATCTAGAGTTTATGTTCAACAACAAAATTTTGTCACTGTCCAAGGGTGGGGGATGAGCAGCCTGACAGGGACTCAAATTATTATATTTACTATTTTGATCTTCAACAATTTCGTTAGAATGCTGAACTTCAACATGTAAAATTGCTGATTCGCGCACATTTTCCTGTTTTGTTTATTTGTTTTAATGATTATGTCAATTTCAGTGTATGCCATGTTAGATGAAATAATGCGGGTTTAAAAAATCTCATGTCCATGCGTTGTCTTTGAAAATTGATGAAAACTTCTACCCATGTGTTAACATTAAAACTTTTCTTTCTTGTGGTATAAGTCACCAATCATACGGTCGTGAAATAGTAGCTTATAGCAAACGAGGAGATGTTTTATTCAAGCATTTAGGAGGAATGCTCAGAACTTTGCTTAAGGTTTTAGAACTTCAATATTTCCGCCAAACATCGACTTATGCCGTCACTAATTCGTGTTTTCCGGACGCCGATTCGTACATTTCCGGTTGATTTTTTCGTAAAAGGAGTCTACTCTTAAGTGTTTCTCGTGATTATGACGTCATTAATAACTAAATCAAATAATAAAAAAATGCGGATATATAATTGATGCAAAGTAAATAAATATTTTCATAACAAATACTCAAAATAAGACTGTAGACGAACAACACTCAGCAATGAATACAGATAATATGAAATTGACGAGCTCTAGATCAATCCTCTGTAGCGCAATGGTAACGATCAGGTTTCATCATTTTGACGGACCCGGTTCAATCCTCGGGAGAGGAACTTTTTTCCTTTTTCTTCTTTTTTTTAAAAATTATTGTGAGGTAATTTTTGGAGAAAATAGTATAATCAATAGGTTTAAAATTCGGAAATAATTGTAATTATTCTTCATCTTCATTTAGAAGCCATGAAAACTGAAATATTGTAATGATATTAATATTACAAAATACTGACTTTTATAATACAGCAACAGAAACAAGATATGAAACTAAAATGATTGTGGAATCTGTACTTTCATTTAGGAAAATGTTGCTATTTTATTGTTTCTATATTTGAACAGTATTTTTGTGATACTTGTCTTATAAAAGTAATTTTACGTGTTTGCACGATGATTTTTTTCCTTTAAAAGAATGCTTTGGTTGCTATGGTTACGGTTGCCAAAATTGCTTTTTTGAGGTTAAATTTTAACCAGCATAGCCGATTGCTTGCGTATTTCTTGTTTTTCAAAAAATTTGAGGGGGTATAAAAAAATGACCATTCGTAAACCAAGCCCTTTGTTTTTTGTGGATTTTAACCGTTTGGTCTGGGCCTTAGGTACCTATTTTGTAGGTCAATAAAATGAAAACGAGACGGTGAAGTGCTTTGCTTTTTTAATTACTTGATTTTATACACATTGCAGATAATTTTTATGTTTAACATAATGATAATACTGCATTAAACATGCACAAAAATCACAGATAAAAACTTGCTTAATTTTTGCAGCTCGGAAAAATGTGCATTTCCGAAGCTGGGTTGCACTTAAAGAAATTCAATTTATAAAGTGTTAGAAATAAATTCTAAACATAATGCTCGTTCTTTCCTGTTCAAGTATGATGTCCTTTAACAATTAGCCTTTATTTTACAAAATTTTACAAGGTTTGAAAGAAATAGAGATGAATTTAGCTCTGATATGTTTGATTTTACAGCCCATTTTTCGAAACAGAGGGTCCCATTCTAAAATACTGAATTTCCCGAGTTACGCACTGTAAATGCTTTTTAACACTCTTCTTTAGATGCCTAAATGGATGTACTTGGAAATGAAAACAACAAAATCCCAATCTGCAAAAGTGCATATTACAGTTCTAAAACCTTAATTGTTAAAATATTGTCTTGTAAAGAGAGATTTTGCTTTTGCGTCCGCTTTCCAGTGCAAATGTTGTGAATGTTCTCAGAAGTTAACGGAAGTTTAGCGAATGTCAGGTGACCATTGTTAAAAGTAAAAACAAGAGGTCAGCGATTTTGCAATTTGTTTGCGATTTCCAGTGCGATTTCGGTAAATGTTCTCAGAAGTTACCAGAGGTTTAGCGAATGTGACATGACCATTGTTTAAAGTAAACATAGGAGATCAGCATGGGCAATATTTTTATCTAATATCACAAGCGTATTTAATTGGGCGGCGGTACCCTAAAAGACAGTCATCAATACGACCAATTAGCTGCGGACGACAGAGAAAAACGACTAGGATGGCCACAGGAGGTTAATTGCACTTAATGATTACACGTTCAGCGTGGTAGCATCAATAATGATTTTGTTTATTAAATTTGTCTAATATCAATTTATAGGATAAATGGCGACACGTTACCTCAGTTACAAGTACTTCGTTAGTCAAGTTTGTTGAAACATCATTTCAATCCATAATTACAAATGTAGTTGTAAACAGGTAATCAACCTTATAATTTTGCATTTCACGAGCGCACTATTGGAATGTTATAGCCCGAGCTGCGAGAGTTTAAACCTAGTTGGTTTGATGATTACCCATATCTTCATTAGTTATGAACATTAAATTTTATCTTTTATTCGCAATTACTCATTCAGAGGGACATTAATATATTATGCGCTTTCTCAAAGATTTGCATAAAAGTGCCTAGTTTTGAGCTTGTTGCGCAAAAACTGCCATGTTTTTTTTAGATCTATCTATTTCCCCGTCCTTTTGATATCCAAGTTAGAGCACTAATTACAATGCGGTATTTTATGTTTTTGAAATGCTTAAAGTCTTGAACAGGCTCAATGAAACCGAAGCTGCAATATTTTTACAATTTTCGTCTTCGGTGGTTTTCAAAGTGACCTTTTCATCTATTTTAAGAAAAAAAAAAACAAACTTAAACGATTGTTTTAAAATAGAAACTTGGTAACCATTCTATACGTGCTTCTGTATTTGTATCATTTAAAATTTAACTATTTAATTATGTTACAAAACTTCCGCCGCCATAATATTCAAAACTTGCCCTTGAACATATGCATTATTAACCAAATAAGAATTGATTTATTTTGATTCACATTTCCCCTCCATCTATCCATGCGTTCTCTTCTTGGGATCTATATTGAACGGTTGGACTCGTCGCAGTTGCAATCCAAAATGAGTTTAACTTGTAAATGATTTCCGGGGATACCGCTGACCCCAATGTCTGCTTCCCCATACACATGCAATATAATGGATCTTGACTCGGTCTTGGGATAATAAACAATAACATTATTTTGACAAGTATAGTAAGGTAGACAACACAAGCACTATCATTTCTCTGTAATCAGCCTTTAAAGTAGAGAAATAGTTGTGAAGAATTTTCTGAACAGTGGCATAACGACAATTTCTGGTGATATATTAATTTAAGTACAAATAGTGCTTCTTGAGTTTCTGTAACAGTTTCAGAGAAAATCGTTCAAACAAAAACAAAAGATATTAGCAGCATAAAGCTTAAGTGAAATAATAAATGCATCAGCATCCTAATTTATTGTTTACTGTCTTCTTACGCTCGTCAACTTCAAGTTTGACGAGATCTGCTAACCCAACTAAAACTACACTTTATGAATGTTGGTATGAATACTGAATATTTTAAGCATGGCTTGTCTGCTCAATGTACAAATAAGCATCGGCTGTAAAAGTTCTATGGTACGTCTTTGAGCATTCGCGTTAATGTAACATATTCATCCGATTCGCTGGTGCTTAAACAATGTAATTATTTCTACACGTCCTGAATAAAATAATAAATTACGTCTACTAGAGACATGATTATTTATATTAATGCCTTTTGCCGGTACACGTCTTCTTCATGTTTCAATAAATCAAATATCAGCCTTTCAACTTTGTTTGCATGCTTTAAAGCAACTGCATTGCACAATCTATATATGTTCTCTTGTTTATGTTTTGTACATAGAGAAATGTAAATGGAAATAAACTTGAAACTTGAAACATCAACTAAATTCACAAATAGTTTGTCAGATTCAATCTGTGTGACATTGATCGACAGAAAACTGGCCATATCATTGACTTCCATTGGTCCAAAGTAAATACAAGCACGAATACATACCTACTTATTTTATTAATTTATTAGCTAATGACCGACCAGCTTTTTGGAAAGCTAAAACTTGTGCCACAATATAACCGTACGAATTTTAGATCAGTATCTTTCATATTTGCAACGTACCAAGTATTTGTGTGGCGATGGCTTCGGTGGATTGGTTTGGCTAGAATTAATATGAAGAGACAACCATAACGCACATACAAAACAAATGTTTAGTGTTCTCGTTCGTAGAAACCATTATCGCTTTTAATTCAAAATAATTGCATATCCTTTACAATTGAGTTCGTGGAAGAGATTCTTTTAGTTTAAGGGCCTGCCACACTCCTCCCAATTCTATTAATCGATAAAAAGAAAATTATCAAAATCTCAATAACGGCAAACTGCTGTTAATTGAAACTTTGCACAAATGTATGTTATTAATGTATCTTTATTTTACAGATGGTAAGACACGTTAGAAAAGTAAAGAACAATAGCGAGATCAAAAAATTCCCTCAACTTCTATTTACATAAATTCACAAAAACTAAAGAACACAAAACATCATTTTAAATGCCCACATGAGTAATATGATACTGACAACAATTTATTGTGCCCTCGTGATTTACATATGTAAACTTTACGAGATATTAGTAAAAGTGTGTTTGACCTTCAATTTCCTGGTCGCGTAAACTGATGACAATCACTGATTTCGCTTTTAATAGTTGAAAGTTTTTTACAAAGTACACAACATTTTCTTGTCAGTATCATTGCGCTCACGAGGGAATTTAAAATTATGTTCTGCATCCCTTAGTTTTTGTGAATTTATGCAAATAGAATTCAAGGAACTTTTAGGTCTAGCTTTGTTTCTTTACTTTTCTAACGTGTCGTTCTGTATGCAAAATAAAGTTACATTAGTAACATTCATTTGTGCAAAGTTTTATTGAACGGCATTTTGCCATTACTGAGATTTGATGATTTTTATTTTATCGATGAATAGAATTGGGAGGAGTGTGGCAAGCCTTAATCCACTTTTCGGAAGTATCCAGGGGCGTAGCCAGCTTTTTTCAAGTTGTAGGCACATACAAGGGGTTCCTAGTGGCGGTTTCCTCTTGGTAAGGGGGTCTGGGGTGAAGCCCACCAAGAAGCAGTAAACAATTGTAGATTAAATATAGCAAAATGCAAATAAAGCGTGACAACAAATGCCTGCATTTACAGCTGGCAAAGAAAGTAATCATTTTCCTCAAAAGGCAAATCAAAGCCAAAGACATTTTTGATTCGAATAAAACGGCCTGAACCCGCTACCATACCACCGCGTTCTGTTTTCATTACATTTTTGGGACTTTTGAAAACGTCATTTTCCTGTCAAACTTGTAGGCCCGGGCCTACATGGCCTAATAGTAGCTACGCCACTGGTATCGAATAGTAATATCATTCGCATTTCAATTAATTTTATTACCCAATTAATGCTGGTTGTAAGACAGATGCCGCTATTTTCACAAACGCAGTAGATGCTTGCATTTCTAATTATTATGGAGCAGTTTCATTGAATAGTTTTGCAATAAATAATGATGAATATGTGATCGCGCATCGTATCAAATTTAAAAATAAGTAATACGGTCTATAAACATTATACTGTTTTGTTATTTATTGTTAAGCTGTCATTGTAAGAGGAATGCCTCGCGCTGTCTTGGATTTCAATACCAAGACTGACAAGTGAGCGAGGTTGTTTTACAAGTTATAACAAGAAAAATATATTTTAACAGAGATGGTCTATGTTATTTTTGAATTCGTCAGATGGAAGGAATTGTGAAGAATTTTATTTGTGCTATTTAGTTTTATTTATCTAAGAGAAGTAATAAAGTTATGGTTGTTACTGACACAATGTTTTGATGTAGCCTAGAAAGTTAAGTTTTCTTTTTTTTGTTATGTTCACATCACATTTCAGTGGCTCAAAAATAGTAGGTTAGAATATAAAAAAGTAAAACACGCTTAATATATCAGGTATTGCCGCATTCAGAAGACACAGCCTGCCCAGACATCCAAGAAGAAGAGAGAAAGAGACTGATCATGGTTTATAAAATGAAAAATTTTAAAACAGACACCACAAACAAATAACAAAAATATGAACCTAAGGGGTTACCGCATCGGAACGGTCAGTGGCAAAACAATTTGCCAATGGGGGTTTAAACCAGGTTCAAGGGTACACCAACCTCACACTCATAACCCCATAAAAGATATTTTAATACAATACATACCCGAGAGTTGATTAATATTGATACCGCCTTAAAAATGTTCTTGAGTCATTGAGCTACTTAATTGATCGGCGTAAAATATGCTAATGATATGTTGGAGGTATTTTTAACAGACAAAAATCCACATATTCCTTCCATCATTTTGCCCGGCCTCTCTATTAAATATATTAGTTTGAAGGGAAAACATTACTTCGCCATGGTGAAGTATTATTGTTACATGAACGGCTAACATTAGTAGTGCAATTCATTATTCTTAACACCATTAGCTAGTTTTGTCGCTTTCAGATCCCTAGACAAAATTGATTTCGCATATTAAGGAATACAATAAGGACCACGAAGTTGCGATAATGGCGATATTATTCCATTGGATGTGTTCTTAATGAAATAGCAAGGTTTACCATTACTGCATCATTACAATTAAAACTCCTGACCGTCTATCGTTACCTAAAAACTGATGTTGAATAATCTGTGAAAAGCTCTTGTCATGTTTAAGATATCTAGTCTTTTGACAGTTTACATCATAACAGTGAAAATGGCTTGTACTTAGATGAGACTAATTATTTATTATTCATTGGACACAGTAAGTAAACATCATTACTTTAATGATATATCTTTGATGTATCCACTACCAGAAACAGAGACTAAGTTAAATTATTTCTAATAGTTTACACTATCCAAGGTTAAGGCATAGCTCCGTTCGTCATTGCTTTGTCATAGACACAAACGAAAAAAAAAATAAAAAACCGGAAAAAAATGCAGCTTAAGTAAACTTTGCACAAACCAATGTCATTAATATATGTTTAATTTACATACGCGAAGAAAAGTAAAAACAGTAAAGAAAAATAGTTAGACCTAAAAACCTATAAAATTTTATTTGCAATTTATCACAAAAACAAAGCAACACTAAGCTATACATTTAAAGTTTGTTCACAAGTTGTGTATACTAATATTTAGTTATTGTTTACTAATCACGGTAGTAGCGACACTATTTTTTTCGCCTGGACTAGGAACCAATATTACACTTACAGCTGGAAAACATTTTATTCTTACACCAAGCTTCATTCTATGCTCACATTTAAAATGTATTTTAGGCCATAAACAGCCTTCATAAATCAGAAATAATTGTCTGTTATATAGTTGTTATTTAGATCAATTATTTTATATTTTCTGTTTAAATGAGCACGAACATTTTTTAATCATAAGGCCAGATCGATTTAGCAAATGACCTCACCTATAAAATGCCAGATCCGACAGGGTTATTTAGGATAAAGTTGGTTAGATTTGTTAAGATCTCGATGAACTGAGGTAAATAGAAATAGATATATCACAAAAAGTTGATTAAATACAGTGTCAAAACAATATAGTCCGGAGCGGGTCCAGGATCAGATGTTACAGGGTACGTGTACGCCCTTTAAAAGCACCTTTCTATTTTTGTTATAAGATAGACCAAGTGGGTTCTAACTTATTGCATTCTTATCCATTCTCTGATATTGAAATAAGTAGATTTAACTTGGGAATATTGAGTGGCAACATGTCAAGTTTGCTCTGTTTAAATCCACTAATGAAAACTGTCCTTATAACGAATTATTCTTGATTTCTCGAGATATAAGTAAAATTATGTCCGTTAGTGTAGTTAAATATTAATATAAACCTCATATCAATATTAAGCGTACATTCATTTTCCCCAGTTCTTGCACAACTACTTAATTATCGGTTGTTTTGCAGCCATAAAAGAGCATTTTTGAAACCATCGGCAAAACCCTATTTTGGTCTATCAAAAAATTAAAGAAGCTTATATAAAATAATTTTCAGTCGTACTCTTTGTTATGATTTTTCCACATTGTACATTTCACTTCATTTATGTTAGATTTGGTACCTATAACAAGAAAAAAGCATATGAAATGATGCAGCCCTTGTTACTTCTGTCCCTATATTGCTATGAGACTTTGAGATATCTCTTCCTAAAGAAAATCAAGATGGCATTACTCCACCTTAACCATTACTTTAAGGTAACTAACGTGGAGAAATTAATATTGCATTTTATTTCCTTTAGTTTAAATATCAAATCAACATAGAACAATGTCTGAGCAATACCTTGTTGCAGTATTGATTTTAAACTGCATCTGTATTATTTTATATAAATCTGAGTATAGGCGATAACCCTTGGAAATCGTTTTCATTAATTTGTGGTACCGAGAATTCTGTATAAAAAGTTTTTCTGTTATGCAAAGATTATGTTCACTGAAATCTTACTCATTGTTACAAGCTCTAGAAAAGGAAACGGCTATAAACCCGGAAGCACGTAGCCATCTAAAATGGGCAATATATTAGATTAATATATCTACTATTGAATCAACAGTTAAGGGTAGAACATTTTCTGTTCACATTTATTGTGATAAAGACTGACAAACTGATTATGTTGTATACGTTTCAACTTTCACATAACTGTGGGATTCAGTATGATGGACAAACAGGAGGCCTGTACAACAAGGTTTTGGCAACTCAGTTTAAAAATTCAAAACAATAACAAGATCAAGCATTTTATATCAACTTTTTAAGCTTTCAGGGCACCGTTTACAAAAAAGGTAAACCACCTATTCAACCTGTAGAAAAAATAACATTTGATGGGGCTTGCTTAAAGAACATTAAAAATCTGGGCAACTTTCATTTTGAACCATAAATGGATTTAAAAACTTCAAACGCCTTACCCACTTGGTTAAAAGGATATTATATATCAAGAAGACAACATTGAAAAATTCTAAATATGACGTTTTTGAATTACTTGTTTCTTCCCCCCATTGTTTTCTCGTTAAGGGCAAACCTATTCTTTTATCTGGGGACCAAACGTCGCTGCTCATGGAATGGTATTAATTTTAAAATATCGCATTGAAGGTTTCATGTTCACCGCCATATGCAAACCATCGTTAGGAAAGTAACAGCTTGCAAGTTCTGTTTCAATGATGTTTATGGCAAATACTAAAACACCGTCCCCTCAATTCATAAGAAAATAGTTTAAAGGTAACTACATTGTACTTAAAACTTAATAAGCAATATCAACCTGTTTGTCAGCATATGTTGTTCGAATTATAGCCCGATATGATATTTCTAAGGCATTCAACTTCAAACTTCAATACTTCTTAGTGAAAGACATAAATGCTTCTTTTAATAGTTTAATTGATTATGGCTGTATTTTTTACGACACCAATCATTCGACATTTCATTTGAAAAGCCAACTCGTTAGAAATTTTTAGGTTTTATTAGTGAAACCTTTAACCGACATTTTAATTAAATTCTAATTAAATTAGTTAAGATGGAAAATGTGACTTCAATTCAATTGAAGAAACATTTTGCGGAATCAAGATTCTTTGTTCCTTGCTAATCTTACTGACCGCGTTTGTCCTCAATACAAATATGAAATAACTTATCTTTCTCCGTGAAAACGACGTTAAAAGCTATTTGATTAATTTTGATGACTAGTATCTAATTTGTAAATATACTTAAAGAAATTAGGAACGCAACTTATTTAAACACAAAATATGTTTCGTAATTTAAATAAGTTGCGTTTTTAATTTCTTTTACTCCATTACACGTACTTGAAGAAATTAGAATCGCTACTTCTTTAAACATGAAATGAGTTTCTTAAGTATTTTAAACAATTGTTATTAAAGAGAATAATTTCATATCCGTATACATGTTTCTTTTCAGCATATTTACGATCATGAAACGTCCGGCCGTCTGGTCACATTAACCCTGGTATGTAATTCAAAGATGACTTAAACCGCAATATTTAACCTGAAAATGCCACAATTAATTTTGCCTTGGTATTATTCAAATTTGAAACACACCAAGTATTTGGTGTGTATGTGTGTAGGGGGCGGGAATTCGGGGAATGTGTTGGGCTAGAATTATAATGAACAGTTTAAGTATAATTTTCCTACAAACACAAACGTCTAATGTTCTCATTTAATTTCGTAGAAACAATTTTCGCTTTTAATTTAAAATAGTTCTTTACCCTTTATAATGGGTGTAAAAAGTTATTCGAACACGACAAATATAAAAATAGTGCAGGCTCGGTTTGATTGAGCCTGTTCATGGAAGTATCGAATCGTGATATCATATAGGATTTCAAAAAGGTTTATTATCCAATTCATGATGTTTATAATACAGATGCCAATATTTCCTCCGGTGCAGTAGATGCTTGAACTTCTAATCAATATTGAGCAAATTTATTGAATTGTTTTGCGATTTATAATGGCAAATATGTGAGTGCATCGTATCAAATGAGACATACGAGTAAGTAATACCAGTAATACGGTCTATAAAAATATATTGCTTTGCTATTTTGCTATGCGAGGTTTTCAAGTTATGACAAGAAAAAGTAAAAAATACGTTGTTTTATAGAGACGGTCTCGTCTACATAAGTTTTTGAACTTGTCAGGTAGAAGAAATTTGGAATATTTTATTATTGGAAGTCATGTAGTGTTAAGTATCTTAGAAAAGTGAAAAAGTTACGGATGTGACTGACACTATGTCCTGGTGAAGTTTTTATGTTCTCAACACATTTCAATGGCTCAAAAATAGAAGGTTAGATTATATGACACATATCTTAATATATTGATATTTTGAATACAACACTAACAAGACTTGATGCCGCCTTGAAAATGTTCTTGGGTCATTCGGCTACTGAATTGAAAGGCGTAAAATATGCTAATGGTATGTTGCCTGTATTTAGAACGGACCAAATATTCCATATTCCTTCCATTATATTGTTTGACCTCCCTATTAAATATACTACGTTGCTTGTATTTCGAACGAACCAAATATTCCATATTCCTTCCATTATATTGTATGACCTCCCTATTAAATATACTACTAGATCTAAGGGAAAACATTAGAAAGATACTTCGCCATGGCAAAATATTATGTTACATGAACATATAGTAGGAGTTACAATTCATTCTTCCATCCATTTTACGAGGTTGCAAGTCTTATTTAGTGTTACACTTTGCATGTTCTCATGCCACACATTTACTTGGAATTTGCCCATCAAAGACATTTTCTTAAAATTTCTTTTTTAAATAAAGGAATAGATTTTATTCCAAGTATATATAAGATAAAAACAGTTGGCTGTTCCTAATGTTTTTAATAATACTGAGTCGCCTATGGTTTGTTTTAAATACAACAAACCAACTAGAAATGCAGTTTTTTAATTACAATAAAATAACCTCTGATTTACAGATCATTGAAAATACACCAATATCTTGAGAGTGTTTAACTTCTAAATATTGCTATAAGCCTGCCAGTCATATTGTTACTGGTGATCTTAAAGTAATCAAAGACTCTTGAATTCGTAATTTAATTTCTAAAGGTCCCAAATAAAGAATTCCATCCAAAATTGATTTTAATGCATGTCGTGGATAAATTGATGAGTATTTAAACTTATTTTTCAATAATAGGTGCAAAAGAGAACATGCTGAGCGTGATTCTCTTTCTAATTGGAAAAAAACAACAACAAATATTCAATATAATTGACACTCGTATATCTCTCTATAATAGAAACATAGCTTTATTACAATCACGACCTCGTTTAAACTTTCGTCATTTGAAAAGGGGAATTCAAGACTTTCACAACAGATTTGTTTTTACACCTGCTGATAAAGCTTCAAATAATGTAATTATAGTGTGACGTACACACTATTTTAATATTCAAACTGAAGAGATTAATAGCACTTATGCTTATACACTGACTTCTTTGTCCGAGAGTGATATTGTTACTGCACACACTCTACAAATTAGAAAATTTAGAAATTTAGAAGCAGTGTTGAGCCGGAACAAGACAAAGTACTGGTATTGGTTGCCTAAAATGCACAAAACACCGTACAAAGCAAGATTTATTGCAAACTCTAGTTCTTGCACAACTACTCAATTATATGTTCTCTTAACATTTTGTCTTACAGCTATAAAAGATCATGTAATTGGTCTATAAAAATTCAAATGACGTGTTAAAGAAGCTTAAATCAAATATTTTTCAGGTGTTCTGTTTGTCTACCTGTGATTTCTCTGCGTTATATACTTCTCTCCCTCATAATTTAATAAAATACAAGCTAACCAGTCTCATTGAATAAAGGTTTCTAGAGAAAATAAAACCTGTATCATTGTTAAGCTGATGGGTGAGTTGGAGTTATTTAACCATGACAACTTGTATTAGTTTGTTAAAATGAGAACCGGTTGGGGCAAGTGTGAGGTTGGTGCACCCTAGAACCTGGTTTAAACCCCCAGCGGCAATTTATTTTGCCACTGACCCTTCCAAGGCGGTAACCCCAAGGGTTCTCTATGTCGTTAATTGTTTGTGGCGTCTTATTTGATTTGACAAACGTACTAATAAAAACATACTCTCGTTACCTTTCTTCTTTTTTCGCAGTGTGTGTGTATGTGTGTGTGTGTTTGGGGGGGGGGGGGGGGTGGCTGTTTTGTGAGTATAGCGATTCCTGATATTCATATTTCACTTTTATAACAGCTTTTTACAACATCTCGAAGTACCTTGATGATTTTTATGCCCCCGCCATGAAATGGCGACGGGCATTAAGAGTTGCTCCTGTCCGTCCGTTCGTCCGTCCGTCCGTCCGTCCATCCGTCCGTCCGTCCGTCCGTCCGTCCGATATTCTCGTGAACGCAGCTCCTCCTACACTACTGGTGGGAATTTAATGAAACTTGACCACAATGCTTGGCCTGATATGTTGTTGTGCATAAAGGTGGGTTTTCGCTCTTACATGTTCCGTTCAGAAGTTATGGCCCTTTGATACTTCCATTTACATTAGTTTTAATAGGATTTTATCTCGTGAACGCAACGCCTCTTACACTACTGGTGGGAATTTAATGAAACTTTACCACAATGCTTTAGTTTTAATAGGAATATATCTTGTTTCTAATATTTTGTGTTAAGCAAAATATGCATTTTGCACATAACTTTAAAACTACTTGAGATACTGCCTTGAAACTTGAAATATATTATCAAAATCTACATCATAACCAACAAGACCCATAACCCTGCTTCCAATATTTTTCAAATTATGCCCCTTTTTCACTTACATTTTGTGTTAAGAAAAATATACACTTTGCCCTTAACTTCGTTTAGAATGGAGGAATTTCAAAATAACTTGGCACAAATGTTCACCATAACAAGGCGGTGTGTCGTGACAATACCCATGCCTGTAGGTCCAATGTCAAGGTCACTGTTACTAAAAATAGAATTTTCTTGCAAAATCTTGTCCGCTCTGTAACTTTGTTATTTCTTATTGGATTTTTAAATAACTTGGTATAATTGTTCACCATATCAAGACGGTATGGCACGTACATGCCCAAGCCTTTAGGTCGAAGGTCAAGGTCACTGTTACTTAAAATAGAATTCTCTTGTCCGGGCTGTTTCTTTGTTATGAATGGAGGGATTTCAAAATAACTTTGCACAAATGTTCACTATGACAAGGCAGTGTGTTCGCACAATACCCAAGCCTGGAGATCCAAGGTCAAGGTCACTGTTACTAAAAAATAGACTTTTCTTGTCCGGGATGTAACTTCATTATAAATGGAGGGATTTCAAAATAACTTGACCCAAATGTTCACCGTGACAGGGCGGTGTATCGCGTACGATGCCCATGCCTGTAGGTCAAGGTCACTGTTACTAAAAATAGAAATTTCTTGTCCGGGCTGTAACTTTGTTAGGAATAGATTGATTTCAAAATATTTTGACACAAATGTTCATCATGACAAGATGGTGTGTCCCGTACCATGCCCATGCCTGTAGGTCCAAGGTCAAGGTCACTGTTACTTAAATAGAATTTTCTTGTCAGGGTTGTAACTACGTTAGGAATAGAGTAATTTCAAAATAACTTGGAAAAATGTTCACCTAGCCCAACTATTTGTGCGCAATAAGAGCTTTTCTATATATTCGATGGTCGCTCTTCGCGCACAACCCAGTTACTATTTAATCAATGCGGAAAATTTTCCTTCTATTTCTATATGCCGCCGATCGGAAATTGAATCGCAACTTTTCAATCTTTTGCCGGCTTCATAAAGCATCTTAAACCATATTTATTTTTAAAAAATACATACCTGAGAAGCCACATTCAAGTAGAATCAATATATGTAATCCTTTATAAGTAACGTTTTCGTTTTTTATGCAAAACTGTTTTAAACCTCCACCCATGTCGATTACACCTCATAAAGTTTATCTGACTCGCGTTTATCGATAATTTTCACCGTGTAAACGGCATATGCTGTGGTAGGTTTAAAAGTTATTTTGTGGATTATTCGTTTATTTTATTGTTACTTTTATCATTATTTATGTTTTATAACGATATTTGACATACCAGTGTTGACATTTTCATGTGGGAGTGAAAAAAAAGAATTTAAATCGGGTCGATTTCCACCACAGTTTTGATCGTAACTGCTTGAGACGTAAAGAACAGACAACGAAAACGTCCGTATGATAATGGTCTGTGCTTGCAGTCGAATTATTGAGACTATTGTTCACCATGACAAGGTGGTGAGTCGTGTTCCATGTCCATGCCTGTAGGTCCAAGGTCAAGGTCATTGTTACTAAAAATAGAATTTTCTTGTCCGGGCTATAACTTTGTTTCGAATGAAGGGTTTTCAAAATAACTTGGCACAAATGTTCACCATGACAAGGCTGTGTGTTGCGTACATTACCCATGCCTGTAAGTCCAAGGTCAAGGTCACAGTTACTAAAACTTGAATTTACTTGTTCGGGCTAGAACTTCTTTATGAATGAAGGGATTTCAAAATAACTTGGTACAAATGTTTACTATGACATTGCTTTGCATTACCACCAACTTCTTCACAGACATTTCCGTAATGAGAAGACAACAGTGCCACAAATACAAATAATTTACTTGATTATCAAGTTTATGCATATTCTTATTATTACTCGAACATCACTGTCTTTGAAATGCTATAATTCCCATCATTGTACTTTAGTATCTGAAAACAATGCATAGCGGGGGCATCCGTGTGCTATGGACACATTTCTAGTTTAAACAAAGATAATAATTATTTTCCATCTGTGGTTTATAAAATTTAACCTAAAGAACTTCAGCTTAATAAAGCGAACACTTCAGAAAAACAAGCAAACTTTCTTGATTTCAATCTGTCCATTGAAAATGGTTACGTAAGTACTAAAATATATGATAAAAGAGATGATTTTAATTTTAATATATAAATTTTCCGTTTTTTAGACGGCGATGTTCCTCGTGCAACATCTTACGGGGTTTATATCTCACAGCTTGTTCGCTTTCCAAGAGCTTGCAACGATGTTAATGATTTCAATGAACGTAATCTTTGCATTACAGAAACACTTTTAAAATAAGGTACTCGGTATCACAAATTAAGGAAAACCTTTTGCAAGTCCGATACCCAGATCTAATAAAAAATACAGATGCAGTTCAAAATCACTATTGCAACAAGGTATTTCGCAGTCAGTTTTTATGGAGATTTAATTTACGAGTATAGACTTACGAAGATAAAAGGCGATGTTAATTTCTCCCGGTTATTCGTAAAACCAATCTGTTAATTTAAAAAGAAAGGTTACCAACATGATATTTTACAGCGATCTGCAGACCTGTTGATTAACCCATCTACAGTTTATCATTATTCTAACCTCTTTGGTTGCATGACGGTGGCAGGGGTTTAAAAGTGTTCATGAAGGTTTATGGGAAATCTTTTCTTAAAAGAACCCAGAAGCTCGATTAGTCGTGTTGTTGCTGATTTTACTCCAGGAGCTTTGGTCTCGGTAAGATGATTGAGTACCCGCCCCTTTGGCTTTGCAATGCTATTAACTTCTTATGTTTAATATGTATGTGTGCTTTGCAACATTGTTGAGTTGATGGGTGGGTTGGAGTTATTTCACGAAGACCTGTTTTGTGAGAACCTGTTGGGGCAAGTGTGAGGTTGGTGCACCCTAGAACCTAGGTTGAACCCGTAGTTTGATTTGCCATTGACCGTTCTATGGCGGTAACCCCTCGGGTTCTCATTTTTGTTAATTGTTTGTGGTTTCTTTTTTGAAACTGATCATTTTATTAAACTTGCTCTCTTTTTCTTCTTGACTTTGTGGAAAGACTGTTTTTTTCAGAATGTGGCAATTCCTGATATGTATATTTCACCTTTTCCTAAATTCATTTAGCTACGCAGTTTTGTCGCTCCCAGATCCCTTAATAAAACTGATAATTATACTGCACATAAATTCCCTTGAATTTGACTGTATAATTTGACGTTGATTGAATTCCGTATTTACGGATCAGCCGTAAATACAAAATGCACTTGAGTTAATTTCCCCGTCTGGCCTCCAACCTTTTGTTGTCCTCCGTAATTTTGCCTTAAATTTCGGGATAATTGCGCGTAATTAAGCCGATCTCCTCATTTGTTAAGCGGTATATTAATGGATTATTTAAATCGTCACAGATGATAATCGTGTAATGTTTTTTTTTTAAGTTAAAACTATAAAATTAATCTAAATTTTTAGAAATAAATATCGAATCGACATAGCCATTGAAGCAACATAGTAGTGACGTCACGCAAGTAGTTTAGTGACGTAAACAGATGAATTTGTGAGGTTCTCAACGGGAAACTGTTCCATTTGAAATACAATTAGCGAATAAATGAATAATCTATTTTTTTTCTGTTTTGCCTTTGAAATGCTTTGCAGTCTATAATGCAACAATTGTTTGGTTTCTTGACAGGGTGTGTGAAGATACATTGCCGGTCTGTGTGTCATATTATCCCTCGCTGACTAATACGAAACCCAGACTTAGTATTCTTGCTGATTTGACCGGTCTCGGTACAATTATTAAGTAGCCGCCCCTTTGCTTTGGAGTGCTGTTAGCTTCTTAAGTTAAATATGTTTATGTGCTTTTGCATGCAATATTCTTAAGTTTATTGGAGGGTTGGAGTTACTTCACCAAGACAAAACTTGTTTATTGATATGAGAACCTATTGGGGCAAGTGTGAGGTTGGTGCACTCTAGAACCTGGTTTGAACCCCCAGTGGCAAATAGTTTTGCCACTGACTGTCCCAAGGCGGTAGCCTCTAGGGTTCTCACTTTCGTTTATTGTTTGTGGCGTCTATTTTGAATTTGATCCTAACAGAACCATGCTCTCTTCTCTCTACTTTTTGGATGTGTGGGAAGGCTGTTTCTGCTCGTTGTGGCCGTTCCTGATATTCATATTTCACTTTTTATACCATTTGTTTTTTACTGAAATATTTTCACAAACGTAAATATTGTCATTCTAAGTCATCGATCCTGAAACGTCAAAATGGAAATATTGTAGATGCCAAAAGATATGCTGTAAAAGTACAAAATTTATAAATAAAAACTGATATTTGACAGTTCTTTTTATTTCATAAAAATGTTAACACTTTATAGGAATATAGGAGTATGTTTCGAGGAAAAAAAAACTCCTAATGAGCGATCACCAGGCCGTACATCTAAACTTTAACTTTTCGATTTCGTTAGTTAACATGTCTAAATATGAACTTCCAGCAATAAAATCTAGCATAATAGTACTGATAATATTCATGAAAAATTGTATTTATTTAATATAAGTATCAAACAACAATCCAATAAAACTTTCATGCGAATGATATCTTAGACTTTAGAATAAAACAATCAATTCTAATGGAATGGCGTTTATTTAAGAAAAAACAATGCTGTATAAACAATTTAAAAAAAATGTAATAATTTCGAAATTACTATAAGTATCTTTAAAATAAAACCAAAGAATTTTAGCCTAAAAATAAATATATAGCGGATCGTTTGATACCCATACATTTTTGTTTACTTTGTATTCTCCTTTGTTGCATCTATCATAAAGCCGTTTCTGGCCTGACATTTAGGCATTAGTTTAAAATATACGTTTTTTTCTCTAATAAATTTCGCATTTAAAATTATAAAATTTATTATCTGGTTGCGAAATATCAATTGAATTATGCAGTTCTATCATATTTATGTCATGTACATGTATAATATATATTTATGATCTGTATCATATGTCTAAGATCTCCTGTCAAAATTCTATTTTGTTTAGTTCCGCCAATTGTTTTATTGTTTAGGGCAAACCCATTCTTTTTTCTGGGATCATAAGCCTCTAAATATGGAATGGTATTAATCTAAAAGGTTTCATGTTCATCGCCACATGCATACCATCGTTTGGGATGGATCAAAATTGTACTATTGTTGATTCTGGATCTGCGCTGGTCGCACATGCGTAATAATGCGTGGAAAGGGTTAAGAAAATTAGTCATAATGAAATTACATAAGACCTCCAGTTTTGTAGACATCAATTTAAGATGTCTGTTATATGTTGTTTTAGTTCAGTACTTTTCAGACTGCCTTCTTATCTTGAGAGAACAGCAATGAAGGAAATTTTATCATATCCTGTGTTGTGTGGAGCTTCCTGGACAAGTAAAATACATGTTTTTAATAACAAATAATGACTGAAAAACTAACAATTGCATCTATGAACGTACAAGGGTTAGGAGATAAAAATAAAAGAAAAGATGTTTTAAACTATTTAAAAGCTAAAAGGTACAATATATATTTCTTGCAAGATACTCATTTTACAGATAAAGAATACACATTTATACGTGGCCAATGGGGGTATTAATGTTTTATTTAAATAATTTCAACAGTCAGTCAAGGGGGGTTGCAATATTCGTAAGTAATAATTTTGATTTCAAATTAGATAAAATTGAAAAAGATGATAATGGAAATTTGTTAATAGTACACTGTGAAATATACTCAAAGAAATTTTCTCTGTTTTGCATTTATGGACCAAATAAAGATGAACCTGTATTCTATGAATATGTTCAAGCAAAAATTGCAGAAATAGATCATTACTGTATTTTGGCTGGAGACTTTAACTTGGTCTTAAATCCGGATATTGATTGCTTCAATTACGTTAATTTGAATAACCCCAAAGCTAGGGACGTTGTATTACAAGTGATTATTGAACATGATCTGATAATTTGTTGGAGGGAGCAAAATCTAGAGGCACAACAATATACATGGTTTAAGAAAAATCCAGTTAAAAAAGCGAGATTAGATTTTTTCTTAATTTCTAACTATTTGTTTACCGATGTAGAAAATTCTAAAATCCAGCCAGGTTATAGAACTGATTACTCACTTATTACACTTTGTTTAGATTTAATCAAATTAAGTAAAGGATATTCATACTGGAAATTCAATAATACACTTTTAAAAGATGCTCATTATGTAACTGAAATAAATAATTTGATAAAACAAGTCAAAGACCAGTATACTTCAGAATATCAGGACTTAGAAATACCTATATATCAAATTCCAGATAGTGAAATAAAGTTTAATATTGATGATAAACTATTTTTTAAAACAATGTTAATGGAAATACGAGGTAAGACAATTGCCTATGCTTCATATCCTTTCCGCGCCCGACCCTGTTTTCCGGACGGACGCCTGAAACGTATTTAAACGTGACAAAATTTTGACTTCTCAAAGCCCGACCCTGTTTTACTGGAGGACGCCCGAAACGTATTTAAACGTATGCTTTTTTACGATTTTAAAACCCATAACGTAAATCTGCGTAAATTTTAATACCCGTTGATAAGCGTATGTTTGAAGAAACCCGATTAAAGAACTGTAAAACACGTAATCTGACGTTACGGTCTTTCTTCTGCAAAAAAGGTGGAATATTCATATCAAAAATAGTGCGTTAAAATCCGGAATCTCGACGCTCTTTTGCGTAATGGGAGAAACCAAACCGAAAAATTCGGTTTATCGCTGGAAGACTGTAACGGAACATTCCGTAAATCAATTCACCTAATTAACAGTCATTAATTTTTATGTCATTGCAAAAAAATTCATTTTTAAGTAATTACTAGGTAGATATAGGAATAGGTATTTTCTAACATAATGGATAACTGTTTTAGAGCCACTTTTTATTTTGACAATAAAAGATGAAGAAACAGCAACACTGTAATTAGATTTTTTTTCTTAAAATTTGACTTTTTAAAATCACTAATTTTCTTATCAAATTATCTAAGTCACATGTAAACAATTTCTTACTAAATGATATTTGAGAGAAAATATGCAATTCATTCAAATGACTAATAGTGTAAAAATACTGATCGATGATTCCGTGTTCTTCTAAATACCAGCCAAAGAAACGACCTTTTAATAAAAAGATATAAAAATCGACGGGTTTCCGACGGAAAAACAGGGTCGGGTTTTGAAAAGCGATATTTTTTTGATACGTTTAAATACGTTTCGGGCGTCCTCCCTTAAAACAAGGTCGGGTTTTGGGAAGTCAACATTTTGTCATGTTAAAATACGTTATGGTCGTGGAAAGGATATAAGAAAAAAACAAAAGGTGAACATTTGATGAAACTTGAAACCGAAATTGAATCTATTTTTAATTCTAGTCCTTGCGATAATGTTTTATTAGAAGAGAAAATAGAGAATTAATTGATTTGCGCAAAAAGAAACTGGAAGGTTCGCTTGTTCGATCGAGAGCTAAATGGATTTTAGAGGGGGAGAAACCCACTAAATATTTTTCAAACTTTGAAAATAGAAATTTTACGACAAAACTAATGAATTGTCTTTATTCACATTCTGGTCAATTATTACAAGATCAAAATGAAATTTTAAAAGAAACAGAAAGGCATGATAAAAATCTCTATTCCTATAAAGATTGTGAAAGTGTAAACCTTGATACTTTATTTTTGGACCATCCTGGTAAAAGATTTTCACAAAGCGAAAAAGACAGTTTAGAAAGAAAATTATCATATCATGAAATGCTTTTAAGTTTAAGGAAAATGTCTAATTATTCCTCACCTGGAAGTTCAGGCTTCACAGCTGCATTTTATAAAGTATTTTGGACAAAAATAGGTCATTTTTGGTAAGATCAATCAATCATTCATTTACTACTGGTGAATTATCTATTACACAAAAGCAAGGCATTATTACATTAATACCAAAGTGGAATAAAGATATATTATTATTAAAAACTGGAGACCAATTTCTTTACTTAATGTGTCCTATAAAATAGCTTCTGCATGTATAGCCAATCGTATTAAACCTATCCTCAGTTAAATCATTAGTGATGATCAAACAGGATTCCTTCCAGGACGGTTTATTGGCGAAAATATAAGACTAATATATGATATAATGAATTATACTGAGCAAGTTAGAGTGCCAGGAATGCTGTTGTTTATAGATTTTGCTGCCGCTTTTGATTCACTCTCTTGGGATTTCTTGTTAAATGTCTTGGGCTTTTTTTAAATTTGGCCAAGATATAAAATCTTGGATTAAATTATTTTATTATAATATTCAGTCATGTATAACTATAAATGGTCATTTGTCAGAATGGTTTACCATTCAAATGGGTTGTCGACAGGGTGATCCCCTATCCCCTCACCTTTTTATTATTTGTGCGGAAATACTAGCTCTTCTAATCAAGAAAAATAAAAACATTTCTTGGATTAAAGTGAATGGGCAGGAATATTTGATATTGCAATATGCAGATGATACCACATTATTATCGGACGGCTCAGAAAAGTCACTCAAACATTCTATAAATGAGTTAAAATTCTATGCTAATATATCAGGTTTGCATGTAAATGTAGATAAAACACAGGCAGTTTGGATAGGTTCCATGAAAACCGCACCAGAAATCATATGTCCTGAGCTTGGGCTTGTATGGGAAAAGGAAAGATTTAAGATTTTAGGAATAACTTTCACAATAAACTTGAAAGACATTACAAGTATTAACTATAGTTCAAAAATAGAAGAAATAAAACTCTTCTTAACTATTTGGTCAAAGAGAATTTTAACCCCGATTGGAAAAAATGGTGTTATTAAAACACTTGCTTTGCCAAAATTAAACCATCTGATCCTTGCATTACCTAACCCTAATTCAGACACCATTAAATCAATCCAAAATATATTCTTTAAATTTATTTGAAATAACTCTCCTGATAAAGTTAAGAGAAGTATCATGACTCAGGACTACCAAAATGGGGGTATACGGGTTGTGAATATTGAATACTTTATGAAAGCACTTAAAATAACATGGTTGAGAAGATTATTTATTAAAAGTGTACAGTACTTTGAGTTTGTAAAAGAAATTTGTCCGTTAATATGGTTCAAACTTTGTTAGTCGCCAAATTAACATAATTCAAAATGATTTTTGGAAAGATGTGTGGTCTAGTTTTGTTTCTTTGACTGAGTCAAAATCAATAATCATATGGCATGAGCATCTCACAATGCCTGTTTGGTACAATTACAAATTTAAAGTTAATGGTAGAATTATGTGTGATAAAAAGGTGAAATATGCATATCAGGAATCGCCACATTCAGAAACAACAGCCTCCCAACACAGTCAAGAAGAAGAGAGGGAGAGAGCATGGTTAATTAAATGATCAGTTTAAAAAGAGACACCACTAACAATTAACAAAAATGAGAACCCGAGGGGTAACCGCCTTGGAACGGTCAGTGGCAAATCTTATTGCCACTGGGGGTTTAAACCAGGTTCTAGGGTGCACCAACCTCACACTTGCCCCAACAGGTTCTCATATCACAAAACAAATACAAGTTGTCTAGGTGAAACCACTCCAACCCACTTATCGGCTCAACAATGTTGCATGCAAAAGCACACAAACATATAAAACATAAGAATCTAATAGCATTGCAAAGCCAAAGGGCGGGTACTCGATGATCTTACCGAGACCAGAGCTCCTGGAGTAAAATCAGCAAGAACACGATGACAGGGATAAAGGAAACAAATCGAGCTTCTAGGTTCTTTTAAGAAAAAATTTCCCCATAAACCTTCATAAACTCTTAAACCCCTGCAACCGTCGTGCAACCAAAGAGGTAAGCATAATGATCAACTGTAGAAGGGTTAATCACCAGGCATGCAGAGCGCTGTAAAATATCATGTTGTTAACCTTTCTTTTTAAATTTACAGATGGTTTTTATGAATAACCGGGAGAAATTAACATTGCCCTTTATCTTTTTAAGTTTGTAAATTAAATCCCCATAAAAAAACTGGCTGTGAAATACCTTGTTACAATAGTGATTTTAAACTGCACCTGAATTTATGAATTAGATCTGGGTATCGACGATAAAACTTGCAAAATGTTTTCCTTAATTTGTGATACCGATAACCTTGTTTTAAAAATTTTTCTGTAATGCAAAGATTACGTTCATTGAAATCATTAATATCGTTGCAAGCTCTTGAAAAGCGAACAAGCTGTGAAATATAAACCCCGTAAGATGTTGCACGGGGAACATCGCCGTCTAAAAACGGAAAATTTACTATGTTAAAATTAAAATCATCTCTTTTATCATATATTTTAGCAGTGACGTTACCATTTTCAATTGACAGATTTAGATCGAGAAAGTTTGCTTGCTTTTCTGAAGTGTTCGCTTATTAAGTTGTTATTCTTTAGGGTAAATCTTATTAACAAGAAATGGAAAATGGCTATTATCTATATTTAATAAATCATCAAGGTACCTTGAGGTGTTGTTAAAAGCTGTAATAATATCATCTTGATGTTCAGTAGAAAGAGATAACATAAAGTCTCTTTCATAACAGTATAAAGACAGATGAGCAACAAGGGGTGCACAAAAAGTACCCATTGGGATGCCTATTACTTGTTTATAAATAGAGGTACCGAATCTAACATAAATATTATCCAGTAAGAAAGTTAGCGACTCTATTAGGTCTTGACAAGTCATAAAGTATAATTTTCATAAGAACCATCTATAAAAAAATGCCCTATGTTCATTACAAGCGATGAAGTTTTTATTTTCTCTAGCAAACGTTTTTTCAATGAGACGGGTTAGCTTGTCTCTTATTAAATTATGAGGGAGCGAAGTGTATAAAGTTGATAAATCTTAAGTAGACAAACAGAACGCCTGAAAATTATTTGATTTAAGCTTTTTCAAAACGTCATTTGAATTTTTAATCGACCAAAATAATTTTTTGCCAGAAGTTTCAAAAACCTTATCGCAATACCTAATTACATGTTCTTTAATAGCTGTAAGACAAGATGTTAAGAGCACGGATAATTTAGTAGTAGTGCAAGAACTAGAGTTTGCAATAAATCTTGCTTTGTACGGTGTTTTATTCATTTTAGGCAACCAATACATAGTAGGTACTTTGTCTTGTTTCGGCTCAATACTGATTCTAAATTTTGTAATTTGTAGAGTGTGTGCAGTAACAATATCACTCTCAGATGAAGAAGTCAGTATATAAGCATTAGTGCTGTTCAGTTCTTCAGTTTGAATATTAATATAGTGTATCCGTCACACTATAATTACATTATTAGAAGCCTTATCAGCAGGTGTTTAAACAAATTTGTTATGAAAGTCTTGAATCCCTTTTTTTCAAATGACAAAAGTTAAAACGAGGTCGAGGTGGTAATAAAGCAACGTTTCTTTCATAAAATGATATACGAGTGTCTATTATTTTGAATATGTGTTTTGTCCAGTTAGAAAGTGCATTAGGCTCAGCATATTCTCTTTTGCACCATTTATTGCAAAATAGGTTTAAAGACTCAGCAATTTCTGCACGGCATGCATTAAAATCAATTTTGGACGGAGTTCTATATTTGGGACCTTTAGAAATTAAATTTCGAATTCTACAGTCTTGATTACATTAAGATCACCTGTAACAATATGACCGACAGGCTAATAGCAAAATTTAGAAGTTAAACACTCTCAAGATTTTGGTGTATTATCAATGATCTGTAAATCAGAGGTAATTTAATTGTAATTAGAAATTGTATTTCTAGTTGGTCTGTTGTATATATAACAAACCATAGGCGATTAAGTATTCTTAAAATAATTAGGAACAGCCGATTAACTGTTATATCTTTAAATATACTAGGAAGGTCAATAAAATATATTCATTTATTTAAAAAAAAGAAATTTTAAGGAAATGTCTTTGATGGTCAGATTCCAAGTATATGTGTGGCCTGAGAACATGCCGGATATAACACTGAATAAGACTAGCAACCTCGTAAAAAGGATGGGTTCTAATGACGATGTCGTCGGCTTCCTCATCCAGTTTCTGCAGACTTGATATAGAAAGAGAAGCCAACCTAGATAGCATGGCGTGTCTGCCAGATTGTTTCAAAATAATATGTAGGTCATGAATAGAACAACGAATACGTGATTTTCTTTTAATGTTTCCATTAGTTCTGCTTCCGTGCGACCTCGATTTTCTTTTGCGTATTTCAAGCAATTCAAAGACTTCATATTCATATTTTTTAATCCATTTTTGTTCTGAAATGAGTCTGGCTCTAATTTTAAATGCTCTTGATGCAGCGCTGTCAAATGTAAGTTTTTCTACTGGTTGAACGGATATATTTTGTAAACGGTGTCCTGAATGTTTGAAATGTTGGTATAAAAATGTTTTAAATTTGCTGTTGTTTCGGATTTTAGAACAATGTTGTCCAAAACGTGTTTTTAAAGGGCGACCTGTTTGTCCCACATATTGAATTGCACAGTTATAAGAATTTCAAGTTAAAACGAAAACAACATTTTCAGTTTGTCAGTCTAAATCATTATTAATGTTAACAGAAAAAGTTCTGCCGTTAACTGTGGATTTAATGACAGAATTACAATTCAAATAATAAAAGGTACATTGAGAAATTGAGAATGGAGTTTTCTTTGTCAATGATTTTATGAATACAAATGGTAGATTCTATTCATTTGAAGAATTTCAGCAAATATACCATGTAGCTACTAACTTCCTGCAGTAAAATAACATTATTCATTCTCTTAGAACATACCTGGACTCATTAAGTAATGGCCACAAAGCAATTAAGGAAGCCAATCCTTTACAACCATTAATGTTTAAAGTTATTCATCAATACGATAAAGGATGTAGATCTTTTTATGAATTATTAGTTAAAAATAACACACTTTTAAATGCAAATAAAAATGGCAAAGAGATCTAAATAGCAACAATTTGGATAGGCAGAGCTTGTATTTATAAGATACCTTTTAAAGTTACTAAAGACTCTAAATTTCAATGGATGCAGTTTCGAATCAATCATAGAATCTTGGGAACAAACTACTTTTTAAAGAAAATGAGTTTACGCGACAATGATCTTTGCTCATTTTGTAATAGGTTACCAGAAGCGCTATTGCATTTATTTTGTGAATGTGAAATAATTCAAGTTTTTTGGCTTGAATTAGAAACATGGATAAATAATAAATGTATAAATATAAATGTAAACAGGTCAAAAGAACACATCTTATTTGGAGACAAATCTATCCAAACTGCCTTGAATAATAAAATACTTCTGTTAGCAAAATGCTATATATACAAATGTAAATGAGTTCATCTATACCTAATATAAATGCCTTTAAAAATAATGTATAATTAACCTATAAATTAGAATATTACAATGCCCAACATTCTTTTAGTTTGCATAAGTTTGAAAATATCTGGGGTCCAGTGGCAGCTCTTACACAGACACAGGATAGGTAATTTATATACATTGTGTTAAGATATACAGCTTTGGTTCTCTCTCTCTTTCTTCTGACTTTCCCTTATCTAAATTTTCACTTCTCTTGCTTCTCCCTTTAAAAACCAACCCACCGGATGGCTTCCGGCCTTTTTAGAAACTTTATTACAAAAAACACAAGTAAATTGCATTGAAACTAATTATATTTCAGCATCTACCAATCTAGTACATAATGTCTGAATAATTTGTGTATCTTTATTACAGTCAAGCCTGTCTTAAGGGTCCAATCTATGGAAAACCCGAAAATTACTTTTAAAGTGAGGTGGTCTTTGCTCACAGGTCTCACAGGTCTCATTTTTCTCTAAATCAGTGAATTAGGAAATAAAATATGGCCTTTATTAGCGATTGACCTCGCGTTGTGAGTGGCTTTTATCACATGCTTGGCTGCAATAGATTTTTCATATTACAGTATCAGAAATTGTTTTTTAAATTTCTTTGAAACCTGACATTTTTATTCTCTGTTTGAAACCTACCAAATATTGATGTTAACATTAGCAAAACTCATACTAAACCGATAAATATTTTGAAGGGAAATTGTAAATGACTTTGTTTTTAAATTCTTGGTTAAAAATTTAGTGATGGTTACATAACATAGGTGCTTAAAATTCTCGTAATTCTATTAACTATCTTAGTACTTTGTAGATGTTAAAAATGTGATTTTGATGTACTGTATTTCAATGCTTACTTGAATAAAAATAATTACAAAGTTTATTGGTGTAAATATTGAGTTGCGCTCAACCCGGTGCTAGGCGGCGTGTGCAGTAATATGCATTTTAATTATTGCACATGAACAGGATCAATCAATCCGAGCCTGCAATATTTTCGTATTTGTCCTGTTCGATGGCTTTCAAAGTTCCCTTTCCACCTATTTTAATATACTAATAAATGCGGTTATCCTGAAACGAAAATAAGAGAATTACGTTAATATTTACGTAATATTTTGTAGCAAGTTGATATGTATCTTTATTCAAATAAAAATAAAGGAGAAGGAGATGCAATAAATAAGTAATGCAATGGGATCCAACACCAATTCGTCAAAGCCAGCTTTATTTCTTTGAGCGTAATCATCAAGGCATACTGCAAAAACTTTGTCTGCAGTCTCACTGAATAATACTGTATCTTTGACGGCAAACTCGTTGTTTCCAAGGGTGACGTTACTCGTTAAAATTCTGATCTCTCCGAAACCAATTTCAACTTCTTCTCGGGTCAAATGTACCTTCAACGCAAAATAAATAAACATGTTAATGACAAGTATAATCGATGTTATGACATCGCTAGTATATTAAAGACTGCACTCATTATTGTACTTGATTCGCTATTTTAACAGCGGTAAAACTAAACAGGCAATTTTAAAAAGGGTTCAACTCGTATAAAAATTTAAAGATAACCCTGAGCCAGACATGTACAGACATAATACACATCATCCGTATCACCCCAAAAGGATAGTTCATGTATGCTTATATACTAACGCACACAATGATTGACATTTTGCATGGATTGTAATAAGCATATTACCATCAAGGGATGTCATGGAAACTGATTTCCACACTGAAAGATGGTATTTGGAGATCACAAAGACAGGTAATTACTTTCATTTGTCGCGGCCTCTGATGCTACGGTAGACAACTATCTACACGCATTGAATATACCCACTATTCAAAAAATTATGCTACAAAATTACGCTTTAGGCTGCAATATTGTCTTTAAAACTTGAGAAATAGATGATAAATGTTATGTAAAAGTAATACAATGTTGTTTTTTCTATCAAAGCAAGTAAATTAACAGCGTAAATTCAATGATATTTTCCCGATGTGCGGAAAGCGTTGTTCTGGAAAATATTTATTCAAAATAAAAACGAATCATAGTCCTTTGAGGCGCAATAGAAATTTTTAAAGTAGGTGAAAAATCATTTTCATTTCTTACAAAATTCTTTGGTTAGTTGACTAATTGCTTTTTTGCTTCAAAAATTGGTTGGCTGAGATTGGTTTAGTTTAGCTGTAAACTATTTTATTATATTTTAAATGATTGACTGGCTGGCTGTTCGATTGATCGATTTAAAAATATTTATTTATAATATAAAAATAAGAATAAGGACAGATAGATAAATACATCGTACCAACGAACAATTTCATTTGCATTTAGTACTTTTGTATGTGATCACCCGGCTAATGAGACTTGTGTTATAACTTCGCAATATGCAATGATGAATAAGTATTGAACTGTTTACATTTAACAACAAAGAAAGTATTGCTGATTTCTGTTTGGCTGTAATATCTACCAAAAAAGTAATTTCTGACCCATAACCCACTCAATGAAACCAAAGTTAAGTATGTTCTTGAACAGCTTGCTTGTCTGAATAATGCAACAAACCGTAGTCAGCGGAATCACCTCTGGAATATTTGGAAAAGGAAATCAACCGTTAAGATTGATACCACGTCCGGCTTTTCAATGATATTTAATCACCTTTGGAATATTGCGAAAAGGAAATCAACCGTAAAGATTGATACCACGTCCGGCTTTTCAATGATATTTAATCACCTTTGGAATATTGCATATGATTTGGTGTTCCAGAATGTGTCTTGTACAGTCACTTATTTAAAGCTTGACTTACCTGCGGGCAAAAGAATAATTTTCCTATTTTGTTTAACGTGGAATATATTTTTGGATACGTGTTGGTAATCATCTCGTACTTTTTCGGTCTTGCCATTTCTTCTTCCTCGGTAATGTTGGTGTATGATACTTTTTGAAGCTTTTGAATACCGTCTTGTATGTATCCGCTGTATTTATCAAATGAAGCATTGAATACATGCTTTTCAGTGTTAATCATAATTATCCATTGTTGGTCTATACATTGATGCAATTCTGAAACAACTTTTTTCAGATTAGCCCATCTTCTGTTTCCAAAAAGCTGCACTATGACAGATTTTATATTGTCACCAAGATTTTCGTTTATTTCATAGTAAACTACTGTCGTATATGGAGGGTCAGAAGCACATGGCGCTTTCAACCAAGATAATGGGTATAGACGTTCGGAATCATTAAGATGCTGAATTGTTTCAATGGTCAGGTTATTTTCTTTGGCAGGGATAAGTCGTATCTGAACAACGTAATTGTAGACATTCCACAGTAGTACATAGTACATGCAACCCGCTGGGGTATTCGCCATTCCCTCTGGGCACAAAACACGGAGGCAGATGCTCTGAAGAGGGAAAGAAAATATAAAGTAACGGAAAAGTAGCAAAACAACTTTCCCCAAATCGAAAAGTTCTACTTACTCATCATTTAAGTAAAAATGAAATAAAGACTGTTTTCAGCAAACTCAGACTGACCAATGAATAACTGATTCTATTTTAGATAGATAAAATAATGTAACAGACCCCAATGTGTTCAATGATTTTTTATGACTGCATAGTAATGGACATTTAAAATTAAAATGACCATCTCAGTTTTAATCTGAACCTGAATTTTGTGCGTTCAAACAAAAATGTGAATGCAAAACCTTTAATACCTTAATATTATTAAAGCCAAAGAATATTTATTTATTATAAATATAATAAACAATACATAAATAATACAATTCATACATGCAGAAGCATATCTAGTGTTTGGAACAATTCAACATGCACAGTGAGGAATACATTCAATATAATTAAACAAATCTGTTTACACTAGCTAACCTTTACAAACACAAATTTTAATGATTGCGTTGATGATGTTCATGTGTAACAAAATCACATAATTATACCCTTAAAATAATGAGAAAACAAGGAATAACTTAAAATCCTTTCCAAATGTAGTAAAATAAAATATTTAAAAACATAGTGATGATTCTTTATTCTAGTGACCTGCCCAACTTTTGCTCAAAGGCTTCCAACCCCTTAAAGAACACGGGCAAAAGACCATTAAACTAAGATTGGAGACCAGTATCAAATCTCAAACCTTAAGCATCTGACTTAGTTTTATGATCCTGAACCCATGGTAAAAATAAGCAACCAAACATCTTTGTCTGTTAAAAATAAAGATGTTTTTAAAGGCATCTTGCTTAGGACTTTTTTTAAAAAGAGTATCATACCTGTTGATGAGATAACGTTCTGTATGAGCAGTCTTCTGGTTTATTTGCTGATCTTGACATCTCGATGACGGAAGTGTTAAAAAGAAGTGTTAAGCTAGAAAAGCTATTTAAATCCGTGCTCTTTTCCGGTTTGCAATTTTCCATTATAGGTAAACCCATGCAAACTGCACAAAAAACATTTCTGAACCAAAGCTCCGATTTGTCAGTACGAAATGGAGCGTACAAGTTGTTGCATAAAGAATACCACCGGCTCGATTCTGAACAATTTGTAATGAAATCATTGATATTAGTAAGGCATAGATGCTTTGACCAATCTTCACCAAATGGAGGACTAAAATACTTTAATTCAGAATCAGTTTTGCCAGTTTCCGCATTTCCTATCAATAGAGAACCGCTTGAAAAATAGTCCCAGGCTTTATGATTAAACTCCCCATTGCATTTGGCACATTTTGAATTGACATAAATCCAGCCTGATCCCGTCGAAGAGACAGGCTGGAAGAACATGTGCCCATTTTCATTATACATGCAACTGTTATCTGCTATTTGCTCTGCGCGGTCTTTTCCCTTTCCTATTATGCCTTCAAAATTACACGAATTTATCATATAATATTTGTCTGTGCGCATAGACGTTGAACCCAGAACAGTACTGTAACAACCTACAGCACCACTTTCAAACAGTTTATAACTGTCAAGCTCATCGAAGCAACAGTCCTGTCGTAATCCACATTCGGGGTCGCAGGCACAAGATACACAACACGATTTTTCTTCACTGCTATCAATCGTCCGAGGCTTCCTGTCGCAAAATTCAGTATATGGACAATAATCGTTTATGATGTCCGGAATGTCGACTGTTGCAACTAAACTGCCGACAAAATGCATGCACAAGATGAGATAAATACTCAGAACCATGTTTATGTGAAACTGTTCAAGAATAATTACATTTCAGGTTCACCTACTAGAAGTTGTATTTGATTCCGAGTGAAGCTTATATCTCATTAAACATCTTTTTTATGATTCCTTATGATGAAGTTTCATTCAATATTATATCTAATCAATATTTCCTTTTTATCCAATCAGAAAACGCAGCGAGACAGGTGTGTTTGCCAATCAACAATTTACGTATAAGCGAAATCTAATTAACTTTCCTTTCTACTAAGTAATGATCGTTAGCGTTAGAGAATCATACTATATTACAATTACAGTAAAAACTCCCTAAACCGGTGACCTTCGGGACTGAAAAAAAATCCGGTTTAAAGAGGATTCCGGCTTACAGAGGATTTTACTTTTATCGCCGAATTTGACTAGTGATGTACTTATTAGTATGGTATATCGCGTTTCTAAGTCTTACCTTAATGTATGAATTGACATCTTTGATAGATTCGTAATCATGAAAAGAAAGAGAAATGTAATCCAACTCTTTTAATTTATTTACTTATATCGATATACGTTTTCGTAATTAAAATACAGCTCCTGTATGAGTATGGAATTAACCCATATTTCCATCCTTTTTCATTAAGTGAGAGGTTCAGACACAATTAACTGATAAATGATGTATTATATAATTAATTAATTATATATAAATGCGACCAATTATGTTAAAAATTACATCATAAAAAGTTGCAGTTCTTTAAACAACGATTTAACAGACAATTATCTAATAATTGTCTACTCGACTCCTTAGTCTTACATATGTTTACTCAACAATTACCTTTCCCAGTCATCAATCCTGATTAAGCATTAAATTGTGACTTGTCATCCTATGAAATAGGCAGTAGCAAATCTTTTCATTGCTGAAACATGCCAATCACAGCACTATTTACAGAACGGTACAATAATCTTCAACTACTAATTGAAATTACCACTTTTTTGATTTGGTACCCCGGCCTATTGTGTAAATCACAGTTTCGCAGGTCTGTTTTGAAAAGTTGCAAATTAAGGTAATGAGTCCAATCATTAATTGTTATACGGTCGTAAACTGATGTAATAATAAAGGTCAGTACCAAATTCGGTTGTCCGTAACTTCTAGTTCGATTGTCTTTTAAAATCGGACACATAAGCATATAGTGATACACGTCGCATATATCGATACAAATTGGGCCTTTACGTTCGTTTGAAGGCATATTTCTCCATCTCCATGCTTCTATAGGCAAATGGTGATTTCTGGTAAGAAAAGGCATAAATGGTTGGGCAAGATTATTTGGATGTTAATCATTATAAATGCTTCAGAAATGGAACTTTGAAAGCCACAGAACACGAAAATATGAAAATATTTCAGGCTCCCTTTGATTGGGTCTGTTCATGGGCATTAATGGAAATGGATATTATTGCACACGCTGCATAACGCCGGGTTGAGGGCAACTCAACACCAATAAACAGTAAAATTTGGATCCATTCCAAACGATAGTATGTCTATGACAATAGACATGGAACCTTCGATGCGATATTTTCAGATTAATACTATTCCATGTTCAGCGGCGTATGGCCCCCAGATAAAAGAATGGGTTTGACCTTAACGAGAAAACATTGAACGAGAAAAGTGACCATTGCTTTATTGCCTTTTTTCTGCATTATGCTGTTCGTTTTGTAAAAACTGCCGCTTTCTGAGAGACAGAGGCAAAAAAGTGAAATATGCATATCAGGAATGGCCAAATCCAATAGACACATCCTCAAAACAAAGCGAAAACGTAGAGAGGAGAAGAAAGCATTGCATTACAATAATCAGTTTCAAATAGACGCCACTAGCAATTAACAAAAGTGAGAACCCAAGGGCTTACCGCCTTAGATCGTTCAGTGGCTAAAAATTTGTCACTGGGGGTTTAAACCAGGTTCTAGGGGGAACCAACCGAATACTTGCCCAACAGATTCCTGATATGCATATTTCACCTTTTCATATGAACACACAAGTACAAGTTGTCTTGGTGAAATAACTCCAAACCACCAATCAGCTCAACAATATTGCATTCAAAAACACACCAACATATCAAACATAAGAATTAATAGAATTGGTGGCTACTTAATAGAATAAAGTTATTTATATTCATGAATGATTTCTACCGTTGCGTTTCCTATTTCAAAGATTTTGTCGCATGTAAAACGGCGCCTACTAAATATCACCATTTTGGTCTTATCTGTATTTATTTTTAATTTCCACTGTTGACCAGAGCATTTTGAAGGTCTGTGTCGTTTTCACTGAAAAAATGGGGGCGTTATCTGCATATAACAAAATGAATAATTTAATAACGGTGTCAATTAAAACATCCCTGGAAACACTGTTGACATTATTTTGACTAAGAAATACGGACAATAAGGAAGGCGTAAGAATTTTGCCTTGTTTTACACCGACAAGGCAATCAACATATGGAGAAGATCCTTCTGATGTGGTAACTCTGTGCAGGGCTAGACTCTGTTGCCGTGACGGTGCGGGTTCGCTCCCAGGTAGAGGCAATATCATTTGACTTAATGTTACTGTAAAAACTTTTAATTACATTTAAACACTTGCGTGTTGCATTTTCGGATTTAAGTTTTTTCCACAGAACAATTCTTTAGACATAATCGAATGCCTGTTCAAGATCAACAAAACAACAATATAACTTTTTCTTATTAGATTGTACGATGTCAATAAGACTATTCACGATAAAGCTATAGTCAATTGTTGAATTTATTTCGGAAACCACCTTGCGTTTCGTGTATAAGATTTCTACTATCAGCGTATTTATTCAATCTATTTTTTCAAATACTTTAAAAAGTTTACGAAGCAGCTGATGAGAGATATAGGACGATAGTTTTCTGGTTCTTTCGGATTGCCTTTGATTTAGTTGACTCAGTTGTCCAACTTAATTGGATGATAACTTTTTACAGTTTTAAATAGGTCAGCATCATAACGTTTAATGAACTTTTTATGTGCTCGTTTAAAATATTATCAGTTCCAGGTGACATATTATTTTAAAGACAATTAACAGCTGCTAAAATTTCAGATTCGGTAATCGGACCATTAATTTCTTCATATGTTTCTTCTTTGACAGTTCTACCGTCGTTTTCTTCGTGTATGTTTCAATCTTCGTCGTAAGTTTTTCTATTTATTAAAAAGTTCTTTTTAAAAAGAAAAACAATCGGCAAGTGAGGCACATGGTTTGGTTTGTTTAGGTATTACATTTATAATATTCCAGTGTTGTTTTGGGGTCAGTGGTCTTCAATTTCTGAAGGTTTTCTATTCGCGATAACTTCACGCCGTTTAAACTCACTAATGGAAGCAATCATTAAAACGAATTATTCTTTACTTTTCGAGCAAACGAGATAAACACAAAAGTATAAGTCAGTTAGCGTAGTAATATAAACCTAATATCAATATTTGGTATGCATTTATTTTTTTTTCCAGATCTTGCACAACTACTAAAATATCGATTGTCTTACAGCCAGAAAAAAACAACAACATGTAATTAGGTATTTCGAAAAAGGTTTTTGAAATCGTTGGCAAACCATATTTTGGACCATTTGAAAAGTTTAATGACAGAAGCTTAAATCAAATCATTTTTAAGCGCTCTCTTTGTCACCTGATGATTTTTCCATACTGTACAATTCCATTCATTTATGTAACATTTGGTACGTTTAGTTATAATCAAGAAATAGGCATACCTAATTGTGCACCGCTTGTTGCTGATCTGTTTCTATAATGCTGTTAATGGACTTTATTATATCTCCTTCAAAAAAACCAAGATGACATTATTAGAGCCTTTAACAATACCTCGAGGTACATTGACGATTTGCAGATGGTTTTTACAAATAACGTGATATTGCCTTTAATTTTCTTTAGTTTATAAATCTAATCCCCCCATTAAACAGTACCCTGATGCTGCAGTGATTTAAACTGCACCTGTATTTGTTTCTCCATAATTTGTGAAACCAACTATTCTGTTTTAAAAGTTTTTCTGTCATGCAAATATTACGTTCACTGAAATCTTAAGCATTTGAACAACCTAAGGCAACAAAGTGTGAAATATAAATCCGGAAGCATGTAGCTTTCTAAAATTGACAATTTATGAAATTAATTTATCTGCTATTAAATCCACGGATTAAGGAAGAACTTTTTCTGTTAACAATTATTGTGATACATGTTGATAAACTGATAATGTTGTTAAACATTTAAACTTTCTCATAACTGTAGGATTCAGTATATTGGACAAACAGGACGCCTTTAAAAACACGTATTGAGCAAAATTTTTCTAAAATTCGACAAATAACAAGATCAAGGCTCTCTTCATAAATCGATTCAAAAACTTCCTGTTTTTTAAATTTTGCCTTTGGCGTTGTCTGTGATATGCAGGGTTTATATTCTCAGATCCCCAGTCAAAAGTCTATTCTGTTTAGTTCCGCCCACTGTTTTCTCGTTTAGGGCAAACCCATTACTTTATCTGGGGACCATACGCCGCTGAACATGGAATGGTATTAATCTGAAAATAACGCATTGGTGGTTCCTTGTTCACCTTCATATGCATACCATCGCTTGGGATGGATCAAAACTGTACAGTTGATTGTTATAAATATTGAGTTGTGCGCAACCCGGAGCTTAGCGGCGTGGGCAGTAATATGCATTTCCATTACTGCCCATGAACAGGCTCAATCAAACCGAGCTTGCAATATTCTCATATTTGTCGAGTTCGTCGGCTTTCAAAGTTCCCTTTTCATCTATTACAAACGCTTTTCCCCCTTGGTTAAAATGAAAATAAAAAGCCTGATTATGACTTTTATGAATTGCTTGTTGTCAGTGTTGTCAGAGTATCAGGTCATCTTTTTCTTCAGTTAACATCGTCCTCCTAACATGCTCATCAACGTTTTCATTGAAATTTATTGCATGTGTCGCAGCAAATTCCTCGGGAAACTTTAAGGAAAATTATTTTAAATAAAAAATATAAATATAAAGGAATGTTGCTTTAAAATGAACATGTATTTAGATTGATATTTTCTTTCGATATTATATATACGAACACTTGACTTATCAGCTTAGGAGGTCGGCCTTTATTTTGAATATAACACTAAATTTGACAAATATTGTCTACATAATACTACGACGTCATGATAAAACTTGTATATAATGTTCGTCCACCTTGTTCTGTTTTAAGGCTTATAAAAATCTTGAGCGGCGAACAGCGTGCATAAAAAGTGGAAATGAAATACGCTAACATTGTTTCATTTGGATTTATTATGCTAATTTTGGATTTTGAGACAACCTTATTTAGCACTGTTTGCAAATATATTGTGCTTACGGAAACAAATGTGTCATTTTCCCACCAACGGGAATACTTTTAATGAACAAATCGCAGCAATCAATGTGGAATTCGCAAAACGAGAAAATATTTACATATAAATACCTTCCCTGAGACAGATATTGCGAATATCTATGTAAATTGAATAAACGAATCTCTTGGATGTCTGTGAAATGTTGAATCTTACATTTGATAAACCACGAACATTTAAAAATTAATTGCACTGAACGCCATTCCTTCATTTAAACGTTGTACTCACACCGGCTTATTTCTGGCAACTAATGGGGGTAAAACCTGTAATGGCAGTGACGCTCTTTACAGCGACTTTTTGTAGCTTGTTTGATTTGACTGAGCGGACACAAGCAGGTCTCATTAGTTCAATACAAAAACATACGAATATTAATCTCGGCAGAGATTTGTTACTTAGAAACCATATAAATAAAGCCTTTCAATAGTCAGGGAATAAAGCAATAGCAATCAACATAACCAGCTGATATTTTATTGAAGAGACCTATTACCAGCTTAAAGGCCATTCCGTGGCACAGTCATTTTGCGAACACACAAGTTCATGTCAGTAAAGCTGGTCATCATCATCATCATTATCATCATCGTCGTCGTCATCATCAGCATCATCATCATCGTCATCCTCAGCATCACCATCATGAATATTTCTTCAAAACTTAATAAACGATATCAACCTGTTTGTCTGCACTGTTTTGCAACATGTTGTTTAAATTAAGGCCCTATATAATATTTTTAAGGCAATCAACTTCAACCCTAAACACTTCTAAGTGAAAGATATTAAGATCAATTCTCTGTAAGCACCAAAACAGTGTTGCCACTCATGTCACAGATTTTTGTCATTTTGCATGTGCAGGCAATAAATAATGATGAATATGTGAGCGCGCGTCGTATCAAATTTAAAAATAAGTTATACGGTCTATAAACATTATACTGTTTTGTTATTTATAATTAAGCTGTTATTGTAAGAGGAATGCTTCGCGCTGTCTAGGATTTCAATACCAAGACTGACAAGTGAGCGAGGTTGTTTTTAACAAGTTATAACAAGAAAATATATTATAACAGAGATGGTCTATGTTATTTTTGAATTTGTCAGATGGAAGCAATTGTGAAGGTTTTTTTTGTGCAATTTAGTTTTATTTATCTAAGAGAAGTAAGAAAGTTATGGTTGTTACTGACACAATGTTTTGGTAGCCGAGAAAGTTATTTTTTTAGTTATGTTTCTCATCACATTTCAGTGGCTCAAAAAAGTAGGTTATATTATAACAAAAAGTAAAACACGCTTATCAGGTATGCCCACATTCAGAAGACACAGCCTCCCCACACATCCAAGTAGAGAGGAAGAGACTGAGCATGGTTTATAAAATGAAAAATTTCAAAACAGACACCACAAACAATTAACAAAAATGGGAACCTAAGGGGTTACCGCATCGGAACGGTCAGTGGCAAAACAATTTACCAATGGGCGTTTAAACCAGGTTCAAGGGTGCACCAACCTCACACTCATAACCTCATAAAAATATTTTAATACAACAAATACCAGAGAGTTGATTATTGTTGATACCGCCTTGAAAATGTTCTTGGGTCATTTTGCTACTTAATTGATCGGCGTAAAATATGCCAATGATATGTTACAGGTATTTTTAACAGACAAAACATCAGCATATTCCTCCCATCATTTTGCTCGGCCTCGCTATTAAATATATTAGTTAGAAGGGAAACCATTACTTCGCCATGGTGAAATATTACTGTTACATGAACGGCTAACATTAGTAGAAGTTGCAATTCATAGTTTTGTCGCTTTCAGATCCCTAGACAAAATTGATTTCGCATATTAAGGAATACAATAAGTTGCGATAATGGTGATATTATTCTCTTGGATGTGTTCTAAAATGAAAGAACAAGGTTTACCATTACTGCATCATTACAATTAAAGCTCCTGAACGTCTATCGTTACCTAAAAATGATGTTGAATAATTTGTGAAAATCTCTGGTCATTTTTTAGATATCTAGTCTTATATTCGTCAATTTTGACAGTTTATATCATAACCGTGAAAATGGATTGTACTTTAAAAGTTATGCATTTGTTACAATATTTGCTTTAACATTACTGTTAGATAATGTTTTGATTTAGCATTATTTTAAAAAGAAATGCATTAAAATAAGGCCTAAAAATAGATTTGTTTCTGGTTACATCCTTGAAAAACCAATGTTTGGTAGGTAGGCTTTTTTTAAGGGGAAGGAACCAAAGTCCAGGTATGTACCATCTTGGGTGTAAGTAAGTACATCAAAGATTAAAATTGTTAAATTAGTATCTATCTTTTTTCGAGGTATCTTTTAAGATATTGAAATGTAGAAAAGGAAAAACTCACTGCATTTTGTACTGTAATTCCATTGAAATTAATAAACCAGTGTTTCAACTTAAAGTTGAATTGTTTTGCTTAACATGTAATATTAATAATTATTCTTTTAATTACAGTTAGATGTGTAATGCCGTAATGTGGTTTAATGCATGGATATTGTTGATTTGTTCATGGCCATTTTTGTAAAAAAAATACGTTGGATATACTTACCTTAATACCTACCACTTCTTACGACCACTGTGCCTCACTTTCAAATCGTATTAAGTCTTTTTTAGCTTTACATTCGTGATATTGTTGCAATTAACACATAATCAAATATATATATATCCCGTCAATGATGGTAAAAGTTCTATCACTACCACCAAAGCAGGGTTAATAATTTGATCAGTGCTGAATCTTTCACTCATTTTACGATACAAATATCAGTACATAATAGTTCACAAAATAAGCCATTCTCCTTCTTCTTCTTGTCTTGACCGCCAACAATGGCGAACCCTGGTAACCCAAGGTTATGTAATCCACCACCAGTATGAATAACACAAAACAACAGGTCTATGTATGCTCGAATTGTTTAAATCCTTCAATTGTATTTACACGTATCCTAAAGTTCTATTGACACTGTTCGTGGTTACTACTTTGAACCTGTATATTAAGTGTACAGACCGCATGCACCTAACGACCGATCAGTCCGGATTGGAACCCCTATAGATAGACCCTCTCGCTTTGTGCAGTTTATATATAAGACTTCGAGCTTCAAATTCAATTGTTCTTCAAAGTTCAGTTACTTGCATTGATGGAGGAAGGACACTTGAAAAGTCAATTATCAGCCGCAATAAATCACTGGATGATTTATATCTTTGCACACTGTTCTCCTGTAGATGGCATATAACAATAACCGGTCCACGGACATGTTGAGCAACACTCTGGTTTTACTGCATTTTGATTATTCAACGATTCTGCATTTACGCCGTATCACGTATGCACATCGAACAGAAATCTTAATCTATTTGCTTCGTTAATTCTTCAATGAAGTCGTCGGTGGATCAAAAAGAATATTTTTACCGGCTCGCCGAACGTTGACAGCCATGATTGTTTACCTCGGAGAATTCAATTATGGAAATAGCAACCTTGACCAGAAAGCACACGCAACGGGGTTTACATATAGTGATACATGGACAAAAATCACGCGTTTAACATTTAAAAATAGCACCGGAGAAGAAAGTGAAAGTAAATTTTCAAAAAAATGAAACGGTGCTGGCTGTTATTTTGCACCGGAAATTGTGTCCGACAATAACATAATTTTTCGTCGTCGCAAACCCGGTCGGCTTTTCATACAATTTTTTGGGAGGGCTGAAAAATGTTACGGTCGGCGCTTAAAGAGACGGTCGGTCGGGTTACCAGAAACAAACCTATTTTTTTAAGGCCGAAGCATTATTTTATTCACTTTTTAACCGCCAAACAATATACTAATGTAATCACTTTCCACAAGGAATACACAAGTTTAAAGTGCAAAATTTTCAATTTTCTATCAGCTTAGATTATTGACATACAGTATTTCATTTTAGAGAATCTCAAAACTTAAAAAATACTATCTGTATATATTTTCATATGAATCAGTTGTAGCGAACAAAATCCGCACGCCTCAAAATGCCAAAATAACGGTATGCATAAAGAATGCCTTATGCAAATGTATCAGCATTAACATAATGCTAGATCTATTGCATTAATCATAAACTAACATTACTTGGACAAATATGCACTATTAATAAATTATCATTAAAATTCTATTCACCCCACTAACTTAATTCCTGATACTTCGCTGAAGTGAAGCAGTGTCAAAGTAAGTATCACTGTGGGAAGAATAATAATCTTTCGGGAATATATAAGATCTTTACGCCTTCTCCAAACAAAACAATCTTGCAGAAATGTGTTATATTTTATCAAAATCATGAATGGAATTTCCTTTTTAACTCAAGTATGACATATCGGACTATAATGCAACCTCGTCGCACTTAACCCCCATCACAGTGAATGAAAACCAGCGCGTGGCGCACTTGCATGTTTAAGGCATAGCTCCGTTCGTCATTGCTTTGTCAGAGACAAAAAAGAAAAAAAAATCAAAATCTCTCTAACCGGGAAAAATCCAGCTTAATTAGACTTTGCACAAACCAATGTCATTAATATATGTTTAATTTACATACGCCAGAAAAGTAAAAACAGTAAAAAAAAATAGTTAGACATAAAAACCCATAAAATTTTATTTGCAATTTATCACAAAAACGAAGCAACACTAAGCTATACATTTAAAGTTTGTTCACAATTTGTGTATACTAATATTTAGTTATTGTTTACTAATCACGACAGTAGCGACACTATTATTTTCGCTTGGACTAGGAATCAGTATACACTTACAGCTGGAAAACATTTTATTCTTACACCAAGCTTCATTCTATGCTCACATTTAAAATGTATTTTAGGCCATAAACAGCCTTCATAAATCGGAAATAATTGTCAGTTATATAGATCAATTATTTTATATTTTCCGTTTAAATGAGCACGAACATTTTTTAATCACAAGACCAGATCGATTTAGCAAATGACCTCACCTATAAAATGCCAGATCCGACAGGGTTATTTAGGATAAAGTTGGTTAGATTTGTTTAGATCTCGATGATCTGAGGTAAATAGAAATAGATATATCACAAAAAGTTGAAATGCAGGGTCAAAAACAACTATTTTTGTCGCTTGGACTAGGAACCATTATTACACTTACATCGGGAAAACATTTCATTTTTACACCATGCTTCATTCTGTGCTCACATTTAAAATGTAATTTAGGCCATTTACACCCTTCATAAATCAGAAATAATTGTCTGTTATATGGTTCTTATTTAGATCAATTATTTTATATTTTCTGTTTAAAAGAGCGCTAACATTTTTATAATCACAAGGTCAGATCGATTTATCAAATAACCTCACATATAAATGCCAGATCCGACAGGGATTTTTAGGATTAAGTTGGTTAGATTTGTTTAGATCTCGATGATCTGAGGTAAATAGAAATAGATATATCACAAAAACTTGATTAAAATGCAGGGTCAAAAACAATATAGTCCGGAGCGGGTCCAGGATCAGATGTTACAGGGTATGTGTACGCCCTTTAAAAGCACCTTTCTATTTTTGTTATGAGATAGATCAAGTAGGTTCTAACATTGCATTCTTACCAATTCTCTGATATTGAAATAAGTAAATTTAACCTGGGCATTTTGAGTGGTAACATGTCAGGTTTGCTTTGTTTAAATCCGCTAATGAAAACTGTCCTAATAACGAATTATTCTTGATTTCTCGAGATATAAGCAAAATTATGTCCATTATTGTAGTTAAATATTAATATAAACCTCATATATCAATATTAAGCGTACATTCTTTTTCCCCAGTTCTTGCACAAGTACTTAATTATCTGTGGTTTTGCAGCCATAAAAGAGCATTTTTGAAACCATCGGCAAAACCCTTTTGTGGTCTATAAAAAATTAAAGAAGCTTTTTAAAAATAATTTTCAGGCGTACTCTTTGTTAACTCACGATTTTCATGATTTTTCCACATTGTACATTTCACTTCATTTATGTTAGATTTGGTACCTATAAGAAAAAAAGCAAATCTATTGATGCAGCCCTTGTTACTTATCTGTCCCTATATTGCTATGTAAGAGACTTTGAGATATCTCTTTCTAAAGAAAATCAAGATGGCATTATTCCATCTAAACCATTACTTTAAGGTAACTAACGTGGAGAAATTAATATTGCCTTTTATTTCCTTTAGTTTATAAATCAAATTAACATATAACAATTTCTGAGCAATACCTTGTTGCAGTATTGATTTTAAACTGCATCTGTATTATTTTGTAAAAATCTAAGTATCGGCGATAACCCTTGGAAATCGTTTTCATTAATTTGTGGTACCGTGAATTCTGTATAAAAAAGTTTTTCTGTTATGCAAAGATTACGTTCACTGAAATCTTACGCATTGTTACAAGCTCTAGAAAGGAAACGCCTATAAACCCGTAGCCACTTAAAATGGGCAATATATTAGATTAATTTATCTACTATTGAATCAACAGTTAAGGGTAGAACATTTTCTGTTCACATTTATTGTGATAAAGACTGACAAACTGATTGTTGTATACGTTTCAACCTTTACATAACTGTGAAATTCAATATGTTGGACAAACAGGAGGCCTGTACATCACGTTTTTGGCAACTCTGTTCAAAATTTCAAAACAATAGCAAGATCAAAGCATTTTTATATCAAATTTTTAAGCATTCAGAGCACCGTTTACAAAAAGGTAAACCGCCGATTCAACATGTAGAAAAAAACATGCGATGGCGCTTGCATCAAGAGCATTTGAAATCTGGGCAACTTTCATTTCAGAACATAAATGGATTTAAAAACTTCAAACTTACCCACTTAGTTAAAAGGATATTATTTATCAGGAAGACAACATTGAAAAATTCTGAATATGACGTTTTTAATTACTTGTTTTCTTTTTCCCCCATTGTTTTCTCGTTTAGGACAAACCCATTCTTTACCTGGGGACCATACGCCGCTGCACGTGGAATGGTATTAATCTGAAAATACCGCATTGAAGTTTTCATGTTCACCGCCATATGCAAACCATCGTTAGGAAAGTAACAACTTGCAAGTTCTGTTTCAATGATGTTTATGGCAAATACTAAAACACCGTCCCCTCAATTCATATGAAAATATTTTATAAGTAACTACATTGTAGTTAAAACTTAATAAACAATATCAACCTGTTTGTCAGCACATGTTGTTTGAATTATAGCCCGATATGATATTTCTAAGGCATTCAACTTTAAACTTCAATACTTCTCAGTGAAAGACATAAATGCTTTTTGAATTGATTATGGCGTGTCTTACCGTCTGTAATTTTTAAGACACCTATCACTCGACATTTCATTTGAAACGCCAACTCGTTAGAAATTTTTAGGTTTTATTAGTGAGACCTTTTACTGACATTTTAATTAAATTCTAATTAAAGTAGTTAGGATGGAAAATGTGACTTCAATTCAAATGAAGAAACATTTTTGCGCCTGTTGCGCGGAATCAAGATTCTTTGTTCCTTGCTGATCTTACTGACTGCATTTGTTCTCAATACAAATATGAAATATCCTATCTTTCTCCATGAAAACGACGTTAAAAGCTATTTGATTAATTTTGATGACTAGTATCTTATTTGTAAATATACTTAAATAAATTAGGAACGCAACTTATGTTTCGTAATTTAATTAAGTTGCGTTTTTAATTTCTTTTACTTTATTACACGTACTTGAAGAAATTAGAATCGCTACTTCTTTAAACATAAAATGAGTTTCTTAAGTATTTTAAACAATTGTTATTAAAGGGAATAATTTCATATACGTATACATGTTTCTTTTCAGCATATTTACGATCATGAAACGTCCGGCCGTCTGGTCACATTAACCCTGGTATGTAATTCAAAGATGACTTAAACCGCAATATTTAACCGAAAAATGCCACAATTAATTTTGCCTTGGTATTATTCAAATTTGAAACACACCAAGTATTTGGTGTGTATGTGTGTAGGGGGTGGGGTTTCGGGGAATGTGTTGGGTTATAATGAACATTTTATCTAGGATTTCAATAAAAAGACTGACAAGTGAGCGAGGTTGTTTTCAAGTTATGACAAGAAAAAGTAAAAAAATACGTTGTTTTATAGAGACGGTCTCGTCTACATAAGTTTTTGAACTTGTCATGTAGAAGAAATTTGGAATATTTTATTATTGGGAGTCATGTAGTGTTAAGTATCTTAGAGAAGTGAAAAAGTTATGGATGTGACTGACACAATGTCCTGGTGTAGTTTTTATGTTCTCATCACATTTCAATGGCTCAAAAATAGAAGGTTAGAATATATGACACATATCTAAATATATTGATATTTTGAATACAACACTAACAAGACTTGATGCCGCATTGAAAATGTTCTTGGGTCATACGGCTACTGAATTGAAAGGCGTAAAATATGCTAATGGTATGTTGCTTGTATTTCGAACGGACCAAATATTCCATATTCCTTCCATTTTATTGTTTGACCTCCCTATTAAATATACTACCAGATCTAGTTCGAAAGGAAAACATTAGAAAGCTACTTCGCCATGGCAAAATATTATTGTTACATGAACGGCTAACAATAGTAGGAGTTACAATTCATTCTTCCATCCATTTTAGGAGGTTGCAAGTCTTATTCAGTGTTACACTCTGCATGTTCTCAGGCCACGCATTGACTTGGAATCTGCCCATCAAAGACATTTTCTTAAAATTTCTTTTTTTAAAATAAAGGAATAGATTTTATTCCAAGTATATATAAGATTCAAACAGTTGGCTGTTCCTAATTTTTTTAAAAATACTGAGTCGCCTATGGTTTGTTATGAATACAACATACCAACTAGAAATGCAGTTTTTTTAATTACAATAAAATTACTTCTGATTTAAAGATCATTGAAAATACACCAACATTTGAGAGTGCTTAACTTCTAAATATTGCTATAAGCCTGCCAGTCATATAATTACTGGTGATCTTAATGTAATCAAAGACTCTAAAATTCGTAATTTAATTTCTAAAGGTCCCAAATAAAGAATTCCATCCAAAATTGATTTTAATGCATGCCGTGGAGAAATTGATGAGTCTTTAAACTTATTTTGCAATAAAAGGTGCAAAAGAGAACATGCTGATCCTAATGCTCTTTCTAATTGGAAAAAACAAATATTCAATATAATTGACACTCGTTTATCTTTCTTTAAAAGAAACATAGCTTTATTACCATCACGACCTCGTTTAAACTTTCGTCATTTCAAAAGGGGAATTCAAGACTTTCACAACAGATTTGTTTTAACACCTGCTGATAAGGCTTCAAATAATGTAATTATAGTGTGACATAATAGTATTTTAATATTCAAACTGAAGAGATTAATAGCACTATACACTGACTTCTTCGTCCGAGAGTGATATTGTTACTGCACACACTCTACAAATTACAAAATTCAGAATCAGTGTTGAGCCGAAACAAGACAGAGTACTGGTATTGGTCGCCTAAAATGCACAAAACACCGTACAAAGCAAGATTTATTGCAAACTCTAGTTCTTGCACAACTACTAAATTATCTGTGCTCTTAACATCTTGTCTTACAGCTATAAAAGATCATGTAATTAGGTATTGCGAAAATGTTTTTGAAACCACTGATAAAAAATATTTTGGTCTATAAAATTCAAATGACGTGTTAAAGAAGCTTAAATCAAATAATTTTCAGGCGTTCTGTTTGTCTACCTATGATTTCCTTGCGTTATATACTTCTCTTCCTCATAATTTAATAAAATATCAGCTAACCAGTCTCATTGAAAAACGTTTCTAGAAAAAATAAATCCTGTATCATTGTTAAGCTGATGGATGAGTTGGAGTTATTTAACCAAGACAACTTGTATTAGTTGTTGAAATGAGAACCTGTTTGAGCAAGTGTGAGGTTGGTGCACCCTAGAACCCCCAGCGGCAATTTGTTTTGCCACTGACCGTTCCAAGGCGGTAACCCCAAGTGTTCTCTATGTCGTTAATTGTTTGTGGCGTCTTATTTGAATTGACAAACATACTTATAACAACATTCTCTTTTTAACCCTCTTCTTTTTTTCGCTGTGTGTGTGGGAGGCTGTTTTGTGAGTGTGGCGATTCCTGATATTCGAAGTACCTTGATGATTTTTAAATAAAGATAATAATTATTTTCCATCTCTGGTAAATAAAATTTATCCTAAAGAACTACAGCTTAATAAAGTGAACACTTAAGAAAAACAAGCAAACTTTCTTGATTTCAATCTGTCTATTAAAAATGGTTACGTTAGTACTAAAATATATGATAAAAGAGATGCTTTTAATTTTATTATAGTAAATATTCCGTTTTTAGACGGCGATGTTCATCGTGCAACATCTAACGGGGTTTATATCTCACAGCTTGTTCGCTTTCCAAGAGCTTGCAACGATGTTAATGATTTCAATGAACGTAATCTTTGCATTACAGAACAAACTTTTAAAACAAGGTACTCGTTATCGCAAATTAAGGAAAACCTTGTGCAAGTCCGATACCCAGATCAAATTAAAAAAATACAGATGCAGTTTAAAATCACTTTTGCAACAAGGTATTTCGCAATCAGTTTTTATGGAGATTTAATTTATAAAGTTACTAAGATAAAATGCGATGTTAATTTCTCCCGGTTAGTCGTAAAACCAATCTGTAAGTTAAAAAAAATTTACCAACATGATATTTTATAGCGCTCTGCAGACCTGTTTATTAACCCATCTACAGTTGATCATTATTCTTACCTCTTTGGTTGCATGACGGTGGCAGGGGTTTAAAAGTGTTCATGAAGGTTTATGGGAAATCTTTTCTTAAAAGAACCCAGATGCTCGATTTGTTTCTTTTATCCCTGTCATCGTGTTGTTGCTGATTTTTCTCCAGGAACTCTGGTCTCGGTAAGATGATTGAGTACCCGCCCCTTTGGCTTTGCAATGCTATTAGCTTCTTATGTTTTATATGGTTGTGTGCTTTTGCATGCAACATTGTTGAGCTGATGGGTGGGTTGGAGTTATTTCACGAAGACAACTTGTAGTTGTGTATTGATATGAGAACCCGTTGGGGCAAGTGTGAGGTTGGTGCACCCTAGAACCTAGTTTATACCCCTAGTGGCAATTCGATTTGCCACTGACCGTTCTAAGGCGGTAACCCCTCGGGTTCTCATTTTTGTTAATTGTTTCTGATGTCTTTTTTGAAACTGATCATTTTATTAAACTTGCTCTCTCTTTCTTCTTGGCTTTGTGGAAATATGATTTTTTTCTGAATGTGGCAATTCCTGGTATTTAACCTTTTTCTAAATACCATTAGCTTTGTCGCTTTCAGATCCCTTAATAAAACTGATTATTATACTGCACATAAATTCCCTTGAATTTGACTGGATACTTTGACGTTGATTTAATTCCGTATTTACGGATCAGCCGTAAATACAAAATGCACTTGAGTTAAATTCCCCGTCTGGCCTCCAACCTTTTGTTGTCGTCCGCCATTTTGCCTTAAATTCGGGAAAAATGCGCGTAATTAAGCCGATCTCCTCATTTGTACAGCGGTATGCTAATGGATTATTCAAATCGTCACAGATCATAATGCAACAATTGTTTGGTTTCTTGACAGGGTGTGTGACGATATATTGCCGGTCTGTGTGTCATATTATCCCTCTCCTGCGGCTCGACTAATATGACACCCAGACATAGTATTCCTGCTGATTTGACACCAGGTGCTCCGGTCTCGATACAATTTTTGAGTATCCGCCCCTTTGCCTTGGAGTGCTGTTAGCTTCTTAAGTTATATATGTTTATGTGCTTTTGCATGCAATATTCTTAAGCTTATTGGAGGGTTGGAGTTACTTCAACAAGACAAAACTTAATTGTTGATATGAGAACCTATTGGGGCAAGTGTGAGGTTGGTGCACTCTAGAACCTGGTTTGAACCCCCAGTGGCAAATAGTTTTGCCACTGACTGTTCCAAGGCGGTAGCCTCTAGGGTTCTCACTTTCGTTTATTGTTTGTGGCGTCTATTTTGAAACTGATCCTAACATAACCATGCTCTCTTCTCTCTACTTTTTGGATGTGTGGGAAGGCTGTTTCTGCTCGTTGTGGCCGTTCCTGATATTCATATTTCACTTTTTATACCATTTGTTCTTTACTGAAATATTTTCACAAACGTGTATAGAATATCGTCACTCTTAGTCATCGATCCTGAAACGTCAAAATGGAAAATATTGTAGATGCCAAAAGATATGCCTTAAAAGTACCAAATTCATAAATAAAACTGATATTTAAAGAAAAACAATGCTGTACAAACAATTTTTAAAAAACATGTAATAATTTCGAAATCACCAAAAGTATCTTTAAAATAAAACCAACAAATTTTAGCCTAAAAATAAATATATAGCGGATCGTTTGGTACCCATACATTTTTGTTTAGTTTCCATTCTCTTTTGTTACATCTATCATAAAGTCGTTTCTGGCCAGACAGTTAGGCATTTCTTTAAAATATACGTTTTTTTTCTCTAATAAATTTCGCATTTAAAATTATAAAATTTATTAAATTTATTATCTGGTTGCGAAATATCAATTGTAGTATGCAGTACTATCATATTTATGTCATGTACATGTATAATATATATTTATGATCTGTATCATATGTCTAAGATCCCCTGTCAAAATTCTATTTTGTTTAGTTCCGCCAATTGTTTTCTCGTTTAGGGCAAACCCATTCTTTTTTCTGGGACCATAAGCCTCTAAATATGGAATGGTATTAATCTAAAAGGTTTCATGTTCATCGCCACATGCATACCATCGTTTGGGATGGATCAAAATTGTACTGTTTATTGGTGTAAATATTGAGTTGCGCTCAACCCGGTGCTAGGCGGCGTGTGCAGTAATATGCATTTTAATTACTGCCCATGAACAGGCTCAATCAATCCGAGCCTGCAATATTTTCGTATTTGTCCTGTTCGATGGCTTTCAAAGTTCAATTTCCATCTATTTTAAAATACTAATGAATGCGGTTATCCTGAAACAAAAATAAGAGAATTACGTTAATATTTACGAAATATTTTGTAGCAAGTTGATATGTATCTTTATTCAAATAAAAATAAAGGAGATGGAGATGCAATAAATAAGTAATGCAATGGGATCCAACACCAATTCGTCAAATCCAGCTTTATTTCTTTGAACGTAATCATCAAGGCATACTGCAAAAACTTTGTCTGCAGTCTCACTGAATAATACTGTATCTTTTACGGCAAACTCGTTGTTTCCAAGGGTGACGTTACTCGCTAAAATTCTGATCTCTCCGAAACCAATTTCAACTTCTTCTCTGGTCAAATGAACCTTCAACGCAAAATAAATAAACATGTTAATGACAAGTATAATCGATGTTATGACATCGTTGGTATATTAAAGACTGCAGTCATTATTGTACTTGATTCGCTATTTTAACAGTGGTAGAACTAACAGCGTTTCTGAGGAAACGGGCAATTTTAAAAAGTGTTCGACTCGTATAAAAATTTAAAGATAACCCGTAGCCATACAAGTACAGACATAATACACATCATGTATATCACCCCAAAAGGATAGTTCATGTATTCTTATATACAAACGCCCACAATGATTGACATTCTGCATGGATTGTAATTAGTATATTACCATCAAGGGATGTCATGGAAACTGATTTCCACACTGAAAGATGGTATTTGGAGATCACAAAGACAGGTAATTACTTTCATTTGTCGCGGCCTCTGATGCTACGGTAGACAAATATCTACACGTATTGAATATACCACTATTAAAAAAAAGTATGCTACAAAATTACGCTTTAGGCTGCAATATTGTCTTTAAAACTTGAGACATAGATGATAAATGTTATGTAAAAGTAATACAGTGTTGTTTTTTTCTATCAAAGCAAGTAAATTAACAGCGTAAATTCAATGTTATTTTCCCGATGTGCGGAAAGCGTTGTTCTGGAAAATATTTATTCAAAATAGAAACGAATCATAGTCCTTTGAGGCGCATTAGAAATTTTTTAAGTAGGTGAAAAATCATTTTCATTTATTGCAAAATTCTTTGGTTAGTTGACTAATTGATTGTTTGCTTCAAAAATTGGTTGACTGAGATTGGTTTAATTTAGCTGTAAAATATTTTATTATATTTTAAATGATTGACTGGCTGGCTGTTCGATTGATCGATTTAAAAATATTTATTTATTATGTAAAAATAAAAATAAGGACAGATAGATAAATAAATCGAACCAACGAACAATATTCATTTGCATTTAGTACTTTTGTATGTGATCACCCGGCTTATGAGACTTGTGTTATAACTTCGCAATATGCAATGATGAATAAGTATTGAACTGTTTACATGTAACAACAAAGAAAGTATTGCTGATTTCTGTTTGGCTGTAATATCTACCAAAAAAGTAATTTCTGACCCATAACCCACTCAATGAAACCAAAGTTAAGTATGTTCTTAAACAGCTTGCTTGTCTGAATAATGCAACAAACCGTAGTCATCTGAATCACCTTTGGAATATTTGGAAAAGGAAATCAACCGTTAACATTGATACCACGTCCGGCTTTTCAATGATATTTAATCACCTTTGGAATATTTGGAAAAAGGAAATCAACCGTTAAGATTGATACCACGTCAGGCTTTTCAATGATATTTAATCACCTTTGGAATATTTGGAAAAGGAAATCAACTGTAAAGATTGATACCACGTCCGGCTTTTTAATGATATTTAATTACTATATAACTTGTATATTTTGCTTGAAGTTGACTAATTTTACATTAATATGCTTTGTCTGATTTAAAGGAAGTCAAAATATATCAAAGCCCTTGACACAATTTACAAGTCGTAGGCAAGAAATATGACTTGGTGTTCCAGAATGTGTCTTGTACAGTCTCTTATTTTAAGCTTAACTTACCTGCGGGCAGAAGAATAATTTTCCTATTTTGTTTAACGTGGAAATAATTTTTGGATACGTGTTGGTAATCATCTCGTACTTTTTCGGTCTTGCCATTTCTTCTTCCTCGGTAATGTTGGTGTATGGTACTTTTCGAAGCTTTTGAATACCGTCTTGTATATACCCACTGTATTTATCAAATGCAGCATTGAATACATGCTTTGTAGTGTTAATCATAATTATCCATTGTTGGTCTATACATGGACGCAATTCTGAAACAACTTTTTTCAGATTAGACCATCTTCTGTTTCCAAAGAGCTGCACTATAACAGATTTTATATTGTCACCAGGATTTTCGTTCATTTCATAGTAAACTACTGTCGTATACGGAGGGTGAGAAGCACATGGCACTTTCAACCATGATGATGGGTATAGACGTTCGTAATCATTAAGATGCTGAAATGCTTCAATGGTCATGTTATTTTCTTGGGCAGGGATAAGTCGTATCTGAACAACGTAATTGTAGACATTCCACAGAAGTACATAGTATATGCAACCCGCTGGGGTATTCGTCATTCCCTCTGGGCACAAAACATGGAGGCAGATGTTCTGAAGAGGGAAATACAATATAAAGTGAAGGAGAATAGCAAAAAAAACTTTCCCCAAATCGAAAAGTTATACTTACTCATCATTTAAGTAAAAATTAAATAAAGACTGTTTTCAGCAAACTCAGACTGATCAATTAATAACTGATTCTATTTTAGATAGATAAAATAATGTAATCGACCCCTATGTGTTCAATGAATTTTTATGACTGCATAGTAATGGACATTTTAAATTAAAAGTATTTATACATACAATAAACAATACATAAATAATACAATTCATAAATGCAAAAACATAACTAGTGTTTGGAACAATTTAACAAGCACAATAAGGAAAACATTCAATATAATGAAACAAATCTGTTTATACTAGCTAACCTTTACAAACACATATTTTTATGATTGCGTTGATGATGTGAATGTGTAACAAAATCACATAATTATATCCTTAAAATAATGAGAAAACAATGGATAACTTTAAATCCTTTCTAAATGTAGTTAAATAGAATATTAAAAAACAGTGAAGATTCTTTATTCTAGTGACCTGCTCAAAGTTTGCTCAAAGGCTTCCAACCCCTAAAAGAACACGGGCAAAAGACCATTAAACTAAGATTGAAGAACCTATAGCATCTGATTAAGTTTTATGATCCTGAACCCATGGTAAAATAAGCAACCAAACATCTTTGTCTGTTATAAATAAAGATGTTTTAAAAGACATATTGCTTAGGACTTTTTTTAAAAGAGTATCATACCTGTTGATGAGATAACGTTCTGTATGAGCAGTCTTCTGGTTTATGTGCTGATCTTGACATCTCGATGACAGAAGTGTTAAAAAGAAGTGTTAAGCTAGAAAAGCTATTTAAATCCGTGCTCCTTTCCGGTTTACAATTTTCCATTATAGGTAAACCCATGCAAACTGCGCAAAAAACATTTCTGAACCAAAGCTCCGATTTGTCGGTACGATATGGAGCGTACAAGTTGTTGCATAAAGAGTACCACCGGCTCGATTCTGAACAATTTGTAATGAAATCATTGATATTAGTACGGCATAGATGCTCTGACCAATCTTCACCAAATGGAGGACTAAAATACTTTAATTCAGAATCAGTTTTGCCAGCTTCTGCATTTAATTGAGAACTGCTTGAAAAATAGTCCCAGGCTTTATGATTAAACTCCCCATTGCATCTGGCACATTTTGAATTGACATAAATCCAGCCTGATCTTGTCGAAGAGACAGGCTGGAAGAACATTTGCCCATTTTCATTATACATGCAACTGTAATCTGCTATTTGCTCTTCGCGGTCTTTTCCCTTTCCGATTATTCCTTCAAAATTACACGAATTTATCATATAATATTTGTCTGTGCGCATAGACGTTGAACCCAGAACAGTACTGTAACAACCTACAGCACCACTTTCAAACAGTTTATAAGTGTCAAACTCATCGAAACAACAGTCCTGTCGTAATCCACATTCGGTGTCGCAGGCACATGATACACAACATGATTTTTCATTACTGCTATCATTCTTCCGAGACTTCCTGTCGCAAAATTCAGTATACGGACAATAATCGTTTATTACGTCCGGAATGTCGACTGTTTCAACTAAATTGACGACAAAAAGCATGCACAAGATGAGATAAATACTCAGAACCATGTTTATATGAAACGTTTTAAGAATATTTACATTTCAACTTCACCTACTAAAAGTAGGTATTTGATTCCGCGCAAAGATTGTGTCTTATTAAACCTCTTTTTATGATTCGTGTAAGGAATGCTTGAGGTTTTATTAAATATTTCCTATTTATCCAATCAATATTTCCCTTTTATCCAATCAACAAACGCCGCTGGCCAGGTGTGTTTACCAATCGGCGTGAGAAATCTAATTTACTAACCTTTCTACTTAGTAATAATTATTATCGTTAGAGAATCATAGTAAATTACAACTACTTTCATTCTGTAAAAGTGAAAAAACACGATAATTAAGCAATAAATTGTGATTTGTCATCCAATGAAATATACTCGGCAAGAAAAGTTCTGCACACTTGGACATTTTTAAAAATATCTATTTCATTTTAAATAACACAACAAAATGATACATATCAAATAAAAATAGCAATTCAAAGGTAACAATGTAAACAAGTCGGAAACAAAATCCGATCAGTACTTTACAAGCAATTCATTTTTAAAGTCACCGGGGGTTACTACACAAAAGTTGCAAAAATCACTAAACAAATAGTAAGTTAATTAACAACGATAAATCCGGCATTTTTCCAAGCGTTGACTCATGGAATTCACCAGCCGACTAATTTTAAATTGTGGAATTAGGTTCCATTCGTGTACAAAAATTACAGTTAGGTCAACTTGCTGACCAACTGCACGTGTTTTTTCTTCTTTAGAAAGACGTCTAGGTGGCCGGTGTGGTCAGCATTTGGAATGACGGTCAAATTAACAGTGAAAACATTCCTTGGTACCAAGGACCGTGAGAAATAAATAAAGTAAAATTACAGTTGTGCTTTGCTAAAATAAGATTGGATTTTAATTGCACTTTTTGTTGTTCATAATAATATACACTTAATTAAAAGGATGCTACGACTTATAAATACAGAATTGAAACTATTCGAATCATCACTTAACTGTTAGTGTTATGACATACCTTTAGGTCAGTGAGTGAGACAATGTGATAATTTAATTAATAAATACTAAAGTTTGAGTGTTATCTCGAAATGACTTGGTATCAACTACTGATTACAAGTACTTCCTGTTGCTAGCGTCACATTGCATGCTTATAATTGCTGTAAAACAGACAACAATGACTTGATAGATTTCACACCTCTACCTTGATACAGCAAATTTTGCAACTTTTGACTGTTGACCCCTGTCATACTCAAACTAATATTTCACGGTTATTTACCAACCGATTTTTATTCCGTTTTCGTTTTTAACTCCGCAGACAATCAATCGTGATACTGATGTAAGAATTTATACCAGTTATTCGCTACATTTTAAATTTTACGCAAAAGAACACTTGTGTGCAGAACTTTTTTTGTTGGGTATAGATAAGTACCAAATCTTTTGATTGCCGACACATGCTAGTTATAGCACTATTAACAGAACGGTACAATTATCTTAAACTACTAATTGAAATTACCGTTTACCTTGATATCCCAATCTATTACGTAAATCACAGATTCAAATGTATGTTTTGATTGCAATTCAGAACTTTTACCAATTAAGGTAAATAAGTCCTACAATTATCGTTATGTGGTCGTAAGCAAATGTCATGTAAATGTCAGTACAAAAATATAGAAAACGAACAGCTGTCATAGGGTAGAAACGATTATAATAAAAAAGTATGTAAAATACCTCGTTTGTTTTTATTTCTCCCTATGGATTCAAGGAGAAAAGAAATTTAAGAAGTTATTTCCCATTGACTGTTATAATAATTAATAAAAGTACGGAAGACAAGGCGGGTCACAAGTGAAGTATATGGAGAAATAAAAACAAACGAGGTATTTTACAGACATTTTTATTATAATCGTAAATTAAATTTCAAGAAGGAATGAAAAAGAAATGGAGAAAGTAAAGCCAGATCACGAACGTGAATTAAGGGATTGCTCTATCAGTTCGAATGAAAATATTGAAAAAAGCGTTTCGAATAGAAAAAGTAAACATGAAGTTAAGCAAAGGAGAAGCAAAGATGAAGCTTATTTAAAGAAAGACGAGAAGACACATGAACCTAATGATACTGATAGTGACAGCAATAGCAGTAATGATAGTGACCGAAAGTGTTCTAGAGATCATAGCAATGGTGATTACAAATATGAAACAATGAAGAATAGTGATGGAAAAAGTACAAGAAAATCTTCTCACATTTGATAACAAGTGTTGACAAAAATACACACAAGGAAAAGATGATAAAACACAAGCAGAGAAAGCACGAGACAACAAGTACAGAATCTACTGCTGAAAGTGAAAACATAAGTGATGATGAAATTAATCCTATTAGCAAGAACAGCGTTAAAGCCTCGGATATGTTAGGATTGCCTAATGATTTAAGTACAGATGTAGATGAGAAAAAGGAATCAAATAAAGTATTTGAGCGTGAAATGAAATGGTTGGATGAAAAATATGTAATGTATAGGAGGCAAAACTGTACTTAGAAGAAAGTATTAGAAGCAACATTGAACAAATGAAGACAATTGAAAGGAGTTCAAGTGACAAAGAAAAACAGAGATCTCGAAATAGGCAACAAAAAACATCACACAAAGAAGAAACGTCAGAAAGCGAAATAAGTATTGATGAAAAACAAAAGATTAAAGAAAGAATAAGTAAATTGAAATTAATGGAAAAGCAATTGAATTAAGAAATTGAAAAAAACCAACGATTAAAGGATATCGACAAGAAAGCGAAACAGAAACGCAAATATCTATATGAAATAGAAAAGAAGAATGAAAGAGAAGAAAGATTAAATAGATAGAATAGAAAGAGAGAGAAAAGTACTTGATAGTGTTCGTGAAAAAGAACTAACACTAAGTTTAATTGAGGACTCAAGAGGAGATGACAAACCAGTGAAAACGTTAGAGAGAAGAAAGAATACTCAGGAAATTAATTTTGAAAACTTCAAAGGGAAGTTGCATAAACCTAATATACCATCTTTAACGGAAGACACATTTGAAGAATGGAAAATGGAGGTGGAAGTTATACTGAAATCGGATTTATACCCGGAGCCAATCTTAAGGCAAGCGGACAGGAATTCATTATGTGGTCATACAAGGAAAATTTTGCTAACTGTCAATCATGACGCAACGACAAGAGAACTAATCGATAAACTGGAAAGTGTATATGGAAACGTGACATCAGGTGAATCAGTTTTAACCGAATGTTATAGTTCATCTCAGAAAAAGGATGAAGGTGTTTCAGAATGGGGTTTGAGGTTGGCAGGTATATTGCAGAGAGCAATAGAGAAAGGACATGTGAAAGTAAGTCAGAAAGAGTAATGTTGAAAACAAGATTCTGGAGGCATCTCCGACGTGAAGATTTGAAAAGCGCTACACGAATGTACTTCGAAACAGAAAAATCCTTTGAAGAATTAAGAAGAAAAGTTCGACAGAAAGAAAACGAAATGGACGCAAGTAAAATGTTTCAAGAGGAAGACGACGACACTAAGGTTGGAATAAGTCAACAAACAGAATCAAATGAACAAACATTATTAATGAAGACCATTCTAGATAGAATGACTACTTTAGAGAAGGAACTCAGAGGCGTTCAAGAGTCAAGGAACAAGGAGAGAGATGAAAGATATGAAAAAAAACATAAAAGGTCAAGCAGATGGGACAAAAGAGATCGAGAAAATGACAAATATAACCTTTATGATAGAAGAACGTATGAAAGAGATAGCCGAGATCAATATAGAAAGGATGACGATGATAAATATAGAAACAGATATGAGAACAGAAATAGAGACAATGACGACGGGTACAATAGAAGAGAAAGCGACAGATATGAAAGAGATAGAGAAAGATATACTGACAGGTATAACAAAGATCGAGACAGATACAGAAGCAATGATAGAGGAGATGAACGAAACAGGGACAGGAGACATGAAGAAAGATATGGATATGATAGTGAAAGGAGACATAACAGAGACAATCTTTCAAGAGATAGAAATCATGAAAGAAGCGAGAACAAGTATAGTGATAACCGAAGAGAAACATATAGAGATGAAAACAGAAGTAACGACACAAGACAGGTAAAAGAATTACCTGCAGAGAGAAAAGTTACGAATACATTTAAACCAGACACTGCAAATACTCAACAAGAACAAAGGACTGACAACCCATCGAAGACAAAGGACATGCGGAATTTAAACCGATAGGCGTCTCTATCGAGGGGCAGATTAGAGACACTCTTGGCAATAAACGCCAAACGGATATTTTTCAACGTATTATTGGGAAAAACAACATAGCGGAAGCTCGAGTAGAATAAATGTATGCCCTAGAGTTGTTTCACTCTCAAAGCCTGGCAAGACTGCAAGAATACCTGTTCGAATATTTAACCTGTCTGCAAAAGCTATTTCATTACCAGCAAAATCCAACCTGTGTGAAGAAGTTTCCGTTTTAAGAAAGGCTCCAGTTTTTGAAGACCGTGCATCTATTAACCAGCAAAGTACTTCGACTACAGAACAACCAGAAAAAGAACAAGAACAACACTTCACAGTAGACTTAGACAACACAAATTTAACAGAAGAACAAAAGTCTGAAGTCCATAAATTGTTTTCTAAATGGCAACATATCTTTTCAAAGGGACCAACTGACCTCGGAAACACTGATTTGATTGAACACGAAATACATCTCTCAGATGAACGACCTTTCAAAAACCATACGGAAATATTGCTCCTGGTTTACTTGAAGAAGTTAAAGAACACTTACAAGAAATGTTAGAATGTGGCGCAATTCGGGTATCTAACAGTCGATTTTCATCAAATGTACTTATCGTTAGAAAAAAGGATGGAACTATCAGATTTTGTATAGACTTCAGGAAACCTAACAACAGAACAATTAAAGATGCTTACGCAATACCTAGAATTGAAAACACCTTACATTTACTCTCTGGATCAAGATACTTTTCTAAATTGGATCTTAAAGCAGGATATTGGCAAGTCTCTATGAAAGAAGAAGATAAGAAAAAGACAGCTTTTCAAGTAGGTCCATTCGGTTTTTACGAGTGTTACAGGATGCCTTTTGGTATAACAAACGCGCCAGCTACGTTTCAACGGTTAATGGAGCGATGCATGGGAGACCTTAATCTTAGAGGCTGCTTAATTTACCTCGATGACATCATTATTTTTTCGTCAACATTTGAGGAACATCTACAGCGTTTGGATTCAGTATTTTCAAGATTGGCAGAACATCATCTGAAATTGAAAACTTCAAAATGTGAATTCTTCAAGTCAAAAGTCACTTACGTTGGTCACGTGGTATCAGAAGATGGAATATCCGTAGATCCTGATAAAATCGCAGCAGTGAAGTCATGGCCAATACCAAAAACAATCAAAGAGGTTCGACAGTTTCTTGGCATTACTGGTTACTGTCGTCGATTTATCAAGGGATACGCAGCAGTCGTCAGACCATTAAACGACCTTCTGATCGGCCATACCACAAAGAAACAGCAAAAATCAAACAAGAAGAAAACACCATTCCATTGGGATCTAGAACAACAAGAGGCCTTTGATAACGTCATAAAAAAACTCACCAATCCTCCTGTACTTGCCTACGCAAATTACCAACTTCCGTTTTTTGGTACATACCAATGCATCAGCAACTGAACTTGGTGCCGTGCTTTATCAACGTCAAGGTGGAGTCGACAGGGTAATAGCATTTGCAAGCCGAAGTTTGAAAGCGTCTGAGCGACATTATCCTGCACACAAACTTGGGTTCGTTGCTCTCAAGTGGGCAATCACAGAGAAGTTCAATGACTACCTGTACGGTTCAAAGTTTGATGTGCTGACCGACAACAATCCTCTGACTTATGTTCAAACGACAGCGAAACTAGATGCCACAGGACATCGCTGGATTGCAGCATTATCCAATTATGACTTCTCCATCAAGTACAGAACAGGAAAAGAAAACGCTGACGCAGATGGACTTTCCAGACGTCACGAGCTTCAGACAGATAATTTCAAAAGTGTCATCTCTAATGATGTAATTAAAGCACTCGCTGTGACTGCAACAACAGAGACTACGAAAGCACCAATCATCTACAGCTTGGTCGCTCCTGACAACTTACCTGCAGTGGAACCAAAAGACCAATACTTACCTGATAACGTTGTGGATACCCTCTCTCTGTGTTCAAAGGACTGGAAAAAAGCACAAAGCGATGATCCAGTAATTTCACAAGTAATAACTTACCTGAAGGATGGTATGCGGCCGATAGCTCAGCGAACCGCTACTCAAAATCCAGCAGTAAGAAAGTACTTACGTGATTGGAACAAATTGGAACTTAGAGAAGGAGTACTCAATCGCCAAGGGCAAATTTACGGTCAAGAATATCTGCAACTAGTTTTACCTACTCATCTGCGAGACGAGTTATTCTTAGCTCTTCATTATGATTTAGGTCATAAGGGCAGAGACCGTACTACTACACTGTTCAAGCAGCGGTTCTACTGGCCAGGGATGGATGCCTGGATTGAGGAAAAAGGTTCACCAGTGTATGAGATGCACAAAGCGGAAAACACTTCCTTCTACTGCAGCTCTGGTGAACATCACGTCCTCGTCACCAATGGAGATCCTCTGTATAGATTTCTTCAGTTTGGAGAGATCTAAGGGAGGCTTTGAAAACATTTTGGTGATCAAAGATTTATTCACCAGATACGTCCAAGCCTTTCCGACGAAAAACCAAACTGCAAAGACAACTACCCGAGTACTTTTTGAGCAATTCATTGTGCATTATGGATTTCCTTCAAGAATCCATAGTGATCAGGGTGCCAACTTTGAGCCCTCTTTAATTCAGGAATTGTGTGCTTTAGCTGGGATTGCAAAATCTCATACAACACCATATCACCCAATGGGCAACCCAGTCGAAAGATTTAATTTAACATTATTGAAAATGCTCGGCACATTGGAAAATGATCTTAAGTCCGACTGGAAATCGCACATTGCACATTTAGAACACGCTTACAATGTCACCATCCATCCAAGCACAGGGTTCTCACCATATTATCTAATGTTTGGCCGTCATCCAAAATTGGCAATCGACGCGTTTTTTAGGACTTTCAAGCAACAACGACAATAACAAAGATTAACATGAATATATTAGAAAACTGAAAAACAGATAACAAAGTTCTTACAAAAAAGCCGAAGAAACTGCAAGAAACGCCGCTCAAATCAACAAACAACGTTACCATTTAAGGGCAAGAGCAACATGTCTTAAACCGAGAGATCTTGTTTTGGTACGGAACGTTTATATCCGTGGTAAGCAAAAGCTTGCAGATCGGTGGGAGGATACACCATACATAGTTGTGACTCAACCTAACCAAGACATACCTGTGTATGAAGTTATAATGGACCATGCTCACACAAGGAAAACTCGAGTCCTTCACCGTAATCTTTTACTTCCTCTAGGAGTAGTCAAACAAACAAGCAAAAAAGTATACTTACCCGGAAAATGATGAACCATCAGAGGATTAGGATGTGACTCAGCGAACATCAGTGTCAGATTCGTCATGTGAAAATTAAAATGAATTAAAAACAAACTTACCTGCATACATAGACACTGAAATACATATGAATGTTTAACATGAAGTTTTATCTGTTGTATACACTAACCTTGATATAGAGACAATAATTTATAAAGCGGAATGTGTGGTGTGAATGAGTTGTTACATTATTTGATATTGAATTGAAACATATGGAATGTTTAAATGGATTAAAAGTGAATTAATAGTGCGATTATTGTTTGCATACGACTGGAATATTCACGACATTTTGTATCCAGAAGCACTCCTTTCACTTAATTTGTATTGCGTAAAATATTTCATTTGTTTTTATTCGTCGTTCTTTTTTGTATACAAATTAAGAACAGGAATCGATGAATTTTGAATCTTCAAATTTATTTTCAATAAATTTGAGTTAAAATCCTGTTAAAATGCCGGGACGACATTTCCGTAGCAGGGGAAGTATGTCATAGGGTAGAAACGATTATAATAAAAATGTATTTAAAATACCTCGTTTGTTTTTATTTCTCCCCATACTTCACTTGTGACCCGCCTTGTCTTACGTACATTTATAAATTATTAAAACAGTCAAAGGGAAATAACTTCTTATATTTCTTTTCTTTTACCTTAGCACGTGATCACTAACAACCAATCACTGCACTGGTCACTTTTCGGTCATTTTTCAAACGGTTGTTCCATTTGTACACTTTAGTAATTATCTATTTTTCTGGATAAATTGAATATTTTCCAGGTAAATGAATATTGTATTATTATTATATAAGTTTAGTTTCATGATATTATAACGTAAAAGTGTTTTGTAAACGATACTTTATAATTTTGCCTTTCTACAATTATGAAAGCTATACTTCATTGTCAAATGACCTAATTCACAGGTATTTTGTTTGTTTACAATATTTGACAGATGTTAGATTGTACCATTTCATAACTTATATATATTTGAATAGCTATTATTATAATCTAATTGTTAGTTATGTATTCTAAATCATTGTTATTTTATTTCAGATATGCTTATTTTGGATGATACATCATGTCCAGAAATTAATTGAATAAAGTCATTATTAACATAAACTTTACTTAGTTATCACCGCACAAGACCCACGTTAAAGTCAGGCTTGTCCTCATTAAAGGAGGCGTATCATAGAAAGATCGGTGATACAGCGAAGAAATAAATGAAGAAATAAATTGTCCGATTACCGAATCTGAAATTTTAGCAGCTGTTAAATGTCTTAAAAATAATAAATCACCTGGAACTGATAATGTTGAGCACAAAAAATCTTCATTAAACGTTATGATGCCGATCTATTTAAAACTTTTTAACGCTGTATTTGATAAAGGTATCGTCCCTTTATGTTGGACAACTTGGTCAATTAAACCAATATGCAAAAACAAAGGTAATTCGAAGGAACCTGAAAACTATCGTCCTATATCTCTCCTTAGTTGCTTCGGTAAACTATTTATAAGTATTTTAAACATTTGACTGAATAAATGCGCTGATAGTACGAATCTTATACACGAAACGCAAGCTGGTTTCCGAAAAAAAATCAACGATTGACAATATTTTTATCTTGAAAAGTCTTATTGACATCGTACAATATAATGAGAAAAATGTAAATTGTTGTTTTGTTGACTTTAAACAGGCATTCGATTCTATTTGGAGAATCGGTCTGTGGAAAAAACTTAAGGCCGAAAATATAACAGACAAGTTTTTTAATGTAATTCATAGTTTAAATAGTAACATTAAGTCAAGAGTTACCACTTCAGAAGGTTCAACTTCATATTTTGATTGCCTTGTCGGAGTAAGACAAGAGGAAAATCTTTCGCCTTTTTTATTTTCAATATTTCTTAATGATCTCGAAACGTTTCTGAGTCAAAATAATGTCAACGGTGTTTCAAGGGATGTTTTGATTAATGGCTCACACGCCTTCATTAAATTTTTCATTTTGTTATATGAAGACGATACCGTTATTTTTAGTGACAATGACACAGACCTTCAAAATGCTCTAAACAATTTTAAAGAATATTGCGAACAGTGGAAATTGAAAATAAATACAGATAAGACCAAAATTATGATATTTAGTAAGGGCCATTTTAGAAACGACAAAATCTTTAAAATAGGAAACACTGAGTTAAAATTTGTTGATGATTATAATTATCTTGGCCTCTATCTCTCACAAAGCGGCAGTTTTTTTGCAAAACGAAACAACATATTGCAGAACAAGGTAACAAAGCAATGTTCGCTTTACTTAGAAAAATCAATAAATTGTCATTATGATTTACAAAAAGAACTTTTTGATAAAACAGTCAAACTAATACTATTATATGGAAGCGAAATTTTAGGATTTGGAAATCTGGAAATTCTAGAGAAAATGTACAATTAAAGTTGTTTTTTTTTCAAGTATATCTTTAAGTTGAAAAATTGACTCCGACAAATATGATTTATGACGAGTTCGGTGTCACGCCAATAGAAATACATGTCAAATACAGAATGATATCTCTTTGGTCGAGGCTTATCGAAAATATCGAAAATGATGAAACTACAAAATTTATTATCTGGAAAATTGTACTCGTTTTGGTTTACACTCTATTCTCAAAACAGAATTAAATCATTATGGTTGGATAATATTAAACAATATTTATGTAATTTGGGCTTTCCGGGTATATGGGAAAGACAGAGTTTTATAAACAGTAAGTGGCTAATTAAGGCCTCCTTTCAAAAACTCAAAGACATATATATTCAAAAATGGCATTCAGCTATAAATAATTACTCTAGTAGCAATCTATATAAACACATTAAAAGTAATTATGTTAGAAGTCATTATATTGATAAACTTCCAAATAATCTTTCCCAATCGCTGATTAATTTTTTACTTTTACTAGAAATCACCAACTTCCTATAGAAACAGGGAGATGGAGAAACATTCCTTCAAAGGAACGTAAATGTCCAATCTGTAATGATATAGGTGATGAGTATCACTATATGCTAATTTGTCCTATTTTTAAAGACGATAAAAAATATATCAATATAAATATTTTTAGAAAACCAAGTATGTTAAAGTTTATCGAAGTTATTAAATCAGGAAATTATGTAGTACTAACGAATCTTAGTTTATTCTGTAGTAAAATAATGAAATATTTCAAAAATAATTTTATTTTAGCATCAGCTTATAATGCCTTATTCTTCTAGTCCTTTTCCGAACTATTATAAATGCATTTGCTGTTAACCTATTACTCCCTCTCTTGTAAGCATGTGAACGATTTTATGTAATTATTTTGTTACCCATCGATATAATCTGTATTATTACATCATACCTTCCATCATACCTAACATTTATTTAAAATTAAACGATTGCCGTTTTCCAACTGTCTAACAGCATTGCAAAGCCAAAGGGCGGGTACTCAATGATCTTAGCGAGACCAGAGCTCCTGGAGTAAATTCAGCAAGAACACGATGACAGGGATAAAAGAAACGAATCGAGCTTCTAGGTTCTTTTAAGAAAAGATTTCCCCATAAACCTTCATAATCTCTTAAACCCCTGCAACCGTCGTGCAACCAAAGAGGTAAGCATAATGATCAACTGTAGATGGGTTAATCACCAGGCCTGCAGATCGCTGTAAAATTGCATGTTGGTAACCTTTCTTTTTAAATTTACAGTTGGTTTTTACGATACTCATCGAGTACTAGTATATCGGTACAGATTGAGCATTTACGTTCGTTTGAAGGAATGTTATTTCATCTCTCTGATTCTTTAGGCAAATGGTGATTTCTGGTGAGAAAAGACATCAATGATTGGGCAAGAATTTTCGAAAGTTTATCACTATAATGGCTTCCGGTAATATTCACTTTAAAAGTGTTTATATAAATAACTGCTAGAATAATTATTAATTTCTGAGTGCCATTTTTATAATAAATGTGTCTTTGAGTTTTTGTTTTGCCATTTATTGTTTATAAAAGCCTTGGCATTTCCATATACACGGAAAGCCCATAATACACAAATATTGTTTGATATTATTCAACAATAATGATTTAATTCTGTTTGAGAATAATGTTTATACAAAAACGAGTACCATTCTGTGGAATATTTTGTAGTTTCAAAAAGATATCATTCTGTTTTGGGCATTTTTTCTATACACCGATATGATCCAAACATAATGATTTAATTCTGTTTTGAGAATAAAGTTTATACAAAAAAGATATTTATAGTTTCATCATTTGTCATATTTTAGAAAAGCCTTGACCAAAAACTTATCATTCTGTTTTTGTTATATTTTTATTGACATTAAACCGTCCCGTCATAAAAACATATTTGTTGGAGTCAATTTTTTCAACTTGAAGATATAAATCTTTAATTGTACCTTTTCTAGAATTTCCAGATTTCAAAATCCCCAAATCTCACTTCCATATTATAGTATTGGTTTGATAGTTTTATCAAATAATAATAAAAGCAAATCATAAGGTAATGACAGTTTATTGATTTTTTAGTAAAGTGAATATTGCTTTATTGCCTTGTTCTGCAATATGCTGTTTCGTTTTGTAAAACCTGACGCATTTTCAGAGATAGAGGCCAAGATATGCATCAACAGTTTCTAACTCTGTGTTTCCCTTTTTAAAGATTTTGTCGCATTTAGTGGTCTTCAATTTCTTTTGTAGTAAAATATTTACATTTCAACTTCATCCTCTACGATGAAGTCTTATTCATCTAACGAATCATAAGTTCTGATGGTAAACAGTGTGACGTATTATTTAAAAGGCGTGGCTACAGTAGAGCCGTTCACAATTTATTGGACGTTGCACGATGTTTTGACGTGTGACGTCGCCTTGCACGCACGTTTTGCCACGAGTTGCTGCGAAAAAGCGTGCCGTCATTCACATTGTCGTCAACGCAGCTGTTCCAACAGCCATTCGAAAAAGCCGTAATATTACGAATTATTTTAGTTATTTCTGTATTAATGAGATATTAATGAGTGTAAATATAAGGATTGAATCAATATTTGATGGTTTCCATTTTGGTATGAAAAACAGTTGGATTGTTTAAAGTACGCGTGAAGCCCTTCGGGCTTCACACACTTTAAACAACCCAACTGTTTTCCATACCCAAATGGAAACCATCAACTATCGATTCAATCCTTAAATAAACCTAATGTCAATATTTGGTATACATTCATTTTTTCCAGATCTTGCACAACTGCTACAATATAGATTGTCTTACAGCCAGAAAAGAACATTTAATTAGGTATTTCGAAAAGGTCTTTGAAACCGTTGCCAAAACCATATTTTGGACCACTTAAAAAGTTTTATAAAGCTTAAATCAAATCATGTTTAAGCGCTCTCTTTGTCACCTGATGATTTTTCCATACTGTATAATTCATATAATTTATGTAACATTTGGTACGTAGTTATAATCAAGCAAAAGGCATACCTAATGGGCACCACTGGTTAGTGATCCCTTTCTATATTGCCGTGATAGAGACTTTATGATATCTCTTTCAAAAAAATCAAGATGACATTATTAGAGCCTTTAACAATACCTCGAGGTATATTGACGATTTGCAGATGGTTTTTTAAATATAACGTAGATAAATTGATATTGCCTTTTATTTTCTTTAGTTTGTAAATCAAATCTCCATAAAACAGTGCCTTGTTGCTGTAGTGATTTAAACTGCACCTGTATTTTTTTCTTTAATTTGTGGAACCAACTATTCTGTCTTAAAAGTTTTTCTGTCATGCAAAGATTACGTTCACTGAAATCTTAAGCATTTTAACAAGCTATAGAAAAGGCAATAAACTGTGAAATATAAACCCGGAAGCATGTAGCTATCTAAAAAATTGACAATTTATGAAATTAATTAATCTACTATTAAATCCACAGATAAGAACAGAACAGAACATATGTTAAGACCTTTATTACTACATGTAGGTGTAGATTAATTGATTGCTTCAAACAAGAATGGTTCCGAGTGCTTGACAGTCATGTTTTTTCATGTATAAAGAGTTTAAGGCTGAATTAGGGTACGAAAGGTATTTAGAAGAATGCAAACTGGTCGTTATGCTAGAAGAAATATCGTACGCGAAGAAAGGTATTGTTTATGCTGTAATGAAAGAGAATTGGAAGACGAGTATCATTTTGTGTGTGTATGTCCATGTTTTAATGCAACAAGAAAAAAAAATCAGAAACGTCAAAAATGAACTTGTAAAATTATCATTGTTTGTTGCAGAAGCTTTGTCCATCAGAAAAGATATTATCAACGTAGAACATTAATTTCATTATAATCATTGTATAGTCTTCCCTCGGATATAGCAAAATCTGTTTTGTGTCTGATTCACATCTATATCCGTTTATATAAAAACTATATAATACTTATATGTTATTCATCTTGGTAATCAAGTCTTGACAATAGACATACTTTTTTTTCCATTTGTGCTGTATTTGTGACATTATATCATATTATTGTAAACTGTAATCTAACCAGACAATGTACTTTGTACACGTCTTAATAAAATATCTGTTCTGTTCTGATAAAACTTGTTTATCATATTCATCCACCTTGTTCTGTTTAAGGCTTAAAAAAGTCTTGAGCGTCGAACAGCGTGCATAAACATAAAAAGTGGAAATGAAATACACGCTAACATTGTTTCCTTGGGATTTATTATGCTAATTTTGGATTTTGAGACAACCTTATTTGGCACTGTTTGCAAATTCATTTCGGTAACAGATACAAATGTCATTTTCTCACCAACGGGAATACTTTTAATGAACCAATCACAGCAATCAATGTGGGATTTGAAAAACGAGAAAATATTTACATATAAATACTTTCAGTGACAGATATTGCGAATATCTATGTAAATTGAATATAAAAATCTCTTGGATGTATGTGAAAGGTCAAACCTTACAATTCTTATGAACCACAAAAAATAACATTCATATACTTCATATACGTTGTAATCACACTGGATACTTGTAACTATTGGATACATGCCTTTAATGATAAAATAATGTATTTTTCAGCTACTGTCTAAACTTGTGTTACTTGATTGAGCGGGCACACGAGGTCTTATTAGTTCAATACAAAAACATACGAATAATATTTGCATAACTCTGAATTTTTTTTTCGAAATATAACTTTTCCGAATGTGTTACCTAGAAACCATATAAATAAAGCCTCTCAATAGTCAGGGAAAGGAGCAATAAACTTTCAATATGACCAGCTGATATTTAATGAACAAACCTTTTTAAATACATTCTTAGGCACAGTCATTCTAAGAACACAAAAATTCATGTCAAAAATGTGCTTATCGTCATCATCATCATCATCATCATCATCATCTGTAAATGTTAACTTATGTAAATGCAAAAATATAATTTGTGTACATGCATCGTTCTCGAATAGTCGGTGGGTTGGAGTAAATTCAGCATGTCCCGGTTAGTATTTCGAGAAGGCAAAGAAACGGATCTTAAATCATAATACTTTTTGCGTTGCTAGACAAGTTGAAATCCGGCACTTTTATGCAAAGCTTTATCAAAGGACATCGTATTTAGCATGCACTTACGTGTGTTTATGTCATATGATAGCATTACTGATCGCCATTTCAGCCAATCAGATGCTTGAGATTTGAGACTAGTCTCCAATCTTAGTTGTATGATCTTTGGTACAGTTGTTTTAAGCATGTTTCGAAACCTGTTAATTTTCTATCCTATCATTTTTTAAGCATGAATGTTGAATGTGAGGTGTATAGATAATAGCAAACATTCAAGCTTTCGTATGAGCGCGTATTTTGAATTGAGCCATTTTAAGTATTTATGTAGTGTTTACTGTTTCAATATTTCCCTGAGAGAACAACGTGAGTAAGAATGAATTTTTACCAGGTAACTAACGTTTATGGTGTGTTCAATAGACATGCACGATTATATAATGAACAAAAAATATTATGCACCAAATTATTTACATTGTGGACGCATATAATGGTATGCAAGAGATTAAATGACGATCATGACTCCGCCAGGCCGCCTGGTTCACAGAACACCGTACTGGTACGTGATTTAAATATGACGGATAATGCCACAATATAACCGTTCCAATTTAGCCTCAGTATTATTCATTTTTAAAACACACCAAGTATTTGTGTGGGGGATGGCTTCGGTGGATTGGTTTGGCTAGAATTAATATGAAGAGGCAACAATAACGCACATACAAAACAAATGTTTAGTGTTCTCGTTCGTAGAAATCATTATTGTATTTAATTCAAAATAAGTCCAATCCTTTAGAATGGAGTCCGTGTAAGAGATTATTTTAGTTCATACCAATTAATTAAGTTCTGTGCACTTTTCTTCTCTTTTCGAAAGTATCGAATCTAAATATCATACGCACTTCAATTAAGTTTATTACCCAATTAATGTTGGTTATAAAGACAGATGCCGATAATTTCCCATACACGACAGATGCTTCCATTTCTAATTGTTATGGAGTAGTTTTATAGAATTGTTTTGCAATAAATAATGATGAATATGTGAGCGTCGTTTCAAATTTAGAAATAAGTAATACGGTCTGTAAACATATACTTAATTGTTAAGCTGTTATTGTTAGACGAAAGCGCCATTCTATCTAGGATTTCAATACCAAGACTGACAAGTGAGCGAGGTTGCTTTACAAGTTATAACAAGATAAAGTTTAATTTTACAGGGATGGTCTATGTTATTTTTTAACTTGTCAGGTAAAAGGAATTGTGAAGATTTTTATTCGTGCAATTCATTTAGTTTTATTTATTTAAGAGAAGTCAGAAAGTTATTGTTGTTGACGCAATGTTTTGGTGTAGAAAGTTAAGTTTTCTAATTTGTGTTGATATGTTCTTATCATATTTCAGTGGCTCAAAAATAGTGGGTAAGAATATATTAAAGTGAAATATGCATATCAGGAATCGTCACACTCACAAAACACAGCCTCCCCATGCAGCGAAAAAGAAGAGAGGAAGAAAGAGCATGTTTGATATAAGTATGTCAATTCAAATAAGACGCCACAAACAATTCAAGAAAAAGAGAACCTTGGGGTTACCTCTTTGGAACGGTCAGTGGCAAAACAAATTGCCTCTGTGGGTTTGAACCAGGTTCTATGGTGCACCAGCCTCACACTTGCCCCAACAGGTTCTCATATCACAAAACAAGTACAAGTTGTCTTAATGAAATAACTCCAACCCACCCATCAGCTCAACAATGTTGCATGCAAAAGCACACAAACATTTAAAACATAAGAAGCTGATAGCATTGAAAAGCCAAGGGGGCGGGTACTCAATGACCTTACCGAGACCAGAGCACCTGGAGTCAAATCAGCAAGAACACGATGACAGGGAAAAGATATTTTAATACAACACATACCCTAGAGTTAATTACTAAGTTGATACCGCCTTTAAATGTTCTTGGGTCATTTAGCTACCTAATTGATTGGCGTAAAATATGCCAATGATATGTTGGAGGTATTTCTAACAGACAAAAAAATCCACATATTTCTTCCATTATTTTGCTCGGCCTCTCTGTTAAATATATGTTTGAAAGTAAAACATTACTTCGCCATTGTGAAATAAAATTGTTACATGAACGGCTAACATTAGTAGAAGTTGCAATTCATTCTTCCCTAATACCATTTGCTACGCAGTTTTGTCGCTTTTAGATCCCTAGATAAAACTGATTACGTCTATTAAGGAAAAGAATATGGACCATGAAGTTGCGAAAATGGTGATATTATTCCCTTGGATGTGTTCGTAATGTAAAGAGAAAGGCTTACCATAACTGGATCTTTACAATTAAAACTCCTGACCGTCTATCGTTACCTAAAAACTGATGTTGAATAATCTGTGAAAATCTCTTGTCATTTTTTAGATATCTAGTCTTAAATTTGTCAATTTTGACAGACTACATCATAACAGTGAAAATGGTTTGTACTTAGATGAGACTAATTTTTCATTACTCATGCGAATCAGTGAGTAAACATAATTTTAGTCGCGCATATATCTTTAATAACACATTATTAAATAACTACACGTTATAAGCCCTATAAAAAAGCATCTACCACGTCCAATAACACGACGGCCTGCCTTATAACAGGGCCATTACTTTTTAATACCGGGCTGAAAAGTGTTATAGATATTAAGTCCGCATTTGAAGCAATTTGACTGGCTAATAAGGCAGGGCCGAAAAGTGATAAAGATTTATGCAAGAAATACTATGAAATTGCAGACATTTTTCGTAATAAAATATACTCAGTTAAACATTCACGGCATAAATGGTAGACATTTATTTACTGATAACGACTGAGTAAGAGTCTAAAACCGAAATTGTTATAAATTTATGTGCAACGTGAAGACTTCACAAAAACAGATGCATCCACAAGCCTTGGATCAATGCAAAGATAGCAAAAAGTCGCCTGGGAAATAGAAACTAGTAAACAACTGGTAGTTTATTTAACCTTTTGGGAAAACCAGATGTGTACGCGTTCTCCCAACAAAACAATATTGCAGAAATATATTTTATTAAATGAATGGAATTGGTTTAAACAATATTTATTTCATGTAAATATAATAAATATTCAAACAATTAGACAGATGTATATAATTTTTACATAATGGATTGGAAAACAAGCCCTCGAAGATCGCTTATATAAATTCCTTTCCTCGTTCTGCGGCTAAATGGCGTTTTCATATATTTCATTTAATGGATAAGTTTTTTAAATATTGTGGTTTTGTTTGGACAATAGACCCAAAGAGAATTATGAATTAATATTTATGATGATTGTGTGCAAAAATGCTTATGGTTTTGGGTTGCTGTTGTACTTTTGTTTATACAAAATCTTTTTTGAGGTTAAAACGAAGTAATTGCTGTCGGTCTTGCTGCTGCACGCCAGGGAACCGCGCGTCTCCGGACGCCTACACCGTTACAAACGTTTGGTGGACAAGGTATATTTTTGAAACTTGCAAGAAGACGTAGGCATTGTCCGTCTCGTTTAAAATTTCAGATCCGTAAAATAAAGTTTAAGTTGTTTTGGGACACGGTAAATTGTGAAGGAAAATATTACGTTAAGCAACAGTTTTGTTACAATATAACAGATAATGACTAGTCGTTTCTATTTCTCCACTAGTGCCTAATGGATTATTAATTATGGACTTTCTACATAGTCGTTGATAATCCTCGATGCTCTGCAGAAAAATTCAATCGCGACTTACAAAATATTCATAAGTGGGCGACTAATTGGTAGATTTCAACCCTAGCAAAACTGAAAGTTTAATTATATCAAGAAAAGTTAACAAACCGATCCATCCAGATATTCTAATGAACAAAACACTGATAAAAAGTTGCCAGCCACAGGCACTTAGGTATAACATTTGATAACAAAGGTACATGGAAATCTCAAATCGCAAATATTGTTAGTCGCGCATAGCAGAGAATCGGCATCCTTCGCACTCTTAAACATACATGTACCATTAAACAACCAAATTTAGAACGCTTATATACTTCTTTTATACGACCGCTCTTAGAATAAGGAGACTGTTTGGGATAATTGCACAATTGAGGAACAACATTAACTAGAGTCAATTCAAACCGAAGCCGCACGAATAGTAACCGGTGCTACCAAACTGTGCAACATATCAAAACTGTACATGACCTTAAATGGGAAAAACTTTCAGAGAGACGCAAAAACACCGTCTAATACTATTTTAAAAAATGAAAAACAAACTTAACCCGGCACCATTAACAAACTTAATACCCGCCAACAAGTAGATATTATACATTAAGAAACACGGGAGACATTCCTTTGGTTATAACAGGGTCTATTTAATCAATTAACTAATTAAATAGACCCTGGTTATAACGCACACTCACCAAATTATACGTGAATGGAACGCGTTTCCTTTTGCCATTAAGTCATCTACTTCATTAGCCGCTTTCAAATATCGTATACGTTCTAATACACGACCTCCTCCTAAACACTACTCAGTTTGATCGAGACTCGGAAATGTCCTTCATCAAGATTACGTACTAAATGGAATTTCATTTTAAATTCAAGTAAACCACATGAGATTTTAATACAACTCATCGAACTTAAGAGCTCCGTCACCGTAAAACGGAAACCAGTGCGTGGCGCATTGGGAAGTTAAATATCATATGAATTTTTGATAATCGGTGATAAACTTTAAAAAATTCAGAATCGTTGAAACTGATTACACAATTACTGAGAAGTGGGTTGTTCTATATGTGACTATTTTATTACACTAAGTTTTCATTATGAAAAACATAATGTGGAATGTGGCATCGTTAACGTGTAGCAGTTTTATTTCAAAGTAAAAATCCACCCAGGACACGACTTCATAAATAATGTGGATTTCTATCATGTGTAACTGAACAGTAGTCAAATAGACCAAATGAGCACTGATTATAAAACTGAAAAGTGAGAACAGTCTCAAATCTCTAATCTGGCTGAAATGGATCATGTGTTTCCATTTCGGCGGATCAGATGCTTGAAATTTGAGACTAGTCTCTAATCTCAGCGTTATGATATTGGGCCCGGATCTCCGCATAATCAGGAATTGAGAAAAGAGTCACAATGTCTATATGCGGGATGTAACCTCTGCAAAAGTGGGTAAAGAGGCAAGACATGGACACAGGGTATTTATTTCATTTTACTGATTTGCTAACCTTTTACAGCCGCAACTATGCACAAATATTGCTATAGTGCATTGTGAACAATACAGGTTATCTGATGAACAAATCAAAACAAAAAATTAGTATCCCACAATATAGTTTTATTTGTTTTCAATAATCAATAAGTGTTTTTAGTATTTAAACATAAAAATCCCTTCACAATGTACATATATTACTCAAAGTTTGCTAAGCATCAAGTTATCAACTGATCTTTGTCAAGCTACATTATATATAACATCGAAAATTGTTTAATGATTCATCAAGAAGGTCCTCTGTGTACACAAAAACATGAATGAATCCTGCATACCAGGTGACCCTGTATTTTCACAGTATTAAATTTACACTGCATATACATGTGCCCGACATTTGGAGCTACTCAATCCCTACCTTCACTTGAAAGACTGAATGTTTATGAATTAATGGCACATGCGTACGCAATGAGACATTTATTGGATGCAGACACCAATAGTTGTTTTTGTTTCGCAAACAATGATTTTTTCACATCCCTAATATCCTATTCAAATTCAAAATAAACCCAGAAAACGCACTGCCATTGTTAAAACATTTGTCTATATTATTTAATCAGTCATTAATCAGGTCAGAGAAATTTAAATGTAAAAGAAATAAAACTAATAACTGGCATACAGCAAAAGATATGTACAGAAATATTCTTGGTACTTAGCAAACTTTAAGTTTACTACTCAAAATTTGATAAGGATCACTTAAAAGATTGTGTTTATTCCTTACATAAGGTTTTTAAACGATAAAATATTTGCCATGATTCTGAAAATATGTTCATTTGACATCAGCTATGTGCCAAAAAAGAATAAGCCGTCAGACTTTTGAAGTGGAACAGCGGTTGAAACTTGGTATGGGCAATTATTCGGGATAAAACGGAAAGCGATCCCTATCAAATTTTGAGTAGTATAGTATATATTGAACAACAATAATTCTCTTATATCTTCACAGGAATATTTTCTGATTATTGATGGTTTCAGTAATAACATCACAGCCAACCTTTTTGTGTCATTAATAAATTATAATAAGTTTTTTAATCATCCCATGAAATATTTTAAAAAAGGATCTAGAACAATTTACTTTAACCCTTAACTCCATATATACAGTTTTTATTGAATGTGCAATAGCTGTCTGGTCTGGACTTGACCGGTCGAATCTTGGTCAGAATAACTTTAAGAACCTAATAGCACACAATGTAACCCTTGGTCAGACAGCATGTATGCATTGGCTGATCTGGCTCTTGTCTGTCTGCTCACAGGATAAAAGCCGAATGTATGGAATAAATGATTAAAGTAATTTTCATGAAGCAATATTGTTCTTGTGACATTTCATGATTAATATGACCATCCCATTAAAGCAAAGATTGTCAATAATATTTCATTGATATTCTTTAATTATCCCTTCTTGGGTTTCATTTTCCTTTCTTCAGAAACAACTGGCACTTTTTCTATTGCTCCATTACATGTTTATTCCGTATATGATTAACAGGATTTCATAGCATGAACTGATAAAGCTCACACAAATAACATAAATTGTTGATTATCTACACAAAAGTGTGTAGGTAAAGTAGTAATTGTGTTGCTTAATAATTTATTATGTGCTATATATTAGTCTTTATAATAAATAATAAGTCTCCTAAAATGAGACATTGTTATATGATTCACACATTATATACACAATTCCTTTTCTGTAAATTATTTAATATACAACTCTATCATAGGAATTCAATTGAATGCTGGTGTTGCCCTCGACTACTTTGTTAGAATAACAAAAAACAGTTAACAATATATCATCTGAAAGGGGTATAACTATTTCAAATGTAACCTTGACTAAGTACAGACTTCTGTTTACATTTAATTAAGTAACCACAACTGAGATACCTTCTTTTGATGCAAAGTTATGCTCTGGAAACAAGAAATTTGCAATAATTTTGACCTTTGAAACATTTAATGCTCAATTAAACTTGACTCTTTAAATCCTTAGTGTGACCTTGACCATTGAGACAGGGCCATTGGGTCTTTAATGTGACAATCTGTCTTATTAAGGTGAATACTTTGTCAAGTGTGGTTAAAATGCTACTTAAACTTGATATGTCTGAGACAAATTGATTATTTTCTGGACAAGGCGATACCTATAGAATTGGGGGGTGGGGGTGGGGGGGGGGGGCATAACTTTTCCAAATTAAAGAAATAGCAAAGCTGTAGCCAACATTAAGTTTTCGTGCTGAGTGCTGCGAGTAGGGACAAAGGACTCTTTAATAAAATAAACATTATCAAATAACAATTTACAAGTCCTCTAATGTCAGTAAGGACAATAAAATTGTTTTCAAATATTAAAATAATCAAATATCTCAATTTTGTTGCAAACCTAATAAAATTAAGATACAATCTGTTGTATTATAGCATGATCTAGATGTTAAAGCCTAGCTCTAAAAATAGGAGATTGTAGCACTAAAACACGTACTACTACGGTATTGTGAAACAGGTCTCTTCACCAGAAAACATTAAATAAAAATATATCTAATGTCTGAATGTTTTTTATGCAAGTCTCATTACACAACTGATATAAAGAGTGGTAAAACACTCCTTATTTGGTAAATGAAGCAACTTAACCCTTTACTCCACATACTGTAGAACTGGTTTTATTTGTGTTAGTTTTATTTTTGCTAATATTCATGAAGCTTTTATATCGGGAATTCATAAATACCGCAAATGTTTGAAGAGTTTCCGTATATTCGGAAATAAGTAACAGGCAGCCTAAAATAAACATAGTCCTCGTTGCCTAATGAGGTACAATTTATCCCGTACGTGTTCTTCATATGGCACAATGGTGTTAGTCACAGATCTAAAACAGGAAACAATATAGCCTATTGTCAGCGATGTTTGTTATATTTCACAAACAAAAAGCAGCTTGCATAACAATATAATTATTTTTATTGATAGTTAATTGCCCGATAGCTCAGTAAGGACAATGGTAGATACCTGTACCGTTAACAAGTGTTTTACGATGAAATCCTTATCACTGTAATAAACTATTCTTTAATACTATTATAATTCCAGATTTGTGTCTGATGACGTCGCGAATACATAAATACGCGAATAAAGAGAAAAGCTGATTTTTGACAAAAATCCCGAAATTTTGACCTCGTGAAATAAAAGCGTTTTACAGTATACATGTATACACATTTTATCATGTGAGAACAGTGTAGATCCAGATCAGCCAGCACATGTGTGATGTCTGATCAGGATCTGCAATGATAGATTTTTGGTCAGAAATAACCTTATAAAGCAGAAAGCCAACAGTGCAGATCCAAATCAGATGGCACAGATGTGCTGGCTGATCTGAATCTACTTTGTTCCCTATGCCATACACATGTATTTATGGAGGAAAGGGTTAAAAATGATGTATTCAGCTGACCTTTTAATAGGTATACGCAGAAGTTTTAAAAATAACGTATTCAGTTGATGTTAAAAATATTTCTTATATAAAAACAAAATCACTAAGAACTTATTGAATTATTTTAGGTAACATTGCACAACAAAATTCATGATGGTTTATACTGAATTGTCAAGATTTATGTTAAAAATGATGCAGAAACTCTTGTCAAGACAGCCTTTAGTCCAGTGGTCTAAAGGCAGCAATTTAACACAAGAGTTAGAATTGTGCTCAAGCTCATATAACTGAGAATCGAAACCAGTCTCAAACCTCAAGCATCTGATTGGCTGAAAAGGCGACCAGTCGCTTTTTCAGCAAATCAGATCCTTGAGATTTAGGACTGGTTTCAAATCCCAGTTTTATCATCTTCAGCACAGAACACAGGCACCATGATAATTGAGGTGAAAGACAAGAAGTCAATGACATTTGACTGGTTTTGCATGCTGTCATAATTATATGTTATTTTTGTTATAAAAGTAAAATGATTTTGAAAGAAAATTCCAATCCCTTTAATCTTAAAATCTAAAACCCAAAGCAAGTGTTTATATTTTGTGATATCACATTTATTTATTCCTCACAATGAGATTCTCAAACCTTTTACCCCATGGAATATGGCTGTTATCCATGGGCAATTAGTGTAGATCCAGATCAACTGGCAAATCCTTGCTGTCTGATCAAAATCTATACTGTATTTTGATGTTATGTTATTTCTGATAAGAAAGTGAACAGTGTAGATCCTGATCAGATGGCTAAACTGGATCTACACTATTTGTATGTGCATTAATTCCAATATGTATGGGGTAAAGGCTTAATCTTTTGTGCTCTCAAAATATCGTATGCAGTCTTCAGGGGAAAACTAGCAAGTGATGCAAGTTTAAGTTGATGTGCCTTAGCTATCTTGAAAAATAATGATTTTTTTTCAAAGGGCTTTGTTCTCATCCTCACTACAGCTACTTATTACAATAAAAACATGTTTCAAAATAACTCACTGATATTACAGAATAAACTCTAGCAAGTGATTGGTCTGATTGGAAACTGTAGTCAAAAACAATCAAATGCTACAGATTATTGACTGGTTCTCAATGTCAAATTTATGTCCTTGAAATAAGGCAACCAGTCACATTTTACCAGATCTATGACTTGTATAAAGATTGTCAATGGTTTCTCAAAAACTATATTCCTTGTACAATGTCTTTCTTTGGCTCAAAGCTCAACACATATACTTCTAACATTATTGCACTAAGAAAGTTAGTGAGTCCTATAACAAAAACAATTAACTAAATGCCTTGCACATTTCAGTGACTAGATTATATGTGATCTCAAAATATTTGACATTCAAAAGTTCAATAAAAAACACTTACCTAAATATTCAGAGAAAAAGATTTTACTACCTAAAAACAGATATTTCCCAAAATCAAAACCTTTCAATACCACATATAATAACAGCATCTTTGTTAAAAATTTTAACCCACCATTACATTATTTATAAAGGAATATGTATAAGAATTTTTATGTTTTGTAACAGTTATAAATGCTTTGCTGGACAAGGCCACCACTAATAATATTTGTTTGCCCTAACAATAACCAGCTTAATATTTTAGGTATGCAAGTAAACAGCAAATTTTCTTGTATTTTCCTCAATATCGTAATTGTCTCTTCTGTGTCAATTTTCGTTTGTGGGACAATGGTTTTTGGATGTGACACTCTGCCTTATCAAAAACCTGATATGGGATGGTCAGTCAACAAGGCAGTTCCTATAGGTATGGATCCTCACAGAATAGGGACATAAAATTAGCTTTCAAATAAGTGATGGGCATTTTATCAGGGTCAGTCATGTTAACCTGTCACTCAATGGATACAGCTTGAATCCAATATGCAGTCTGATCCAAATCGGACTGCACAGATGTGAAGGCTGATCTGGATCTACACTGGTTGCTCAAGTGATTTAAAGCATACCATGAGGGAAATGGTTAAGGCAAACATAAATATGTTAAATTTTGGCCAAACATACTTAAATGATACATGTACTAGCTAACAATAACTTTGAGTATTGGTTCTGGAATAACAGAATTAATGCCTTAATTGCCAAAACAAATCTGAAAACCATTGTCCTCAATGTTCCTAATATGTTACTTTCTTTAACTTTTTTGTTTTACATTTCAGTTATCTTCATGTTGCAACAGTACCGGTATTCTCCAACAAGGTTCAACACCGGTATTCTCCAACAAGGTTCAACGGTACTTTCCAATAAGTTGCAACAGTATTTTCCAATGGTTTTCAAAAATATATTCAGACAATTTGCAACAGTACTTTCTGACAAGCTGTAACAGTAATTTCCATCAAGTTGCAACAGTAGTTTCCAGCGATTTTAACAGTAATGTCCACTATTAAAGCTGCAAAATAATTTTATTTCAACAAGTTGCAACAGTATTTCCATCAAGTTGAAACAGTATTTTCCTCGAGTTTCAACAGTAATGTCCACTAAGTTGCAAAATATATTTCAACAAGTTGCAACAGCATTTTCCATCAAGTTACACCAGTATTTTTCATCAAGTCACAACAAGTAAAGGTCCCAAGGTTATAAAACTGAGTTTGGAAACCAGTCTCAAATCTCGAGCATCTGATTGACCAGTCGCCATTTCAGCCAATCAGATGCTTGAGATTTGAGACTGGTTTCCAATCTCAGTTTTATAACCTTGGGCACAGTAATAAGTTATCTTTTTCAGTGACTATGTCTGGCTTTGTACTGATCCTTCACAAACTTCACTACAGCTGTTTCCTTCCAATAAATCATAGCCATAGTCAAACAAAGACACAGTCCACCAATGCAGATGTGAACCAGTCTGTAAAATATGCCAGCATTGCAGCAAAATACTCTCTGAAAAAGAAATTTATAACAGCATTTTTTAACATAAGCTATATGAAAAGATTTTGAAGATGTTAAGAAAACAATTTCTAAAAAATGTAAAAATTAGTGTAGGGAAACTTAATGGACACTGTTCATATAATCCAATATGACAAGCATGAAAGTTAGGCAGGTTTAATCATTTTTTGAGACATTAGGCTGTGATGAAAAAGCATATCCATGCTGTTTGATTAAGATCTGCACTGTTCGCTTTTCGGTCAGAAATAACCTAATTAACCAAAAAGCGAACAGTGCAGATCCTGATCAAACGGCACGGATATGCCGGCTGATCTGGATCTACACTGTTCACCCACCCCAAAAAGGTGTATGAAGAAATAAAATTATTGGTAAATAAGTTACTTTCGCATTGAAACTTTGCAAACTGCGAAATAAGTAACAACTATGTACCAATACATTCAAGTTATACACTTACCTCCGAAATGGATGTTATACTCAAAGCTACTACCAGAGTAACTATGACATATGATGACAGATAAATGCCATGTAAAGGTTTATACTGGGTCTCTTTGAAATACTTCCGAATGTAATGTATACTGAAAGTAAACATTAATAATCTTTTAAACTTCTAACTGGTTAAGATTGTTGTGTGTGGATCTTCACATCAGTTTATCAGAAATTTTCAACTACACACAAACAGTCATTTTTTCCATACCCTACATGTTTCTTGTTTTCACACTTGTAGCTTATTTTATCAGGGATTATAAACCCCTTTAAAAAGTTGTGAAGGGTCACAAGTTACAATTTGCTGTATTCAATGGTATTGGATACTTTGAAAATTACAAAACTTCATGTTTATGAAGTATGTGTAAGTGTCTAACAGGTGCATGTATTAACTTAACATTCAAAAGATTACAGGCACCAGATTAAACAACCTATTATCTATGTTTCACACCAGTAGTGTGTAATAAGGTAAACATCTTTAACAAACAACATGCTTTCTCATCAATACTGGCAGCCCAAAACACCATGCTTCCTTGATTTTACACCTGTAAATGGACATGAACAGCTATCTTTAATTAACTAACACTATTTCCTAGTTTTCACAACAGTTCTCACAGCCATCTTTAACACCAGTACTAACAGCCTGTTGAACAAACTTAAAAAAAGTTTCACCTGTATTAACCTAGACTTCTTTAACAAATGAGATATCATTAAACTTGTTATAAGATGAAAGGCATATGACTTAGTTTTGTCAATGTCAACAGAGGGCTATCCCGCCATTTGAAGATCAAACCTGCCACCCATTATCTTACCCCAGTATCTGGATCAGTAGCACTTACATCAAACATTGAGTGGCTGTTAAGCTGTGATGGAAAACTAACAAACTAGCTGAGTGGCCCATGATTTTCATGCTGGTAAACCTCTTTGCTCAATTAAATTTTACATAATGTTAAAATTACTAAGACCATTTTTGGTTTGTAGCCTATTACAAGTTAGTGGTCCAAATTACACCTTCAAATGTTAATGTAGCTTAATAAGAAGCAAGTATTTATGTGTGTGTACCTGTGGAGAATCCTAGCAGCCATGTTTAAACAGTTGGCTATAATAAAACCCACACTTCCAAGGTACCTGGTTAGCACCAGAGAGGAAAGCAGGAAGATCACAGAAAATCCAACCATAAATCGATTATACCTGGAAAACAGGAAGAATCTGCTGAAATTATAGAGCTAGGTTTACCCTTCACCTGCATTATAAAAAAATTAGATTATCTATATAAACAACTAATAGATCTATATAATGTTTTTGCTAAGTCAGCATAAATAGTTATATATTTGCATCACAGGAAATATTTTAAAGACTTGTTAAGTCATAATTTTTAGAAATGTTTGATAAATGACCTTGCCACTGGACCTGCTGACCCCAAATTAAAAGGGATATTCTTTTTAAAAGAGATGCAGATGACATATATCTAGTATTCGGTCAACAGGTCAAGATCTTTATAAGATATAAACTAGAGTGTGTCCTCGGACACTGATGCCCCCACCGCTGTAACATAATTTTTAATTAACAAAGGGCCATAACTCTGGTAAAATGGTCGCAGGAAAAAATCCTTTCTTTACGATCATCAACACATCCTGTTTGATCATCTGTGCAAGTTTGAAAGAAATCCGCCTTATAGTTTTGGAGGAGTTGATGCCACAAGATTTGGGGGACGTACGGACGGACGGATGGATGCCAGTTCTCGGATATATTTTCGATTGTTTTAGAATAGCCCTATACAACATTGTAAAGTTCACATAAACTGAACTGCTGCTTGTTGTAGACAATTAGCATTTTGAAACGGTAGAGTGCAACTCTATATGCCTCCCACTTTGTGGGGGCATAAAAACATTAAGTTCAGACTGAAGCCATTTGAAAGAATCAGAACTTAAAACAAGAGCTGTCAGTGGAGACAGCGCGCTGGACTATTCGAATCAATTTGAAGATTAAAACAAAAACAAAAAACAAAAACTACATACATTCATGTGCAATCAGGAAAAATATTACCAGGTGAATGGTAATGGAGAAATTCATTTCAAATAACAGAAATAATTATTTAATGTACCATAAATATTAAACTGAATAGGGGAATAGCTATGAAATATTTCTGGATTTGTTAGAAAACTTGTTAGTAATTTTTATAAGAGACATTTACTTTTAGTTCAATATCAATCACTTCAGTAATGTTACAGAAAAAGAACTGAAATGAAAATATAATGGAAGTTTGAAGTTGATACCTTAAGTATTTGCAAAGTTATCGATGAAGTGCACTTAAGTGAAAATATAAGTGAAAAAAGGAACAGTGGAAAAAGGGGCATAACTTGTAGAGTAATTGTATTACAGTTATGGGTCTTGTTGGTAATGATGTAGATTTTGATGGTGAAAAAATATTCAAAGTTTCAATGAAATATCGAATAGTCGAGGTAAAAACTAAATGCAAAAGGGGCATAACTTAAAGTAATATTTCCAATAGAGTTATGGATCTTGTTGATAATGATTTAGAAACTGATGGCAAACATATATTCCAAGTTTCAAAGTAATATCTCCTGTTGTTTCAAAATTATGGCACAATTGCATAAGTGAAAAGGGGGCATAACTTGAAAAATATTGGTAGCAGAGTTATGGGTGTTGTTGATAATGACCTAGATATTGATGGTGAATATATTTTCCAGGTTTCAAGGTGATAGCTCAAGTAGTTTTAAAGTTAAGGGCCAAGTGTATATTTTGCTAAACGCAAAATTTAAGTGAAAAAGGGGCATAATTTGAAAAATATTGGAAGCAGGGTTATGGGTCTTGTTGGTTATGATGTAGATTTTGATGGTGAAAATATATTTCAAGTTTCAAGGCAATATCTCAAGTAGTTTTAAAGTTATGGGCAAAATGCATATTTTGCTTAACACAAAATATAAGAAAAAAGGGGATGCATATTTTGCTTAACACAAAATATAAGAAAAAAGGGGCATAACTTGAAATATATTGACAGCAGAGTTATGGGTCTTGTTGGTAATGATGTAGAATTTGATGGTGAATATATATTTCAAGTTTCAAGTTGATATCTCATGTAGTTTATAAGTTATGGACCAAAGTGCATATTTTCCTTAACGCAAAATTTAAGTGAAAAAGGGGCATAACTTGAAAAATATTTGTAGCAGAGTTATGGGTGTTGTTGGTAATGATGTAGAATTTGATGGTGAATATATATTCCAAGTTTCAAGTTGATTTCATAAGTAGTTATCAAGTTATGAACCAAAGTGCATTGTTTGTTTAGTGGATGCCGACACCCGGCGAGTAGGATAGCTCCCCTATTCTTTGAATAGTCGAGCTAAAAATAGTAAATCAGGAGTTTTTGTTTCAAATGCTAATCGTATATTCAAAGTATTAAGCCTACATGACAAAAACTAACAAGTTAAGCAACATTAAAGATCAGGTTAACATCTTTTGAAAGGGGCATAACTCACAAAACAGTCATCCAGGAGTTATCATTCTTGTTGTCAGAGAGATTAATTTGTTCATGCAGATAATAACCAACTTTATATTCAAAAAATTAAAAGTTTGGACAGATGACAAATGAATTATTAAGACAAAAGGAAAAATATTATAACAGATATTAGCAACATTGAGTTTAAGTTTTAAGGTTCAGTTTGCTTGAAAGAGGCATGACTCAAAAATTTGTCAATTATGAGTTATCATACTTGTTTTCTGAAATTTGTTCATGCGTATGATACATTACAAGTAAGCACTTCCATGTTATATGCAACATAAAACCATTTGAAATGGGAATAACTAAAGAAATAGTCAATGAAGAGTTAACATACTTGTTGTCAAAGATAAATCTATTAATTCAGATGATATACTGTATTCCAAGTACTATGTCTGCAAGACAAGTACTTTCAAGGTTATGTGCAACTTTACGTAGTCACAGAAAAACTTATTCCTGGAGAAGATTATATTACATGTATTGAGTCAATACGCCAAGTACTTTCCAAGTTTAAAGTAAGATTAAGGATTGTTGTTTGATAAAAGCATAGCTTTAAAAAATAGTCAGTCAGAAGTTATCATTCTTAATCTTTGTTCTTGCAGATAATTTATTTAGCCATTTGGACAAGTTTTTTCGAAGACAAAAGAAAAATAAAGATTCAGGCTTAAGTTGGGGACTACCGGACGCCGCTGCAGCCACCACTGCAGCCGCCGCTAATCACAGACAATAAGATCCCTATGCGTCTACCTGCTATTGCAAGTGACACAAAAACAACGGTCAAACAATTAAACTTGCAAACACTTACATATCAACCTGCTGAATACTCATGGTTGCAAACACAAAACATTCGGTTGTTCCATTTATCGCAATTATCAATACATACAAGCAATACCACTGCAATAACAAAGGACCTGAAATAAACTGTTCTTGTTAAATTATCATGTTATTAATGGATGTAAATTAGTCAGATATGGATAAAACTGCAGGAAGATGGTTCTTTATTTGAAAACATTCCAGAATTTTATATATTGGTTGGGATGGATTTGGAATAAGGGCTGTCAGAGGAGACAGCATGCTCAACTATTAGATTATCCCTTTCCTTGATATATATCCCACTTTTACTGCATGTGCAACCAGTGTAGATCCAGATCAGCCAGCACATCCGTGCCATCTGATCAGGATCTGCACTGTTCGCATTTTGCTCAGAAATAACCTAATGAATCAAAAAGCAAACAGTTTAGATCCTGATCAGACAGCATGGATGTGCAGCTGATCTGGATCTAAACTGTTCGCCCTAGCAAAAAAGGTTTATCTATACAGGAAAGGGTTAATGTGAAAAGAATTATTGTCACATTTATTGAAGGATAAAGTTTTTCATTTTAAAGAACAATACATTCAACTAACATTCATGTGCAAACAGGAATTATAATATTAATTAATGTAACTCAAATGATGAAAGAGAAATTGATTTCAAATAACATAGTTAATACCTTAATCTACAATATATGGAAAGAGGAATATTAAATATAAAAAGACTTCAGAAAATTAGAAATTTATGACAATAAAACTGTAATACATTCTATGGAGAAAGTAGAAAGACCCTAGATTTACTTCAAGAGTTCATGACTTAATTTGCCATATCAATTTCATCACTTTATTTACCATATAGATCTTTTTTTTAAGGAGACACAACTAAAAATATTTTTCAAAGTGTTAGTGTTAAATAACTTATTTAAACTTAAAGCGGCATTACTTCAATTTAACCCGCTCTTGTATGAAATATTTCATGTATTTGGAACTATAGGCACAAATTTTCAGCATTAGTTTTGGCTAATAAAATTTAAATTTACTAAAATAAATTTGGTCCGTGCGACTAAAAGCGAAAGTAGGATTTCCGAAACATCACAGAAATCGAGATCACGCATGTAGTGGTCTCTTCGTCGGTGCTAAATAGTTTAGGGCTGGGGCTTTAAGTGGATACTAGTGTTGGACATTTATTTTAAGAAGGAATTGTATATATTACCACCATTCTTCCAAAAAAAGTATCAAGGATAAGAGAAGGATTCTTCATGAGCAATAATTTCACATTCTCTTACAAATGGTCAGTTTTTTTCATATTCTTCTATAATTTGTAAAACAGGAGAATTTTTTTACAAGCTAAAATTATTTCATTTTATTATCAATAAACCATTGTTAAGCTTTTAATTAGACAGCAATTCACAAAAACATATATTCATCAAAACTTTCAGCCATGCTAAATAATCAGGTCCAAGGCCTCTTGCAGTTACTAGTTATCAGTAGAACACAAAACAACAGCAAAATACATGTCCCCAGATAATAAAACTGAGTTTGGAGACCAGTCTCAAATCTCAAGCATCTGATTGGCTGAAATGGCGACAATTCACCATTTCAGCCAATCAGATGCTTGAGATTTGAGACTGGTCTCCTGCTTTAGTTTTATGATCTTGGGCCCATATATTACCTGATCCAGTAGAGAGGATTGATCCCCCATACATATCCAGTGCTAGATAGGAGTATGGTATTCCAAACATCAGAATGATAACCCCTATCAATGTAACCAGCTTTAACAAACAGCTCAAAACATCCACAGCTAATTTTATGGAGTCCTGAAATTAATAAAGTGCTAGCTATATTGGGGTTATCAAGTTTTGCAATGTCATAACTACTTAGTACAAGCACACTTAATTATATCCAATTTAAAAGTTTGGAGTTTTGTCACAAAATTTATCCAAGGGTTGATGAGTTGGGGGTGCAAATTTTGTAGAAATACAACAAAATCATCACCTCAAGCATGATGGGGACTTTTTGAAGGGAAAGCCCTGTCAAAGGCACTGTTTTGTTTTGGAGGTAACCAGGCTCTTAACCAGTGTTAACAAGGAATCTTCTTTCATTTAATCTAGTGACAAATTTTTCATCCCAAATGTCTCAATTTTAAATGTATCTATGTAATTAATACAGATTGAAAGCAATTTTGATGATTATCTGCAGAGAAATACGACCTCTCTTTTTCCCTCTTTTGACCTAGTGACCTAGATACTGAACCAAGACAATGAAGTTTCAAATCAATCAAATTTTACATAAAACATGGACAAAAAAGTTATCTCTGTGGAATTCTTCGTAAATAACTGAGACTATTGATAGTACTCACTGGTTTTTGTTTATTTACTGGTTCCCTATTGTTAGTACTCACTGGTTTTTGTTTATTTACTAGTTCCCCTATTGTTAGTACTCACTGGTTTTTGTTTATTTACTGGTTCCCCTATTGTTAGTACTCACTGGTTTTTGTTTATTTACTGGTTCCCCTATTGTTAGTACTCACTGGTTTTTGTTTATTTACTGGTTCCCCTATTGTTAGTACTCACTGGTTTTTGTTTATTTACTGGTTCCCCTATTGTTAGTACTCACTGTTTTTTGTTTATTTACTGGTTCCCCTATTGTTAGTACTCACTGGTTTTTGTTTATTTACTGGTTCCCCTCTCAGTAAGAGCTGTGAAAAGAAGAGGTAACCACTCTCCTCAACAGGCTGGAAAATAAACCTTGCTGCCATAGATCCCAGGTTGTTCACTACATCATATATACCTGCAAAAGAAAATTTAAATTTCAGGAAAAACAAAAAGCATGTCAACATAGTGTGACAAATGTCTGTGACTGTCCGAGATTTTGACTTTATTTGAATCTGGAACTTATAAAGACTAGAATTTGGTGTTCCGCGGAACACATGTTGCCTGCTTGCAAAAAGTTGGAATGTGGGTCTATGTTTTATCATACCGGTATATGATAAAAAAAATTTAATTTAAGTTGATTGCAAAACTACACCAAGGAACACATGTGACAACTAAATTGCATTTAAAAGGGGCATATAACTTAAAAAAATTATGAAACCTGAGTTATCATTCTTCACTAAAAGCTATGTGGATGCAGATGATATATTCCAAGTATTAAGTGAACTGGACAAGTATTTTCAATGTTACAGGCAACATTCAGTTTCATGTTAAAGTTGCAGTTGAAGAGGGCATAACTCATTGAATAGTCAAACAGGAGTTTTCATTATTTTTGTCACCAATGGTGTTGTTTATGAAGATGATATATTCCAAGTATTAAGTAACTGGACAAGTATTTTCAATGTTACAGGTAACATTCAGTTTCATGTTAAAGTTGCAGTTGAAAGGGGCATAACTCATAGAATATTCAAACAGGAGTTTTCATTATTTTTGTCACCAATGGTGTTGTTTATGAAGATGATATATTCCAAGTATTAGGTGAAGAGGACAAGTACTTGAGTTATAGACAAAATTAAGTTTCATGTTCAAGTTGCTCTTGAAAGGGGCATAACTCATAAAATATTGAAACAGGAGTTGTCTTTCTTGTTGTCACAGATGGCATTGTTCATTGAAGATGATATATTCTGAGTATTAGGTGAATAGTGTAAGTACTTTCAAAGTTAAAGTCAACATTAAGTTTCATGTTAAAGTTGCATTTGAAGGGGTATAACTATAAAAAAATATTGAAACATGAGTTATATTTTTTTGTCACTGATGGTGCTGTTCATGTTGATGATATATTCTGAATAGTGAATTGACAAGTACTTTGAAAGTTATAGGCAACATTAAGTTTCATGTTAAAGTTGCATGTGAAAGGGACATAATTTATAAAATAGAGTTATCATTCTTGTTGTTAGATATGCTGTTGTTCATGCAGACAATTTATTCTGAATATTTAGTGAATTGGATAAGTTCTTTCAAATTTAAAGTCAACATTAAGTTTCATGTTAAAGTTGCATTTAAAGGGAATAACTCAAACAAAAATCAAACAGGAGTTATGAGTCTTGTTGTAACAGATTTTGTTGTTAATGAAGATGATATATTTCAAATTTTAAGTAAATAGGACAAGTGCTTTCAAATATTTAGGCAACATTAAGTTTCATATTAAAATTGCATTTGAAAGGAGCATAACTCAAAAAATAGTCAAACAGGAGTTATGAATCTTGTTGTAACCGATGTTATTTTTCATGAAGATGATTTATTCCAAGTTTTAAATGAAAAGGACAAGTACTTTCACAGTTATATGCAACATTAAGTTTCTTGTTAAAGTTGCATTTGAAATGGTCATAACTCAAAAAATATTAAAACTGTAGTTATCATTCTTGTTGTCACAGATGTTGTTGTTTATGCTGATGATACATTCCAAGTATGAAGTGAATAGGACAAGTGCTTTCAAAGTTATAGGCAACATTAAGTTTCATGTTAAAGCTGGGAGACTAACTGACGCCGCTGCCAATGAGGATTCTGACATTGCTGGACTATAGGATCCCTATGGCAGGCAACACAAAAATAGTGAGCGAAAATTCAGCTACTGAGGTATGGAGAGTGAAAAGAAGATATTTATGGAAAGTAAACAACATTAAGTTTGATTTATTGCAGACAATGGTAACTGAACAGGGTGTTTATTTCAGAGAAAGTTAATCACATTAGTAATTGGAGTATTTTTTATACAAAATTATGTAGAATTTTCATAAAAGTGGTTTAAACATTTCAGCCAAAATGGCTTTTGGTATTTTTTAATTATCCTAAGGATATATCTTCTGCTTTTGATTTTGGCTTTTTCAGGCAAAGGCAATTTATGGTGGTTAAGGCAAGTTACTATGCCTATGCAGGCATTTTTGTCAACCTACAGCTCTCTGTGACTGTTGGTCTGTTAGTTCATACACCAAAGGCCAAAATTCTGTCCAGCACTTACCTTGATCAGCAAAACTGAGTACATCGAAAACTGTCATCACATACTTTTCCCCTGAAATAAAACCAATGTCAAGTTAAAATATGACTCAATATAAAGTCAACTAAAGCAAATGCTACATAGCTAGTTGACTGTAAAATACATGTAAATACAGGTTGTACAAATTCTTTTAAAGTTTTAACTTTTTTCACAAGTGGTCAAAGTTTTTACTTTCAATATGTTTCCAGAAGATTTTTTTTTACCACAATATCTTGCATTCACAAACAACATGATATATCTCTTGACAGCATCAATAACAAACTCAGCATATAATTTGCAAGATATAGCCTGGCTATTTTTAAAATTCTGAGTAAAGACAGGATGGGAGGGAGAAGGAGGGATGGAGGACAAAGAAGGAATAAGGAAGGAGGGAGAAAGAAATTCAGAGAGAGGGATGCTCTAATAACATACAATTTGCCTCCAATCAATACATGTAAGAAGTTAAGGCAAAAAATCATGGGTATCTATAAAGTGTAATAATAATCAAGATTTGGTTGTGTAATTGAATGAGTGACAAAGTTTGGTTGTGTAATTGAATGAGTGACAAAGCAGACAAAGTAAATGACAGACTAATAAAATAAATTATCCTTTCAAAATTTAATGGCATTTAGCATACCCAAGCACCTTGAATAAGACAGGAACTTTAAATCTCCAGATTTTGGTGCAACATTACTAACACTGGACTCTGGTCCAACAAAACTGTTTAGTTAACATCTGAGTAAACTGGTACTTTATATAAGTTTTAAATCAAGTCATTATTCAGGGCAATAGGGTTTGATTGACTTCAATATTGTAAAGGATGACCCTACCTTCTGTAAGCAACTGTTTAAGAAAACTTTGTTTGAAGATACTCAGGGTCAGCCAAGCCCGATGACTGTCAATAAAAGACTGAAAATAATGACAAAAATAAGTTTTTACTTTAGTGCTTTTTGATGTTTAAAATGACATATAATGTTAACATCATGAAGTTTTCTTTTTAACTTATTGAGACAGACATATTCACTGTGACCAAATAGCTTGGTAACAGCCTGCACACCTATCAAGTCACTATTACTCTGACGAATTAACCTCCTGATCCTTACAATTATTAGCATCATATCACAGTAGACTGATTCTAATAGCATTTATTTTGGCCATCATCATATTGTTAATTATAGAAAAGCACATGTTTATTTGTACAATAGCTTTAATACAAAGTGACACAAACGTCCACTCTCTACATGACTGTCGAAAGACAACAGCAATAAGTTCGGCATATATCATTGACTGACCATTACTATGTATAGTATGAAATCATAATTTTGTTTAAATAGGAAATATACAATAAATTTCTATTTTAGAAACTGTGATCAACTTTTCCCCAAAATGTAGTACAATCCCAAGCAAGGTCTTATCACTGGCTACCTTAAAGCAACAATAAACTTGCCAAAACGTTTTTTTTTCATTGTGAAAATTAATTAACCACGTTGACCCTTTTCAAAAGAAAGTATAAATGACCAACTATTTATGTCCTCAAATAATTCCCAATCATTGAGACCCAGTCCGAATAGTATTTTTGTAGCCCACAAAATTACTAACCAATGTTTACAATCACTCGGCGAAAAGTTATCGGTTTTTTCCGTAAGTGGGCCGTAAGAACGAAGTGACGTCATTCTGTATAATTAGCGACCTTCGCCTGCCGAGAGTTGCCGAAAATCAGCTCGGAAAGATTCGCTGTTTGTTTTGTAAACAAAATAAACGATCCGAAAAACGCTCAAAACATGCTGTAAATCAAGAAGATAATACCCTTTTCTTATTGTAAGGTTTATTTTTTGTGTTATTATTCATACAGGTGAAATCTAAAATGTTTTGGTTAATAAAAAATATGCTGTTTGGCAAGTTTATTGTGGCTTTAAACCAAGTCAGTGCCCAAGGTTATAAAGCTTTGCATGAAAACCAGTCTCAAATCTCAAGCATCGGATTGGCTGAAATGGCGACTGGTCACAATTTCAGCCAATCAGATGCTTGAGATTTGAGACTGGTTTCCAATCTCAGTTTTGTAACTTCCATCCCTGATAAGGAGAGCTCAAACCAGTCTAAAGTTATTGTCCTTGTTGAAAAATTACAACATTTGACTACCATATAAGTGAGCCTCAAAGTACATTGTCCAAATTTATTTTTTAAAAAGAAATCACCATTGAAGGCACTGACCCTGATTCTGACATGATTTTCAGTTGAAAGCTCTTATCATCTGGAAGAAATATGAAATATAATTATTTTCATTTCAGCTATTGGTGCTACACATCTATACATAATAAAACCAAGAGAAAATGGGAGACAATAATACACAATACAGAACTTACTATGTCTTTTTTAAAAGTTGGGAAGAAATCTCGAACTGATTTGAATGGGAAACTTTCATCTTTTTTGCCATACACTTTGATGTAGTAGACAAAATACCCGTAGTAAATCCCACTGGTAACTATACCATATAGAGTCTGAAACAAAAATCACACAATACATTAAACATATTTCAAGTTTTTTAAATGTGATAATGCGAATTACTTCATTATGAAAATTATTTGGGATGCTTGGAGTAAAATGAAAACTTTTTAGCTTAACACAATTTTAACAACCCAAATGTTTTCCATACAATCTAGACAGTAATTAATTTTGGTATGATCCTCGCATGTTACAATTAATATGGCATCATAGGTTTTGACATCATCAATGATCTGCTTACGGGATACAAATTTTACGTGTTTGCAAGCATGCTAGTTAAAAAAGAATAGACAAAATGGCAGATAATAGTATAAAATATCAGTTTAATACCTCTACAGAAAAATTACACTTAAAAAATTGTCTTTTAAATTGCTGTCTCTTTCTAAGAAATTAGTTTACATATGGTTGTTCAACATGTATCCAAAGTAAAAACTAAACTGAGACAAACTGCAATTTTATTATAAATTCAAACTGAAACTTTACAATTAAACATAGTTATGTCAAAATTCTAATTAACTTCAATTTTCTTTTTATATAACCATTATTATACTCATTTTAGAGACCTAAGTTATTAGAAAAAAAAACATAAATAAATTAATTTCCAAAAAAAAGAGAGCATCATTTTACTGCTTATAAGTCTCTCAAAGTTCAAAACATTGAATTCAGCAGTAAAATGAAGCTCCTTTAATTCAGAAATTTATTTGTTTAAGTATTGCAAGGCCCCATGGTCTCCATTCCACTAATAACAAACAATAAAATACGTACATGTGCTATAGCAAAGTTGACCAAGCCATTCTGTGGCACCAATATCGTCAGTAGAACAGTCAGGCTGCAGTAACACAGTTCTGCTAAGCCACAATGCAGCACCTAGATGAACATATACACATATATAAACAGTTATAAAATGTTATCTCAAGTTGTAAACATTACAAGAAAAATTTACTTGGCCTTTTTTTCAGAATATCCAAAAGTCTCTTTATTAGAATATTCAGCAAATAAGTAGGACCTTAGACTTCTTGAGTTTTCTCTTTTATGTATTACTCTTTTGAAGTGATTGCATTAAGTCATTTTATCCCTCTACTACAAATATACTGATTTTATCGCATATTGTGCAATCAGTCAAGACTAGCCAGCACATCACAAAGAGCTGTTCGACCATAGAATGGGTCTCAGATCAGAAAACTAAAATGGCAGAGTAGTCTCAAAGAGTTATGGCCATCATGAGGTTTTGAGACAAAAAATCGTGGCTTCAGCATTGTAAGTGGAAAGTTTAATGAAGAAATACATGAACATGCAAGAAGAAATGGCAAAGTTAAACCCAATTTATAGATTTTGTTGCAGACCGAACTTTGTATCCCCTTTTCTTTGGAAGGGCACCACAAAAACCCTTACCCTGAGTTTGACAAACAAACATCTCTGGCCAATAATAAACAGTGGCCTGGACAAGACAACCAGTACTGCAGACAAGGCATAGCAGACAACTGCAAAGCCATAGCCTGGTATGAGGTTTGGATCCGGGGTTTCCAGCATGTAGATCCAAATCCAGCCCATCACACCAGATACAATCAGGCTGGCAGGAACACTGAAATAATAACAACAATAACTGAAACAGTTATAAATGTAGTTATGGGTAAGCAAAGATATATGTAGAAGGCCCTTTGCTCCATATACGTGTATAAGTGGACTTGTTTTAATTTGTGTGTGGCCAATGTTGATCCTGATCAGCTTGCACATTCATGGTGTTAAATCTGGATCTACAATGGTCACAGAAATAGCCTAATTAATCTAAAAGCAATCAGTGTAGATCCTGATCAGACCACACAGATGTGTGAGATCAACACTATTTGCCCATGCAATAAAAAGTATCAGTGGAGTAATGGGTTAATGTAGTGTACCAAAAGTATCACTTAACCCATTCCTGGATATATACGCATTTTTATGCATGTGCTACCAGTGTAGATCCAGATCAGCCGGCACATCCGTGCCGTCTGATCAGGATCTGCACTGGTCGCATTTTGGTCAGAAATAACCTAATGAATCAAAAAGCAAACAGTTTAGATCCTGATCAGATGGCACGGATGCGCCGGCTGATCTGGATCTAAACTGTTCGCCCTAGCAATAAAGGTGTGTCTGTACGGGAAAGGGTTAATAAAATTATCTCAAAAGTATATCTACATTTTCAGATTTGTGTGAAATAAAAAAAAAAAACAAGGTTCCCAAAAAAACATACAAAATGGCAGACCTTCATAATCTTGTGATGAGGATTACGACATAAAAGTCGAAATAAGAATGTAAACAGAGGCACATTTATTTACTCAAAGCAAATTTTAGCATATCCATGCTGTCTGATCATGATCTACATGCATACTCTTCACTGCTTGGTCAGAAATAACTTAATAAATGGTGGCCTTGTGCTCAAGATCATAAAACTAAGTTTGGAGACCAGTTTCAAATCTCAAGCATATGATTGGCTAAAATGGGGACAAGTCTCCATTTCAGCCAATCAGATGCTTGAGATTTGAGACTGGTCTCCAAACTTTGTTTTATGATCTTGGGTCCAAGTGTTATATACTGGGCTGCATGCATTCAAAAAGATACCCAGAGTATAAAAAACAACCAAATGCACTCCATATTTGTCACTTACGTGCACCACATAAGGTTTATAATTTGGGATAGATCTTGTTTCTCCAGTTTACTGAGACAGACTTTGTCAAAGGCATCTGTTGCAAGGAAAAAGGTTGTATTGTAGAGTAAAATCAAACGCACATTCACGACTCCTAACATGTCCTTGGAGATCAACCGCAGTATGATCGCATTGAAGGTGAACGTCAGCATCCTTAGCATCAGCTGAAAGTATACATGGATATATATGTGTATACAGAGTGACTGACATTTACTCTATGGGATCACAAAAATCATGAAACCTGAGATTTCACCAGTAGAATTTCACACTGGCTATGATTATAAGTTGTCTTATGAGTTAGTTTTCACATGCATGCATTACTAATTGGCTGAATCATAAATACAGTTTAGATGAATGCAGTCAATTTTATTGTATTCCAGTATTTCTTCCAAGTTTGCCTTCAGGCCATTCCTTGACCCACAGATCTTTCTGAGTAAGAGAATGAATTAGCTTCTATGCAGGGTAAAAAGACAAGGAAACAAAACTCTAAAACAGATTTTAGCCCTCGACTCAATGGTTATGGCTTTTTTTTTTTTTTTTGGCGTTCACCTTTTCGGCGTGTAAGCGTGGTGCTGCGCTTTTGGATAGGAGACCGCCATATTGCAGGCTCAGCACCTCCGACTTCGGATCTCCTTGCGGGTCCTCCTATACCGACACCCGCCGAATCGGTCGTAATGCTAACCCTTACACCCTGAGCGCCAAGGAGGGAAGCCATTACTACCATTTTTAAAGTCTTTGGTATGACCCGGCCGGGGATCGAACCCACGACCTCCCAGTCCGGAAGCGGACGCTCTACCTACTGAGCTAACCCGGCTGGTGGTATGGCTCATATCCATGTGCCACCAGTGTAGATCCTGATTAGAACGGACATTTGCACAGTGAGGTACTACACTTGTCACATTTACTAGAATAGTCAGGTGATTTCTGACCAAGAACAGTGAAGATTCAGATCGGACTGCATGGATTTGCTGGATCAACAGTGGTCACCCATTTGATTTAAGATTTAATAAGAGGAAAAGGGTTAAGAAGCTGTAAACTGATTTTTAAGAACTTGAAAATAAAGATTTCAGTTGAAATAAATGGTGGTGACTGTGATTACCTGGAGTACCATATTATATGATGCTGATTTGACAGCCCCCGCCAGCAACTTGCGGTCCTGAGTATTCTTTACTTCAGTAGTCTCCATTGTCTAGATGCTAAAAAAAACAAGAACAAATAATCTTTTCAAGAAGGCAGGCATGTGATTTGTAAATTTTCCTAGTAGTCTTGAATTATAAAGCTTTTTAGACATGGGTAATTGTTACTAAGTAATTGTAATCAGCTGTAATTATTACTTACTTTGAAGGAATCATAAGTACTAATCATAAATGGCATCTGAAAAATCTGAATAACGTAACTGTAATGTTATTATTACTCATACAAATGTGCCACCAATCATGATTGAATTCTGCTATCATTATGGTAATAAATTTGATTTTAAAGATTAGAAAAAATAAATGTTTGAAAAATATACAAATATATTTTAATTTTTTTTTAACAAATGAAACTATTACAAATTCAGATTGATTTTTTCCCTCAAAAGTATGGAGGAAGAGCCAAGTCAGTGACTTATGTTTAATTGATGTCATTAATGTACCCATTTGTACATAGAACAGCAACAGTTTTCTAGAGTGAAAATTGTCTACTTTGTTGTTATGTATACCTCGATACTTTCACTATGATATTTAAACTATGTACCAGTGACTTCCAGCAGCACATAACCATACCCATATACAGTATAGGTAAATAAACCAGGAATCACTTAAAACACGTATTTTGGGGTGCTAGATGGAGACTAAGTAACTAACGCTTAAAACTTGGCAAGTTTTATCCAAAATATAAAGTATTTTTTTAAAGTTTGGTAGTTTTCGAATTTTCGAAACTAACCACTGGAATTTAATATTGTCTGCTTTAAAGGCATTGTGAAGAAAAAAAGCCAACATGTATCTCTGCAAAATAAATAAGAAGAAAGTGCCACAAAATTTTATGACTTATATAAGCAAAGGGCCTGAGCTCTGGTGAAAATGTTTGCAAACGAGAGCTGTCACTTGAAATTGACATATGACCCCGAAATGCAGCTTTGAAATCAAATTGGTGAACATATGTAATGAAAAATATGCTTGTGGAAGAGATGAAGCATACTGCATGCATATAATGTGAAAGATGACAAGGATCATTTGTTTAAAATGAAAGTGCCTCTAGATGGGAGTGAACCTGCACCGTCACGGCGACAGCACCTAGCCCTGCAATTCCAGCGACACAACCAACTGAGCTAGCTGGGACAACCCCCAAAAAGGTTGAATGGATAGCCCTAATACGAGGTGTGTTCTTAAAGTTCGTGGACAGCCTCATAGTTCAATCAATTTTAAAGTTAATGTTATAAAATATATATCATTTGATATGATTTTCTTCATATGTTACAAAATATTTAATATTTTGGCGTAAACTGATGGACCGAAAATATACCCATCGTTATGGTAACCATCACTGCATGACATCAATAACGGGTTATTTTACTGATAACAGTACTGACTATATGTATGGGGAGACTTTTTATGGCTACTGTGAATTTCAAATGATAGTGCCTCTAGCTAGCTGCGAGTGAACCCCCACTGTCACGGCGACAGAAATTCTGTAGTAAATATAGAGGAGTTGGTGACAGATGGATGTTTGGACAATGCAACTCTATATATATGCCTCCCACTTTGTGGTGGCATAAAAACCTTGAAAAGACTGAAATATTTATTTAACATTTTTATCAGTTTAACAGTACTTGTAAAATCATTCATTTGAATTCTATTTTAAAATCCAATTCACAATACATTGTTATTTTTTTGTCTTTTTATAAGCCATCAATTAAGTCACTCTAAATCAGAGGACAAAAATCTATCTTTTCTAAAATAATTGTTTAACACATTCACGATTACTTCCTGTGTGTTCAATGTAAAAGAAAGAAAATGTAAAGTGAAGTGTTGTAGTATTAAAAACTGAAGAAAGCCAATGGCCAAACGTTTTAATAAAGAGTTTTGAAACTGGTTATATACTTATTATCCCTACCAGGATAAATTAAAGGATGTTTAACACATCTTTGATAACAAAATGATGATTTTTTTTTAAAGTACAAATATTCAAACTCCTCCCAAAATTTATAGCCGGACATGCTGACCTACAACATCCATGTATTTAACCATTTATTATAGGCTGCAGTTAAGGTCAGGCAAACTAACTTTCATGAAGACTACAAATTGCAGGAGCCTTCTTCAAGCAACTATGCCTCTTATGTTGGAATTGAGAAAAAACATCTACTCTACCTTACTATGTTTCAATTTGCATAGTATTTGTCACCGTTTAAAAGTGGACCCCACTTGTTAGTCAATAATAGAAATTATAAATATAGTAAAATACAATGGAAAGAAAAATTAAATTAGAAACTTAAAAGTTTAAGAAATGCAAATTGAATAGATTTAGTATTAATTATATTTTCTACATGTTTTCGGTATAGATTTATGTTTGTCAAACATATTTGTTTGACAATATTATGGCTTACAGGTATTTGATATATTGATAGACAAAGTAATTTATCTCTTTAAAAGTTTATTGCAATTAACAGACTAAGAAATTTCCTTTTAGGCACATTTATGGTATAATCAGCTTGACTCGTAAGTTGACAGATAAACAAGGTATTAGATTAATATTTGATAAGTGTCAAGTAGTGATGTAACGATTATCGATTAAAATCGCTTAATCGTCTATGAATGCCTTTTCGATTTGATAATCTATGTCATTCCCTCATAATCGATTTATATTGATGTTTACCACTGTCTGTTAAGTACAGCATAATAAGGCATATTGTAGTCATTTATTTGTACAAGTCATAAATTTTGTTGACCTTGTAGGTATTTTTTTCCATTTAAAACCTGTTTTGGGGGTTGCTGGGATTCAAATAGGTGCAGATTTTTGCATTTTGATGCAAACAAATTTGTTCCACTTTTGACTGGATATATTTTTTGCAAAGCATTGTTCTTTAATCCTATTTTCATTCAATGTTTAGTACATGAAAAAAAATAATTATATTTTATCTATAAAACTCCAAATTTTATGTTAAAAGTAGCAGCAAGCACACAACAGTAAGGGGTAATTTTGTAAGCTACTACCATTTTGTGAATGATACACTAAGCTGTTTCATAAACTGGTTCTTATCAATGAAATCACATTGGAAGTGGCAAATGATTCCAGCCAATGATTGTTCATGATTTGCAACCAATATCCCATTACTATGATTGTGTCTGAAATTGTTAGCAAATAAAGGTTCAAGTTAAATGGTGTAGTTGCCTCTTGAATAGTGATTATTTAAAATACTTTACTACCAAATGGGATTACATCTGTATGTGATGCTATCATAATTTACAAATGCATTAACAATTGAACATGTTCAGTCATCATTCCAAGATCATGTTGATGCACTTTCATACTGAATTCTATTAGAATTCTGCTTCAACTTTGAAATAAAACTACATGGAAATTTTACCAGCAGAAATTAATATACTTAGTTTATGTTGTTCTTGATTTATCGCAGAAAAATGCACTGTATTATTTTGCTCAGACTCTTCAATGCCTTTGTAATTGCAGCTTGCTGTTTAAGGTCACAGTGCATTTGTAGTCTTTTACATAACTAGTTTTTGAAAAAAAACTAACCCCAAAAATAGGGCAAAACATTCATGTCACACAACATAGCACCCAGACTAACCTTCTGTAGATTTTCAAGTTAACATTATAGCTGTACAAGAATTTGCATAATGACTGTATAGTGTTTAATTGAATTGATTCTCTCAATTGTCTTATTTACATTTAAAATAGCTAGTTTGTAGAACATAAACATTAAAAGTGCATAGCAAAACATAGGCATTAAACTTCAAAGCCTGTGTCAAAGTTTTGGATTATTTTCCGATTTAAATCGATTTCTTCTAGGAATTTCGATTCGATAATCGATTATGATATTTGTCCGATTCTGCAACACTAGTGTCAAGCCACAGACTGATATTATGATTTTAGGGTTTTGTAATTACCATATTTGTTACATAGAATTTTATTGGTTAAAGATTAACAACTTTTCTAATTTCATTGGTTGTTAAAGAAATCCTTAATTTTGATGTACATGTGTATAATAATTTTAATATAATTTGGACAGTCTTGGAATAGAATTAGAAGGAATAACATCAGTTTTTAGTTAACTTGGAAACAGAAAATAATGTAGTTATTGGGTGACTTAAAATATGGGTGACTGCAGTGACAATGACTTGTAAATAAATATTTGAAGATGCATCTTGTAAATAAGTTAACTGGTGATGGATTAGAAAATAAATGAAATAGAATCTACAAAGTACTGTGTTCGTATTGTTGGACTAATAATAAAGTAATTCTTTCTGACATATGTAATGTCAGTGGTGGAGACCTTCAAGTTAGCAACTACTGCTAATTTCCCCCATCCCACATCCTTGGCACGGAGTTCCAGGGATGGACCCCTTAGCGCACTGGCAGGAAATGTTGGGTATGGGACAGTTAGACCTTATGAGACCCAAGTAAGAGTTGGGAACCTAACATCTATCCGGTCGCATATGTACAATCCTTATTACTCTGACTCAAAATGCTCATAAAAGAGCCATGTATGTTTGTGGCTATGAGTCATGGCTCTTATTATAGGGAGACTTGGGAGAAAAGTGATCAGACTTCTCCCTTCTTTTGCCTATGGGAGAAGTCAGTAGGGAAAGAATGCTGTTGACTGGCATAGAATCAAACGCAGACAATATAGAAAATAGAAGGCTGCAGACAATATAGGCAAAGAAGGGCGTTGAAAAATGCAGACAACATAGATAATAAATGAAACTAGAAAACGCAGACAACATAAAATAAATACAAAATGTCTTTTGTTAAAATTAATGATATTTGAAGATGTAGAAAATATAGAAAAGGCTTTTATTAAAGATAAATTTAAGTGATTATGTTAAATTAATTAGTTTTCATTCACTAATCACTATGGTAGGGTAATAATTTACCCGAACGGTAATAATAAAAATATTTTTGATGAATGATTTAAGTGTGATCAAATTATGAATTAGTTCGATTGATCTTAGAACAAGCAGCTTTTGTTGAAATTAAGCAACTTATTTATAAAAGAAGTAAACAAAAGGGAAGAAAATTAATGTAGTAACTTAAGGTAATAATTAACTGGTTAGAATGACAGTCATTTTGATGACTAATTATTGATTATGAAAAAAGTGTGATCAAATTATGAAGTTTGATTGATCTTGGGTATAGTTTAACTGTTTAATATTGTGTGTAACAAACAGAGTCTTTAAAAAAAAGCAAATTGTTTTTTTCAAAAGGTAAATAACAATAGGGACGAAAATAATCAGTTAAAATTGCAGTAAGATAAAAAGGCAATGTTTGTTACAAAAATACTTCAAAGACAAAATGAGTAAATTGGTAAGTATTTAACCATTTCATTTTGCTTTTTTTTTGGTGAGTAATATTTATAATGTGGTTATGTAAGAAGTGAATATTCCAGTTTAGTACAGATAATGTTTGTAACAAGCTCCGTGACTTTATCTGTATTCTACTTTTTTAATAATGCAGATTTAAAGATTGACTTTATTGTCGTTTTTATTGATGTTTTTATATGTTCAGTTAAATATTTTTTCTTTTGAAATAAAGTTATCCAGATGGTGAAAAATTCTATTAATTCGAATATAAGTTAAAATACATTGATAAAATTAATTAAATAAAATCGGTGAAATCACGGACGATGTTATATTTTGAGTGTTTTAACAATTTAATTTAATTATATGAACATTTAATTAACAATAAACTTTCTTCAAATCATACTGCAGCTGTTAATAAAATGTTAAGGCGTGAAGTTAGAAACAAAATTTCAGGCCTTCAACTTCCGGAGCAAGTACCTAAATTTAATGACAACGAAGATCGATGGAAATATCATTTGAAAATGGAACCAACTTTTACATCTCCTGCATGCCAAGTTCATCAATAATTGAATCATACACACAACGCTCACTGCATTTGCTTTATTTTTGTTAATTATGAAATTTACCTTTTAGACAGCTTAGGGAATGACAGAGAAAAAAATCAAATTATTAATAAAGTACTTTTTATGGTTCGATTACCAAAATTTAAATCTTTTTTTGAATGCTCAGAGGATGTATAATTAGATGCATTTCTTAAAATAAATATCTATAAAAAAAAAAGTAGTGGGGTACCGCCGTGTTTTTCGATCCAACAAAAAAAAACCCTAAAATATTTATGAACAAAAATCATCCATTAATATGCAATAATTGAGTACCCTATACGTGTCCAATTTTTGATATCTTTACCTTTTTAGAAAACTATATCCAAGATCTATCAAACTTAATCATAATTTGACCACACTTATATTCATAATCAATCATCAAAATGATTGTCATTATTTCTAGTTAATGGGGGCCTACCGATATACTGAGTTACCTCCCATTGAGAGTGGTTTCCCTTGCTGATTGGGTAGTTCAGGTTTAGAAGCGGTAATAAAGCGTAGCGTTAAAAGTGTAAATAAAAAGTCCCAAAATGCTTATGAAGTTCAAACACATTGTCAAATTAACGAGAAAAAGTGAAACAGACATATAAGAGATAACCATCATCTTTGTAAATTGATTTTAAGTTAATAACTAAATGCAACTTTACCTATTTACGTAACTTCGCGTATCCTTTATGCATTTTTTGGCTGGCGTGGAAATTATAGCATTTTAAAACTTTCATTAAATAATTCAGCCTATCATCGTTAAGTCATCCAAACAATGTTTATTAAGAAAAGGGTCTGGTGTTTTATGACCATGTTACGTAATCTAATGAGCAAGACTGGGTTTTACCAGCTGGAGGTGCGATAAAGGCCTTTTGATGTTCAGTTGTAGTTTTGAAAGAGGTTGAAAATGGTGCTTGATGGGGGTAAAATTGTTATTTTAGGAAACTGACTAGACATTAAATATACTAATTAATTGTCACAATAATGTTTGAGACCCGAGACATTGATTATTTGATATTGGCAACTTAGAGCTCCGAACTAAATTAAATAAAACTCGGGAAGTTTTACCCAAACATGTTTATTTAATGATATAAAATTGATTGCAAAACTAAATGAACTAAAAATTTTCAGGAAAAAAAAGAGAAAAACGTGAAAACATTATGAAACAATATTTGAATATCTTCTTAATTGTATAAGAATAAAAAAGAACTTTTTGGAGAAAAAAAGAGTAGTATATTGAAAAATACGTCAATACGAACATTGCACAAATCTATTAACCGAATGGTGTGCATTCAATTCGTAGGATAAGGTTCAGTTATTTAAAAAAATCTATTAAATTTTTGTCAATAAATGTTGCATCGCCATGAAAGAACATTTATAAAAGTGAACGGGGGTTTCTTTGGCAGACGTCAAACTTTATTTTATATCATGTGTTATAAATTTTACTACACTTTTTAAGGTTTTCTAACTTTTCTTCTTCTCAATCTGCCATTTTTAAGCATAAGAAATATGTATTTTTTACTCTTTATTAGTTGCCGAAGGGGTCAAACACAACGATGTTTAACACAAACCTCTCCGACGTATTAAAATGGTAGAAGAGAAAATATTTTGCGCTGCTCTATAAAAACTATCTATTTTTCCATTCAGTGATAATAATCAAACGTTTTATAAATTATGCTGATCTCTAGCCAACCAGACCCTATTAAAAAGTATTTGAAAGGACCACTAATGATTACTGCAGGTCTGTTTTAATTGTTAATCTCAGACCGGAACTACCCAGTGACAGGTCACAGGTGCGCGTTACAAAGGGAGTTAAATTAAGACAGAATATTGAGATAACTCTGTTTATCGGTAGGACCCCATTATTACCTTACTTCATTAATTTTCTTCTTTTTTTGTTTACTTCTTTGATAAATAAGTTGCTAAATTTCAATAAAAGCTGTTTGTTCTAAGATCAATCAAACTAATTCACAATTTGATCACACTAAAATCATTCATAAAAAATATTGTTGTTATTACCATTTGAGTTAATTATTACCTTACCATAGTGAATGAAAACTATTATATTAATTTAACATAACCACTTAAATTTATGGTATACGGACATCCCGGACCAGCGGACATCCCGGACCAGACAACCCGGACCATATATAAGGACATCCCGGACCACATTATGAGACCACCCGGACCATACTGTATAACAAATGTGACAGCGTTATTTTCACAAATTGCAGTGGTTTTAAGACAATTTAAGGAGTATAACTCGTATAATATTTGTATAATCTTAACTTGGGCACATTTAAGATGAACAGACGATGTTAAAGTAAAAACAACGACAACACAACTTGGTATGGCAGTTTTAACAGTGATAATTTATAAATTTAATAATATACATATTTTTAAAGAAAGGCCAATATGTTATATTATTTTTACAGTACTATATGGAATAATGCAGACTGTAAATCCTCAAGAGTAAGCATTAAGCATGAGAAACAAGTCAAAGTTTTTGAAATATTAAAGTAAAGAATAAATAATCCTTTGTTTAGTATCTCCAACATTATTCATTGTCAAACAAAATAGAAGTAAATTAAAATCATCAATTTAACATTATTATTAAAATTCTAAATATACATTTATCCTTCTGTTTTATAGTTCAAATACAATACATATAAAAACTTCATTAATTCCAGTCTAATTCCCGTGTAAAATACCTGTGAAATTCCTGTGAGCGCAGAAAAAACTGTCAAATTCCTCAAGTGTTCAAACTTAATTATCAATAGGAATGAGCAATTGCTGCTAATTAGCTAAAACCTAGATTTGTTTCAAATATAAGATTTTTTTAAAATAAATAAATCATATTTATTTTATAAATATGTTATTTCAGATTTTTTAAATTTATACAAACATGAATATATATAAAAATGATGAAAATGAAATAAAATGCAATTAATGTCACTAACAAATGCACGAATAATATACATACATATTAATACAATTTACATGTAACAAATTGATTGAACTAGTGTCAATCAGTAAAAAGAAGTAAAAACAATATACTGTGATGATGATATAAATTTATTAAATTACAGGTAACAAGAGTCATTTTCAAACAATTGAATACATTAATTGTCACAAACATTTCCCTTAAAAGTCTGTCCCATCTATGACAGCCGCTCTGTACTGGTTACATGTAACACTGATACCTGGATTGAGAAAACAATAAAATATGTATTTACATGCTTTTCAATTGGATAATGAAAACTAGTTTTACTCAGATATTTATTATATGTAGTCACAGTATACATTATATTTTATACTTTAATAACTTAGTAAATTTTATAAAAAAAATCTTACCAGTATTACCGCATAATAAATCCTGTCATATGATTTCTTTTATGTCAGCATTAACGCATTAATAAACACTCGCTTAACAATTAAACATCAACAAAAACAAAATTATGTTTAATAAACATAATTTTAAGTTATTTTCTTTGGTCCCATATATCCCTAATGTGGTCCGGGATGTCCTTTAACATGGTCCGGGATGTCCCTAAATATGGTCCGGGTTGTCCCTAAATATGGTCCGGGTTGTCTGGTCCGGGATGTCTGCTGGTCCGGGATGTCCCTAATTCAAATTTATCATTAATAAAAGCTTTTTCTCTATTTTCTAGCTTCAAATATTATTAATTTAAACAACAAAAACATTTTGTATTTATTTTATGTTGTCTGCGTTTTCTAGTTTCTTTCATTGTCTATATTGTCTGCGTTTTTCACACCCCTTCTTTGCTTATATTGTCTGCAACCTTTTATATTCTATATTATCTGCGTTTTATACTGACCCCTGCAAACTTCTCCATAATTCATTATAACTATGTCAAAACTCCCTGATTTGCAAGTCTAGTGAAAGCTCTAATGTTCCCCAAAATTTAAAAAGAAAACTGTTCATTCTTTAATTTTTATTCATTCTGTCAATAAAGTATTAAGATGTTCCCAGAGGATACAATGACTAACTTTAATTAAAACCAGGACAACTTGCCTCGAAAATTCAGCTTGCCGAAGGTAAAGGTCATCAATCTTTTGTCAATCAGTAACAAGTGATTTATAAAGATAAAGATCATTCAATGAATTATTCAACAAATTCAGTACACATATCATATTGCCACTTATGCCTGTTCTAGACACAATACCTTCTTAATTCGGTCTCTGCATTGGTATGTAATTTGTATCCGAAATGTAACGTCCGAAATCAGTCACAATAAGGAAGGATTGCAAATATGCTCCTTATGCATACCTGTTAATAACTTCTGTTTAATACGTCTGAAAATATTATTCATCCATTTACTACCTAGAACGCCACTATGCCCCAGTCAAAGTTAATATTGGAAAATACGTGACATTTTCATTTGCCACGAATGGGCGCAGCCATCTTTGACGGCTCATGCTATATCCCGGTACTTTTCCCGATTCCACGGTCAAGTTGGACGGTATTTTTCCGACAGTAACTAAGGTGATGATGGTGTAAAAAGCGGTTTCTTAGTTTACTTCGGCCATATTAGTTCTTTTAAAATTCTAAATTTGAACGCGTTTTAAATAAAAAAAAAACTGTGGTACGTTATTATCAGCGTTAAAAAAATCGCGGAAAAACACCAGGTACCCGAAAAGAACCGGGTTACTGTAAACACCATCTTTGACTACAACTTAAAGCTTTCTGAAAAGCTAGTGGATATTTCAGGACAAGGCTGCATTTCAATAAGCCACTTTCATGAAATGTTTGTAACCAAGGCAATATATTACGTAAGCGTGCGTTATGTTTGTCTTCGTCTATTGTCCCTTTATTTATGTACTGTATTTAACTGCAGGGTGCTAATAATTACCGTAGGACACACCAAGACACCCCACACTTCCCCAAGACACCCCAAAACAGTGAAAATAATCATAATATTTATTATAAAAATATTTTAAAAGTCAGAATTAATAGTTTCTTTCATTATAAATCGATAGATTTGATAAAATGCTGCTCACGACAACTGAAAGACCCCATGACATATCAGACAGACCCTTGCAGGACTTACAGGTTACCTTCAGAGACACATGTTAACGTATTCCTTATTCATAGAAACAATGTTTGTAAGCTTTTTTATTTCGTTTACCTAACTGACATCTAATTAATGTATTTTTGTGCATAATTATATATGAAGCGCCATTTTTTGTTATCTCCCTTTGGTGAAGAAATACCCCAGGACTTAACAGGAGAATCCACAGGACACGTTAGAAAAAGTCCAATACACATAACAATTATCCTGCAATCATAGAATTGATATTTCGAAGAATAAAGTGCGTTTAAAATAAAGATTTTACATATGTTTAGTGTATGTTTCGTATATGGCTATAGTGTTATCTCCCTTCGCTTAATGAACTATAAAACACCAGGACTCTTCAGAAAACATTATGACACATCGTCAGTGTCGTTAAGTTTACTATGTAATATTAGTTTGCAATATATTGGGGCAATAACAGGGTTGATTGCGTGTGTTTATGCGTTTATGACATTTCAATTTAATAATAGAAAGAAATACCCCAGGACTCATCAGAAAGACCCCAGGACTCATCAGAAAGATCCCAGACAAGTCAGAAACCCTTCGGGGCATGTCGGAAACCCCATTAAAATTAACATTTAGTCATACATGCGATAAATTCACTTTATTTTATGTAAAATAAAACGAAACTGTTTTAAGGATATACATATTTATATATGTATATGGTCATTCTAAGTTTACCTCCCTTTGCAAATAAACACAAAGACCCCAAGACACGTGAAAAGAAAACTACTAGACAACAACTAAGAAATCAGTGTATTGATACTTGTACTACTTATGGTACGATTATTTACCATTATTTTACCATTATTTTCACTCCAGTTACCACTATTTTCACTCTAGTTACCATTATTTTCACTCCTGGTACCATTATTTACCATTATTTTACCATTATTTTCACTCCAGTTACAATTATTTTCACTCTAGTTACCATTATTTTCACTCCTGGTACCACTATTTACCATTACTCTACCATTATTTTCACTCCAGTTACCATTATTTTCACTCTAGATACCATTATTTTCACTCCTGGTACCATTATTTACCATTATTTTACCATTATTTTCACTCCGATTACCATTATTTTCACTCTAGTTACCATTATTTTCACTCCTGGTACCATTATATACCATTATTTTACCTTTTTTTCACTCCAGTTACCATTATTTTCACTCTAGTTACCAATATTTTCACTCCTGGTACCATTATTTACCATTATTTTACCATTATTTTCACTCCAGTTACTATTATTTTCACTCTAGTCACCATTATTTTCACTCCTGGTCCATTATTTACCATTATTTTACCATTATTTTCACTCCTGGTACCACTATTTACCATTACTCTACCATTATTTACCATTATTTTACCATTATTTTCACTCCAGTTACCATTATTTTCACCTTAGTTACAATTATTTTCACTCCTGGTACCATTATTTTCGCTCTGGTTACCATTATTTTCACTCCTGGTACCATTATTTACAATTATTTTACCATTATTTTCACTCCAGTTACCATTATTTTCACTCTAGTTACCATTATTTTCACTCCTGGTACCATTATTTACCATTATTTTCACTCCAGTTACTATTATTTTCACTCCTGGTACCATTATTTACCATTATTTTACCATTATTTTCACTCTTGTTACCATTATTATCACTCTAGTTACCATTATTCTCACTCCTGGTACCATTATTTACCATTATTTTACCATTATTTTCACTCCAGTTACCATTATTTTCACTCTAGTTACCATTATTTTCACTCCTGGTACCATTATTTTCACTCTAGTTACCACTATTTTCACTCCTTGTACCATTATTTACGATTATTTTACCACTATTTTCACTCCAGTTACCATTATTTTCACTCTAGTTACCATTATTTTCACTCCTGGTACCATTATTTTACCATTATTTTCACTCCAGTTACTATTATTTTCACTCCTGGTACCATTATTTACCATTATTTACCTTTTTTTCACTCCATTTACCATTATTTTCACCCTAGTTACCATTATTTTCACTCCTGGTCCCATTATTTACCATTATTTTACCATTATTTTCACTCCAGTTACCATTATTTTCACTCCAGTTAAAATTATTTTCACTCCTGGTACAATTATTTACCATTATTTTACTATTATTTTCACTCTACTCCATTATTTTCACTCTAATTACCGTTATTTTAATTCCTGGTACCATTATTTACCATTATTTACCATTATTTTACCATTATTTTCAATCCAGTTGCCATTATTTTCACTCTAGTTACCATTTTTGTCACTCCTGGTACCATTATTTACCATTATTTTACCATTATTTTCTCTCTAGTTACCATTATTTTAACTCTAGTTACCATTATTTTCACTCCTGGTACCATTATTTACCGTTATTTTACCATTATTTTCACTCCAGTTACCATTTTTTTCACTCCAGTTGCCATTATTTTCACTCCTGGTACCATTATTTACCATTCTTACCATTTTTTTTCACTCCAGTCACCATTATTTTCACTCCTGGTACCATTATTTACCATTATTTTGCCATTATTTTCACTCTAGTAACGATTATTTTCACTCCTGGTACCATTATTTTCACTCTAGTTACCATTATTTTCACTCCTGATACCATTATTTACCACTATTTTACCATTATTTTTACTCCAGTTACCATTATTTTCACTTTTGTTACCATTATTAATTTATTTTCACTGTAGTTACCATTATTTACCCTTATTTTACCATTATTTTCACTGCAGTTACCATTATTTTATTATTTTCACTCTAGTTACCATTATTTTCACTCCTGGTTCCATTATTTACCATTATTTTACCATTATTTTCACTCCAGTTACTATTATTTCCACTCTAGTTACCATTATTTTCACTGCTGGTACCATTATTTACCATTATTTCACCATTATTTTCACTCCAGTTACCATTATTTTCACTCTAGTTACCACGATTTTCACACCTGGTACCATAATTTGCCATTATTTTACCGTTATTTTCACTCCAGTTACCATTATTTTCACTCTAATTACCATTATTTTCACTCCTGGTACCATTATTTACCATTATTTACCTTTTTTTCACTCCATTTACCATTATTTTCACCCTAGTTACCATTATTTTCACTCCTGGTCCCATTATTTACCATTATTTTACCATTATTTTCACTCCAGTTACCATTATTTTCACTCCAGTTACCATTATTTTCACTCCTGGTACAATTATTTACCATTATTTTACTATTATTTTCACTCTACTCCATTATTTTCACTCTAATTACCGTTATTTTAATTCCTGGTACCATTATTTACCATTATTTACCATTATTTTACCATTATTTTCAATCCAGTTGCCATTATTTTCACTCTAGTTACCATTTTTGTCACTCCTGGTACCATTATTTACCATTATTTTACCATTATTTTCTCTCTAGTTACCATTATTTTAACTCTAGTTACCATTATTTTCACTCCTGGTACCATTATTTACCGTTATTTTACCATTATTTTCACTCCAGTTACCATTTTTTTCACTCCAGTTGCCATTATTTTCACTCCTGGTACCATTATTTACCATTCTTACCATTTTTTTTCACTCCAGTTACCATTATTTTCACTCCTGGTACCATTATTTACCATTATTTTGCCATTATTTTCACTCTAGTAACGATTATTTTCACTCCTGGTACCATTATTTTCACTCTAGTTACCATTATTTTCACTCCTGATACCATTATTTACCACTATTTTACCATTATTTTTACTCCAGTTACCATTATTTTCACTTTTGTTACCATTATTAATTTATTTTCACTGTAGTTACCATTATTTACCCTTATTTTACCATTATTTTCACTGCAGTTACCATTATTTTATTATTTTCACTCTAGTTACCATTATTTTCACTCCTGGTTCCATTATTTACCATTATTTTACCATTATTTTCACTCCAGTTACTATTATTTCCACTCTAGTTACCATTATTTTCACTGCTGGTACCATTATTTACCATTATTTCACCATTATTTTCACTCCAGTTACCATTATTTTCACTCTAGTTACCACGATTTTCACACCTGGTACCATAATTTGCCATTATTTTACCGTTATTTTCACTCCAGTTACCATTATTTTCACTCTAATTATGCCCCCCTTCGAAGAAGCGGGGGTATATTGCTTTGCACATGTCGGTCGGTCGGTCGGTCGGTCGGTATGTCGGTCGGTATGTCGGTCGGTATGTCGGTCCGTAGACCACATCTTGTCCGATCAATAACTAGACAACGCTTTGTGATACAGTCCTTATATTTGGTGTGGAGGTTGGTCATGACCAGTAGAAGACCCCTATTGATTTTGGGGTCAGTAGGTCAAAGGTCAAGGTCACAGTGGCCTTGACCACAAAAACCTTGTCCGATCAATAACTAGACAACGCTTTGTGATACAGTCCTCATATTTGGTGTGGAGGTTGGTCATGACCAGTAGAAGACCCCTATTGATTTTGGGGTCAGTAGGTCAAAGGTCAAGGTCACAGTGGCCTTGACCACAAAAACCTTGTCCGATCAATAACTAGACAACGCTTTGTGATACAGTCCTCATATTTGGTGTGGAGGTTGGTCATGACCAGTAGAAGACCCCTATTGATTTTGGGGTCAGTAGGTCAAAGGTCAAGGTCACAGTGGCCTTGACCACAAAAACCTTGTCCGATCAATAACTAGACAACGCTTTGTGATACAGTCCTCATATTTGGTGTGGAGGTTGGTCATGACCAGTAGAAGACCCCTATTGATTTTGGGGTCAGTAGGTCAAAGGTCAAGGTCATAGTGGCCTTGACCACAAAAACCTTGTCCGATCAATAACTAGACAACGCTTTGTGGTACAGTCCTCATATTTGGTGTGGAGGTTGGTCATGACCAGTAGAAGACCCCTATTGATTTTGGGGTCAGTAGGTCAAAGGTCAAGGTCACAGTGGCCTTGACCACAAAAACCTTGTCCGATCAATAACTAGACAACGCTTTGTGATACAGTCCTCATATTTGGTGTGGAGGTTGGTCATGACCAGTAGAAGACCCCTATTGATTTTGGGGTCAGTAGGTCAAAGGTCAAGGTCACAGTGGCCTTGACCACAAAAACCTTGTCCGATCAATAACTAGACAACGCTTTGTGATACAGTCCTCATATTTGGTGTGGAGGTTGGTCATGACCAGTAGAAGAACCCTATTGATTTTAGGATCAGTAGGTCAAAGGTCAAGGTCACAGTGGCCTTTGCATACAAAAACGTTGTCCGATCAATAACTAGACAACGCTTTGTGATACAGTCCTCATATTTGGTGTGGAGGTTGGTCATGACCAGTAGAAGAACCCTATTGATTTTAGGATCAGTAGGTCAAAGGTCAAGGTCACAGTGGCCTTTGCATACAAAAACGTTGTCCGATCAATAACTAGACAACGCTTTGTGATACAGACCTCATATTTGGTGTGGAAGTTGGTCGTGACCAGTAGAAGACCCCTATTGGTTTTGGGGTCAGTAGGTCAAAGGTCAAGGTCACGGTGGCCTTGACAACAAAAAACCTTGTTCGATCAATAACTAGACAACGTTTTTATGTTTATTTGTATTATAAAATAAAATACTTCTCAGTGTAAAGTTGTGATTATTTTTCCCCATGACAATTTCAAGTAAAGATATATATTAATGATCCATAACATTAATTTTAAACTATTTCAATATATGCCGTGTCATAAATAGGCACTGATTATCACTCACTTGTGTTTATTAAATGCTTTGGTTTCGTATGGATGGTCACTAAAGCCTGCACATTACCGGAATTGACATAACACTAGAGCTACTATATCTCCGCCAATAGCGAATATTTGATTTAAATTACAATAAAATCCTTTGTGTTAGACTAGGTTAATCTACACGCGCTTATGTTTGTCGAGGTAAATGTAATCCTCTCATTGGATGACCTGGTTATTGATATATAGGAGTTCCACCGTCTTGTAAATTGCTTTCATGACTGGTACCCTTCATTGCTAAAGCTTACAAAAGTCTCTAAATTTCCAAAAATTTAAATTCAATGCTAATAGATATCACTTGCACGTCAGGGGGGGCATTTGTGTTTGACAAACACCTCTTGTTACCATTATTTTCACTCCTGGTACCATTATTTACCATTATTTTACCATTATTTTCACTCCAGTTACCATTATTTTCACTCCTGGTACCATTATGTACCATTATTTTACCATTACTTTCACTCTAGTTACCATTATTTTCACTCTAGTTACTATTATTTTCACACCAGTTACCATTCTTTTTACTCCTGTTACCATTATTTACCATTATTTTACCATTTTTTTCACTCCAGTTACCATTATTGTCACCCTAGTTACCATTATTTTCACTCCTGGTACCATTATTTACCATTATTTTACCATTATTTTCAATCAAGTTACAATTATTTTCACTCTAGTTACCATTTTTGTCACTCCTGGTACCATTATTTACCATTATTTTACCATTATTTTCTCTCTAGTTACCATTATTTTAACTCTAGTTACCATTATTTTCACTCCTGGTACCATTATTTACAGTTATTTTACCATTATTTTCACTCCAGTTACCATTTTGTTCACTCCAGTTGCCATTGTTTTCACTCCTGGTACCATTATTTACCATTCTTACCATTTATTTTCACTCCAGTTACCATTATTTTCACTCCTGGTACCATTATTTACCATTATTTTGCCATTATTTTCACTCTAGTAACCATTATTTTCACTCCTGGTACCATTATTTTCACTCTAGTTACCATTATTTTCACTCCTGATACCATTATTTACCACTATTTTACCATTATTTTTACTCCAGTTACCATTATTTTCACTCTAGTTACCATTATTAATTTATTTTCACTGTAGTTACCATTATTTACCCTTATTTTACCATTATTTTCACTGCAGTTACCATTATTTTATTATTTTCACTCTAGTTACCATTATTTTCACTCCTGGTTCCATTATTTACCATTAATTTACCATTATTTTCACTCCAGTTACTATTATTTCCACTCTAGTTACCATTATTTTCACTCCTGGTACCATTATTTACCATTATTTCACCATTATTTTCACTCCAGTTACCATTATTTTCACTCTAGTTACCACGATTTTCACACCTGGTACCATAATTTGCCATTATTTTACCGTTATTTTCACTCCAGTTACCATTATTTTCACTCTAATTACCATTATTTTCACTCCTGGTACCATTATTTACCATTATTTTACCATTATTTTCACTCCAGTTACCATTATTTTCACTCCTGGTACCATTATGTACCATTATTTTACCATTACTTTCACTCTAGTTACCATTATTTTCACTCTAGTTACTATTATTTTCACACCAGTTACCATTCTTTTTACTACTGTTACCATTATTTACCATTATTTTACCATTTTTTTCACTCCAGTTACCATTATTGTCACCCTAGTTACCATTATTTTCACTCCTGGTACCATTATTTACCATTATTTTACCATTATTTTCAATCAAGTTACAATTATTTTCACTCTAGTTACCATTATTTTCACTCCTGGTACCATTATTTAACATTGTTTACCGTTATTTTCTCTCTAGTTATCATTTATTTCACTCCTGGTTCCATTATTTACCATTATTTTTCACTCCAGTTACCATTATTTGCACTCTAGTTACCATTATTTTCACTCCTGGTACCATTATTTAACATTATTTTACCGTTATTTTCACTCTAGTTATCATTTTTTTCACTCCTGGTTCCATTATTTACCATTATTTTGCCATTATTTGCACTCCTGTTACCATTTTTTCACTCTAGTTACCATTATCTTCACTCCTGGTACCATTATTTACCATAATTTTACCAATATTTGCACTCCAGTTACCATTATTTTCATAATTACATAATTACTGCAGTTACCATTATTTTCGCTCAAGATACCATTATTCACTCCTGGTACCAGTATTTACCATTATTTTACCTTTTTTTCACTCCAGTTACCATTATTTTCACTCTAGTTACAATTATTTTCACTCCTGGTACAATTACTTACAATTATTTTACCATTATTTTCACTCCTGGTACCATTATTTTCACTCTAGTTACCATTATTTTCACTCTTGGTACCATTATTTACCATTATTTTACCATTATTTTCACTCTAGTTACCATTATTTTCACTCTAGTTACCATTATTTTCACTCCTGGTACCATTATTTACCCTTATTTTACCATTATTTTCACTCCAGTTACCATTATTTTCACTCTAGTTACCATTATTTTCACTCCTGGTACCATTATTTACCATTATTTTACCATTATTTTCACTCCAGTCACTATTATTTTTACTCCAGGTACCATTATTTACCATTATTTTACCATTATTTTCACTCCAGTTACCATTATTTTACACGACTGGTACCATTATTTACCATTATTTTACTCTAGTTACCATTATTTTCACTGCTGGTACCATTATTTACCATTATTTTACCATTATTTACACTCCAGTTACCATTTTTTTCACTCTAGTTACCATTATTTTTACTCCTGGTACCATTATTTACCATTATTTTACCATTATTTTCACACCAGTTACCATTATTTTCACTCTAGTTACCATTATTTTCACTCCTGGTACCATTATTTTACCATTATTTTGACTCCAGTTTCTATTATTTTCACTCTGGTTACCATTATTTTTTACTCCTGGTACCCTTATTTACCATTATTTTACCATTATTTTCACTCAAGTTACCATTATTTTCACTCTAGTTACCATTATTTTTCACTCCTGGTACCATTATTTACCATTATTTAACCATTATTTTTACTCCAATTACTATTATTTTCACTCTGGTTACAATTATTTTCACTCCTGGTTCCATTATTTAGCATCATTTTACCTTTTTTTCACTCCAGTTACCATTATTTTCACACTAGTTACCATTATTTTCACTCCTGGTACCATTATTTACCATTATTTTACCATTATTTTCACTCCAGTTACCATTATTTTCACTCTAGTTACCATTATTTTCACTCCTGGTACAATTATTTACCATTATTTTACTATTATTTTCACTCCAGTTACCATTATTTTCACTCTAGTTACCATTATTTTAATTCCTGGTACCATTATTTACCATTATTTACCATTATTTTACCATTATTTTGACTCCAGTTGCCATTATTTTCACTCTAGTTACCATTTTTTTCACTCCTGGTACCATTATTTACCATTATTTTACCATTATTTTCTCTCTAGTTACCATCATTTTAACTCTAGTTACCATTATTTTCACTCCTGGTACCATTATTTACCGTTATTTTACCATTATTTTCACTCCAGTTACCATTATTTTCACTCCAGTTGCCATTATTTTCACTCCTGGTAACATTATTTACCATTCTTACCATTTTTTTTCACTCCAGTTACCATTATTTTCACTCCTGGTACCATTATTTACCATTATTTTGCCATTATTTTCACTCTAGTAACCATTATTTTCAGTCCTGGTACCATTATTTTCACTCTAGTTACCATTATTTTCACTCCTGATACCATTATTTACCACTATTTTACCATTATTTTTACTCCAGTTACCATTATTTTCACTCTAGTTACCATTTATTTTCACTGTAGTTACCATTATTTACCATTATTTTACCATTATTTTCACTGCAGTTACCATTATTTTATTATTTTCACTCTAGTTACCATTATCTTTACTCCTTGTTCAATTATTTACCATTATTTTACCATTATTTTCACTCCAGTTACTAATTTCCACTCTAGTTACCATTATTTTCACTCCTGGTACCATTATTTACCATTATTTTACCATTATTTTCACTCCAGTTACCATTATTTTCACTCTAGTTACCATGATTTTCACACCTGGTACCATTATTTGCCATTATTTTACCGTTATTTTCACTCCAGTTACCATTATTTTCACTCTAATTACCATAATTTTCACTCCTGGTACCATTATTTACCATTATTTTACCATTATTTTCACTCCAGTTACCATTATTTTCACTCCTGGTACCATTATGTACCATTATTTTACTTTTACTTTCACTCTAGTTACCATTATTTTCACTCTAGTTACTATTATTTTCACACCAGTTACCATTATTTTTACTCCTGTTACCATTATTTACCATTATTTTACCATTTTTTTCACTCCAGTTACCATTATTGTCACCCTAGTTACCATTATTTTCACTCCTGGTACCATTATTTACCATTATTTTACCATTATTTTCAATCAAGTTACCATTATTTTCACTCTAGTTACCATTATTTTCACTCCTGGTAACATTATTTTACCGTTATTTTCACTCTAGTTATCATTTTCTTCACTCCTGGTTCCATTATTTACCATTATTTTACCATTATTTTTCACTCCAGTTTCCATTATTTTCACTCTAGTTACCATTATTTTCACTCCTGGTACCATTATTTACCATTACTTTACCATTATTTTCACTCCAGTTACCATTATTTTCACTCCTGGTACCATTATTTACCATTATTTTACCATTATTTTCACTCTAGTTACCATTATTTTTACCATTATTTTACCATTATTTTCACTCCAGTTACCATTATTTTCACTCTTGTTACCATTATTTTCATTCCTGGTACTATTGTTTACCATTATTTTACCATTATTTTCACTCCAGTTACTATTATTTTCACTTTAGTTACCATTATTTTCACTCCTGGTACAATTCTTTACCATTATTTTACCATTATTTTAACTCCTGGTACCATTATTTACCATTATTTTACCATTAATTTCACTCCAGTTACCATTATTTTCACTCTTGATACCATTATTTTCACTCCTGGTACCATTATTTACCATTATTTTACCATTATTTTCAGTCCAGTTACCATTATTTTCACTCTAGTTACCATTATTTTCACTCCTGGTACCATTATTTACCATTATTTTACCATTATTTTTACTCCAGTTACCATTATTTTCACTCTAGTTACCATTATTTTCACTCCTGGTACCATTACTTACCATTATTTTCACTCCAGTTACCATTATTTTTACTCCAGTTATCATTATTTTTACTCCTGATACCATTATTAACCATTATTTTACCATTATTTTCACTCCAGTTACCAATATTTTCACTCCAGTTACCATTATTTTCACTCCTGGTACCATTATTTTACCATTATTTTCACTCCAAAAACCATTATTTTCACTCTAGTTACCATTATTTTCACTCCTGTTACCATTATTTACCATTATTTTACCATTATTTTCACTCCAGTTACCATTATTTTCACTCTTATTTCCATTATTTTCACTCCTGGTACCATCATTTACCATTATTTTACCTTTATTTTCACTCCAGTTACCATTATTATAACTCAAGTTACCATTATTTACACTCCTGGTACCATTAGTGACCATTATTTTACCATTATTTTCACTCCTGGTACCATAATTTACCATTATTTTACCATTATTATCACTCCAGTTACTCTTATTTTCACTCTACTTTTCTTTATTTTCACTCCTAATACCATTATTTATCATTATTTTACCATTATTTTCACCCCTGTTACCATTATTTTCACTCTAGTTACCATTATTTTAATCATGGTACCATTATTTACCATTATTTTACCATTATTTTTACTCCAGTTACCATTATTTTCACTCTAGTGCCCATTACTTTCTCTCCTGGTACCATTACTTACATTATTTTACCATTATTTTCACTCCGGTTACCATTATTTTCACTCCAGTTACCATTATTTTCACTCTAATTACCATTATTTTCCATTATTTTTCCATTATTTTCAATCCAGTTACCATTATTTTCACTCTTTTTACCATTATTTTCATTCCTGGTACCATTATTTACCATTATTTCACCATAAATTTCACTCCAGTTACCATTCTTTTCACTCTAGTTACCATTATTTTCACTCCTGGTACCATTATTAACCATTATTTTACCATTATTTTCACTCCAGTTACCATTATCTTCACTCCTGGTACCATTATTTACCATTATTTTACCATTATTTTCACTCCAGTTACCATTATTTTCACTCCTGGTACCATTATTTACCATTATTTTACCATTATTTTCACTCCAGTTACCATTATTTTCACTCTTATTACCATTATTTTCACTCCTGGTACCATTATTTACCATTGTTTTACCATTATTTTCACTCTAGTTACCATTATTTTCACTCCTGGTACCATTATTTACCATTGTTTTACCATTATTTTTACTCCAGTTACCATTATTTTTACTCTAGTTACCATTATTTTCACTCCTGGTACCATTATTTACCATTATTTTACCATTTGTTTCACTCCAGTTACCATTTTTTTCACTCCAGTTACCATTATTTTCACTCCTGGTACCATTATTTACCATAATTTAACCATTATTTTCACTCCAGTTACCATTATTTTCACTCTAGTTACCATTATTTTCACTCCTGGTACCAATATTTACCATTATTTTACCATTATTTTCACTCTTTGTACCATTATTTACCATTATTTTACCATTATTTTCACTCAAGTTACAATTATTTTCACTCTAGTTATCTTTTTTTACTCCTGGTACCATTATTTATCATTATTTTACCATTATTTTCACCCCAGTTACCATTATTTTCACTCTAGTTACCATTTTTTTTACTCATGGTACCATTATTTTACCATTATTTTCACTCTAGTTACCATTACTTTCACTCCTGGTACCATTATTTACCTTTATTTTACCATTATTTTCACTCCAGTTACCATTATTTTCACTCTAGTTACCATTATTTTCACTCCTGGTACCATTATTTACCATTATTTTACCATTATTTTCACTCCAGTTACCATTTTTATCACTCTTTTTACCATTATTTTCATTCCAGGTACCATTATTTACCATTATTTTACCTTTATTTTCACTCCAGTTACCATTATTATCACTCTTGTTACCATTATTTTCACTCCTGGTACCAATATTAACCATTATTTTACCATTATTTTCAATCCAGTTACCATTATCTTCACTCCTTGTACTATTGTTTTACCATTATTTTCACTCCAGTTAATATTTCCACTTTTGTTAGCATTATTTTCACTCCTGGTACCAATATTTGCCATTATTTTACCATTATATTCACTCCAGTTACCATTATTTTCACTGTAGTTTCTATTATTTTCACTCCTGGTACCATTATTTTTACCATAATTTTACCATTATTTTCACTCCAGTTACCATTATTTTCACTCTGGTTACCATTATTTTCACTCCTGGTACCATTATTTACCCTTATTTTTCCATTATTTTCATTCCAGATACCAATATTTTCACTCTAGTTACCATTATTTTCACTCCTGGTACCATTATTTACCTTTATTTTACCATTATTTTCACTCCAGTTACCATTATTTTCACTCTAGTTACCATTATTTTCACTCCTGGTACCATTATTTACCATTATTTTACCATTATTTTTACTCCAGTACAATTATTTTCACTCTAGTTACCATTATTTTCACTCCTTATACCATTATTTACCATAATTTTACCATTATTGTCACTCCAGTTACCATTATTTTCACTCTAGTTACCAATATTTTCACTCCTGGTACCATTATTTACCATTATTTTACCATTATTTTCACTCCAGTTACCATTATTTTCACTCTAGTTAGCATTATTTTCACTCCTGGTACCATTATTTACCATAATTTTACCATTATTTTCACTCCAGTAAGCATTATTTTCACTCCTGGTACCATTATTTACCATTATTTTCACTCCAGTTACCATTATTTTCACTCTAGTTACCAATTTTTTACTCCTGGTACCATTATTTACCATTATTTTACCATAATTTTCACTCCAGTTACCATTATTTTCACTCCTGTTACCATTATTTTCACTCCTTGTACCATTATTTACCATTATTTTACCATTATTTTCACTCCAGTTACCATCATTTTCACTCTAGTTACCATTATTTTCACTCCTGGTACCATTTTTTACCATTATTTTTCCATTAATTTCCATCAAGCTACCATTATTTTCACTCTAGTTACCATTATTTTCACTGCTGTGACCATTACTTTTACCATTATTTTCACTCCAGTTACCATTATTTTCACTCTAGTTACCATTATTTTAACCATTATTTTACCATTACTTTCACTCCAGTTACCATTATTTTCACTCTTGTTACCATTATTTTCACTCCTGGTACCATTATTTACCATTATTTTACCATTATTTTCACTCCAGTTACTATTATTTTCACTCTAGTAATCATTCTTTTCACTCCTGTTACCATTCTTTACCATTATTTTACAATTATTTTAACTCCTGGTACCATTATTTACCATTTTTTACCATTATTTTTACTCCAGTTACCATTATTTTCACTCTAGTTATCATTATTTTTACTCCTAATACCATTATTTATCATTATTTTACCATTATTTTCACTCCAGTTACCATTATTTTCACTCTAGTTTCCATTATTTTCACTCCTGGTACCATTATTTACCATTATTTTACCATTATTTTCACTCCAGTTACCATTATTTTCACTCCTGGTACCATTATTTACCATTATTTTACCATTATTTTCTCTCCAGTTACCATTATTTTCACTCTAGTTACCATTATTTTCACTCCTGGTACCATTTTTTTTCCATTATTTTACCATTATTTTCACTCCAGTTACCATTATTTTCACTCTAGTTACCATTATTTTCACTCCTGGTACCATTTTTTTCCATTATTTTACCATTATTTTCACTCCTGTAACCCTATTTTGACTCTAGTTACCATTATTTTCACTCCTGGTACCATTATTTACCATTATTTTACCATTATTTTCACTCCAGTTACCATTGTTGTTGTTTTTTTTAATTATTTTTTATGTCACAAAGCGGATATAATGAATTTGAGGGAAATCGGCATCTCATTTAACTTTGGTTCGTGTTTTATTTTGTTACATTTAGAATGTAATACTGGGGTTGAATGAGCTTTAGGTCCGTCATTCGAATGAGGTTAAATTTTAAAAGTAAATCTCAGCCAAGTAGTCTCCAGATCCTCGTTGACAGGTACGGGAACTTAATACACTGGCATGGTGTGAACACCAAATCAAATACACCGACATGTTTACAGTGTTGAGACTGGCTCAATGGCATGTGACAAGTCTCCAGTTCCAAATTGACAGGTAGGGAAACTTAATACACTGTCGTACCGAATTGGAAATTGTCGTACCACATATAAGATATATAGCTAAATGTTTAATATGGAGATTTTTATGCAGGAAAGTGATACTTATTTGTAATATTGTAGTTCTTGAGATGAACGCTGTTGATTTTCTGTTTTATTTGTTATATGAATTCAGATTACAAAATAATATATAAATACATTAGGTTTAGGGCTTAACAGATATATATTACATATTTTAACAGAAATAATGTTACATAGTTTTTATATAAACTTTCTTTATTGAAAAGTTGCTGACTATTATATATCTGGCTTTCGTAAATTTCTTCTGTGTTCATCAACCTGCAAATATAAAAATACATTGTTTAATGATGAAATGAGCACTTGGTATTCGTATTTTTTATTACCTTATCAGAAGTGGGTCCAACGTATTTGGTTTTTTCGGAATTGTAAGTGAGCGACATGTTCTCTGCGGAACAAAATGGCGGAAAATTGTGTGATTTGGTGCATTTCAGGAGATATTTTGACCTGGTAAGTAGATTTATATCAATGTTATCGTAATATAAATACGCCTACCCGGAGGCCAGATGTGTAAGCTCCACTCGGTTTTTTAACTTATGTTTCTAGAGGCCTAAACAAAAAAGTTATTGAATGTATAAACTGAAAGATTGTTTGTTTACAAAGTGAAAATAGAAAATTTTGTGACTTAAAACTGTGTTTTTAGTCAAAATATAACGTTCTTGGACCTATTTTAGCGAAATTATTATCGAGTTTTTGCATATATTTCTTCACGGCGGCTTTTGCACTTTACGTGGGTACTTTATGGCCAATCTTTTTATGTTCAAACACCTTAAAAGTTTGGCGTGGAAGTGATAAGCATGTTTTTGTTCGGTGCAGAATCTGAATAACACTCATACGCGTTTATATAAGTGAAAGTAAGACACTAGCTGACAAATGTTAAAAATCAAACCAAAAGCCTATATTTTACCCAAACACACGGATGTTCCTTTATATCTTTGCCCGAAAATGGCTTTACCAAAACAAGAACTTCATATGTATTTATAATATCAATAAGAATCTACCTACCCATTCTCGTGTTTGTTTGTGTGTGTGTGTGTGTGTGTGTGTGTGTGTGTGCGTGTGTGCGCGTACATATAAATCTATACCCCGATATAAATTTCTTACCAGTCCAGTTTCTTTTCTTATTTTAGGTGGAATAATAAGTTGTATCTAGGGTTGCACCTGTAGAAGTTGATGCGGGATGGGTAAACGTCATTTCACTATGCCCCGTATGACGCTCAAGTCTGATTCCCAGGGCTTTTAACTTATTAAGGGTAACACGCTTTTGTAGCCTCCTTCAGTAAGCAAAATTACTTCCATAATCGTTTTTATTTAAAAAAAAAAAAGATGCTTTCCTTTTTACGTACAAAAATTTCTAAATATTGTAAATATGACACAGAATATACCCAAACAAAAATACCGAGCATAGCATTTTGTTATAAGGGTATTCCGAGATATTTTGACAGGATTATAAGTATCTTGCATGAGTGTGAGGTGAAGATGGAAAAATCTGTCACCGAGGGGGAACTGTTTTGCGGGAACGAGGCTTTGTCGAGTTCCCGCCAAAACTGTTCACCCGAGGTGACAGATTTTTCTATCTTTACCGAATGTCCCATGCACGATACTTTTTCTTGCATACCTTTTACTGTTCTTTTGTGTATATGTATACAAAATAAATTTTGTTTCCTTACGCTTAAATATTGACGTAAACGTAAATCTTATTTTTTATTGACGTCACTAACTTGAATAAATTACGTCAGATACTTGAAGACTGTAAACTGTAAACTCGCTTCTCGCCAAAAGACAATGGCACTTGACTGTGTATTCGGCCAGCAAATGCCTTGTGGTCGTAATTAAGGTGTCAAAATAAGTGGCAACTGGGTATATAAGACTGTAGAAAGTGGTCGCATTATGGAATATGGAATAGCGGGGTGGTCGTATAATCGATGCGAGCGACCATTGAATTATATAGGAAAAATCTGTTCTTTCTAAAAGTGCCCGTAACAGCGGGATGGTCTTGAAATTGAGGTGGTCACAAGGCGAGAGTTTACTTATCAAGAGGTAGAATAATATACAAGTATAATATGTGGTAGATAATTTTGCATAACAAATACGCGATATGTTAGTATTTGGGTAACAAATCGGCTTTTATTTTGATTATTAACATTTGTTATCAGCTCGTGTCTTACTTTAAATTATATTAACGCATACGAGTGTGTTATTCAGATTCTGCACCGAACAAAAACATGCTTACCACTTCCACGCCAAACATTAAAGGTGTTTGAACATAAAAAGATTGGCCATAAAGTACCCACGTAAAGTGCAAAAGCCGCCGTGAAGAAATATATGCAAAAACTCGATAATAATTTCGCTAAAATAGGTCCTAGAACGTTATATTTTGATTAAAAACACAGTTTTAAGTCACAAAATTTTCTATTTTCACTTTGTAAACAAACAATCTTTCAGTTTATACATTCAATAACTTTTTTCTTTAGGCCTCTAGAAACATAAGTTAAAAAACCGAGTGGAGCTTACACATCTGGCCTCCGGGTAGGCATATTTATATTACGATAACATTGATATAAATCTACTTACCAGGTCAAAATATCTCCTGAAATGCACCAAATCACACAATTTTCCGCCATTTTGTTCCGCAGAGAACATGTCGCTCACTTACAATTCCGAAAAAACCAAATACGTTGGACCCCCTGCTTTCTATATCAAGTCTGCAGAAACTGGATGAGGAAGCCGACGACATCGTCATAAGAACCCATCCATTTTACGAGGTTGCTAGTCTGATTCAGTGTTATACTCGGCATGTTCTCAGGCCACACATTGACTTGGAATCTGACCATAAAAGACATTTCCTTAAAATTTCTTTTTTAAATAAAGGAATAGATTTTATTGACCTTCCTAGTATATTTAAAGATAAAACAGTTCAATCGGCTGTTCCTAATTATTTTAAGAATACTGAATCGCCTATGGTTTGTTATAAATACAACAAACCAACTAGAAATACAATTTTTAATTACAATAAAATTACCTCTGATTTACAGATCATTGATAATACACCAAAATCTTGAGAGTGTTTAACTTCTAAATATTGCTATAAGCCTGTCGGTCATATTGTTACCGGTGATCTTAATGTAATCAAAGACTCTAGAATTCGTAATTTAATTTCTAAAGGTCCCAAATATAGAATTCCATCCAAAATTGATTTATATGCATGTCGTGCAGAAATTGCTGAGTCTTTAAACCTATTTTGCAATAAATGGTGCAAAAGAGAACATGCTGAGCCTAATGCACTTTCTAACTGGAAAGAACACATATTCAAAATAATAGACACTCGTATATCATTTTATGAAAGAAACATTGCTTTATTACCACCTCGACCTCGTTTTAACTTTCGTCATTTGAAAAAAGGAATTCAAGACTTTCATAACAAATTTGTTTTAACACCTGCTGATAAGGCTTCTAATAATGTAATTATAGTGTGACGGGTACACTATATTAATATTCAAACTGAAGAACTGAACAGCACTAATGCTTATGTACTGACTTCTTCATCTGAGAGTGATATTGTTACTGCACACACTCTACAAATTACAAAATTTAGAATCAGTATTGAGCCGAAACAAGACAAAGTACCTACTATGTATTGGTTGCCTAAAATGCATAAAACACTGTACAAAGCAAGATTTATTGCTAACTCTAGTTCTTGCACTACTACTAAATTATCCGTGCTCTTAACTTCTTGTCTTACAGCTATTAAAGAACATGTAATTAGGTATTGCGATAAGGTTTTTGAAACTTCTGGCAAAAATTTATTTTGGTCGATTAAAAATTCAAATGACGTTTTGAAAAAGCTTAAATCAAATAATTTTCAGGCGTTCTGTTTGTCTACTTATGATTTCTCAACTTTATATACCTCGCTCCCTCATAATTTAATAAGAGACAAACTAACCAGTCTCATTGAAAAAAACGTTTGCTAGAGAAAATAAAACGTTCATCGCTTGTAATGAACATAGGGCATTTTTTACAGATGGTTCTTATGATAATTATACTTTATGGACTTGTCAAGACCTAATAGAGTCGCTAACTTTCTTACTGGATAATATTTATGTTAGATTCGGTACCTCTATTTATAAACAAGTAATAGGCATCCCAATGGGTACTAATTGTGCACCCCTTGTTGCTTATCTGTTTTTATACTGTTATGAAAGAGACTTTATGTTATCTCTTTCTACTGAACATCAAGATGATATTATTACAGCTTTTAACAACACCTCGAGGTACCTTGATGATTTATTAAATATAGATAATAACCATATTTCATTACTGGTTAATAAGATCTACCCTAAAGAATTACAACTTAATAAAGCAAACACTTCAGAAAAGCAAGCAAACTTTCTCGATCTAAATCTGTCAATTGAAAATGGTTATGTCACTACTAAAATATATGATAAAAGAGATGATTTTAATTTTAATATAGTAAATTTTCCGTTTTTAGACGGCGATGTTCCCCGTGCAACATCTTACGGGGTTTATATTTCACAGCTTGTTCGCTTTTCAAGAGCTTGCAACGATATTAATGATTTCAAAGAACGTAATCTTTGCATTACAGAAAAACTTTTAAAACAAGGTTATCGGTATCACAAATTAAGGAAAACATTTTGCAAGTTTTATCGTCGATACCCAGATCTAATTCATAAATACAGGTGCAGTTTAAAATCACTATTGCAACAAGGTATTTCACAGCCAGTTTTTTATGGAGATTTAATTTATAAACTTAAGAAGATAAAGGGCAATGTTAATTTCTCCCGGTTATTCGTAAAAACCATCTGTAAATTTAAAAAGAAAGGTTACCAACATGATATTTTACAGCGCTCTGCATGCCTGGTGATTAACCCTTCTACAGTTGATCATTATGCTTACCTCTTTGGTTGCACGACGGTGGCAGGGGTTTAAGAGTTTATGAAGGTTTATGGGGAAATCTTTTCTTAAAAGAACCTAGAAGCTCGATTTGTTTCTTTTATCCCTGTCATCGTGTTCTTGCTGATTTTACTCCAGGAGCTCTGGTCTCTGTAAGATCATTGAGTACCCGCCCTTTGGCTTTTCAATGCTATTAGATTCTTATGTTTTATATGTTTGTGTGTTTTTGCATGCAACATTGTTGAGCCAATAAGTGGGTTGGAGTTGTTTCACCAAGACAACGTGTATTTGTTTTGTGATATGAGAACCTGTTGGGGCAAGTGTGAGGTTGGTGCACCCTATAACCTGGTTTAAACCCCCAGTGGCAATTTGATTTGCCACTGACCGTTCCAAGGCGGTAACCCCTCGGGTTCTCATTTTTGTTAATTGTTAGTGGTTTCTCTTTTGAAACTGATCATTTTATTAACCATGCTCTCTCCCTCTCTTCTTCTTGACTGTGTGGGGAGGCTGTTTTTTCTGAATGTGGCGATTCCTGATATGCATATTTCACCTTTTAATACTTGGCCACAAATAACTCCGCTACACTCACAACAATATTTCAATGAGTTTTTCTTCTTTTTGCTTTGTGGCAACATTATAATTATATTCTTATTGCTCAAATTCTTGTAAATATCATTTATCGGACGTCCCCAGACGTCCCCGGAAGTGGAAACTGAATTTTCGGGCATGCGCACTTCGTCAAAGGGCAAGTAATTTTCAAGGGAAACAACCTAGTTATGGGAAAGGCCTATTTACATCATAGAAAGGCGTCAACGGAGGTGATAATTTATTAAGTGTATTCCAGAGCAATAACAAAACAATATACAAACCTGATTATCGATTGAAAATGGTGTGAAAACGATTAAAATCCACCCGATACATAATTCTCGCTTACAAAATTCGGAAACAATATGGCGGATTATAAAAACAGAAAGTAACGCTTGGTCACGTGACGAGATTCTCGTCGAATCCACGTCAAAAAACGAGATTTCTTATATCAGTAATAGAGAGATGCGAATCTATTTATATATATAGGTCTCTGGTATAAGCGACAAATACCAATCATAGCGAACTCCGGTCCAATGACGTCATTGGTAAAGTTGTTCCCCTTAGATTTTCCGTACCGTGAAATACGTAACCGAATTCTCTTGAATTAATTCAACCAGTTATCGTTTAAATTGTATCATTTGATCATAAAACGATTTTCATAATATTCAGAATAACATATTTAATAAATTTAGTACAAAATTTACAAAAGTGAGTATTCATTTGTCAGTTTATCTTTAAATAATACAGTACGTTTTCGATAACTAGACGGCCGTGTGATATATAAGTAAATTTAAATTTTGTCAACCAGCAAAAGATTTTACAAATTTGATATCGCAATTTATCCTTTATGAGTATTGTTCATAGTCCAAAAGTACTCTTAGTCCTGATTTTTGTAATAAAATATGAAACAGTTTTCACGTGACTATCTACGTTTTCGTTATAAATAATACAGTGACATTCGTGATATTGTCAGACGACTGGTGTCACTGTTTTGTTACTATCGGATCAGCTCTTTGAACTTTAAATAGGTTAATTTGTCTTACCGAGGTCTTATTACCATTTGTTAGTTCCGAAACCAATCAAGTACGATTCTTATTATATGAATTATAAGGTCACCCGACTGTGTTATCCAGGTGTTATCCCAATGCCTAGGTCTATCGTTGAGGCTACATGGCGCGTGGCTGTCTTATTATAAGAGTGTGCGCGGCTGAATCCACATGTTTCAACTCAGAACGCCCACAATGCACCACATTGCACATTTGTTATAAAACAATTCAGGGTTCGGAGGCGTGTCCTCGACCCCCCCCCCCCCTCTCCCACCTCTTCCAATCACAATTTTTAACTCGCATCAATGGCTACGAACGTAACATGCTTGATGTTGACTAGTCCGAGACTTCCCATAAGCCCAAGGTAATATGTTTTCACAATGAGGCAATATAATGACGTTAAATTGTAAATATATCCCAACAGTATGAAATGTTCTTTATTTGCTGTTTTTTCGGCGTTAGCTGTCTAAGCTCACTTTTGACCTAGTTTTTCGACCAATGAAATGTTGTAAATAATACTCGTATTCTCTTATTATGCAGAGGGAAAATGAAATAAACTATTTCGATTGGTAGCTATTTACACCAGAGAGGCATCTAGCAGGGTCGAGAGGTATCTAGTGGGATTTTTATTATTATGCAGCGGAAAAATCAAATAGATTATTTCGATTGGATGTTAGTGGGTGTTGTATTGGAGAAAAAACATATTTACGATTTAAATAACCAGTTAAGTCAATATTGATGGCTTAAATACAATTTTATATGGAATATTCTTGGATGTCAGGTAAACGCTTGAATACAATACACAGTGTAAAACGAAAGAGATGTGTAAATATTTCTAGTTCTCACTGGTTCCTTTCTAGTTCCTTTGATACTGATTGTTTATTTCAAGTATAAAATACAAGTTCATTGTAGTGTAGTGGCTAACACTCTCGCCTCGAAAACGGAGGCCCCGGGTTCAATACTCAGAACGGACACTTTTTTAAAAGTTAATTTACGTAAAAGTTGGTAGATTTCACTCTTGTAACAGGCTGTTTGTATTTATTTTTAAATTTTTATTAAATTTCAAGGACATTTATTCATCTTGAGTTCTAACTCTACAAGAGGTATTTTATTGAAACTGAATAAATGTAGATCATTGCTTCTTTAATCGACTTGTATGAAATTGTTGCAACAGCTTCAACATTTTTTTGAAAGACACCTTCAATGAATTTATGAGTTGTCATGATTCGGTCGCTTAATCTCTAGGTCATACTAAGAAGGCAGGGAGGGTTCAGCTATAACAAGTAAAATAAATAACTAAACTGTGTCTGCTTCGCCTCTCTGTATTTCTTTCTTTCTTATATACATGTATAAATCTATAATCTATCATATATAAATCTTTTCCGTCAACGCCGTTTATCTTTTTTAAAGATATTTCTTGTTTCTGAATGTGGCGATTCCTGATATGCATATTTCAGCTTTTTATTAATATATTGGTCTTGTACAGTGCGTTCGCCAATGATTTAAACGCAAATTACATCCAGCAAAAATGCAACAGTCACTCACTGAGCTCTCAGTCTGTTAAAATTACTTACTTGATGGTAGAAATAGATACTCAGTATTTTTATATAAAGACAAAAAAACTATACAACCGAACCGTCCACCCTTTTCAAGTCATATTGATGACAATTCCATATCTCATTTCATGAGTTCTAAACGTATTTACAGATATACATGTAGTCGTAGAGTTACGATCCTTAAGAGCCAAATAGCAATAGCTTGATGTAAGACCTAGTGTACTTATTTCAGACAAACGTACTGTTAATTTTGTAAGATCATAGGTATAACTTAAGACAACAACATTCCACACACTAGAGCCTTATCTTTGGTCAAAATCTTGATTACGTTTACTTCAGCGGTCACAACTCCCTCGGACCAGTCCCTCATTATTAACATATTCTGGTGACCATTAACGAATCCATAAATTACAAGCTTATGTAACATTAAAGCCACAATAGCAGCTTCATTTTTTATTTGAATTTAATCAGCCTTGTACAATATTTGAGTTACTATAAGATCTCGGTTCCTTTCTTGAACCAATTAGATTCCATATTGGGTTCCAGAGTTATGGCCCTTGAAAGAGCCAAAGTAAGCTATTTTAATTTTTTTTTACTTGATTTTACCACACTTGCACACAACTCTTTCAAGCATTGAACAGTTGTTGACAGGTGAGCGACCCAGGGTCCTATGGACCCTCTTGTATAAGATTGCCATGATGGTTACTGTCAGTTTTGACAAAATAGTTTTACAAGAATATGATGGGGGTAAGAATTTGCGTTATGTCACGATAATATGGCGGCAACTTCAACTCTTTCTTCGGAAACATTGTAATCAATTCATTGCCTTATCTCAGTTTATGATTTGACCACAGGTATTTTCTAAACAATTCCCGGCTTAAGTTTGTACATAGTTATACTAAGGCATTGTGACACTGATCCATATGTTTTCTTGTTCTTATCATTGACCAACATGTGACCTTCCAGTTATCTGAATAAATAAATTCAGGCCTAAATAGGGAACACCTTAATAAAGGGTCAGTGTTGATAAACTATTGTCTAAAATAGGAACCATTTGTAAATACACTATCAAACAGACTAAAATGTATATCATTGTATTTTTCAGCCTGATATTACAAGGTATGTTTTTTTTCTTGCAGTTTTGTTTTATTCCTTTTCAGCTATTCCAGTTTAATTATTCCTCTCCATGATAAACAATATAATTTAATTTCAAATGTTTTGTATAATGTTTTATGTGAGTTACACTATACTGAACATATTAGCTCTGTGTCTCCCACCATGCCGGGTGTTAAGTAAACGAAGACAGATAACAACCAATATCAAGAAGGTTTTGTTTATTTTCCGACAATCTCAGGAAACGCTTGCACCTGTATACTAGTAGACAATACGATAAAATGTGATTAGATAACAAGAGACCCATCAACCAAAAGGTAACGAAAACGATCAGATTACAGAAACACAAGGGTAATGTTGGGCCTCCCGTCATTATTTCCGACACTAACGATGCGGCAATACATTTTGACTGGCTGAATGTAGCATCCGCGAGTACTACAAAACTTAACAATCACAAGGAAAGGTGTATAAATTCCTCATAATTAGAGGTTTACGGTTTATCTTACAACCTTATCATGGACAGCGCATGCAGAACGTTACTCAAAATCTCGGTCCATGAGGAGGTAAAAACTCACCAAGGATGAAAAAAGTACAGTTATTTCTACTACCTACAACAGAAGATGTTAAATACTTCTTGTTCTACACATTTGTTTTTTTTTTGTCTGTGTGTTTGTTTGTTTTTGGAAATATTAAGTGCTGTAAACAAACTATTGTCAATAAATAAATTCAAAACTAAATGTATTGGCTTCTTAATTTGTTTGCAGGTGTGCTTTCCCAAGGAGACTCGACCTTCTACGGATGTGACTTCATCCAGTCGTTTCCTAACTGTAACCACTTCATCTCCGATTCCTACTGCGGCACAAACATCATCACTTACGTGAACAAGTAATACCAGTGCCCAAGGTTATAAAACTGAGCATGGAAACCAGTCTCAAATCTCAAGCATCTGATTGGCTGAAATGGCGACTGGTCTCCATTTCAGCCAATCAGATGCTTGAGATTTGAGACTGGTTTCCTTGCTCAGCTTTATAATCTTCAGCCTAGGTTTAGAGTCAGGATTAAGGTTTAGGATAAGGGTTAGGGTTGAAATAAGGGTAAGGGTTCGGGTATTTAGTTAGGGTTAAGATTGTTTCACTCACTTTCTCATAAATCTCCATCGCAACAGTGTTATTTTACCGGTAAAATCGTTCAGCCTAAATGTGTTGTATTTGCAATATCGTACGGCATCTTTCATAACAGACAATGATTCATCTCTGAGACTCTTGAAAGTTGTAGGTGGATGGGATGATGCGAGGGCTTGTTTGAAACTGCAGTGAATGAATATTTATTATCGGTGATGGGTTAGGGCCTAATATTAACAAACCTGACTCTTTGATTGATCGGTTTGGGGTCAATTTTCAACCTTCCAGCCTTGAATTTATTATCTTTTTCTTCTTTTAGTAACTGTAGAAAAACAAATTGGAAAAGGTGAGATATGCATATGAAGAATAGCCATATTCAGAAAACTAAGCCTCCGCACGCTGCCAAACAGTAAAGAGGAAAAGATAGCAAAATCAATTTCAAACAAGATACCACTATATCAATAACAATGAAAACACGAGTGGTCACCGCCTTTGTGATTTAACTCAGATGGATTTGTCTTTAGTTGTCATTAATTAACAACGATGAAAATCACGATTGAAAATTTAAGAAATTTATTGTAACATACAAAGAACTTGATATTGTCGTTTTTTGTGACAATCATGCCAACTTAATTTAATATACGCATTTGCAATTACAAGCGGAAATAATCCTTAAAGAACAATACAAACACTGAAGTAAATGTTTTGTTGTTTTGTTTTATTTTGAATGGGAGTAAGGGCCATGGCTCCAACAATAATTTGCTAATTACAACAAACTCAATTAAGATAGAGAAGAAAGTAGCCCTGCGACCAGAAGCACACTTGGTTCTCTTCTTATTAATTATATTGCGAAAGGCTGGCCACGACAACTTAACCGCTCACCAGAGACTATGTCTTTGAAAAAGTAAAGAAATATCAGTTTAAACAGTTTTCCGAACAAATTGAAGAACTTTTCAAAGTCAATACACAAAACTTCCCACGGATTCCAGAATTTTAAAGCAAACTTCCTCAAGCAGACGTACAATTCCAGGAGCCGTGACGTTTGCATCTTGTTTGTTTTCTTCCTGAAAATAATCAGAAAACAAAGCATTAGTCCAGACTGTTAAAAGTACAGATGCTTGACAAAGCATATATATATATATATATATATATACAAATATATTCTCAAACAGATGTGAGTTCAGTAAAGCCCACTGCAAAGATCCTTCAATAGATCTGCTTCACATAGGCGACTGTACTGATGCAGATATAGCCACTGCGTCACCAGTTGCCGGAAATGAGGTCATTGTGGACTTTTTCTGCACTTCTCTAAGTAAAGTCGACTGCCCTACAGACGTACAGAAAGTATGTGCCTCTGATAACAGGACTTACATTAACTAGTAAGTTCATTTTCTTGCGTAAAATTTATTTATTTATTTATTTATTTATTTATTTATTTATTTATTTATTTATCAACAAACATTTAAGCATGCTTTGCTGGATTTTTCCAATTATTGGTTATTGTTGTTTTTGTTGTTGTTTTGGTATTAAGGGTAGTTGAGACATAATCGAAATTTAGTGTGAAATCTGTTGAAATGCCAGTCTGATATCAGTGAGGCTATTTGTTGATTCATTTTCATTTCATTTTTTCCCTTACAGTTGCGAGTATGAGAAAGCCAAGTGCACACACAGGAACCTGGTGGTAGTTACCTATGGAGACTGTCCAACGCTGGGCTGAATCCAGGGTCGCCAAAGAGCCAACGAAGCTAATTGTACGGTTGAATAAAAGAAAAATAAGAATTTGATTGGCTTATAATTTGATACATTTTTAGAAAATTTAATGTATATTATCCGAGAAGTTTTTGAGTTACTAGCCGATAAATTATGCACTGTTGCTGCTGTTAACGACGACGACGACGATGAGTTTTGGATTTGGATAGAATGACTAACGAAGAAGTAATTCAAAGGTCATTCCAGGACTTATATTGAGGAGTATAAACACATTATATGAATGTCTTCTGTCAGCATAACCATTTGTCTAACAAGCTTGAAAACCTTAGTCAAAAACTGAAGATTTTATAGAACTTTAAATAGGGTATTATAGGAAGCCTAGTCTCGACTAAGGAAAATATGATTGTCATGGTTCTGATAACAATAAAGAAAAGTAAACAGCAATGCTTATACATTTTTAATACATCATAAAGTAAGGACGTTTATACTTGTCCATTTGATTATAAAACTTATTTGATCTGCTATTCCGGCTTCGGAGGACAGCATAGTCATAAACAGAGAAAATAAGTTTAAATAATAAGAAATGACAGGGGTCCGTTACAACAATTGTGTGTAAATAGACACAGGAATTAAAAAAAAGCTTAGGGCGTGTTAAAGATGACCACTCTAGCAGTATATCCATGTATAAATTGTGAAATTAAAATAAATATTATTAATCTTAACTCTAAATCAAAAAGTGTTTCCATTTTGGACTTGTTAAGACAGCATCATTAAAGTTTTTGAAACTGATAATTATAATAGTTCAATTGTAATAAAGTAATACAGGGAATCACAGTTTCTACAAAATAATATATCAGAAATAAGAAAAAGGTGATGAAGCAAACTTGTTTTTGGCTTTTGCCCGGGAAATTCGCAGTAAATTCAGACACAGCTTCTTTCGTGTACTCAAAACTGGCCGAAATTTTAAGATTATTTAAAGGAATGATTGATGCATCTGAGAATAATTTAAAACATTCCAAAATCGATATATGTTCTGCAATATAACTGCATTTGAATTACTTTTCGAACATCCTTCGTAATATTCGTTATCACAAACTTCTATGAAGCTGTATGTGAATATAGATTATACCAATCTCCTTCGCAGAGTTGTCGTTCCTTACACTCACTTTACATCTCTGCGAAAGGCTCAATGTCAAGATTTTTTACCAAACTCGACAGCCATATTTTATACAGTCATACTTACGAATTTGAAAGCTTTAGGTAAAACAAATGACAGAAATCTTCACTATCTTTCATTAAAACCGAAGAAACTTATTCTATTGTAAATGTAACTGGTGAACTATTTCGTTGCGTTAGAGTAAAAGTAGTTGAAAGTAGTCCCAGCCTATAACAGAGGTGAATGTAATGAGCCGATAGTGTAATAGAGTGAGATTATACATGCTTAGAGCTTCAATGTTACGCCATTTGTAAGGACAGGTCATAACAATGAGTAATTATTTGTCTTGAAAATGATTGAATCCGATTTCTTACACCGTTGATAACATGAATAATACATGAAACTCATGTGTTGTTTATTTTTTACCAGTACATATCATTATGTTGATGACATTTTTTTAAAATAATCAGTCTGTTGCTTTTAAATTGTTTTGTAAAGTTAGATATTTAAATTACAATAAAAACTAGTTAATTTACCTTTAAACTCAAGGAAACAAATTATCATCTTCCCTTGAAAGAGGATATGATGGCACTGTTGTCATGTAAATGTTATTTTTTTAAATCTTCCGTACACGTCAATGAGGCGACACATATATACAAATATTTAATTACACGAATGCTGTTAACACGGTTGTTTGTAAAACCAAATCAACTACATGTTATTGAAAACATAGAACAATTTAGAAACGTATAGTGCATTTATTAGCATCTCCTCGGATCATTCTAAGATATCTGTCACGTATCACGTGTCCTGACATCTTTGGTTGCCGCTGCCGTGTCAGAAGTCCTTTTTTGTTCCCAACTACCCGAGTTATACCTGAAAAGGAATAAAATTATGCTTATGACCAGATCCTTTCACGAATTCTCGTTGTTTTTTTATGGCATGTGCATGTATACTCTCACCCAAAGTTCGAACTGGTGGTCAGTTGCATGTGCTTACAATATATGGTGTTTTCATTTCTTCCTCATGTCAAGAGAGGTTGAACTGTTTTGTCTTGAAATTAAGTATTTAATGTTCTTTTTCATCTTTATTGATTGTGTTCTTAAATGAATCCAATGCCATTTAAAAACACCGCACGGTCAAAATTAGAACAATCTTTCATTGAAAGGGAGGTAATTATAAAATTGGGTACCAAAGTTCTGCTAATTAATACAAGATTAAAGTTTAAATTGAAGACTGTTGTTGGCAACTGATCTCAAATATAGAGTTAAGACAATGTATTGCTTATGAAAAAAATACGGACAAAAAGTGAGCAATTAGAACTTTGGTTGAGTGTACGTATACGAATTAAGTTGTCGACGTCAGTCAAAATATAATAAATTATTAATGTCCTGTCTCGTATTTCAGGGGTGCAGAGGTCTGGATTGTATGGCCAATAGTCTTTTATAGATTATCTGCTTAAAAGCCGAAACATACTTGCATATGCATTCAACATGAACCATTTAAATCAATCTCAGCTATAAAATGTCACACGTACAATATTTTAAAATTATTCAGATACTGAGATACTAAAAGTATGAGTGTCGATATACCTTGCAACGTCATAAAATCGGCAAAATTCCAAGGCATCTCTCCCACCAGAAACTCTGGTCGTAAAGTGTCAAATACTTTGTGATACTCTTGTATGAACTCTGTCTGGTACTCCTCTGTAAAAACAAAGCTCGGTTCCTGGAAGAAATTGTAACAGCCAATTTTCGGTTAATATATTTTTTCAATAATATGAATAACAATTTAATTAAGTATAACTATTAAACGCAAAGAAATATTAAATATAACGCTCAAAAGCAGCATTTTAAAAGTCACGTGGCGTTGTTTACTCAGTATGTGTTCTAGTAATAGTTATCTGCAGACGAAAACTGTTTTTAATAAAAACAATATTGGCTTAGCTTCGAATCTGGTAAGTAGTTGCTCGAACCTAACGACACGAAGACTGTACACAAAACCCTTTCTGGAAATCTTGCATTCGACCCTGGTGACTAACCCTAGAAGCAACCGGGCTTTACGTGCTACTACTAGTTACGCTACTTTTATCTTACCTGATGAAATCCGGCTATAGTGTCAGCCCCGTACTCCGATACAATGACTGGTTTATTAAAGGTTCTGTGCCAGTTTCTTAGATTATTCTCCAGCTGCAACTGTATCAGCTCCGTGTGACCGACGTCCGAGTACCAAGCGTAATAACGATTCACCAAAATAATGTCCACATATTGAACCTGCAGAATGAAACGTTGGCATTTTAACTAAATAAATAGAGGATATTTGTTTTCACCAGTGTAAGATAGAAATATATTTCACCGAGTGAGCTCCGGAATTTGAATTTTTACAAGTGGCGAAGAAAGCATTTCTATTTCACCGAGAAAATTCTATATTTCACCGGAAAGCATAAACATTTATTCATATTTGTATACACAACTGGTGCATGCATAAAAATCGACAATACCCAAAATATTGGGGCACTTTATGAACAAATATTATTTTGCAACCCTAAATATTGGGACACGAAAAATTTTAATTATTTTAACTGTCCCAATACTTAGGGTAATTACGGTAAATGTTGATATTTTAAACATGGAGAAAAAGTCAACGTCTACTGAGAATGACGCATAATGGTCGCGTAACAATAGAGGACGAAAATATGCATGCAACAGAGGTTCCAAGTCGTATTCAGCTATTTTCACATTTTCTGTACAGTTAACATTACAATCCCGAATATATAAACTCGAATGAGTCCCTGTCGTGAGATAGGACTACTATTTTCTATGTAAAATTGGGCTCAGTAAATTACACCTGACAGATACAGCTTACTCAAAGCTTTAGGACGGATCTCTAGGGCAAATGAATGACAATTCGTATAAAATTTGCAGAAAGCGATACAATCTACATAATTATTTCCTTCGTTTGTATTGAGACTTTGATAGAACAAAACGTGGGTGTGTCTTTTGAGATATAAAAACAAACCAAACAAAGAAATTACGTCACAAGTCGCACGACTTGCAGTGCCATCGACCTACAACCTATAAGTCTTGCATGTTTTAAATCATATACTGTCAAACGACATGTTAATATTGACACAGAAACGAGTATGCCAATGTTGTAAACTTTCGATTTCTTCCAAGTTTATACCATTATTTTTCTTGCTTCGTAATTTTATTTTTGGACAGTCCATGTATTTTTGATGAAGTAATACTATTAACTAAAACAAAATTTTCAGGTGCAATAGGACTAGTGATATCGTTTTCCGGATCTTCTACATCCCGACAGACTGTGTCAGAGTAAGAATTTATTTATTACAAGATTTCAGTGAACACACTTTTACGTGAGAGATCACGATGCTTACCGCAACATCCGTGTTGTAGTCTTGGTTGCATACAAATGTCACAGGCCTGGTGGAGTCCAAAGATCTCACATGCTCAATCACAGACCTAAAAAACAACAAAGTACATAGTACCTTTAAAAGTTAGTAGAACAAACATATATAGCGTACAGAAACTTCTTGAAAGACGACAAATGTAATAAAAACTGCTGCATTGTAGAGCTAATGTACCAAAATTTGTGCTACAACCTCCGGCGGGACTCGAACCCGCAATTCCGGCTTTGGAGAGGCCGATGCTTTATCCATTAGGCCACGGTGGCACAGGCTCTAAAAGACATAATAAAACTTCCGGTCATTTGTGCTCTTAACGCACAAGCAATTTAAGAGGTAAGCCAATGGCAGAACTAGCGGGGAACCATTCGCAAAGACTAATATGGAAGAAAAACGGACAGAGAGCCATGCACAAATAAGAACAGAGCGCAAAAAGCAAGCATAATTAATATTCGTGTTTCCGTTATAGAACAGACAAAATTACATTAAGCCAAAGATACAATGATGAAAGGAGATTCTTAACCATTCTATTGTTACTTATTGTAACTTTTTTGTCAGTATAATACATATATCTGATTTGCTAATAAGAGTCATGTGACTGCATTTTATTTCTCAATGAAGCAGCTCTGTTCGGCGGCATTACAAGACGTAATTGTAATTGTATGCACAAGATCAAATCTACTACTAAAACCAATAAATGAAAATTTGTCGAAGGTTGTTATGAGAACTGGATATCGTTTTTTAGTTTCATCGACGTATGAACTGTCAGATTGTTAATACTTGATTTTAAATTAGCAAGCTTAGGTTAGGTTCAGACGTCGATGAAACCTGGGTTTGAAACTTAAAGAAACGAAATTCAATTCTTAAAACACGAACTAGGAGTGTGATGATTTAAATCATCTATTTATCTATATTTAATGCTGATAATGCTGAAACAAATTCAAAGAAAACAATACATCGTTTACATATCTGGCAAAAATATGTGTTAAAAAGTTTTGAATTACTAGTAATGGTATTAAGTAAGCATTGTGTCGATTTTGCTCCACGGCTGATAGTTATCGCGTTGGCATTGGCTTACGGGATAATGAAATAATGCGAGTTGAATTAAGGAAAATAATAAAATATTTTTCTGGGGTTTCTCAAGTACACATTTAAAGAGTGACATAATTTGCTTTCGTGCTTTTTCATGTATAATGCCCGGAAAAGAACGCATCCGAAATACAGGTACATGTTCATGACAACTAAGCGTAACATCTTCAAAACTTGACCACGATAATGCTATAATGTGAAAACAGAACAATCTATAGCGTTGCTTATAGGCTTACTTGAAGTACGGCCCAGCAGCAGCATTGTTGGATGCCGGTTCGTTTGCCACGGACCACATGATGACAGCCGGGCGGTTCTTGTCTCTTTGGTACATCTCCGACATGACAGCTTTGTGGTGCTCCAAAGATTTATTGCTAAAATTGTCGTCACTGGAAACATTTTACAGAAATCGGTTTTATAACGGGACTAGTAAGTATGATCATTATTAAAAATATTGATGAACATGCTTTTGAATCCAAAGGTTCATTTCTAATACCCATGACATTTTCTTTATATTTTGTCAGGTTACTCCAAAAACAGTGGCATGTTCTTTTTATGGTTTAAAGGATGTATACAATGTGATTGTTATATTGGAAACAAATTAAATATGGAGCAATATGTTTCTGCATTTTATATCAACGCACTTTGAATGAGACATATATCAGTAATACGCGTGTTAATTTGTAGACTAAAATAAGAAAACATATATTAATCTTTTGTTAAACTTATTGTCATTGCTGAAGGTCCAAACGTGCAAGTCTCAAATCAAAGCATACATGCTCGTGCGAGCAATCGAATTTATACCTATCCTCAAATGAATTTTCTTTCATTTCCTTGACTTTTCGTAGTTTTTCTCCGCCATTTCTTCTCTCTTTTTGATTTACTGATTTTGTGCGTGATTTCGATTTTTCTTTGTCTTTCTTCTTTGATTTTCGGGCTTCCATTGCACATTCTACTTTCTCGTTTTTGTACCGACAACGACTTGTTCGTGAAGTTCTCAAAAGCACATAAAACATTCATTTATGGGACAGGAAGCTTGTGAAGGTATTATAAATAAGAAGCAGAAAAAATGAAGGTAAAAGAAGACAACAAAATTATTTTTCAAGCAAAAAATTAAAGCTGCCAGATTGCTAAAAGTGTCAGCTTGAAAGTTGAAGAAAACGGCTCATTCCACCATAAGTCGTCCCTGAGTCCAAAATCTTAAAACTTACACTGGAGACCATTCTAAACCAGGTCTCAAGCATGATGTTAGTATCCATTTTAGCGAATCTGATGCTTGAGATCTGATACCGGTCTCAAAATTAAGTTTTATGATCTTGGGCTAAGATCTCGCTGGTTCTCGTTTTGTCCTATGACGAGTAGTGAAACGTCTTGGTAAGCACTGCGTGTTGCAGCCGAAACGACAAATTGTTGTAATTACATGGCAAAATGTCGTACCTTATATCATTATGGGTTTTTTGAAATTATTTTGTAGTAGCAAGCTAGCACCGATATGGAATGTAAAAGGCTTTTAGGCAGAGCTTAACAAAAGGGTAACAGCAAATCAGGTGTGGTAATCTTAAGGAAAATCGAATCGAGAAGACTTGCACGTTGTTAATTTGGGAAATTTAGTATTCTAGCAGTTTTCTTTTATTTCTACTACTTTATATATTCTAGAATGTGTTTCTATTTTGCGGGGAGGAATTAGCATATAGTACGAGGCCGAATTACTCACTTTGAGATTCCTACTCCAGGACTCTCGTCGATGACCACAATGCCTTGCTGGTCCGCCTGGTCCATTATCTCCTCGGCATACGGGTAGTGGGACGTACGGAAACAATTCACACCCAGCCACTTTAGCATGTTGAAATCCCTAGCTATCAGGGCGTAGTCTAAACCTTTGCCTCGAATCTGATAATGACATTTACAAAAGAACATGTAAGACAATTGCGCATCATCTTCTTGTTGTTGTTTTTGTTTGTTATTCGTTTTTGTTTTCTTTTGTTGTTGTTTTGTGTAGGCGGGGAGTGGCTGTGGAGTTAACTTTCCCTGAAGTTCGAATAAACTGATGTTTATGAAGATACCATTTACTTTGGTTCGAATAATTACCAATCATGCAGATGGATATTCTGGTAATTAACAATTAAAACAAACATGGTAAAGATGGATATCTCCACCAGATTTATAACGGGTGCAAGACTTCTTAATTAAAATCACGATGTTTAACCAATAATAAATTAACACTGCAAACCTTTTAAATTATTAGTATGAAAAATATTTACTTACATCCGAGTCCTCATGCTTGTTGACCCCCTGACAGTAAAATGGTTGATTGTTAATTAGAAGGGATGTGTTGGTCACCTGCACGGTCCGGATCCCGAACGGTTGTCTGTACACATCCAAACCTTTAGTGTCACTTAGCGTCACCTGATCCAAGGTTTAGAAAAAGTAATAAAAAGTTAAAAGCCATTATTGAAGCATGGCTAAAGTTTTTTTTTAAAGTTTGTGTTTTGTGTGGGTTTGTTCCATGTTCTTAATGGTATTAGATAAGATTATTTACTAAAAATCACAATGCACGGTAAGCATACGTATATGGAACATTGTGAAAAAAGAAGCGACGTGGAATTTAGTCTCTGTAGTCGGAAACTGTAGTTCCATTTCAAGGTCAGCATTGCAAAATGGTGTCATGTAACTGGTTAAACATAAATTTTACGTGAAGCTCGCCATGAACTCTCCATTAAGGCTGGACTCGGATCTGTAGTGTGTCTTACGAGGCTGTATACACCATATTACTGAGGTGGAAATATACATTTTCTTCTCGGAGTTTTTAAATTATTTCCATTTTAGAGAAAATCAGCCCAATAAATCATTGTTTTGGATCAGAAAAAAATCTTATATTCTTATGCACAACAACAGATTGCCAAAACAGCAACAATTCTTACTTTCAACGTATATAAATAACCAGCACTGGACGCGTTCATTGTATACGGCCACCAGAAGTTTGCGTTCTGTATAGTCAAAGTGTCCGTGACCTTGTTGCTTTTAACAACCGTTCGACCTTTCTTATCAACAACCTCGACATTTACATTTAGAAATGTAAAATCCCCTCCTGTGTCGATGACAAAATTGACAATACCTGAAACAAGAAACATAATCATTTCTTGCAAGCTTCCGTGACATACTAGATACGGCAAATAAGGTACTTGTAGTTCTAGCGAATCGCAAAAACGACAAATGTGAATTTGGCATGTAGGTGTATCGGCGGGGCGCCAACAAGCTAGAATTCCAACTACATTGTCGTTCTGACATACTGGGGCGTTTAAAGAGCGCCGGCATGCCAACACGAAAAGGTAGACCTCAGCCACATTAAGAAGCACATGTTAAAATATGTCATATGAATGCTGATGGAATGTTTCTTCAATAAATATATGCCATTCAAAAAACAAAAATGAACCTAACACATTAGTTTATTACAGGCAAATTATGAGAAATTGATGGCAACATATAGAAAATAAGACAATGAGCTAAGTGCTTGTCGATTTCCTGTAGTAGAGTCTTACCATCGTTTCCTTGTATGTCTGTTTTGATAGTAATGTCCTCGATGTAAGAGACAGGGGTTGTGTACAAAGTCACGTGACGGTGGATTCCGGCATAATTAAAGAAGTCCATCTGTAGGTTTTGGACAAAGTATCCGGGTGGATATCTAAAAGAAATAAATGAAACGATGGCAATTATGCTTGACAAGAAAAACATGCTCTGATGAGAAAGCTCTTTCTTTTCCTCAATGTAGAAGTGAATTCAGAAAGAGTACGGCACATAATTATGTTTCGTGAGGAGATCAATATTAAACGTTTGTACCAGACGGGCCTATCCCTTGCATAGAGTGAATATTCAATATGATTTTATTGGGATAAAAACGTGCTGCTCAGCGAGGCTTACTTGTTGGTGTCTGTTTTGTATTGAATAGATCCTGGTGGTAATGTTGTTGGTGTAAGAGTATTATTGACAGCCACTGTGACGTAATTGACCGCTTGCATCTGTAAGGCGTTTGTAACTTCCGCTTCAAAGGGAAGATGGCCGCCTACATGGCGCATGATTTCTTGGCCATTTACCCACTGAAAATAGTGTTCTTGATAAACTGAAAGTTAGTTTAAATGACGGTTAAAATATTCCGAGTAAGTTCGTGTACAGACAGCTATATTAGTAAACTGTAATTACAAACCATCCTAAAATATGCGCATGTGATCCCTTTAGGGAGCAGGTTGGACTGCAGACACATCATAGTGTACAACTGGGGGAACGGAGGAGGTCAGCACCTACCAGAGTCTGACGGGTCTGTTGAATTTTACAGACGAATTTCCGACTTAGATTACTTGACACTTATCGCCAGCTCCACGATTAATTAGACATTCGAAAGTCATAATACACTTAAATGTCAACACAGTGGTGGATAATGCAGACAGGTAATTTAATTAGTTGGCAAAGGCAAATAATAAGACAATTGGCATTGACAAATGACTCATAGAAAAATGAACTGGATACGAGGCTTAAACAAATGATTTGGACGGTTGGCTTTGACAAATCTGTGAACAGTGGCCTAGAAAACTGGACAGTTGAGCAAGAAAATGTTTTGGGCAGCTATCTAATGCACAACATTCCTGCTAGTTTTGGTCATGGATGATACTTCTTTCACTAAGTGATTTGGTTTATCTAGTAAAAGTCTACACTTCTGAAACCACCATTTCATGATGAGACCTAAATAAAAAAATAAGACAAACCACGATGGCGTTGTAGTGAGCACTGTCTATCCGGAGGACGATTCGTCTGTTGTTACTCCATGTGCTGTCCACGTAGAACTCTTTGTCGTACCACGCCCACCCCACAAAGTCTCGCACGGCTTTATCGTTCGTGATGTCATTGTAGCTCGATGGTACAGGCATTGGAATTACATTACCGAACTGGAAATTTCAAATAAATGATATGAGAAGAGTTTTGCATTTATGTTTCGACAAGTCGGCCACTGCACTGGCAGCACTCGTTTGAAGGAACATAATATTGTGAATGTTTTACTCAAAATCTGACAAAGGTCACTTTGGAAGTCTGAAACTGTTATTGTATCATTTTTAACAGTTTTAAATACATCCCTTTTTGCTTGTATTGTTTATATTATTAAACCGATGCATAAGTCATCTGAGTTGAATTATTGAACTGAAACATGGGTGAAGTAACCTAAGCGGGAAAACATACAGTCTACAAAAGTGGCCGTTATCAAATGTTGAGTAGCATATGTTGAGATATTACTTTTTAAAGGTTTGAAATGTACATATCTGAACAAGCATTTGATTACTGTGAAATCACTAATATTCGCGGGGTAATTCTTTTCGTGGATTTCGCATGAAAATCGATCCACCAAGAAATAAGGAATTGAATTTAAACGTAGTTCGAAAATCGAGATACACGAATTAGAGCATCCACGAAAAAGGTGTCTTATGTTAAACCACGATATTTTATGATCCTTAATGTAAGTGCATACACAGTATTTGTGATGCAAGCATTATTCAGTAAGAAATTTAAATGTCTACTATCTACGAAAAGAAATGCTAAAAAATGTTAAGTATTATATAATAAAAGAACCTTAAGATACAAACACCTGTGTTATAAGTAAATTTTGGAAGTACCTTTTCCAGTCGGTTACTATACCATTTGTTCTGAAAGCTCTCATCTCTGGAGGTAGAATCGTCAAGGAGGAAGTTCCACATTCCGTCAAAATGGCGGACAGAGCGACTCTCAGAGTCCCGCGGATAGAGCATTCCACTTAAATTTCCATTAGCAGCGTTACAAACATTTGCAAATATTTGTAAACAAGACAAAAACTGAAGTTTAATGGTGATCTCCATTGTTTTAGCTATCTATGTGCACATCCGAACATACTTAACACACTGCTTAAGATAATGACAGTCATACTGTACTTATCTAAATGATAGTCCCATGTACAGTGTATAATCCGTTTAAAGGTCATGGTGTTTATATAGACATTAAGCTTCGTTCTCAGTTATATATGTGTACTTTTAAATTAAATTATTTAGATCGTTTACAGCAGTATCATTTTATAACCGAGGTAACAATCAAATATGTTCGAAGGATTTTGAAGTCTGTGGGGGTTTTTTTTATAGATTTACCGAATAATAAAAATTTAAAATATTATTTGATATCTATATAACCCATGTGATAAATCTGTGTAAACGCCTAGCAAAGGTTTAATTGGGTTAACTAGGAATAATTTTACACTAATTTTTGTTGTAAAACGTTTAAGCCCAGTTCACAAACCATTTAAAATTACGTTATAATGTGACTCACTTACTGCATTATTTATTAACTTTTTTAACTTTATTTTATTTTGATTTAAGTACTCTTTTAATTATTATATGACGCAAAAATATGGATAAAAATGAGGCTTAATGACGAGTTATGCATTTTATAACTATGAGGTAAGAATGATATGTTTCTTCAATAATACAATTTAATTTTCTTAGTATAACAGTTCTTCTTAATACGTTAAGCAGTCTGTCTAAATAAAATCGTTTGACCTAGAAAGTAGACTGAAGATGAAAAGCAGTTTCATTACGTAAAGAAATACATACATGTATTAAAATGTTAGAAAGGAACTTTAAAGCGGCATTACTTCAATTTAACCCGCACTTGTATGAAATATTACATGTATTTGGAACTATAGGCACAAATTTGCAGCATTAGTTCGGGCTAATAAAATTTTAATTTACTAAAATAAATTTGGTCCGCGCGACTAATTTTTAAGCGAAAGTAGGATTTCCGAAACGTCACAAAAATCGAGATCCATTATGCTTAGCTTCTTAAAAGTTCGTTAACGATAATTTAACAATATCATTGAAAATCCCGAAAGAATTCGATCGGACCTTTCGTGTTCTGTTAGAGAGTTTATATATTGGAGTCTATATGGACAAATATGATTTTTCAATAGTATATTCTTACTTAAGTTTAGGGCTGGGGCTTTAAAGACCACTGAAAAAAACAACAACCTATAATTATGTAAAATATATACAGTATGTTTGTGAAATTTTAGTTTTAGGAAAATGGATGTTGTATATAAACGTGGCTATTCATAACATTGTCAGAGAAATTTGACACGTTATCTGCTTGGAGAACATGTTGATTTGGATTGAATTAGGTAAATACAAAAAAAAATGTATGATTCCATTCAGAACACTTATTTCTGCATATCGACTTGCATAGCGTAGAATTATTCAGGAAAAGGTTAACAGTGGTAATTCTTGTTCCCGGACCGTGTTGGATTGTTATCTTTATGCTTTCACATTCGTGACTTTCGACCCGACGGTTTATTATGGGGTGTTTATTGGTCAACACATCATAACGAGAAATAATTATCATTCGTATATCAGTCCTTTTTTATGTGATATATATTCGTGAAGCACAAAATTAATAAAATCGAGTCGGCAATTGTGAATAGTAAGGAGTTACCTGCATATTGATATTATAACATCCTATGATAAAGGCAAGAACAAGCGATTTGCTATCAGTTGGAAAGACATTGCGAATTTTCACTTCCTCGTCGCTTTTATCAACACGATATGCAATGTCCTCTTTACCCTAAATAGGCTTTTCACAAGCTCTGCCATTTCAAGGAAGCAAACAAATTATTAAACGCGATTCAGTACCATTGATTAAGCTGAAAAACCAAAACGGATTTTAAGTTACTCACCCACCAGTTACTTAGAAGTTTGTTAAATTCAAAACGACCTTAAAAAAATTTAAGCTATTTTTAAAAAGCACACGATTCAGTGAAAAGGAGTCAGCAAAATATGATTGGAATGAAAAAAAAATAGTCTACACGAACATTAAATATTTGCTTTACAAACTAATCAGAGCTTGTGTTTTTTGTTTCAAAACCCCACTATATGCATGTCAATTTGATTAAATTAATTTGCAGGGCGTCGGCAACCCGTTTAAGTCAAATCAACTTTAATATTGAAAACAAAAATCAATTATGCATTGTTTTTTATGTCAAATGAAAGTACAATGTAGTTTTAAAGAATTGACTATCGTTTACGATATCATTTATTATTTTATCTTGGCGTTTATCTATTTAAGATAATTATCAACAGTCAGTGGGATAGATTTTGTGTCTTATATAAGGTGAATTTTAATATATAAAGAAATTCTTCAAGTGTAAGTTTTTAAATTTGATATTTTCATTTTGTTTAACGGAGTTTAAGAGATTATCTCATGAGGGGCTATGATTTGTCCAGAAAAATACTGTAACATTTATTGTTAGAGATTTTTTGAAAATGTTTTATTTGTTTTGGATTTTAAATGATGTATTTTTCTTCAAATGTTTTATCATGACTATGTATTAGAGATTTATGTCAAGCCGAACACTTCACCCTAAATCATTAAATATATGAAATTTTATTCCGGAAAGTTTCAATGTTAACAAACCTCCAAACTCTGCGAAGTTTCTGGAAGTTTTTTTTCGAGTGTTTCTTTCAGGACGCAGGTTTTTTATGTGTTTATAAAGTTTGCATTCAAATTCTAAAAAAGTTACCATATACGATAATAATATACTCCCATATGTATAATCGAAGCTTATTTAATTTGCACCGACAGTAAAACAAATACTTTCCACAAATATTTATCACGTTGGACAATGCTTCCTGTGTTTCAACCATTATTCGCACCGATGGTGGATAATGAATCTTATTCCTGTTGGGATTCGATCTTTTACTTTTTGAATCTTTACTGTATTAATTTTTTATCTGATCCTAAAAGTAGAAATGAAAACCAGACTCAAATCTCAAGGGTCTGTTTGCCCGAAAGGTCGCCATTTCCCCCAATCAGATGCTTGAGATTTGAGACTGGTTTCAAATCTCAGTTTTATAACCTTCAGCATTGTTTTTTGGGCAAGCGATAGTGATGGTATTTGTTTTAAAATGTTGTATAGCAGTTGTTGTTAAAAGTTCTTTTTTTTGCATTCGTGAACACATTCTAGTGAATATTTTCACTATCAAGGTTAAATCGCGGTCATGCTATTGTTTATAAATCAAAATCAGTTTAATTGTACGATACTACATTATTACAGTTTTGATAAAGATGTGCTCGACCTACAGTATCTCTACGGTCGCGTCTTTCGTGACCGGGTTGTTCATGATATTCAGCTTGCTGGCCCTTTCCTTTGCAATGTACACAGACGACTGGGCTCATTATGGTAATTGTACGGTACACGTGCGTCAGGACTGCAAACTCGTGTACAATCACACTGATTGCGAATACACGTGCCATATGAGAATTCCAGGTTTGTGATTTCAACAATTTATCAGAATTAACCAATTAAAGTTAGGCTAGCTCAAGTTGTATTTCTTTTCTGACGTTCAATTCTCAAACAAATGTTAATTATTTTCAAAGAGAGAGAGAGAGAGAGAGAGAGAGAGAGAGAGAGAGAGAGAGAGATTATTAACAATCTTCTAATTTTTTATATTAAAGATATTTTTAGTTTCAACCAAACAGATCGCTGAGACTGGATTAGGTATTCATTCCAAGTTTTACAACACAACACAACACAAGATAACACGATACTTCACTAACACAAGCTCAACACAACACAATTGAAGAAGTTTATGTTTTATGTCTTATGTATAGTTCTTTTCATCGACTAAACACTTTTCAAAAGGGAACAGAAAAAAACACGATGTTTTGCGTCTAGGATTTAACCGAGTTTCTATTACTCTATTCCCTGTATCAAGTTGGCACCTATTTTCAGGATATTTTATATTTATCCTTTTATTAAATAATTCCAGCCGCCGTATTTAATTATTTAAAAGTTCCAGTCAGTAGTTTTATGTTTATTGGAAGTAATTTATTGTTTACAAGATTCAACTATCAAAATTCGAACGTTTCAGGAAACTGTTTCTGCATATGTTTAAAAAAAAGTTGCTGACTTTGTTAAATATAAACATCACATATGCAGTTTATATCCTTTGTAGACCAACTTCTCCATGCAACATTGATTTGCGAGCTTGCGTCTATGGCTTTGGTAGCATTAGCCTCGATTATCGGCATATTTGTAATGTTCCTGGCAAACTGTTGCGACGAACGACACACCGACAGACGAAGTCATGGCTGTATGTGCGTTATCTCAGTTGTCCTCGTATTGTCTGGTAGGTCAACACTAATACTTAGTTTGTAAGACGCCATTTCAGCCAATCAGATGCTTGAGATTTGAGACTGGTTTCCATGCTCAGTTTTATAACCTTGGGCACAGGCCCCGCGATTATAAAACATTTTTCATGCTCGACTCAATTTGAGCATGAAAATTTGAAGGCTTCGTTTCTGTTCATTATATAAAATAGAACATTTTAAACCGAATATATGACAAAATTGCTCTCAACAACAACTGTTGAACAGATAGTTATTCCTTATTTATGAAGAATGTTTTAATGTTTTAAACATTTTAAGTTTGAGCACAGTATTGAGTTGAGCATGAAAAAAGTGTTATAATCACGGGGCCTGGAGTACACAATCAATGTCCAGATAGGATGCAGAAATGTTAGTTGCTTATGTACATGCATTTGTTTTAGTTTTAACAGCCACAATCTGAGAATTTAAAAAAATATACTTAGTCTAACCATCACTTGCCGGCCATAGAGAATAAGATGTTCAAATCTCAAATGTGCAAATGGGAAGAAGATCAATGGTTTTCTCTTGTTTAGGGCAAACTTATTGTAATCCTTCAGACCATACCACTCAGTCCATAAAATGGTAACAAAATACCGTATTTTAGGTTCAATGATCACCGTCATATGCGCATCATCGGTTGTAATGTGCAAACATTGTATTTTTCACGTGAATTTTGAGTAGCGTTCAATCAGGGGCTGTGACAGTGAGTGGCATTTCTGTTAAAGCGTATGAACAAATTCAATCGAACCGTGTCTGCACTATTTCATTTTTGTCATTTTTATTGGTTATCGTCCAAGTTCCATAAATTTGTATTAATTGAATCTTTTTCAGGCATAGCATGTTTAACTGGATGTGGAATTTTGTTAGAAATGTTCTGGGAAGTCGACAGATTTGGAGTGTCGTTATTCTCGAGTCTATCAGCAGGTGGATTAGTGTTTGTCACATCGCTTGTGCACATTTGCTGTTACTGCAAAATCAGAAGTGAGATCAACCTTGGCCAGTATGAGCTGATAAGGCCGGTAGATACACACACCAACATCGACAATTGTTGCCATGTTCCACCCGCATATTCTGCGATTGGCCAATTGAACTATCATGACCTACTTCAGCAAGATCATGCACATAATCAAACAAACACTCGTGAACAGACACATCCTGCTGCTGAAAATGACCCACTAAATGCTCGGTACAGATTTTACCAGGCTTATGACAACCACCAAGTAAACCCGGTTGACAGAGATCACAATGTTTCAGAAAATGCTCAGATTGTATCGACTGGTACATAACGATGGTATCTACTGATTCCTAAAATATACGATAAATTTTCATTGAAAAAAGCATGCTAAATATATAAACTAAATTTCACCGAACCTTACTGACTAGACAAATGTCATATGAACACTACGCATGGTGTTTATCTTTCTGTTTCCTTCATAATATTTCAAGAATATTACGTATGGTTTAAACTTTTCCGTTTCATTAATAATATCATATGAATATTACACATGGTTGTAACATTTTAGTTTTATTTATATTTTCATATGAACATTACGCATGGCTGTAACATTTTTGTTTCATTTATATTATCATATGAACATAACATATCGTTGTGATATTTCCGTTTCATTTATAGTATTATATGAACATTCAACATGGCTGTAATCCTACCGTTTCATGTATAGTATCATCTGAACATTACACATGGTTGTAACATTTTCGTTTCATTGATATTTTCATATATTTTATAGTATTATATGAACATTCAACATGGCTGTTATCTTACCGTTTCATGTATATTATCATATGAACATTACACATGGTTGTAACATTTTCGTTTTAATTATATTTTTATATGAACATAACGCATGGTTATGACATTTCCGTTTCATTTATATTATCAAAGGAATATTACACCAGGTTGTAACATTTCATATTTCATTCATAATACAGTATGAACTAAACACATGGTTGTGACGTTTCCGTTTCATTTATATAATCATATGAACATTACACATGATTCTCACCTTATCGTTTCACTCATCCATTATATGTACACTACACAAGGTTGAAAACTTTCCAACTGTCTTACTATTTGAGTTACTCTTGTTATAGAACATACATATGAGCGAAGACATTTTCTGTTTTTGAACGGTATTACGTTCAAAATCAGTTCAAATTATATCTAATTAGATTGAAATTATATGGAAAATAATATCCAGAAAAAAACTTTTTCATCAGCGGAAAGCATTTTGAGTACCGTATTTATAACACAGATGATTATTTTTCCATCTGCACAACTTCATCTATGTCCTTTATGTTATCTTTTGTTTACATTTTGTTCATCAAGCGATTATCTCTCGTTTTAATTGATATACAACGCACATCATTTGAGTTAAGTTGATAAATTTAAATAAGTTTTAATTTTATGTTTCTTTGTGGAAATTTGGAAATAATCCAAGAGACCTTTCGAAGGCATTGCTAACCCCACAATAAATATGAACAAAGAATAGTGTGATTTTTTATTTACCAACATAATATATCGTGTTGCCATTTTACGTTTACACTGGTCTGTATTGAAACTGAAATATGCATACGTATGTACTTTTTGACTTCCGTGTCATAAAATCGAAGCTAGTTGTTGTAGCAAACTTCACAAGATGCAGTTAAATCCAGGAAATATAAGCCAATGATAGTTGTTTTTTTCCAAAAATAATTAAGACACGCATTAATACGTATTTTTTACCTTATGTGTTTTGACCGTCTGCCTTAAAGGGAGATGTGCAGGATTGATGAATGGAACAGATTCGCGAAAAGGGTTATTAATCAGCTGAATATCATTATTTGAAGCTCAAATATCGATTTACACCCGAAATATTTCAAACCAATATTTTATTAAAAAAAATATAAATGGTGTTTCCTATCCTATGCGACGCGCATAGGCTAGCTAGTTTTTTATATTTCCCGCGTAAAGCCGCGGTGGTTTTTGGGATTGTCACGTGATCACTTCAACCAAAATACGCATCTATGTCTTATGCATTTATTGACATGGATAATGATTTATACTGAACATATATAAATTGTATCTAACAATATCAATTCAATTAATAATTATATAGTTTACCGTACTCGCAGAATCAGACGCCATAGTTGTTGTTGTGTAATTGTTGAATGTCCACGTGACATTCCAATGATCGCTAAATATAGAATGTATTTTTGTATAGGGATTTCTTCAGCGGATTGTTTTCAGGTCCGGTAAAGTGGTAAAATTAATCGAAAACTTCCTACACGTAAGTGTTACTTAGATCGATCTGTTTACGATATTACCGAGTACACCTGCTCGACCCTGCACATCTCCCTTTAAATATACTTTATTTAGGATGTTCGTATCAGGGGCGTAGCCAGCTTTTTATAAGTTGTAGGCACATATAAGGGGTTCCTAGTGGCGGTTGCCCCCCCCCCAAGAGGCATTAAAAATGTGGAGATTTTATATAGCAAAATGCAAAGAAAGCGTGACAACACAGATTTTGAACGAAGGTCTACATTTACATCTGGCAAATAAAATAATCATTTTCCCGGAAGGCAAATCAAAGCCAAAGACATTTTTGATTCGACAAAAAAGGCTTGAACCTGCTACAAACCACCCCGTTGTTTTTATTGTAGTTTTGGGACTTTGGAAAGCGTTATTTTCCTGTCAAACTTGTAGGCCCGGGCCTACATGGCCTTATAGTAGCTACGCCACTGCGTATCATGCTTGGATTTGGTAGCATGGGTATAAAGAATGTATCTAAACTAATAGTAGTGTTGTTATTTAAAATTATGCCATTGATAAATAGGAACATTTTGGATACTACTAAGAGAACTAAATTAATCTTCTCTGATAAGTAAAAACATAAGTATAACAAATATCATTTCAAAATTCGATATTTGCTTATCTTAAGGAGACGATATAATTTTCATCTGATTTTTATATGTTTACATTTTTAAAAGCTTTCATTACTATAGGTCAATAGAGGATTAGAGCAATAAGAATTCTTCTGCGAAATCCTAATATGCTGTTTGATACCTGTTGGTTACAGTCGATCGCGGAGTTGACAGTCAGGTATGAAGCACAGCTGACATGATTTAGTCTGTTGCTGCGGAAACTCCTTTTTTAGTGGATGTGTCATTTTTTCTTTTCCTTACAATGGACATTTCCTGGCATTTTTTCGATAATCACACCATCTTCCATTTTCTATCTTGTTCAGGCTAACCTTTAGGTTTAAATAGCTATTATCTGATACTGTTGCCAAACATTATGGTATTTTCCTTCATGTGCCTTGTGGTGGCATTGAAAGTCTCCCCGTACATTCAATCAATAATGTATATAGCCCTTTGAAGGCCTTTAAGCATGATACTTATGCTGGTCTGAATATTGAGTTGCGCTCAACCCGGTGTTAAGCGCCGTGATCAGTAATATGCACTTACCTTACTGCTCACGAAAAATGCTCACTTGTACAGAAAATGGTTTTGGTTTTTGTCGTGTTTTGTAGCTTGTACTAGAATAAAAGACTTTGTATGGTCCCCATAGGGAAATCTGCATACACCCCTGCTGGATTCAACGCGTCCTACCTTTGCAACGATTGTGCATTCTTTAGACTGCGTTGGGAGGCTGTGTTTGTTCCTTTGCAAATATTACAAACTAAATGAAATCTAAAACGGATGGACAGAAAAATTCCAAGAAAGTTTTACGGGACCAATTACAACAAATACCGCATTGAAGAAGTAAAAAGAAAATAGTTGATGCTAGAAACTTTAAAAATCTGTACCAAACTCATTAGTAGCGAGCTAGTTCGCGGGAAAATTGACTTGAATGATGAATCGTTGAATGAATTGTCGTATTTGCTTTGCGTGCAACATCGTCGAACCCGCATCCCCTCAGGTAGACTGGAGTTAATTCACCTGATATTTTTAACAGTGACCTTGACTTTGGACACGATAAATTCTCTCATCATGGTTAACATTTACAGTAAGTTATTGAACAAGTACGAGTATTTTGTGTTTCAGATGCTATACACTGTAAATGAAAAATTGTTTTCGTTTGTAAAAGGAGGTTGACTCTTGTATGCAACACCAGGTCCCAAGGTTATAAAACTGAGCATGGAAACCAGTCTCAAATCTCAAGCATCTGATTGGCTGAAATGGCGACTGATCGCCATTTCAGCCAATCAGATGCTTGAGATTTGAGACTGGTTTCCAATCTCAGCTTTATAACCCTCAGCCCTGGCCTGCAATTCTACGTTTTTCCCTGGAAAATTCCATCAGAAGAGAATGTAATGACGATTAAAAGAATGAAGAATATTTATTTTACAATATACATTTAGTTATATTGCATTAAATATTCAATACGAAGCTGGACCTTGCTCATTAAAACGATATCCTACAAACATTGAAGTGGGCAAAAATGCTAATCTATTCACTATTGGTTAGTGATAGTGTGTCAGTTGTAGACTAAGTACTAAATGATGAGCACTTCAAAGATGTCTGTAATTAGAATTCGGTTGGAAGAAAACCTGAACTACCATATATATATGAGATACTTTTATTGAAAAAAGCTAAATATAACAAAAGAAGGACCAAAAAAGAAGTTGTAACAGATGTGCACAAGAGATTATGATCAGATCATTTGTAGTTTAGCAAAATAACAGAGCCATTATAAGTAAGTGATATGAAAAAAAAACTTACTCTTCAATTGATTATATGGTTAAGTAAGGTATTAATTAAAGGTTCTCGACAAAATGCTACACCCAACGAAATTATGTGCATACCAAATTATTTTTGTGCTCAATGTGTAATCCTAAATTAGAACTTTTCATATCATGACTTTTTTGCGACGACTAAGTAGTTGCTTGAGCAAATCAAATTGACAAGGTCACTAAAACAAGCAGACATAAATCTAAAAGAGGCAAGTTGAATGAAAAAAATAATCATCAGAAACTTTTCCTTTAATGTTCACGTTGTAATTTGTGAACAGAAAAGAGAACGTTATTATATTACTAGATTTATACAATTTGACTATTTCACAGTAATAGGAAAAGATATTTTTATTTCGATATCTGGAATTCCACACTATTTTAATGACAATGAAAAGTGATTTAAAGAGGTATTGGTTTATGGGTGGGAAAATGACAAAAATGCTATCATAGACAAATGGGCAATATAATTTTCACGTGAATTTATACAATGATTATTTTGTCTTTTGAACATCACTTTTTTATTCTTTATATCCATCATTACTATACGGCGGCTTATCTCCCTTTCTGGCCGGTTTTCTAAGCTTGCAGAACATAAAGGCTGTCAGGGCAAGGCACACTACCAGAGCTGCAGACAGTGCGACCAGCACGCCAATGATCGGGGTTCTCGACAAACACACATCGTCTAGCTCAGAATTTTTCTCGGCAACAGTGGAACTCTGGGTCTTGTGACCTGAAAACAGTATTAAAATATGACGTCATGTGACGGTCTTCTCAAAGCTAACGTAATCTGAAATCAAGAAAACAAATGCTTAACCCCTTCAACACACACGCACGCATGCACGCACGCACACACACATACAAACAAATATATGTCAGAGGGATGGAGAATACCTTTAGAAAAAATATTTTAAAAATAAATGATCTTAACATTACAGCAAACGAAAATGTAAAAACAAAAAGAAATATCTATTTACTTGGAATACTTAATAAAAAGTGTATATTACTTGCGCATATCGGTGACGAGTTGTCACAAACGAATGTCAACTGTTTATGCTTGAAACATCTAAAGCTTGAGCACAAAATCCAAATAATCGTGTACAATGATCAAGCCGTACCTGGTGGGTATACAAGGAATGTAGCGGATATCTCAATGGGGTTAGACGTTGAATTGTTGGCAGTTGGACTCCTTCGCTTACGTTTGGTGCACGTGGGCTATGCAAAAAGTAATTGTCATGAGATGCTAGACTAAATCATAAAGTTATGCGTGTTTATACGTGTGCATATTTAGATTTGTAATGATACACAAATTGACAAATGAAATGACACACATATTCAAACACCGTTCGTGTAATCTGAATTTGCTATGCTAGAAATAAAAGAGTTGCGATGGATAAGATGATGTGAGATCGTCATGCTCAGATGTGACTTCTTGGAGTTACTTGCTGAAATTTTGCATCAAATTTTAAACAAAAATAGGATAAAGAATATTTTATAATACTGATAAGAGACCACATTTTGCTATTTATTATAAATATATGTCAATTTATGTTTAAGTGTCTTTTCGTTTAGGGATTTTCCGGTGTTAATATGCAAAATTGATGCGTGTATGCAAGTCTGCCCAATATGTAACAGTTCATTTCTCGGTGTTACTTGTTACTTTTAACGTTCAATGTGCAAAGTATTTTGAGTGACCAGCATTTTTCGCCGGCCGCAAGTTTTAACGCAAGTTCTTTGCTCAACATTAACAGCTTTATCTTAAGTCATTTTGTCCATGCTGTAGACTGTAAGTATAAACTTATTTATTTTACATCGATTGTGAAGCACGTTATCCCAACTTATTATTAATCACGCTCGATAGCTGCTTCCTGAGTTGAAACCAGTATTCGCGCCAAATGTGAATTTCAAAAACTGCAGAAGAATCTCATCCTGTTGGAATTCGAACCCGCAGACTCCGGACGCTCTACATCTAGAAAACATTTCCTTCTTTAGAATGATGACTAAAGAGTTTACCTACCGCATTTGGACACGGAGTAGGGCATACTGTGATTGTAAATGTGTAAGTGACAGAGGCCGCCGAGGTGCCAGGAAGACTTGGGTCAGACTTAGAGTCCTTGGGTATGAACAATTTGAATGGCACGGTCAGACTTGCAACCCCTCCGGTGTTTACAATGTTTCCTGGCTGAGCTATAATAGTAGGGAAGTTTGGGCACCTGAAGTTCAGAATCGTTCAGTTACATTGCTTGATAATTGATAATAAGCTAAACCTTAAGAAGTTAAATTATTTTAAAATTACATTATCGGTTTTGTGTTGTGTGGTTGTTTTTCTTAATGACACGCCCTCAGTAAGTCAGCAGGTATATCACTAAGTCAATATTTGCTAACTCGCTAATTAACATAAAACTTGAACGGTTTTCCTTTTAAATGAATTCAGCGCTGAGACAGCAGAATGCGAACACTTTCTTTTTGAACTTGAATTCTGATCTTTTAAGAGATATTTAGAACGTTACACCACTTCAGTATATGAGGAAGGTGACGATGACCCATGTTACTAATTCAAGTATCAAAAATTTCTATGGCTATTTTCTAAATGGTTTAATTGCTTACCCTGCTGTTATCATGTTCACTGGAGATCCACCAGCAGCCTGTGCTGTCAACCCCTGCACTTGGAAGTCAAAAACGGCTAAAAAGAAAAAACTTCTCATGCAAATACATACCGATGATACTGTACTAAGCAAACAACAACATTTCGATGCATTACATGTACACAAACGATGCAAACTGAAAATATATTTCCGAGTAGATGTCCACTTTCTTGTCTTGCATCTGTTATACCGTTTTGAACTCTTTATAAAATTTTCTTTTTCTTATTACAGCATGCAATGCAAATAACGGTTTACTAAAATGATCCAAAACATCGGAGTTTCCGATAAACAATCAAGTGAAATAACTACATTTTATGTCCCTTTTCGTATACCAAGCAATAAAATACACAACATTGACACTAATGAAATAGCTGTTCTGATAATGGGTGACACATTAAAATATGAAGAGGAACCTCCGAGGATAAACTACCGCTAGCCAGTGGTAATAGTTAACATATTCACGCCTCTTGTAATTTTCCTGACCGAGTTACATATAACAAGAGCTGTCAGAGGAGACAGCGTGCTCGACTATTCGAATCATTTGAAACAAATGCAATTTAAAGATTAAAACAATAACAACTATGGCCATACATTCATGTTCAATCAGCAAAAATATTAACAAGTGAATGGTAAGAGAGAAATTCATTTCAAATAACAGAAATAATTTCTGTGACCTTGACCTTGGACATACTGGCATGGGTAATATACCCAACACACTGCCTTGTCATGGTGAACATTTGTGCCAAGTTATTTTGAAAACCCTCCATTCAAAACAAAGTTATAGCCCGGACAAGAAAATTCTATTTTTAGTTACAGTGACCTTGACATTGGACCTACAGGCATGGGCATGGTAAGCAACACACCACATTGTCATGATGAACATTTGTGTCAAGTTATTTTGAAATCACTCTATTCCTAATGAAGTTACAGCCCTGACAAGAGAATTCTATTTTTAGTAACAGTGACCTTGACCTACAGGCAAGGGCATGGTACGCAATACACCACCCTGTCATGGTTAACTTTTGTGTCAAGTTATTTTGAAATCCCTTCCATTTTTAATAAAGTTATAGCCCAGACAAGAAAATTCTATTTTTAGTAACAGTGACCTTGACCTTGGACCTTCAGGCCTGGGTATGTGCAGACACACTGCCTTGTCATAGTGAACCTTTGTGTAAAGTTATTTTGAAATCCCTCCATTCATAACAAAGTAACAGCCCAGACAAGAGAATTCTATTTTTAGTAAAAGTGACCTTGGCCTTTGACCTACAGGCATGGTATGTGACACACTGCCCTGTCATAGTTAACATTTGTGTAAAGTTATTTTGAAATCCCTCCATTCATAACAAAGTTACAGCCTGGACAAGAAAATTCTATTTTTAGTAACAGTGACCTTGACCTTGGATCTACAGAAATGGGTATAGCGTGGACATACCGCCTTGTCATAGTGAACCTTTGTGCCAAGTTATTTTGAAATCCCTCCATTCATAACGAAGTAACAGCTCGGACAAGAGAATTCTATTTTTAGTAACAGTGACCTTTACCTTGGACCTACAGGCCTGGGCATGTACGTGACACACCGTCTTGATATGGTGAACAATAATACTAAGTTATTAAAAAATCCAATAGAAAACAACAAAGTTACAGAGCGGACACGATTTTGCAAGAAAATTCTATTTTTAGTAACAGTGACCTTGACCTTGGACCTACAAGCATGGATATTGTACGCGACACACCGCCTTGTCAAGGTAAACATTTATGCCAAGTTATTTTGAAATCCCTCCATTCATAATGTAGTTAAGGCCCAAGTGTATATTTTGCTTTACACAAAATGTAAGTGAAAAAGGGGCATAATTTAAAAAATATTGGATGCAGGGTTATGGGTCTTGTTGGTTATGATGTAGATTTTGATAGTGAAAATATATTTCAAGTTTCAAGGCAATATCTTAAGTAGTATTAAAGTTATGGGCAAATTGCTTAACACAAAATATAAGATAAAGGGGCATAACTTGAAACATATTGACAGCAGAGTTGTGGGTCTTGTTGGTAATGATGTAGAATTTGATGGTGAATATATATTCCAAGTTTCAAGTTGATATCTCAAGTAGTTTACAAGTTATGGACCAAGTGCATATTTTGCTTAACGCAAAATTTAAGTAAAAAAGGGGCATAACTTAAAAAGTATTTGTAGCAGAGTTATGGGTGTTGTTGGTAATGATGTAGAATTTGATGGTGAATATATATTTCAAGTTTCAAGTTGATATCGTAAGTAGTTTTCAAGTGATGGACCAAAGTGCATTTTTTGTTTAACGCATTTGTTTAACGGACGCCGACGGGAACGCCGACGCCGACGCCGACACCGGGGCGAGTAGGATAGCTCCCCTATTCTTCGAATAGTCGAGCTAAAAATACAAAACATTTTAGGCGTGCAATTAATAAACAAGTCTTTATCCGTTTCCTCATTTATTTAACATGTGCATCTCTGCTATCAAAATAGAGCTGTTTACCATACTCAGTTGCCGGGATGGATATAACGATCTTCACATCAGTCCCAACAGCTCCGGTGGTCACAGTATTATCCGACGTATCCTTAAAAGCAAGGGCGAATGTCGGCGATACTGATACAGTTTTATTGGAATCAAAATCTTCACCTCTGTAAAATAAAAAATAATGTCAAAGTCTTAAAAGACTTAATTTCCAAATACATCAAAATTATTTGTGGATGGTTTATAACCATTTAGTTAATAATGCGGATATATAATAAAACCGTCTCGGGACACGTTAAGGATAGTCACAGAAAAAATCTATGTCAACAACCGGCAGCTCCTGAACAACTCGTTTCAAATCTAATTTCTTAGAAATTCCATTGCGCTTGAATGCTTACTGCAAATGATGGTGCCGACATACAAGTAATCAGTGACATCATTCAGTAGCATGATTAGCTTTCAACCTTTAGTTTTAAGTAAACCAAACCTTAACCGGGGATCTTGTTTTTAAACTAATTTTATCAGTTTTGAAAATGCCAAATATAGGCATCTCCTCATGTAGCGGATTATTTGTTTTATGATAAAACGCTTGAATGTCGGACACTAATTGAAAAAGATTTTCCATAAAAAATTAAACTTACCAATTGAAAAAAACAGAGTCTTTAAGACACGTGCTCGTTCCACACACTTTGTTTAATATAATATTTGAGTACACATATATTAGGACTGTTAGAAAAAAAACATCTCAACCAAAATATTATATTGACAGCAATCATATAGAGTACTAACTCTAAATGTTTTGGTGATAAGTCGCATGAGTCAATGTCATTTTAACACTATATACACTTTCATATTTACTTTACATAGAAAGAAAGCACCTGTTGGAATGTTTTGACAAAACAAACACGAAAATCGTGACAAAATGTATACAATAAACAAAGCGTATCAGATTTACGGAAATATTTATTGACACGATTAAATTAGAGATCATCTATCAATAATTATATAGTGCACGTTAGGCTTCACCAGCATTAACATGTCAAAGTAAGTCAAATATGAGCTTTAATCGACAGTTTCGTACGACCTGACGAACCCTATGGTTACTTGATGTGGCATAAGACTGGCAAAGCGTTTGGCATGGAGCAATCATGACGGCGGATAATATTGACCAGCTTCTTTCTAGTTTTCATTGCATTTCAATCAAGTTTCCTGCTACAAACGTCAGAATTTACGAAAAAAGAAGCTTTTAAGTTAATATGTTGTTTCAAGCGTTGGTTTTATGTTTCAGTCTCGGTTATCACTTCTTCATCAGCCTTTAATTAATAATATAATTCCGACAATAAGACAACTAGTACTTGTTTGTTTATATGAAAACCTGCAGGAACAAGTGTGAGGTTGGTAGAATGTTTTTCCACAGACGGTAATCACAAGGTTTCTCATTTTCGTTAATTGTCTGTGGAGTCGATTTTGAAATTATTCATTTTATTAAGCCATGCTCTCTTTTTTTTCTCTGCTTTTTGGCTGTGGTGTGGATGTGTTGTCTGAATGTGGCCATTCAAGATATACATATTTCACTTTTTCTAATTACGGCTTTAAACTTAAATTGTGATTGATACGTGATATCACTTGTCGTCTTATCTTGAAACCTTGGTTTCTGAGATAGTTATGCGGTGTCACTTTTTATTTCGTTAACAACAATATTGTATCCTTAAAACACGGAATTTTCGTTTTAAGGTAAGACCTGTGTAATAGGCACTATTAAGAATCCAATATCTGATTATATTTTCATCAACTGCTTCATACCACTGACTTGTATGCAAAATTTTAATGATTTTCACCGTGTAGTTTTTGAGATTTTTAGGTTTTTTTATTTAAAAAAAGTGAGAAAAAAAACGTGAAAGTATCCAGTTTCTTTAATGGGTCACAAAATTTTTTGTTATTGATAAATTCAACCCTAATTTTTTTACAGTTTATCCAAAATATGTTATATTTTACTAAACCAATTAAAGATATAATATATAAATACAGAATTTATCTTAAAATGACATTTTTTGACCAAATAAATTTAAAACATGCATTTTTTATATTTCACGAGACTAAATTAATGAAAATTGTGCAAAGTCCTGATTGGTGCAATATACCAAACTTTACCATTTTTTAACTATATACCTTAAACAAAATTTAAACAAAATTTCAGAGAAGTTTACCGTCCAGTTTTAGAAATTTTCAAATTGATGACTTGAATAAACACTATTCTGATAGCGAAAACCCCTTTAATCTTGATTATTTTGCTTATTTTAGTTTAAATCATGAGAATTTTATATTCAATGACAGAATTACACAGGAAAAAAAGAAATATGCCAATTATTTAAGCTCTAGGCTTACAAAAAATAGCTTCCAGTGGGATTTGAACCCTGGTCCTCTTGCATGACAGAAATCTATGCTAATTTACTACTATAGTTACCTCCCTTGGATACTCTTCTGGATATAGGTATTCATTACACAGGTCTTACCTTAACTTGAAACTAAATACGTATAGATTATTGCTCAAACGAAACGATGTGTTATGATTTTGAAAACATAATGGGCACGTCACGAATTAGGTGTAATTGGTGATAGTTTTGACACTTAGTAATTTCTTTTTTTAGAAGAAACAATTACGTATCTATTGTTTTCTCATAGCTTAAACAGTTATTTGGTTTCATGACAGTGTATATGAGGATAAATTGCCGGTTGCCATATTTATATGACACCATGACCAGCAATATATCCTCACACACCCTTTTAAGATACCAGATACATGTAATTGTTTCATTACACTGAACAACATTTTCCATGCAAATATTATGATTAAACATAGGTATTATAAATGATTGGTACAAGAAAATATGCAGTCTTTTTCTACAGCCTCCTGCTCAACTTGATAGACAAACATATTGTTTTTTGTATTTCATAAGTGACCCGCTTTCAACTGTAATTGTTGGTTTAAATGTCAAAACAATTGTCATAGTTAAACTTCTATGTACGTTCAGCAGCAAAAACGACAGAATAGGCTTGCAATACAAACATGGCACAATGTACTACATCTACGCTAAACACTGCTTAGATCATTTAACTACAACATATGTGCTGCCATTGTCATCTAGTTGGCTTCTCGTTAGAACCATGTTTTGATTGGAGTTTTCTTGCATGTCATTTTATCTACAAAATATAAAAAGAAACATAATAAGACATTTTTTTAATTAGACACGTTTGTACTAAAGAACCTGATAATGATCATTTTATGTTTTACATGTCGAATTTAAAAATGCAAGTGCATTTACATTAATTAATTTTATAACACCGATGTGCAAATATAATTTTAGAACAACTTTTCAGTCTATGAATATATCAAAATATAAAACAAATGGAAACAAAAATAATCACCGGATGAAGAAAATGTTCAGTACAGCTTGCGTCGCAAAGACAATGCTAAAGTTTGATAGGCTTATACCCGTGACCGATCCTGAGCAGGTGAGCCCAAGCCGCTTTCTCTCAGCCGGGCTCTTTGAGCATCCGTCTTTGCCTGAACTGCAAATAGTGTAGGCCCGAGTTGAGTCGACACGACACCACTAAAATTCCCGTTTTTTCCGAGTTTAATTCTAGGTGTAAACTATTTCAAACAACGGTTATCAAGTTCAGCGTAATATGGTATCATAAACCGAAAAGATGTTTAGGAAGTACACCATTCCTCCCCAGAAACATTTATTCTTGACATGTGTGCACAGGGCCCAAGATCACAAAATAAAGGGTGGAGACCAGTCTCAAACGTCTGATTGGCTGAAGCGGCGAATCTTAGTTTTATTATATTGGACCCTGTTCTTATCTTGTATTGTTTATTAGTTAATTCTCCTTTAAAACCGGGTCAGATCTCTAAAACTTTAAAAAATAAGGGTCTTGCAAAAAAAGATAAAGGTCACTATCAGAAATGGTCACATTCAGAAAACACAGCCTCCCCACACATACAAATTAGCAGAGAGCGAATTATAAAGTTTCATTAAAGGTTGTTGCAGATAGATTCATATTCCAGAATATTACCATGCTTTTGACAAAAAAGTCAAACAAATCATGCTTTAACCCCAAGATTATAAAGCTGAGAATAGAAACCAGTCTCAAATCTCAAAGGTCTGATTAGCTGTCAGCCAATCAGATGCTTGAGATTTGAGACTGGTTTCAAATCTCAGCTTATAATCTTCAGAGCAGGTCGCTCGATGGAGAATGGAACGTGACTTACGTTGCAGAAACGCCGGTAACTTTGGTCACAGTAGAAGTATTAAGGTTACATGTCACCTTGACAATCAGGTCGCTTGCTAAATTGATTGTAGCGAACTCTTGCACAACTACCCGGAATTCTGTGCCCTGGGGAAAAAGAATTATAAAATCAGATAATGATATAGAATAAGATATAATAATCAGGTCTTTTAAAGAAAAATTACTTGGTTCTGCCCATGACTTTATTAGTCACATGAACAATAACTTCTGTGGACAAGTGATTGATTGACTACTTTAGAGTCACGAGCTAATAATTTTCGAAAATAAATGTACGCAGGTCTAATTTTCAGTTTAGAACGTGAACTCGGTTGTTGCAATACCTTTTAAGACCCGTGCCCAAGGCTATAAAACTGAGCATGGAAACCAGTCTCAAATCTCAAGTATCTGATTAGCTGAAATGGCGACTGGTCGCCATTTCAGCCAATCAGATGCTTGAGATTTGAGACTGGTTTCTAATCCCAGTTTTATAACCTTCAACCCGATGAAAAAAGTAGTTCAATTCCTTATTTTAATCAACCATTGACCTTTCTGTTAAAATGTGTTAGATTTGTTCTTTTTATAAATCACAATGCAAGGCAGTGTGAATTCAATTCTCACTAAGGGTGGTACTCCTCCAAGTAAGCAGCTCGCAGCAGCAAACGTGTAGGTGCCTTGAACCGCAGTGTCCTTGGCATCACACCTTCCATCTATGAATATAACTCCCGAATCGGAGCCGCCGGTCAAATTAAAGGTGTAGGTCGGACCAACTGCACATTCCACCGTTACTGAAATAAAAATTTGATATCAAGAGGAATTCTTTTTATTTTCACTTCATCAAACATACACTTAGAAAGGTTATTTACAAGGATGTTTATAAACCTTACAGTAAGATGATGAAAAACATGCAATTTCTTTTAAAATACTTCCTAGATGGCTGGAAACCATCTAAATTGGAAAATTTTAATATTAAAAATTAATCATACTTTTTCATGTGTTGTTTATTTTATTAAGCTTGACTTCATCATGACATATTTTGTTGACACAAGATGTAAAACATTTATTATGTAAATTAAACAAATCGTCAAGGTACCTAGATGTGCTATTTAATGCTGTATCATGTCATCTGGATGTTCAGTGGAAAGATACAGCATACAGACTCTCTTCTTGGCATAATAAAAACAGATTAGCAAAAAGAGGTACACAATTAATACCCATTGGGATGCCGTGTTAATTGATTAGAAATAGATGTACAAAGTCTAACAGAAATATTATCATTATCGGAACTTTTCTCGGATGACCCTCGTAAACTGAATCATCCCTTATGCAAATCAGTACTGGTTTAGCAATAACACTATGATCCAAATGTTCTATTGTATTTTACTCCTGTGCCCAAGGTTATAAAACTGAGCATGGAAACCAGTCTCAAATCTCAAGCATCTGATTGGCTGAAATGGCGACCAGTCACCATTTCAGCCAATCAGATGCTTGAGATTTGAGACTGGTTTCCATGCTCAGTTTTATAACCTTGGGCACAGGTTTGTTTTTTTGTGTATTAAGCCTGTGCCTTTACCTTGCCTTTTCAGTTTTACTTGTTGAACATTGTCATTCTTAGTAATATTATTTGGTTAGAGGTTACAAATAAGATTACATATGTGTATGACACATTTTGCAAATGACAACGGATATTAGACTAATTGAATCAGTATCATAGTTGGGAGAGCCGAAGTTCCAGTCCCTGGTTGCCTTTAGCATGGTTAGTCGTTCATTTACTAAGAGGAAGAATTGCCAGTGAAATATTAATAGCCGGATCCCACTTCACTGGAAGATTGTTTCCATAATGTTGTAAATATCAGTTAAGAAAAGAAAAGAAGAGAGCAAAATGTCTGAGCGTGGCTGCATACCGTAGATAGACACGACATAGTACAAAGTAATCATCAATCGTCAGAAACCAAAGAAAAAACGATATAAGAGCTTTGTGTTATTAAATGAAACTGACCTATCTAGTATCTACATTATATTATACTGCTTTACTCCTCTTTCGTGTTTTACAAGCGGATTGGGAAGTTTTACAAGTAATTTGTCAATTAAAGTGATAAATAATAATAATAATAATAATTATTATTATTATTATTATTATTATTATTATTATTATTATTATTATTATTATTATTATCATTACAACTTTTGCTAAAAACCTAAAACTAAATAATAATGTGGTGCTTAGATCTGTTCCTTTATTGCTGAAGGTTGGTTTGTTGGTTACTTATCTCACCCATATATATAATCATATTTATTATTATTATTATTATTATTATTATTATTATTATTATTATTATTATTATTATTATTATTATTATTATTATTATTATTATTATTATTATTTGTATCGTTATGAAGTTGTTTGAATATTATAAAACATCTGGTTGGTATGGATTACGCTAATTCATGGAATGAATCATAACTAAGTCCGCAAGTTCAAATTATTTATTTCGCTGTTTTAATTTAAGTGCAATAAAATTAGAAAATAGCACGAGCGAGTTTTAGGTTCACGCGGTCTTGTTTATGTCCTTGCTTTAGTAAACATTTTATATGTAAGTGGTTTTTTTTTCAAAGTTAAGTGTTTATTAATTGACTTAATACTGTTTCCTTTAATTGCAAAATGAGTGTTTAAAAACACATTATTATTACAATACAAAACATAAACCAAAAGCTAATCTGAATCAACTATTAACAGCAAATAAAATAAATCACTCTTCAATTGAATAAAATGTTTAGTTCAAGTTGTTGACTTCTGACATGACTTCATCGGCACGTTTCATGAAACATGATTCCGATTTTATTGCCTTATTGTTTCGTATCACGCTATTAGAACATGTCGAATGTGTTTGATCACACAGAAAAACTATCTACAACAAGGCAGTAAGAGGTAAATTGGGAACTGTTCACCAATTTCACGTTTCTGATATTTATTATCTAAATATAAGTAGTTCTGGGTGAAGCTGGTATAAATGACTGAATATTTGTAACTTAATTTTAAGAGATTAACCTTTTTTGCAAAAAATAAAGTCAACATTCAAGAAAGCACTCAGAATACAGAAAGTTTTTAAAGAATCGTAAAAAGTCATTAGAACCTCGGAAACTTTACTATGCGTAACACGGATAAATGTTTAACTTGGAACTGTCAAGTCGAAATAGTTCTTTAAAATGCAATAAGTAATTATATTTGTTTACACTTGTTAAAATATTTTTATATTCGATTTTTATTTGCAAAATGCAAGTATTACGGTAGTTAAATGAACTTTCGCATTTCAGTCTTACAAGAAAAGGTTAAGTTTTTAAAACGGGCGGAGCTGCTCGACATAGAATTTTATACTTATTTTACCATTGTTTTTCTGAACTTTATCGGATGACATTTCGGGAAGGGAAGCTTAATTAAAATAGAAGCAAATAAAATGCAGATAATAAACAAAAACGTTTTTCTTTCAATACAACTATTTCAAAATTAATTGTTCTACTACGCGGATCAAAGTTTTAGATAAACATACGATGGAGATAAAAGTTAGAACACTAAACATCACATGAAAGAAATATTTAGTGCCACAGTGCGCAGTATTTTATCTGAATTTTTTTAACAACGCATATTCATTTTCCAAATTTATAATAAAATATATCCGAAGTGTGGGAAAAGACACCATTGTCCAGATACAAAAAAGTGTGACAAGAAAGCCCTATTAATTATAGTTATTGTATTTATCAGTACTATGGCAAAAATGTGTCTGAAAACAGGGGTTTTTTTTTTCATGTATTTACAGTTTAGATTCCATACTGGGCCTGACTGCGTATTTATTCTTTGTAATAGGATACCAAATTCTTGCTGATAATCTATCTCTATATTGCGCTTTAAGTGACCATGAAAAAGCATTTGATACTACAATTCGTGATGCATTTCGGTATAAACTGTGACTGGTTTAACTTGGCAGCAAAATGTTAAATATGTTTAAGTCAATTTACGGCCATGTTCTGTTTGTATTAAAAAAGGCGAACATAACTAACTTTTTTGATAAAATAATCCTCACAATTAACAAAACAAGCATGTGTATAGTTTGTAAACGTAGATCGGCAAATGATCGTCATTGGTTCATAGCCAATCAAGGACAGCCGAATATTGCTCTTACTTAATAAATTAATTCAACAATAACAACTTTAAAAGATCTATCTAATCAATCCCTCTTTGCAATTAATTGTTTATATTAAGTTAAAGTTAAATATAATAGCAAAACTAATGATTGCATGGTTTTGATCGCATACGAGGGTTGATCAGAAAGTTCGTAGAATGGTGTTATAACTTCTATATATGACGTTCTATCATGCGCTTCAAATTTTGAACAAATATTTTTCCATTTATTTTAAATATTTTAACCAGAAAATTTTAAAATCGAACAGTTACTTTCATTTTTATGAATATTTATAATCACCACCCAACGTTTCCCCGGAGCACGCCAAATTTTAAAGCAATGTAAGTATCACCTGGCACGACTTTGACCCTTGTTTTTTTGCGGAATTCCGCGAAATATTGTCTGCTATTGACGTGACGTCAACTAAATTTTTTTCACGTTGATTCTGACGTCATGCGATGTATACAACGCATTCAATGTACATTTAAGTGACGCGCATCGTTCACACACAACGTCCATTATGGTACTACCAGAAAATGAAGAATCGCGAGCGGCAGTAAAATTTTGCTTCAATTTAGGATATTCAGCCACAGAAACGTATAATACTATGCAGAGGGCTCAACACACCAAAGATATGAAGAAAGCTACTGTTTTCAAGTGGGTTTAACGCTTCAAGAATGGCAGATCAAACATAAGCGATGATGCACGCTCAGGGAGACCATCCGTTATTACGCCGACGTTAGTGGTGTCAGTGAAGACGTTCATTGAAGAAGACCGTCGGCGCACTATTAGAGATGTAGTTGATGGAACGGGAATCGCCTTCGGAACCGTGTAGTAATTCTTCACGAACATTTACACATGAAACGTATCTGTGCAAGCTGGGTACCTCGTCTGCTGTCGGATTTTGACAAGATTGCGAGGTAACCGTTACTGCGGCCTACCGAAACTGCGACAGGCGTTGCACGAGATTATCGCCGACTTCAACGAGACTTGGTACCGGAACGTGTTCTCTGCGTGGATTCACAAACATCAGAGATGTATACAGTTTCAGGGTGACTTTATTGAAAAGTTGTAGTAAATCCTATGACATTTGCGCTTGTTGCGGTTGTGAGACGTCGACGCGTAATGTTTATGTAACCCCGGGGTGCTCCGGGTAGAGTTTATTGTATTTGCTATTCTTTATACTGATCTTATATTTATTACGATATTGTTATGATTTTTTCAGATTTTGTTCATGAGATATCGGGCTATATCAATTAAAATTTTAAATGTCTGCGCTTGTTAGTTGTCAAGTTATAGCACCATTCTACGAACTTTCTGATCAACCCTCGTAGTTTCACCTACTTTGCTATATTGCTCAGAGGTGCAAGGTATTTGTAATTCGTATATAACAGAAAAAGTTCTTATTAACTTTAACTATAAAAAACAAAATGCAAACACCAACTATCGGATATTTGGTAGGTACCCATTAGCTACTGTATTGAAAGAAAAAAAAGATTTAATTTATTTCAAACCCAGATTCAGTTATGTTCAATGTGTTTAAAATCCTGCTCAATGGTTTGAATCACACTTTTTTAACCTTTTGATTAAAGGTGTTAAGAATATAATTCAGTTATGTTCAATAAGAATATAATTCAGTTAGGTTCAATATGTTTCAAATCCTGCTCGATGGTTTGAATAACACTTTTGTAACCTTTTGGTTAAACATGTCAAGAATATATCAGATGATTTTGGTTTAGCTACTCGTATTTATCGTTTAATACGAATCCAAGTATAAATATATATTTAGCCGAAGGAATATGTAAAGTCGAGCAGCTAATAAAGGTTTGTTGTTTGTGGCTCTTGGTATTTTAATTTTCACAATTCAAAATGGTCAAGCTAATTTATATCAAGGCAACAACTTTACTTTAACTACTGATTTCTTTGATCGTCCAGTACGTTTTTCATTTTGTAACCAACTTAATCTTTCATATACGATTTATTTACAGTTGTTTGTTATTACGAATATGGTATCACTCCACCGTTAACAATACAATTTTCCAAACGTTTTATGGGACGGTGCGAAAATAAGGAGTTTGTATACTTTATCATAGTTATTCAAAGTTATATTAAATGTCAGCATTCTTTCTTTGCTAAATCTGAAGTACATTTTACGTATGTGAAAACAATATGTATTTCCTTATAAAGAAACAAGTTTAACAACAGTTCGTTGTTAAATGGACAGAGTTGAGAGTAAGACTTTACCATGTACATTGGCTGAAGTTTATATTGAATAAATAATCTAGACTGATTTGTTGTTGTTTTGTTCGTGCTGTTTTTACTCTATAAAACTGATGGATAAATCGATAAATTTTGGGCAATCTGTTATTTTGTGTTTAAACTCTTGAACAATAATTTTTGTGTACACATATTTAAAGTAAAGACAACTCTCCTCTCACATTTTGAAACCCCAAAACGTTGCCGCTTCCCCTTAACATCGGTATATTTGTTCTTAGCCGATATGTCTTTTGATTAAAACTATTTGACTTAAGACCCCATATTGAATGCATAGATAACCTTATAGCCATTCCAAATGCATCGGCAGCGCCTAGTCAGCCTTGCAAAAGACAGCCACAGTACATAACATCCCCACCCCACCCACCCAGCCCCCCCCCCCCCCCAAAAAAAAAAGAAAGAAAAAGATTGTACTGACACCCACAATGATAAATATTCTGCATGGTTTAAAATTACTATATTACATTCAAGAGAGGTAATTGAAACTGACGACAACACTGAAGGAAAGTACGGGGAGAAATTTAACAGCGCCACACGCCACTTAACACTTGCTGTAGTTATATTTTAAATGTATAGATAACCTCAATGCCATGCGAATACGGCGGCGGCGCATAGAAGCTATTTCAGTATCATCAGTATTGACAGTATTAGTATTTATTGATCACTTACCATTAGGATCAAAAGTCTGGCTGGAGACCGTAACCAGCAACGGCAACAGTAGTAATAATACGGAAATGTCCATTACTTCCGTTGATCTCTGAAATAGTTATACTCGAAATCAACTTCACATGTATGCGATAGGCTGTCCCTACGTTTGTTTCTCATTTTTCTAATAGCAGCGAAGAAATAAACAATTTAGAATTCTTCAGAAAATATTCCTTTGCTTACTAGGTAATTATGTTAATCCTGAATCTTGCTTTGCTAATTAATTTCATAAGTGAGATTTTTTTTACTATTCCTTACGAATCGACAAAATATTTATCAGAAATATATGTGTAATTCTTCTTCTTCTTCTTCTTCTTCTTCTTCTTATTATTATTATTATTATTATTATTATTATTATTATTATTATTATTATTATTATTATTATTTACAACTTCATAAAACATTTAAAAAATCACAAAACCATTATGATTTCACATAATGACTTGTTTAAAATTTGTATTATTGTTGTTGCGAATTGATCTTTATTAAAGCCTTTTCTTTGAAAAAAATGAAGAAATCATTGTATCTCTCTAAAATACACATCTTATTTTTGTTTTCAAATGCTTAATAATCCATTGTAAAATTAAAATCAAAATTGTTCAAAAACGCAGACTATTTATGATATCTACCTGAATAAAGTATAACTTATGTTACGAATAAATTGCGCTCGGAGAAAGCAAAGCATATACAAACCTTCTAATCAATTTAATATGTCAGATGACTCTAACGAACAAAACTGAGCAAACTATTAAGATTGAAATATTTTTATAAAGCGGGTAGACACGCACTCAAATTTATAGACATGACTGCTCCAATGAAACCCACCAATCAAGTCTTATTTGGAGAAGCATGTGACAACGTGCGTCTTTTTATATTGAAAAGAGCTGGCAAGAAGCTAATAGCATTGTTAAGCGAAATATGTAAGCAAGCAGATCAATAGCTTAAAGGAAAACACAACACTATAAATAAAAATATCATGTTCATACACATAAGATATCAAACATTTTCTGGAATTGGACAAATTGTAAGCAATTGAGGTTTCTAAATTAACAAATGCCCCAATGATATACATACCCGTCGTCAGTTTTTAACATAGGGTGCAGGTAATCTGGCGTTTAATTGTTTTTACTGAAGTAGGCTAAATAATGTATCATAATTTGGTTTTAATATGTATTTTACAAGTTAAAAATGCTGACTTGGAAATAATGGCAGCCTATTTGAATATTTTGAGCAAAATAAAAAAATATATTTGTAAATGTAAATTCTATCTTAAAATTGGCGGATATTCGAAATTTAAAAGCATTGCGTTCTCCTTTCATTATCAAAACTTAATCTAAAATAGACTAACTGGATTTTGAAAAGGTTTTGCAGAAATATGTTTTCCAGCAGACAATATGGGTCTGTAATTAGAAGGTCGAGGTCAGTCGTTTATATCCGTTTTTTACTTATTACTTCGTTATGCGTTTAGAGATTTTGAAAGTATTTGACAAAGCTGTTCACTCAAGTAAGACGATATGACACAAATAAAATCCAGAATTTTACTTTGTCCTGCAGGGAAAATGTCAACCACAAATTAAAATAGTATAATATTTTGCCCATGTACAGATAGAAATCTGGATTTTAACACCTAAGTAGTATTTTTGTTGAAATATTATTAGCAAATAGTAAAAACCTAAAATGATTTACTTCAATTCACGAAACCTTGTGCGCAGCTTCACCATGAAAAATCAACTATTTTTAAGTATCACAGCGATGTGAATCATACTTTTTACCAGACAGAGTCATAGACATTAAGAAACTATATTATTATTATAAGTATATTATATGAGTTGTTTAATAAGGAACATCGCCATTATAAGTTATTCGTCCACAGACATTTAAAGGTATGATAAGTTGGGCAAAAAATTAAATATAAATCACGCCGAAAATGATTTCTGCATAAATGTTAAAACTTCTTGTAGTTTGCATATATTCACTTAACTTTCAGGCAATCGGGCTTCAGTTAGCGGGTATTAGCATCGACAAAATGTAATTTTGCAAAGAATTGCGATTGAAGAATTCTATAAAATGCAAATATTAAGGTATAACATTTTTAAATTATTGTTTAATTCCAGGATGTCGGTCTCTCAAGCGTTTTCCCTTCATTCCACCTCTACTCCGTTAACATAACCGTCTGAAAAGTTTGAATATTGCCTACAGGTCTGTAAAATGGTCCAGTGTCTTTGATTGTTGGATCCAGCCAGCAATCTCGTATTTTCTTTATCTTTATGAAATATGATTCATTTGTTTACCCGGATATACCCGCTTTATTCGATTACAACGCCTTAGAAATCTTTCAAACCATCGTTCACTACCATCCTTTTTAGTATATTTACCCTTTATTTTTTTGAAAAAAAAACGGCCATAATCGAATATCAATAAAATTAATCGATGATTAACGTTTATTTGACTTAAAATAGTAACTGTTCAAAATGTATCCTGTCACGAAAGATTCGTTATAACCACTTTGACTGACTAATTGAAAGTAACGCCCAGCGGCATCTGTAGCTTTTAATTAGATGACGAAAAGAGCAAATCTTTAAAAACAACAAGCCAAAAGAAGCAAATATTTGTCACGAAAAGAGGGTGTATTTGATTCTTGTTCTGAACAACGGTATTCAGATTCGTGAAATTTTAAAACCTTTTGAAAAATGTGGAAATGATTAATGAAAATAATAACAATTAGTATGATAAATAAGTCATTTTGAATATGATGATGGGAATATTATAATACAGGTTACCAATACATCTGACTGTAATATAAAGTTTTACACTCTTATAAACACAGCTTGGAAATTCTTTATTTGTGGTCAGGCGTTAACCCTAAAATATAACCAGGTATTTCTTTTAAGTTTTAAGTTATACGTTATAAATGTTGCTTAAACATGTTAACTTTATCGCGTGCAAATACAGATTTATTAACCGATATATTAAAAAAAGGAGTTCACCTGAATAACAATGAGATCTTCAAATTGAGCCTGGTCATGCAAACATGCGTCATTTGAAAGTTTTTGCGAAGTTCAATACAAGTTCAGTTCAGAAGAAATAGAGGATTCTTTTTAAGAAGTTTAAGGCCATACTTAAAATATTCTTCTTTGTTTCCCCATCTTGACCCAAGCAGATTTAGTATGGGTAGGTAGGTAGGTCAAAATATTTTTTTATTTGAAATTTTTCAGAATAACGATCCACATTGAGATATTGTAGGATTCTAACACTCTAAAATTTAAATATATAATTTCCAAGTTTACATGCACTATAAATGAATGCTTTTCTGCAAAATGACTAAGTCGTCGATGTGATAAGCCTTCCAAGGAATTGTGCTATATAAATAACAAAATTAACTACTTATTACTTAAAACTGAAATACAATTTAATACAAATTTCACATTTTGACAATTTAAACTTTAAGTACTTTAATTATATTTTTATTTAATAGAGATATATTCAGGTACTGATCATCTCAGTGTTGCAATATTAATAACATGAATCAGGACACGACACTGACTCCTTCGCAAATCAAGTGCTGCAAACAGGACAGCAGGTGATATTCCTTTGCTTTCGATTTCCCTATCACCAACAGGCTAAACAACTCCGTCATCAATGTCACACATTGTCAACCATGTTGGCTATCTACAAATTTTCTTGGATACCAAAGAACGACTAGTGTCTATATTTTAACAGATGCGGCAAACAGAATGTTCCCTGGGTTACGAACTTCACGAAAGGCCTAACAAATTGCAGGTCATTCGGTCCGATGAGCAATGAAATTCTGCCGGCCCGTAAGAAAATCTGCTGGGCTGAAAAAGACGGAGGTGAAATATTTAGTTTTTGTCTTCTAAGGTACATTTGCTTGAAACAAAATGTGAAACATGTATTAAATTTTATTTCAGTTTCAACAAACTTTCACTAATAAAACTTAAAATACCATTTTATGCTTAGACCTAGTTCAGATTTTACAGAATAACAAAGAAAAAAATGGTTGAAATGTACATGTTATCCTATATTTATTACGCTACTTCCGGTTAATTTATCGTGAGATGAAATTCAAGCCATTTTAAATTTCGATAAAATCGAAGCTGAATGGCCTATACGCCGGCATTTGCTCTGTGATTCGTGAAATGTCCACACTGTTTGAGCATAGAATATAATCTTCGAACGCTAGACAGCCCAAACACCATTTTTGATTACATGGCCGTTAGATTACGATATCGAATTCGCGATTGGATAATAGAAATCAGGCAACCAATCACAAATCTTTTAACTTTGACTGAAGGGAAGAAACCGGAATTTTAAAGTCGCCGGACAGAGAGACCGAGAAGATAACATTTCAACGGACCGAAACTAAATATGTCGGACCTTTATGGTCCGACCCCTTTCGCGAGGTATGGGTTATCGCCAAGCGTCTGATAACTACCGACTGCTCTAACACTTACTTGCGATCGGTTTCGTACTCAAAATCATTCGGAAAAAAAATGCACTTTTCGTCTCCAGGTTTTTCGTACCAAATAAAAACATATCATTTAGGTTTCGGCGATAAAATTTTTCGGGTAGCGCCATTTTTTTCGGGTAGGTCGTGGATGGGGAAACAAATAATATTTTATTTTAGGCCTAAGATAGAAATATATTTCACTGAGTGAGCTCCAGACTTCGACATTTCACGAGTGGCTAAGCCACGAGGGAAAATAGATAATCCTCGAGTTCACAAGTGAAATATATTTCTATCGTTCATTGGTACAAAACAAATTTTCTTTTTATTTTATGCTTTAAGTGCACAATTTGCGTGAATTCGACGGAAAAAATTACATGAAAACGTTTGTTTATGACGTTACATAATGACGTTTTCATTCAGAATGTTACGTGCGTTTGAGTAACGACGTGAAAAAAACAGTAAAAAAAAGATACAAAATGGTTTGAAATTTTACCCATTAATCGATGTATACAATTATCACATATGCGACTCTGTATATCTTGGTACGGGTATATCCGCGTCATCTGATCTGGTACCACACTGCTCACTTCACTAAAAGTCTTGGTCATGAAAAATCTAACGAATGTAAAAGCGAACAGTGAACATACTGATTAGACGCCATTGGATAAAAAAATATCCAATAAAGTAAAGGGTAGAGAAAACTGTATCAGCACATGCCGTGAAAGTGTCTCACAACGGACATATTTGGTAAGTCCTAGTGAGTTGAAACTGACTTGTAACATTATTTATAAAGGATTTTCCAGTTGTCTATGCAGCGAAGTTGGCAAACAAATTGTCTTTAGTTTTAACATACATTGCCGATAATTAAAATCCTACTAATGTAAAGTGGCGTTTTACAGAATTCTTTAAGTTCAAATAAATGTTGAAGTTTGCAAACATGTCTACAATTTTCATAAAACCGGCAGTTGTTTTCAAAGTATGTTAGACAATCCCGTTTATAAATATTGTTAACAATAGGGTGGACTCGTACATACAAACCACAATGTATATTTTCAAGAAGAACATATTTACGTGGTATCTGAGGGATGCGAAACAGAGCAACAAATTAAAGATTTGGATTAGCTATAAAAAGTATTTCAAAGCTTACATCGCTCTGTCAATTGCCATGTCAATATATAATTAAGATATTAGTACATATTAAAACACGCAAAAAGAGCTTATAAGATATTATTTTATGTGTCCTTCATAAACTTGCAACCCAAATTACAGACATAATTATTACTCATCAATTTGTCGGGGCTTTTTGTTGTTTTTATCAATTGGATTGCGCCAGTGGTGATGTCGGACGAGGCAGTTTTTAATAGTTTTAATCTTATATCATAACCGTCTAAGCTATAATAAAGATCTAGCCATTTTTTTATTGAAATAAAATGCATGAGTAATAGTGACATGTCTGTTGTGTATCATTTAAGTTATGTAACTTAAAATGAATTTGTTACTGTCTTCACATGTCGACAAAACAAAAATAGTCTTAATTATTTTTTCCTGATTGTTTAAATGGATTCTAAACATTGCAGATAACAAAAATAATTAAGCATAATTAAAATCCAGTAAGCATTGTTTTTCATTATTTACGAAGATATTTCGTCACCCATTGCTTCTAAAATACGAGTATGTTTGCTACCATAAAAGAACTTTTGTTAAGTCTGGTCTGAACTTCATTGAGTCTTTGGTCTCAATAAAGCCGAATGTCTTCTTGCCATTGATCACAACTATTTCTCTATACTGCAGGGACAACATAGTTCATGAAGGGGAAGCTTCCTGTATCATATGCGCGGAAGGTCTGGTTTGAGGACGGCGTCGTGTAACCTAGTGCTGCAATATGTCTAAAGAGTGGCATGGTGTGGCTACAACAACATCTACGAGTAAATGTTCATATGACGCTGATACAGCTGGCTTACGTGTGACTAAAGTAACTCTGTCGATCAATTCTTTGAAGTTTTCAAGCATACTTGAACATGACAAATAATATATATTCGTTCGTACTTAACTTCAGTGAAGTTATCCGTTTCAGTTACCTCCCTTGATGATTATAATGCTTATTTCAAACCATGCAGAATGTCAATCATATTAGGTGACTGTACATGGGCATACTTAAACTATCCTTTGAACAACACCTCTATGTACCTTAACGTAGCTATTTTCCATCATGGGCCAACAAAATATAGCCTGATGAAGTTACGCTTAACAAAGCAAACAATTCAGAAAAGCAAGCGAACTTTCTTGATCTTAATCTTTCTATTGACCATACTTTCGTAACCACTTAACTGTATGATAGAAGATATGATTTGTTTTTTTAATATTGTAAATTTCCTTTTTAGATGATGATGTCCCTCAAGCAATATCTTACGGTAGTTATATTTCACAACTTGTTCGTTTTTCTAGGGCTTCCAAAAACTTTATAGATTTTAATGAACATTACCTTTGCATAACAAAAAACCTTTTAATAAAACATGGTTATCGTTGCCAACGAGTCAAAGTCAATTCAAAGTTTTTATAAATATAAACATTATACATGTTTTTGCCATCAGTTGACGGCGGTTTACAACATACACATACACATAGAGAAAAGTATGTAAACACAGGAATATTTGAACGAAAAAGACATATATTTTCTATATCAGTTATCTATGATAAAGCGTTACTAGATGCATTCATATAAAGCATAGTAAAATAGTAAAATAGCAATAAAACACAAATCAAATAAAGCTATCTCTTTGCTTATTGGCTAGAAAAATAAATTAAGCTAATTTTATCAACAATGATTTTTGTTTTGTTTCAAGGATACTTTGAACTTTTGAATTCTCAGCCAGGTATAATAGTATTTCGGTAAACATTTAATTCCTGTTAAAAGGACATACAAGAAGAAAATAAAATTTATTTTTCACCAGTTTTCATATTACATCGTTTACAAATTAGTTCATTTCTATCTATATTTCTATGTCTATCCTCTCCTACAAACAATTTGTGTGAAGAGCATTTTAATCACGCCATGGATTCTCTATGGGATTTATTTCTAACTGCATCTAAATATTTTTCATATGTTTTCAACTTGTTTTAAATAAAGAATATGTATTTAATTTACTATATGAGCTTATTTGTGAAAACAATAATTGTACATAGTTATCATGAATTCTAGGACTATCTGATTGATTATCTTCTTGTTATTATTATTCTAGCCCATACATATGCAAAGCCAGTTTCATTTAACTTTTATTAACCATTTAAATATCGATCTTAATAGGCATTCCAATGGGTACTAATTGTGGACACCTTGTTGCTGATCTGTTTTTGATACTGTTATGAAAGAGATTTTATGTTTTATCATGCACCCTAATGCTAAAGCTCCTATACCCGCCGGGGTGATATTTGTTTCGCATATCGGTCACCGACCCGATATTGCTTGCACCGTGTTAAGTTTACCATAAAGTCCGAGGACACCCGTCGTCCAATCCGACGAGACCTCTCATCCGTAACTCCGCCCACTTAGTGACAGAACTACTTTCCGGAAGCCATTGTAACTAATGTAAACAAATATCGATAACGAAACAATTTTCCGTATTTCACTTTATTTTATAAGATTTGAAAACAAATAATGGTGTTATTGTCATTTTTTCTTAGAAATAGAGAATAACAGGTTACTGTCTTGCGATATAAGTGTTATCAGGCGAGGCCGATATGGGGAGCGGAGGGGCGAGGCTCTGCCGAGCTCCTCCGCCCCCATATCGGCCGAGCCTGATAACACTTATATCGCAAGACAGTAACCTGTTATTCTATTTATCATGCACTTACCACTTAAATGTCGATGTTTTTCTACTGTATGCTAAATTCATCTGGAATAGGTTTACCGCTGTGATTTTTTGTATGCTAAATTCATTATGAAACGTTTTATCGCCGTGATTTTTTCAAAAATAAACGTTAACAACGCGCGCGGTATTTCTTACGCGCCGATAAATAGTTCTCCTTTATAACGGCCCCTTTTGTTATGATTTACATATAATTTTAAGAAATTAGTTCATTTTGAAGCGATAAACTACCCATTTCTTACCCAAATTTAAGATAAACACATTAAAATAAGCTCAAACGAACGTTTATTGCTCTGTAATATGATCAATCAAATTTATTTAGCGAGGTCATGGACACCATATTTTTCTGACAGAAAATGTGTTTATTTCGTTGTGATTTGATAAATTAACAATTGTTCTTGGATAACTATATCGAGAAACAACTGTTTTAATCAGAAATCGGATTTATGACAAAATAAAGTGGCAACAGAAAAGTGAAGTATCGCTATGTTTCTGGAATTCAGTGATTTGTGTCATCGTTATAATTTTTGACATTGATCAACATCCGTATCTAGCCTTCTAGGAAATGTCACTGAGACATATTTAATAACATAAGGCATCAACCCAGCACCGAATTCGAATCTCCATCAGACTTTAGAGGGGCCATGATAGCAAATATCACTTGTTTCCTCGGATAGATCTATGCTGATCTTCAGAAGAACATGGTCTACAGTACAGTAGACCCACTAACTGAGATCAGTCAACACCTGACATGTTTAGTGTTGAAGGATGATACCTCAAATGTATTACTAAGGTAATTTTTATTATAAAATGTAAATTTAAAATTGTTCATTTTCAGGGTACTGAATTGTTCACCCAACAATCGACAGGACAATTTTATCAGTTAAATAAACACATTTTGATTGAAATCAGAAGTGAAAGTACAAAAGTTACAAAGAAAAATCTTCAATTTTAGTCCAGTTATATGAATGATTCCACTCCACAGGTGTTTTTCTGTGCATTCCATGCGTCAGACGCATTTCCAATGCAAATTTTTATTTTTCTCCCAATTAAAAAAATATTCCTATTGAAAGATAAAATTTTTGATTCTTAACAGGTTCGCGAAATCTGGATGCTTAGTGCGAGAGTAAAAAAACATGTTTTAGGACAGTACGAGACGGGATTTATCAATCGCTTTCCAGTTGTTTTACATTTTTCCCTATTTTGAATGTTTCTTGACATGAATTTTCTAATTTTGGAAAGAGTCTTTTTTCTCAAAAAGTCAGAAAAGGGCTTGTCCAATATTTGATTATGTAAATACCTTTATTACATGGGTGAGCATTGTAGATCCTGATCAGCCGCCACATTTGTGCCATCTAAACTGTTCGCTTTTATATTCGTTAGGTTATTTCTGACCAAGATGCAACTAATGCGAATCGAGATCTTAAATCAAGGATATGAATATTTCAACATCTGGTTCTACACTGGTGGCACATGCATTAAAATGTGTATATTTGGAGTAAAAGGTTAATTAAACATTTACCTTTAACCATAATTTTGTATAATTTTTATGAGTTTTACCCCCAAACCCTGTACCTGCGATGTGTTTTAATGCATATCACAAAACAGTAACCTGATTTATATTATTTTGTAGGTTGGTCCCACCATGATTGTCTAACCCTATGAATGGATGTCTCTGTCATGCCGAATTTACAAGAGGTACTGACCGTACTGGAGTTGTGAAAGACAAGAAAGGTAAAAATTTGAAATCAGACTCAGAGTTTTATTTTACAACATCATAATTATGCATGTTTATATACTATAAGAAATTTAAATTATTGAAGAACACTTCCAATTTTAGGTTTGAAAGTCAACACTGAAAATAGTAGGCTAAATTAATGTGTAAATGGTGTGCATAAAATTAATTTTTTCTCATAACTGGACAAGTTTTCTTAATATTTCATAAGACATTGCAGTACAATTACGTATAAAATATTGTGAAGAAACTTTTATTTTAATAAGCACTTGCTCCAAATTGTCATCTTTGTAACATTTATAAGATAAATCATTACTCAAGATTTTTGGAAAGATTTCATACTAGTTTAAAAAACCAACAGACTATGCATTAACAATTTCCGCCTGCATGAAGTACATTCACGGCCATCAGTCCCATTCCTAATTACAAAACATGGTTTTTCCCAAAACATGATTAAGAAAAAAATATATGTTACTTGCTTATGTTGAAAAATCACATTAAAGCCTGAAATTTAATTTGGGTGATTGGTGATCAATCTGTAGACTCTTTAAAAATAATTTTTATCAACATTTGATTAATGAAGTTGAAATTCTCAATTTCAGTGAAAAATTTGTAGTATTTCCCTTCTCAAAATGGTGCCAAAAAACACTGTAAAATAAACTTTAAACAAGTTTTAAGTATCGTATATCATCAGGATATTGTTAAAAATCACGGCAGAGCCTCGCCCTTCCGCTCCCCATTTCGGCCTCGACTGATAACACTTATATCGCAAGACAGTAACCTTGTTATTCTCTATTGACGGTTTTACAACAACAGATTTCATTCTTCTTCCGCTTTTATTCAGTCACAAAAAAAATGTGGAGCAGTAATTTTATTTCACAAAACCTTGTTTTTAAGCAATCTGTGTCACTCTTCTGTCACAATTATTATTGCTTTTGCAGACCTGTTTCAATATATGTCTTTTTGGAGTCAGCCAAAGTCTATTTTTTTAAATGAAGTGTTTTTTTCTCGTTTATTTTCCAGAGTTTCCCATGAAAAAAAATGAATCCACATCTCGCCAACAACACCAATCGTACGGGCCACGAATTTACAGGAATAACGCATTTGAAAACAGACGAAAAACGACGAATTACTGGAGAAAGTCCAATTAGCAGTGTTTAATAAACGTTTTTCTAAGAAAAAATGACAATAACACCATTATTTGTTTTCAAATCTTATAAAATAAAGTGAAATACGGAAAATTGTTTCGTTATCGATATTTGTTTACATTAGTTACAATGGCTTCCGGAAAGTAGTTCTGTCACTAAGTGGGCGGAGTTACGGATGAGAGGTCTCGTCGGATTGGACGACGGGTGTCCTCGGACTTTATGGTAAACTTAACACGGTGCAAGCAATATCGGGTCGGTGACCGATATGCGAAACAAATATCACCCCGGCGGGTATAGGAGCTTTAGCATTAGGGTGCATGATAAAAACGTTTATTAAACACTGCTAATTGGACTTTCTCCAGTAATTCGTCGTTTTTCGTCTGTTTTCAAATGCGTTATTCCTGTAAATTCGTGGCTCGTACGATTGGTGTTGTTGGCGAGATGTGGATTCATTTTTTTCATGGGAAACTCTGGAAAATAAACGAGAAAAAAACACTTCATTTAAAAAAATAGACTTTGGCTGACTCCAAAAACACATATATTGAAACAGGTCTGCAAAAGCAATAATAATTGTGACAGAAGAGTGACACAGATTGCTTAAAAACAAGGTTTTGTGAAATAAAATTACTGCTCCACATTTTTTGTGACTGAATAAAAGCGGAAGAAGAATGAAATTTGTTGTTGTAAAACCGTCAATAGAGAATAACAAGGTTACTGTCTTGCGATATAAGTGTTATCAGTCGAGGCCGAAATGGGGAGCGGAAGGGCGAGGCTCTGCCGTGATTTTTAACAATATCCTGATGATATACGATACTTAAAACTTGTTTAAAGTTTATTTTACAGTGTTTTTTGGCACCATTTTGAGAAGGGAAATACTACAAATTTTTCACTGAAATTGAGAATTTCAACTTCATTAATCAAATGTTGATAAAAATTATTTTTAAAGAGTCTACAGATTGATCACCAATCACCCAAATTAAATTTCAGGGTTTAATGTGATTTTTCAACATAAGCAAGTAACATATATTTTTTTCTTAATCATGTTTTGGGAAAAACCATGTTTTGTAATTAGGAATGGGACTGATGGCCGTGAATGTACTTCATGCAGGCGGAAATTGTTAATGCATAGTCTGTTGGTTTTTTAAACTAGTATGAAATCTTTCCAAAAATCTTGAGTAATGATTTATCTTATAAATGTTACAAAGATGACAATTTGGAGCAAGTGCTTATTAAAATAAAAGTTTCTTCACAATATTTTATACGTAATTGTACTGCAATGTCTTATGAAATATTAAGAAAACTTGTCCAGTTATGAGAAAAAATTAATTTTATGCACACCATTTACACATTAATTTAGCCTACTATTTTCAGTGTTGACTTTCAAACCTAAAATTGGAAGTGTTCTTCAATAATTTAAATTTCTTATAGTATATAAACATGCATAATTATGATGTTGTAAAATAAAACTGAGTCTGATTTTTAATTTTTACCTTTCTTGTCTTTCACAACTTCAGTACGGTCAGTACCTCTTGTAAATTCGGCATGACAGAGACATCCATTCATAGGGTTAGACAATCATGGTGGGACCAACCTACAAAATAATATAAATCAGGTTACTGTTTTGTGATATGCATTAAAACACATCGCAGGTACAGGGTTTGGGGGTAAAACTCATAAAAATTATACAAAATTATGGTTAAAGGTAAATGTTTAATTAACCTTTTACTCCAAATATACACATTTTAATGCATGTGCCACCAGTGTAGAACCAGATGTTGAAATATTCATATCCTTGATTTAAGATCTCGATTCGCATTAGTTGCATCTTGGTCAGAAATAACCTAACTAATATAAAAGCGAACAGTTTAGATGGCACAAATGTGGCGGCTGATCAGGATCTACAATGCTCACCCATGTAATAAAGGTATTTACATAATCAAATATTGGACAAGCCCTTTTCTGACTTTTTGAGAAAAAAGACTCTTTACAAAATTAGAAAATTCATGTCAAGAAACATTCAAAATAGGGAAAAATGTAAAACAACTGGAAAGCGATTGATAAATCCCGTCTCGTACTGTCCTAAAACATGTTTTTTTACTCTCGCACTAAGCATCCAGATTTCGCGAACCTGTTAAGAATCAAAAATTTTATCTTTCAATAGGAATATTTTTTTAATTGGGAGAAAAATAAACATTTGCATTGGAAATGCGTCTGACGCATGGAATGCACAGAAAAACACCTGTGGAGTGGAATCATTCATATAACTGGACTAAAATTGAAGATTTTTCTTTGTAACTTTTGTACTTTCACTTCTGATTTCAATCACAATGTGTTTATTTAACTGATAAAATTGTCCTATCGATTGTTGGGTGAACAATTCAGTACCCTGAAAATGAACAATTTTAAATTTACATTTTATAATAAAAATTACCTTAGTAATACATTTGAGGTATCATCCTTCAACACTAAACATGTCAGGTGTTGAATGATCTCAGTTAGTGGGTCTACTGTACTGTAGACCATGTTCTTCTGAAGATCAGCATAGATCTATCCGAGGAAACAAGTGATATTTGCTATCATGGCCCCTCTAAAGTCTGATGGAGATTCGAATTCGGTGCTGGGTTGATGCCTTATGTTATTAAATATGTCTCAGTGACATTTCCTAGAAGGCTAGATACGGATGTTGATCAATGTCAAAAATTATAACGATGACACAAATCACTGAATTCCAGAAACATAGCGATACTTCACTTTTCTGTTGCCACTTTATTTTGTCATAAATCCGATTTCTGATTAAAACAGTTGTTTCTCGATATAGTTATCCAAGAACAATTGTTAATTTATCAAATCACAACGAAATAAACACAGTTTCTGTCAGAAAAATATGGTGTCCATGACCTCGCTAAATAAATTTGATTGATCATATTACAGAGCAATAAACGTTCGTTTGAGCTTATTTTAATGTGTTTATCTTAAATTTGGGTAAGAAATGGGTAGTTTATCGCTTCAAAATGAACTAATTTCTCAAAATTATATGTAAATCATAACAAAAGGGGCCGTTATAAAGGAGAACTATTTATCGGCGCGTAAGAAATACCGCGCGCGTTGTTAACGTTTATTTTTGAAAAAATCACGGTGATAAAACGTTTCATAATGAATTTAGCATACAAAAAATCACAGCGGTAAACCTATTCCAGATGAATTTAGCATACAGTAGAAAAACATCGACATTTAAGTGGTAAGTGCATGATAAATAGAATAACAGGTTACTGTCTTGCGATATAAGTGTTATCAGGCTCGGCCGATATGGGGGCGGAGGAGCTCGGCAGAGCCTCGCCCCTCCGCTCCCCATATCGGCCTCGCCTGATAACACTTATATCGCAAGACAGTAACCTGTTATTCTCTATGTCTCTTTCTACCGAACATCAGGATGACATTATTATAGCCTTTAAAAACACCTCCAGGTACCATGATGATTTGTTGAATACAGATAATAACAAATTTCCATATCTGGTTAATAAAATGTATCCTAATGAACTACAATTTAAAAAGCAAACTCTTCAGATAAGCAAGCAAACTTTCTTAATCTTAATTTTTCTATTGAAAATGGATACATCACTACTGAAATATATGATAAAAGAGATGATTTTAATTTTAATATAGTTAATTTTCCGTTTTTAGACGGTGAGGTTCCTCGCGCAACATTTTTCGGAGTTTATATCTTACAGTTTATTCGCTTTTCTAGAGCTTGCAATAATGTTAATGATTTCAATGAACGTAATCTTTGCATAACAGAAAAACTTTTAAAACAACGTTATCGGTATAACAAAATAAGGAAATCCGTTTGCAAGTTTTATCGCCGTTACCCAGATTTAATTATAAAATACAGGTCCGGTTTAAAATCCCTATTGCAACAAGGTATTTCACAGCCAGTTTTTTATGGAGATTTAATTTATAAACTTAAGAAAATAAAAGGCTGCGACTGTTAATTTCTTCCGGTTATTCGTAAAACCCATATGTTACGTAATTAAAAAAGAAAGGTTACCAACATGATATTCTCCAGCGCTCTGCATGCCTGGTGATTAACCCAATCTACAGTTGATCATTATGCTTACCTCTATGGTTGCACGACCGTGGCACGGGTTAAGATAGATGAAAAGAGAATTTTGAAAGCCGACGAAAACGACAAATATAAAAAATACTGCAGGCTCGGTTTGATTGAGCCTGTTCATGTGCAGTAATAGAAATGCACATTACTGCCCACGCCGCCTAGCCCCGGATTGAGCGCAACTCTACACCAATGAACAGTACAATTTTGATCTAACCCAAACGACGGTATGCATATGGCGGTGAACATGGAACCTTTAATGCTTTATTTTCAGATAAATACCATTTCATGTTCAGCGGCGTATGGTCCCCAGATAAAAGAATGGGTTTGTCCTAAACGAGTAAACAATGGGCGGAACTTAACAGAATGAATTTTGACAGGGGGTCTGAAAATATAAATCCTGCATATCACAGGCAACGCCAAAGGCAAAATTTAAAAAGTTTATCCTTGGGGTGATTGAACAATATCCGAATCTCTATAGGCTAAGAGTTTATGAAGGTTTATAGGGATATATTTTTTTTATTTAAAAGAACCTAGAAGCTTTCTTTTATCCCTATTGTGTTCTTGCTGATTTGACTCTGGTCTCAGTAATGTCATTGAGTACCCACCCCTTTGGCTTTTCAATGCTATTAGCTTCTTATGTTTTATATGTTTGTGTGCTTTTGCATGCAACATTGTTGAGCTGATGGATGGGTTGGAGTTATTTCACGTTGGGGCAAGTGTGCGGTTGGTGCACACGAGAATCTGGTTTTAACCCTCAGTGGCAATTTGTTTTTTGCCACTGACCGTTCCAAGGCGGTAACCCTAAGGGTTCTCTCTTTCGTTAATTTTTGTGGCGTCTTGTTTGAATTGACATACTTAAAACAAACATGCTCTATTTTCCTCTCTTCTGTTTCGCTGCGTGGGGAAGCTGTGTTTTGTGAGTGTGACGATTCTTGATATGCATATTTCACCTTTCTTATTGTCTTTCATAGACATAAATTTACATATTAATGAATCTGTTTGTTTTTTTGTAATATTTTGTACCAATACTTAATTATGCGAATTTTTCTTATTACAGATAAATATGGAAAACCCTTTGTAAGTTTTATCGCCAATACCCAGATTTAATTTTTAAAAAATATAGGTGCAGTTTAAGATCGCTACTGATGCATGATATTTTTTCAGCAATTGTTTTATAGTACTTATGAAGATGTGATTTATAAACTAATTAAAAAAGGAGCGTTAATTTCTCCATTTTTTCCGTAAAAATCTATCTGTAAATTAAAAAAGAAAGGGTACCAACATGATACAGCGCTCTGCATGCTTGATGATTTACCCGTCTGCAGTTTGCGCGACGGTGGTTTGGGTTTAAAAGTTTATAGGTAAATCTTGTTATAGAACCCAAAAGCTCGGCCTAACTCGTTTGTCCCTGCCATCGTGATCTTGCTGATTTGACTCCAGGGGCTCCGGTCTCGGTTAGGTTATTAATTACCCGCCCTCTTACTTAACAGTGATATACGCAAGCGTCTTATATTTTTATGTTTGTGTGCTTTTGCTTGCAACATGGTCGAGTTGGTGGTTGGGTGTTGGAGTCAAATCACCAAGATAACTAGTATTTGTTTGTTCGTATGAGAACCTGTTGGGGCAAGTGCAAAGTTGGTGTATCCTAGAACCTGCTTTAAACCCCCAGTGGCACATAGTTTTGACACTGACCGTCGGGTTCTCATTTTCGTTAATTCTTTGCGCTGTCTGTTTTAAAATTGATCATTTTTTTACCCATGGTCTTTTCCCCTCTACTTATTTGCAGTGTGTGGAGGCTGTGTCTTTTGGATGAGGCCATTCTTGATATGCATATTTCCCTTTTTGGGGTAGGATGCGGATTTCATGTGCTGTGTTGGTCTCTTGCGTGGTTTGCCAGGGCCCAGTGTTATAAAACTGAGCATGGAAACCAGTCTCAAATCTCAAGCATCTGATTGGCTGAAATGGCGACCAGTCGCCATTTCAGCCAATCAGATGCTTGAGATTTGAGACTGGTTTCCAATCTCAGCTTTATAACCTTCAGTTTAGGCACTGCCGTCGTATTTGCATGGATCTGGTGTTATCTATACATTTTCAAATTTTAAATCAACCAATATTTTATTTTGTTTTTTCTAATTATTTCTGTGCCTTTTGGCAGTGTGTGAGGCTGTGTTCTGGGTGTGGTATATTTCCCCTTTTTAACATCTCAAGTCTTAAATTTGAGCTTTAACTCACTCAAACCGAGCCTTTAGTGTTTTCAAATTTGTCGTGTTCGGTGGTTTTCAAAGTTCCCTTTTCATCTATTTTAATTCATAATGTTAACCGATACTTTTTATAATCATTTCTCTAAGTGAAACGGATAAAAGAAACTTTTGTTTTCGCACATGTTTGGATTACGAAGCAAAACATATCATTTAATCTGAACATATCAAACAAAAAGTCATTTCAGTAAATATTGCTTCGCGAAATCTTTACGAATCTCAGGTTTGCATCTTTCTCCCAACATTAAATTAAAAGATTATTCTTTCAGCTATATTATTGGTGGGTTTCTTGGACAACTACATTAACTTTCATTGCATTCCTGAGTCGCTGCAGGCGAAATTTGTTGAGATCCATGTCCAGAAATGGAACAAAGAAAAACACCTGGAAAAGAGACAGTATTGTAACAGTGTGTGCACTTAATAATAATAATAATAATAATAATAATAATAATAACGACTTTATTTTACGAGGTTGACTTATTTGACAATGTCAATTTTCAATAAGGCCCTCAAAGAAAGTACATGTACTTAGACATTTGATGAAGATAAACAGTATAATATGGTTACAAATGCAAATTACAAAAGTAACATAACTACAAAGCTACAAAACTAGTAATCAAACTACATTTTATGATAAGGCGAAGACTTTCTTCCAGCAAAAGTAGTTCGCTTTGAATTGTAAGAACTTTTTACATATTCTGGAAGAGAATTCCAGATGTGTGTTCCTGTGTAAATAAATGTTTTGCGAAAGAGTTCACTGTTTGGTGTAGGTGGATAGAGCTGGGGATTAAAAACTGACCGCAAGATTTTTTAATGTATGTCGGATGTGTATAGGAAATGGTTTTTCAAGTAAACTGGAGCTTGGTTATTGAAAACTTTGAACATGAGTATGGCCTTTTGATAATTTACGCGTTCAGGAAAAGTCATCCAATATAAAACAAAATATGTTAAATAACAACTAAGTTATTTACCAGATTGACTATGCAGGCAAAAGGAATCATTAATGGTAGAAGACCCGTGGAAAATGAATATGCCTGGAATAAAAAAGTGGAACAAATATAATTGTTCTCATATTCATAATTATTACATACATATTTTAAGAAAGCCTTGCGAAATACGCGAAGACCGCGCATGCGACAGTCTTAAACATAAAAAGTATCACAACTGAACAGTTGAAGGACTAACTTGCTCCTTCAAATCTCATGAATTTTAATGTTTATAGTAACTTAGAACAAATTATTAATACCCATTGATACTGTACGTACTTTATGTGGATATCATATGAAGAAAATACACCATTTACCTCATACTGTCCCAAAGTATATGAAATTTCGACAACGTCTAACCATTCAGCACGGGTGAAGGTAAAAACTCGAATAAATGAGCCACCCTTTTCTATCTACAATGAAAGCAATTACGTATCCGAATCTAAAACTTTCTGTGGAATATTGAAAAACTACATGTTCTTTGTAGATTTTAAAAATTCCAGAAAAAGCCAATTTGAAATATTTTGTGGGGAAAAGGTCTCGAAATATGGTACAGTTTTATCTACATTGAATGTACCACCATATCTACATTCAAAGTTCAACCATATTCTATGTTCAAAAATATTCAAAGTATTATTGTGCAGGCCAATACATTCAATGTACAATCATATATAAATTTACTGTACATTTACATGCCTAGATGGGATCATAGACTCCGAATTTCGAAACCAGTTGTGGTTGTCTTGAAATAATAATAATAATAATAATAATAATAATAATAATAATAACAGTTGTCTTGTATCTGTATGATGCTCCTTTACTGATGACGGAGGCAGTGTTTATCATGCTTTGACTTAGACTCCTTTCTATTGTACCCGTACAGATTTTGCCAAATTAAAAGACAATCGGTGAAAACTGTTGAACAGAAGTCTGACAGACAGTGTCATAGACACCAAGTTATAGGCTTCTGACACTTAGTCGGTGCATAAAAATAGCGCTTACATTCACTCTTAATAACAAAAAAAAAATAGTCTACGCCTAAAAACACATATTGTACCCATGTAGATACGCGAATACAATAAATAATCTTCAGACTTTAACATTTTATGTTAACCATAACAAGTAAAATTAAGAAATAATGTTTGTGAATTAACTTTAACTAACATTCTGTATGACTGTTTAGCGAACTTGACAATAATGGATTTATAGAAATCGGAATGATGTCGTTAACGATTTGTGTACAAAATGTTAATAGCATCTACAATTATGGTGTGTTTCGATCATGGACTGGAAAAGGTGGTTGCACATTACCTTTAACGATCCATATAAAATTATTCTATCATATTTAGAAATGTGTGTTAATATTGAAGAAACTGGCCATGCTTTCATAATGTAAACATGCGATATAGCTTTTCGATTCATTTGTATATTATGTTCTCTTGATCTGAACGAGTGTTTTATCTTGTTTTCTAACACTGCCCAGCGTGTTTTATCTTGTTTTCTTACACTGTCAGCTGACGCTAACAAACCTTGTGATAATCCCAGGATTCTTTGTTGTCCGGATCGTCCATTATGGCGGAGATGGCAGCCAACAAGGCAGCAAAAAACTCCTCGTGGGGCACGTCGGTCTTCCAGCTGCGAAAAAAACAAGCGCGGGTAGAAATTGGCTAGGATCTCCCCTAATTATTAGAAATAGTACTACAGGAGCATAGTTAAAGTCATGGTAGTTTCAGATTGTTAGTACTTAACGTTTATCTTAAAAAGGAAACGCAATCTTAAAAAGGAAACCATTGATTGATTGTGCAAAGGCTAGTACATCACATTTGTTATAGTTGTTTTAGCTCAAGTTACCGGTATAAAGTGTATGTATTGTTGCAGATAGAGAATGCATGCTTACTATAAAGCGGGGCTTCATGGCAACCACCATCAATCATTGATTAATAGTTTGCTTAGGCTATGGTTTCTTATATTGTTGTTGTTTTTTCGACCAAGCAAACTATTTTGGGCCTTAAAACTTGCATAAGAGACCAGTGGCATGTAATTTTTATGACTATGTTTGTTTTAATAGTTTAATTGGCCGTTGCATGTTATGATAGAAGCCTGATAACAAATGCATTTCGTTTTCGTATCTTTGACAATAAATGTGTGAAGTTCAAACATTACTCTTGTCAGTCTTTGTAACCTTATACCTAAACTCAGTCTTCTAACCACTCGTGAAATGTCTTGCGACTTATTCCCTTGGAAAAAAATCGATTTATGTAATGTTTAAAGCGTACTTACACTTCTCTGTAGCTATGCAGACGCTTTATTCCTGGCAACCACACAGCCGGCCTTAGCAAGGCTTGGACCGGTGCCTGGAGTATTGCACTAAGCGTTACCATAACCTTTGTGGATATGAGATAAGGTATATTATAAGCAGACCTTGCAATGTGCTATGTATCCAGTATCTCTCCTATTCGTATATCCTTTTAAGCTATATTACACTGAAAACTGATCTGTTGGTTCTATATATGTGTTACTTCTAATTATCAATCCTGGAATATTGTATTATTTCCTGCTAAATATCCAAAATCGTAATGCAGAAACTTGTTCTTCATCCTAACAATATGTTACACTAGTTAGAGATAATGGTTATTAAACATTTCATATATTTATATAAACCGTATTCATAACCGGGGTCAAATATAGATAATGGACGCAAGCTTAGATATTGTACCCGACATACATTATTAAGAAAACCGAATTATTTTAAAATAACATAAATAAGCATAATTTGTATTAAGTAAAGCTAACATTGCATTTCTACTACGACAGTAAACAATAAATGACTAAATGTACCACTTGGACTTCAACCTTTCAGGTTGCGTTCGCTCACCAATTTAGCCCGAACAAACTATCTTTAGCCTTTCGATACACTATAATAATTTTACAATAGTTACTTCCCTTTCATATGAAAATCGACTGACCTACATTATTTTTATCGATCTTGTGACCTGTCAATTTTCATTTGAAACAGGATTGTTTCCAGGTTAGAAATCTTCTTTGTAATACGTAAATCATGTTTAAGAAATTTAAAGTCTTGAACGTGATTTGACGGAAGTTTTCAGAAAATCTGAGGACTGAAAGGCCAACAATTTGTAAGCTATAATTTATTTCCGCTTCCGCTTTCTGGTTTGTTCTGAATTTAAAATTAAAAACTATCTCTACAATTCTTTATTGAAAAATTATCCTTTACCATCAAAAGCTTGGAAAGTGCTTTGTCTACTTTACTGAGTTATGCCTCCCAATTATGATTGCCATTTCGACAGGTTCACAGAGACCTGGTTTTAGAAAAAATAAACATCAAACAACACAAATAAAAATCAAACAGCTCAAAGATTGTTTATCATTATGACAGGAAGAGTACCCCAATAATCCCATGGATATCCAGTGAGGTTACTGGTTTTTAGGGGTCAGCATACTGTACCATACTCCAAATATTTAGAGGAACGCATGCTTCTTTAACATTTAATATTTTGATATTTTATATTTTTCATATTGGCAAGCGTTACCTCTAAACGCGATGCATCAAAAACGTGTCATGTATTTAGTTTTAACAAAAAAGTTTACAGAAAGTCGTAATCTCAGCTTTAAATGATTAGACACTGAAAATATATAACAAAATTCACCTTTAAGCATCAAATCAAGTACTGTGTATGCAGAACTTTCACTTGACATATTGCCGATTGACAGTTGCGTAAAATTTCGTAGATGAAACTAATATTTTAATAGTCAGGTTATGTCCTTTAAACAGTAAGAAAAACAATCAAACTATTCAGGGTTCGATGTTAAAACTTTTTCAATAACTAGACCAGTGGTCCAGTTACTTTAAAAATCTACTTGACCTGACCTATCATGTACTAGACCAACATGTTAACGGTACTACAACACTGAAAATGTACACTGGCTTGTTGTAAGGGCACAGCACTGATATATGTATATAAGTTAAACATGCATATACATATACCATGAACAAACAAAATAACTAACCAAAATTAGAAACAGTGATTACCATATAAAATAGCTTCAACTCTGAACTGTCAATCATGATTTATTGTTAACAACACTGAACTTCAAAAAAAAAAATGTCAGGTATGAGTTACACAGTTACTAGGTTATAGTTAAACATCAGTCTGGATGTCTGGCCCTTTGTCCCCCATGCCACCAATGTTCAAGGGCTTGGTGAGTAGGGCTGCATATCGGTCAAAATGATCGATACGATATCTGTAACGATACAAAATGACCGATATTCGATATATCATATGATATTTATGATTTTTTATATAATATAATAAAGAAAGAAAAACCCTGTTGTTTTAAAATTTATATTGCCCCAATGGCATGTTCAGTGGTTTCTACTATACATATATATTTACTCTGAATAAAAAACAGAGCTTTTATTGGAGTTTTTCTTTAGGAAAATCATGCAATCCAACATCCAATCTTGTGAATACGGCGTAGATGGGCTGCAAGGTTCGTAGTGTTGCCACCCTTACTTGTAACATTTTTATTACATAGTTTACACTGGGCTCCATCTGGTTTGCGATCAATATACTCCCAAACTTTACTTTTTGGAGGCGGCATATTCGCAAAGTTGCAGACGAACGGATTTTTATCTTTAAATAGAAGAGTATTCAAATGTATGGTGTAAAAGCCGGTCTATGACGGTACTAGAATCGGACGGCACACTATTGAACTAAAGTGGGATTTGTTTCGAAAAACAATCTAGCTAAAATAAATTTATAAACGTTTCAAGCTAAGAAAGTGTTATCTTTAGTTATCAACTTATCATCCATAAAGGATTTGAATCATTTAAAAGAATCCGCAACCAAACTCACCTGCGACAAAATAACATTAAGCAACCGAGTCTGCCGCGGAGGACGGTAGAGGACGGGTTTTAGCCATACAACGACGTCACAAAAACAACAACAACAACATGTTTTCAGATTGCGAGAAATGCAAGCCGATATCTGTTTAATTTGATGTATTTTAAATTTTGTTATGGGACCGATATTTCAGTCGATACATAAACGTTCGATACAATATACCTATCAAACCCTAAATACCGGTTCTCGATATATATCGAATACCGGTACGCAGCCCTATTGGTGGGCATTGTATAAATGAATAGGTGGACCTTCAATGGCCAAAATTAAGAAGATCGTTCGTATTTTACATAAAAATTTCATTGTCGTATGTCAGAACTAATAACAAAACAAAACCGGAAACAGTCCGATGTCGTATTACTTGGGATTCCATCAATTTATTTATGGAATATAGAAACTGTCGCAAGTATGTATGAATTTGTTTTTAGTTGGTTTTATCTTACAATCAAAAAGTTTAATCATGTTTAACGGATCGTTGGAGCACATACATAAATGAAAATACGCTGATAGTATGAATTCATTTACTCGCGACAGTTCCTATTCCATAATGAATATCATTACCACATCGTATGGACACGTCCTTGTCGATTTGTTCATTGTTGCTCTATGAAATAAATAGACTATGACGTATACATACGGGCATTTTATATGTTTTATTTTAGATAACACAGCCTCAATCTGGATACATTAGCGATTTAGTTGAACACATGTCAAGATTGTTTAAAAATAGTAAAGACGAAGTTCCCAGTTACTGAAAGGAAATTGAATCGGCAAAATTTGTCAGAGATTGACCGAAAGTTTGCTTTTGAAACTTAATTAAACCGAATATTTTGGCGGATTTTGACAATTTTGCAACACGACCACTCGGTCCAGCTAGCCTATGACGTGACAAGACCGAACCGTCAATTAACTAGTAAATGTCATTCGGTCGGGCCTTAATGTCGAACCCTGCTATTGTAATTTAACTTTAATTATCAAGAAAATATATATTTCTGTCTGATTTTATAGTGAAGTATGATTTATATTATAAAAAACATCTATTTATCTATAATTCGTCCAATTGGTACTGTATAACATGAGGCGGTTGCGTGATTTGCATGAGCCAATCAGAATCGAGCAATGTCTACACGGCTCAGCACTGCATAGACAAAACACTGTGGTGGAAATTAAAATGGATTATCGCAGTTTATAACTGGATAATGTAAGTAATTTTTGTGTCCGAAGCAAGAATTAGAGTTAACTTAATAAAATATTGCTACAGTTAGGCCGGTCATGTTTTAAAATTGCAGATAACTAAGATAATCGTCCCGACTGAAAATCGGTCGGAACATGCGACAGGAAAACTGCTTTCGGCGATATGACGTCGTAATTGCCATAAAATAAAAAAATGATAAATAAGCATTTACGACATCATATTTAAAGGACTAACTGTACCACACCTAATCAAACTCATTCAAGCAGGACAGCTCGACCTGCCATTGTCCAGCGTTTTTTTTCCTTCTTTAACTACCTCCGCAAAACGGTACCATTCCCAAAGCTGACCAGAGTCTTCCCAATTTAAAGTACAGGACTTTCCCAATCCCCAAAGCTAATGTTTCCAACAACAAACAGTGCTGTTTCCCAATTGACAAAAGAGTTTTTGCAAGAAATGTCGTTTCGTTTGTAAACAAACCATACCTTCAAAAGGGAGTAACTCTTATCAACGCTCCGGTTAGACTCTTACTCAGTTGTTGTCATTAAATAAAGTACAGACATGTGACGTCTTCGATCCGGTCCGCGTTTTATATACATCCTTTTTTCAGACTGGTTTACGGTCAATAATTGCAAGTTGACTGATTCTTATGTATAAAATTGAAGCGCAAAGACCAGTCGTCAGAAACTGAAAGTAGTTAACAAACTGGATATCACTTCACAACAACGTTTAGAATGAGCGATTTTTCAAAGGAAGCCGTTAAATACGAACACTGGCACTCTTTTGTTGCGAGATTTTGGATATAAACATGTATCGACCGGTCCCATGCAATTGGCGACGAGTCCCGAGTCTGAGCGATTTGAACCAATGAATGTAGGTACCGGTATCGAGCAACCTCCCGTACTTTCCGCCGTAAATTGGACTGAAACTAAACTTGAATCCAGCCTTCCAACATATTTGGAAACCAAACCGAGTCCCGCTCAGAAGCTATCCTTGAGCTAGCTGTAGCACAAAAACACATTCCTCAACCTGACACTGACTCCAGCCCCCACTCCTTCAGGCTTCGCGTAACTGCTGAAAACTTTGTCTGAGATTCGGTCAGACAAACTTCCAACTCTTGTCTGACATTCGGTCAGACAAACTTCCAACTCTTGTCTGACCAAAAGAAATTTTGTCTGACCGAATTTTTTTTTCAAATATATGTATAATTTTGTTTGTGTATTAAATTAAAGACATAACATCCTTTAAAGGTTTCTGTAACATTTTTATTGTCATACATTAAACATAAGTTTATCCAGATTGATAGACTCTGTCTGGAAATCAAAACATTCATAACTATCTAAACAGCCATTAGCTCAACTATTCGTGCGCGACAAGGACTTTTCTATATATGTGATGATCATCCATCGCACACAACCCAGTTACTATTCAAATCAATGCGGAAAATGTTTCTTCTATTTCTATATGCCGCCGATCGGAATTTGAATCGCAACTTTGGCGGCTCCATAAAGCATCTTAAATCATATGTATCTTTAAAAAATTTACATACCTGAAAAGCCACATTCAAGTAGAATCAGTATATGTAATCCTTTATAAACAACGGTTTCGTTTTTTATGCAAAACTCTTTTAAACCTCCACCCATGTCAACAAATTTCGATTTCGGCGCTTAAAGTTTACCTGACTCACGTTTATCGATAAATAACAGAATTTAAATCGGGTCGATTTCCACCACAGTTTTGATCGTAACTGCTTGAGACGTAAAGGACAGACATCTGTAAAAAGTCAGTATGATAATGGGTCTGTGCTTGCAGTCGAATTATTGAGACTAAACAGCCATCATCATAATTAGAGTTGTTATCACAAAACATGTCAATAGAGAATGTGGAAAAAGAAGTGGATGGTCTGGATTCCACTGGACGTATATCAGAACTGGGTACAATTTCTTCAGTGTCATCAAATACTGTCTCATCGGAACTATTCTCATCGAAAAGTAACTATAGGCGTCCATTTCTCCATTTTTTAAAACAAATTTACGCTGCGGGTGCTTGGACTCGTATTCCTATTGTTTTGCTTTTCATTTTTCATCAGTTTAAGTTTTCTTTTATTCAAGGGAGAAAACTCGGTCTTGGTCTTGATCTGGCTTGATAAATCCATGTACTCGTACCAGACAGATAGAATCTTACTCAGTCTTTACCAGAAAATAAAGGACTGAATTGTGCCGGACATAAGGTCCGGAATTCGGAAAAATATTATCGGACCGGTCTGATTTTAGCCAGACATGTCCGATGGTCCGGCAACTTTCGCAAAGCCTGCTCCTTTTATAATTTAAAATGCAGATTTATCAGATTCATTTCACATTAATTGCAACCTCAAAGAAACTTTTCCTGCCAATGGAAATTATTTTTCCATAGACAGGTAGTCACTGCATTGGCAGTAACTTTGTTCTGGCATAACAGTTACATCACTTAAGGGTTTCCTGTTAAGGAACCAGACCTTATGATGCTTGGTGAAGCTGAATAAAATCCCTAGGGTTTATTTACATGAATTAAGAAAAAATCCCAATTTGGCTATTTTGCCGCTGATTTTTTTCCCAATTTCAAGATTTTACGACGCGAAAAATTTCCCAGTTGTAGGGGAAGGGGAACCTTTCCCCTTTGGGGAAAAAAACGCTGTAGTCCCATTCATACCCATTCTGATCCGAATGCTGGTCCTATGTTCTGAACGGTATGGTACATGTACCAGTATGCAATACAGTAGAATTGGGTTATTTGAATGGTCCATTTGTCTGGACCATTGATTCAATTAACCTGATTATTATCCCCCCGCCAAATGCGAGGGGGATATTTGGAATGCCATTCGTCCGATTGTGCGTCCGTCCAAAACAATTTTGTCCGGAGCATAAGTCCAAAACTACTGGAGGGATTTTATTCAAACTTCATACACTGACAGAGCACATTGGTAGGTAGTGCAGTGTGCAAGAACAATAACTCTACCTTGCCTATTTTTAGAGTTATTCCCCTTTATCATATTTACTTGATAAATTTTGTCCGGAGAATAACTCCAAAACTACTTGAGGGATTTTATTCAAACTTCATACACTGACAGAGCACATTGGTTATGGTAGGTAGTGCAGTGTGCAAGAACAATAACTCTACCTTGCCTATTTTTAGAGTTATTCCTCTTTATCATATTTACTTGATAAATTTTGTCCGGAGCATAACTCCAAAACTACTTGAGAGATTTTATTTAAACTTCATACACTGACAGAGCACATTGGTAGGTAGTGCATTGTGCAAGAACAATAATAACTCTACCATGCCTATTTTAGTTTTTGCCCTTTATCAGAATTACTTGATAAATTTTGTCCGGAGCATAACTCCAAAACTACTTGAAGGATTTTATTCAAATTTCATATACTGACAGAGCACATTGGTAGGTAGTGCAGTGTGCAAGTCCAATCACTCTACCTTGCCTATTTTTTAGAGTTATTCCCCTTTATCAGATTTACTTGATAAATTTTGTCCGTAGCATAACTCCAAAACTACTTGAGGGATTTCATTCAAACTTCATACACTGAGAGAGCACATTGATAGGTAATGCAGTGTGTAAGAACAATAACTTTACCTTGCCTATTTTTTAGGGCTTTTCTTTGTAAATTATAAGAAAGTACAGCCTTCAGGTACCTTATTTCCGGCGGGGGGATTAACCATCTCTAACATGGCTCTTGTTCTAATTAATGGAGCTTTAACATACAAATATTGCCCTGTTTTTGATTTTTTATGTTTCTCAGTTTTGTCAGTCATGGGTAGTGTAACTGCTCAGTAATATCTGTATCGTTATGTTCAATAGAATACGGTTTTGAAGATGGCCCATAATCTGTAAATGGGCTGTGTATCTGTTTGATTCTTTTGCCTTTGCCTCGTTTTAAAGATTGTCTCTTTAGCCCGTATTGTCATCTCATTTTCTTTTGTGACTTTTCCTATCCGAAATTCATGATATTTATCGGATTACTATACACCTACCTTCTTTGTGAATAGTTATTATCTCCCTTGAGGCACATAAACGTTGCCCAGAAATTACTATCAAAAACAATCTTACATGTTGCCAGATCTAATTAATGTTCTAATTGAGCATGTATGATAGAGTTTATTAGTTATTTTCATACATGTCTTGAAATAGAACATGTATTTTTCTGTTTTGTGTATATTCGTTTTTCAATTAATCTATTTTTATTCTGGAATTTCCTGGTTCCCCTTAAACATAATAATTCTTATGTACAACAACAAATGAAAATATTAGATGCAGGGAAACCTCATTTTTTCATTGCTATGATACTGTATGTGTGCAAGTGAACAGATGTCATTATTTAAAATATGAAAGAAACAATGGCATTGGATTTATCAAGTTTACCAATAAATAACATTGCTTTGACAGAAACATGTGACTTTCAAGTAGGATTAGCTTTGTAAGGTGGAAAAGTGCTATCCAAATAAACAAAATGCATGCTGTGACCTATTCAAATACAGAGAATATTTATCATAGAAATATACAGAAATGGCTGTTTGTTTTGAGATTCTATTATACGTACATGTAATAAGTGAAGAATTCAAATAACCAGTATTCAGTTATGTGGAATGTACTGTACCTGTAATCCACTCATCTAACCAGATATCCATTGGATTAATGGCTGCTGCTCATCAGTCAAAAATTCAAAAATTGAGTATTGAAATCCATTTTGTCATAAAACCAGGTCTCTATGGACTGGTCAGAGATTAAGCCCAGCCAAAGTAATTGTGGGCATGTGATTTTTTTATGCCCCCGCCATGTAATGGCGGAAGGGCATATAGTGTTCACCCTGGCTGTGTGTGGGTGGGTGTGTGTGTCAGTGTGTATGTTCCAAAATCGTGTCCGCTCTGTAACTTTGTTATTTCTTATTGGATTTTAAAATAACTTGGTATGAATGTTCACCATATCAAGACGGTGTGTCGCGTACAATACCCATGCCTGTAGGTCCAAGGTCAAGGTCACTGTTACTAAAAATAGAATTTTCTTGTCCGGGCTGTAACTTCCTTATGAATGGAGGGATTTCAAAATAACTTGGCACAAATGTTCACCATGACAAGGCGGTGTGTCGCTTACAACACCCATGCCTGTAGGTCCAAGGTCAAGGTCACTGTTACTAAAAATAGAATTTTGTTGGAAAAATCGTGTCTGCTCTGTAACTTTGTTATTTCTTATTGGATTTTAAAATAACTTGGTATGAATGTTCACCATATCAAGACGGTGTGTCGCGTATAATACCCATGCCTGTAGGTCCAAGGTCAAGGTCACTGATACTAAAAATAGAATTTTCTTGTCCGGGCTGTAACTTCCTTATGAATGGAGGGATTTCAAAATAACTTGGCACAAATGTTCACCATGACAAGGCGGTGTGTCGCGTACAACACCCATGCCTGTAGGTCCAAGGTCAAGGTCACTGTTACTAAAAATAGAATTTTGTTGGAAAAATCGTGTCCCCTCTGTAACTTTGTTATTTCTTATTGGATTTTAAAATAACTTGGTATGAATGTTCACAATATCAAGACAGTGTGTCGCGTAAAATACCCATGCCTGTAGGTCCAAGGTCAAGGTCACTGTTACTAAAAATAGAATTTTCTTGTCCGGGCTGTAACTTCCTTATGAATGGAGGGATTTCAAAATAACTTGGCAGAAATGTTCACCATGACAAGGCGGTGTGTCGCGTACAACACCCATGCCTGTAGGTCCAAGGTCAAGGTCACTGTTACTAAAAATAGAATTTTGTTGGAAAAATCTTGTCTGCTCTGTTACTTTGTTATTTCTTATTGGATTTTAAAATAACTTGGTATAAATGTTCATTATATCAAGACAATGTGTTGTGTACAATACCCATGCCTGTAGGTCCAAGGTCAAGGTCACTGTTACAAAAAATAGAAATTTCTTGTACTGGCTATAACTTCGTTATTAACAAAGTGATTTCAAAATAATTTGGCACAAATGTTCACTATGACAAGGCGTTGTGTTGTGTACAATTCCCGTGCCTGTAGGTCCAAGGTCAAGGTCACTATTACTAAAACCAGAATTTTCTTGTCTGGGCTGTGAGTTTGTTATTACTTATTGGATTTTCAAATAACTTTGCATAAATGTTCACCATGACAAACATGCATAGCGGGGGCATCCGTGTCCTATGGACACATTTCTAGTTCTATATGCAATGGCTCTATGGAACCAGTATATTGATAAACAGTATCACAGTGGTTTGGTCTGCCTATCATGTAGGATAATACTTGCCTACATTTGCTAGCGAATAATGCTTGCTTTATTAAAACAGTTTTACACAGAAAAGAGTATATGGGGCCTAAAATATGGCTTCCTTGTAACTGATTTTACACAATAACAAAGTTTCTGGGAGATATAAAAAGTATGTTTATTTGAATTTATTATTATATCATGTTGTAACAACCATCACAATGTTCAAGTTACCTAACCCTTTACTCCATAGATAAACCTTTTATTGCATAGGCAAACAGTGCAGGTCCAGATCGCCGGCACAGCTGTACTGTCCTTCAAGGATCTGCAGTGTTCACTTTCAGATTCTGACCAAGAAGTGACCAGTTTAGATCCAGATTAGGTAAACAGACGTTCCAGCTAATCTGGATATACACTGATCACACACAGAAAAACATATAAACATGTATAGAGTATAGATTAATATACTTAATGTTCCTGTTATGTTTCAATTTCAGGCAAATTTTTCTGGAAAACTGACTACTACAATGACAACGAAGAAACCCAATCTTCATGTAGAGGCCTCAGAGCTGCTATGCAAAAATGGCTGTGGATTCTATGGCAACCAGCTGTGGCAAGGGTATTGTTCCATCTGCTACAGACAGAAGATCGCTCATGTGGAACATGAAGCTAGGAAACAGAAAGCGTAAGCAAGACACAACTTTTTATTTAATATGAACAATCAGGTTGCATGCAAGACTGTCTTAACTTTATTGAAGCAAAGAAGGATTTATGACAACTTTGTGTGCTAATGTGAAAAACCAGGTATTTTCTTGGATGGAAAAGTTTGTCTCACGCTGTATGATATGTACATTGTTTCCTTTTCTTCTGGCTTACAGTTTTTTAATATGAAATGTAATTTGTGTTTTATCCATGCTGTTTGACTAAAAGAAATCTTTTAAATCTTGCGTCAATAAAATACGTTTACATCATTTTTATGTTAGAAAAACCAGAATTTGAAATATTCTTGCCAACAATTCTTTCTGTTCCAACACAGAAGTCAATGTGACCATTTTTTTCATAATTTGTTGATAAACTTTTTATAGATCTGCTGAAGCGTCGGAGAAGGCCCCTCAATTTTTGAAGTTTGCTGAAAAAAAGACTCAACATATTAACAAGAGGGCTCATACATTGAAATCCGTGTTCAGGAAAACTCCAACCAAAGGTACATGTTGATACTTAAATGCCTTCCTAGTTAAGGCTTTACTCAATATATGTGACTTTTATCACATGGGTAAATATTGTAGATCCTGATCAGATGGCACATATGTGCTGGCTGATCTGGATCTACACTGTTAGCCAAAGGATCTGTTGAGTAGGGTTAATTAAGTGTACCATTCTTTGAACAGGTTGAATGTAACTGTTATGTTTAGAAAATCCTATAAAAGGTAAGTATTTCATATTTTTTCACATGCGAAGAAAGCTCAGCCTTGATATCCGTGTTCAGGGAAATCTGCAAAAAAGGTAAATACTTTGTATGGAACATAGTTACGTAAAAATCTTCAACTTTTGAAATCAGTGTTCAGGGAAACTATAAAAAAAATAATTTTGTAAAAGGCCCAATATCATAAAATTGAGATTGGAGACCAGACTCAAATCTCAAGCATCTGATTGGCTAAAGTGGAGACAAGTCTTTATTTTAGACAAACAGATTCATAAAGTATCATTTCTTTGATCTTGGAGCTTGAAGATCCTTAATTTGCATCGATAAATAAGATCAATCATTGTACACATGATTGCTTTCTTAAACACAAATGATGTAAAACATGTTTTATTAATTAGCTGTACCATTTAACTCCACTCCATGGGATGTGGCCGTTATCCCATGGGCGAACAGTGCCCAAGGTTATAAAACTGAGCATGGAAACCAGTCTCAAATCTCAAGCATCTGATTGGATGAAATGGCAACTGGTTGCCATTTCAGCCAATCAGATGCTTGAGATTTGAGACTGGTTTCCAATCTCAGCTTTATAACCTTCAGACAAGGTCTGCAGGCAGATCCACGCCATCTGATCAGGATCAACACTATTTACTTTTATGTAAGCTTATTTCAGACCAAGAAGCAAGCAGTGTAGATCTAGATCAGATGGCATGGATGTGCCAGCTGATCATTATCTATACTGGTCACAGATGCAGGATTGATTAAAGTGAGCAGATAAACAGTCAGAAATATCAAAGAAATTATCTGTGTTCCTTACCTTTGTAAAAATAAATGAATGGGCAAGTTTTATCAGTAATTTATCAAACCAAATCAGCATACAAGGATGTCCTTATTAGAGGATAATAACAGGAACGTGCATTTTAACATTGTCAAGATGGTCTCAGTTTGTTTTAAAACTGATAAAATAGTTGGTATCCCATCTTTTACATTCTTCACTATGATTAAAACAGTAGGATTGTTGAATCTATTTATAGTCATTATCTGATATGTTTTCAGCATATCTGATTGGGAAAAAAGGTGATGTGTTTGTTTTTAAAAACTGCTACCATCATTTAAAGCCTCACATAAGAATTTAGATTATGTTTAGCCCAGGTTTGTCAGATTTGTGAGATGCTTTCACTTAAGTTAGCACTCAGGAAAATTAAGTAGAAGCCAAAGTGGTGAATAACCCAATTCAAACAGGCGACACATAAAATATATGAAAATACATATATATTAAATTGGTACACTGTTGTTTTTTTTTACTTGTGTGTAGACATCAAAAGTGTTTTACATATGCCTTCTTATAATCAATGATTATCAGGGCATTTTTTCACATTATATTGCATTTATATCCAAAAATAATTTTGCTATTATTGGCTCAATAAAAATATTTCATATACTAAACCTGTCCCTTTCAGGCCATACTAGCCATCTTATGTCCCCAGCAGGGATTCTAAAATTATCGGCAGGCCGGTCATTGACCGATTTTCGGGAAGAATGTCCGATTGAAATTTCAAAATTGGTTTAAAAAATCGGTCATGAATATTGGCCTACAAACTGTTACTAAATTACCTACATGTACATTTTTTCACAGCTTGATCAGCTATTAACCTGTCAAATTAGCGACTTCACAAGTCTGCTATAATGACTACCACGACTACATGTTCCGTGAATAGCCTGCAGCATAGATTAAACAGGATGTGGTCGGTCTCATTTTAACAACCGGTGGGTTATTTAATTTCTAAAAATAAACTGCGCTAGTCAAAGGCTGACGTCAGAATTTAAGATAGCAATACAAATGGTGTGTAAATTAACGTAAATGATAACAGTTTGCATTTTATTGACAGACGTGTTAGTCCGATATGTGCGTAATTCTAAAAGACCGACGACCGAAAATTGCTGTTTATCAAATTTAAAGAAAACTTATATCATGCGAATTTTACTTGAACTGTTAGCATTTCACAACAAATTTGAAATGGCTAAAATGAATATATACTTAAATGTGAAAAAAAATCGAGTGATTGGCTTGCTTACTTACGCATATAACGATTCAAATGAATTTTAAATTTACAAAAATCTAAGTAATCAACATTTATTTCCGACTCATAGATTCAAAAATTACTACATCCGGTAAGAAAAATAATATTTCAAACAACTATAATATAGTGTTACAAAGCATGGTGTGATCGACGTATATTAACGTAAAACAAATACTTGCCTCCCGAAATTCCGAGAGATAAAACATTTTTAATAACTAAATAATCCACTTAACATTCGCTATGAACACTGCTGAAGATAACTGTTTTGAACCTTACGTCACATTTTAAATTAATGGAATGCTTGTGTATTACAACAAAGACGCCGATCGCCATAAACTTCAAACGTCACGTGCCCCTCTTATAAATCGATCAAAGGATTTTTCTCGGTCTACAGCTCGAAAATCATTAATCTGTTGAGAGGTTGTAGGATATCGCCGACGAGAAAATATGCCGGAAAAGAGAAATGGACTGGGGGTCGGGAGAGTGAAAACGCTGAACGCGGGGACCGGAAGTCGCTTTTCGTGCGAACTGGAAGTCGGCTAAATGTCAATTTTGGCGCCAATGTCCGATTGGGATTTTGAAATTTTAGAATCCCTGGTCCTCAGAATGAAAAAAATGGGGACTTTTTTATTAGTGTCAGCTACTGTGTGACCAGTCTGAGTATAAAAATGAGGTTATGTATAAATAGGCAATAATCCAGGAGTGCATTACAAAAATCCATTAACATTTTACACCATGGATATAGCTCATATCTCGTGTGCAGTCAGTGAAGATACAGATCAGCCTGTACATTATGCAGTCTAATTAAGATCTATACTGTTCGCTGCGTAATTAAGTGACTGAAGTGTGAAACGTCCACACTGATCATAGACTGATAAAAAAAGGCCCCAGGACAATGATCATATTATCTTATAATACAAACATAACAAGTTTCGTGTCACCTTAAACATTTCTATTGATCAGAAATGATATGTATATATTAATTATAAACTACAGTGATAATTATGATGAATCTGGTCTGGTAGTCTGGTGCTCTTATGTAAATATTGTCTGGTGAACTGTAAGCACTGTAAAATATTGCATTGTTATGTTGGGTGACTTTATTATGAAACTCTTAATTGCATAATTCATTAACTGAAATAACATATTGCTGAGTGCAAGTGTGTCATAATGTTATTACTATAAAGTTGTAATGGGACAAGGGTAAATTGTTCAGTAACTAGCCTACACCCAGTTCAGCATTCATGGTAGTGGATCATTTTCTGTAACATGAGATAACTGTAAAACATAGGTGAAGGTGTGGTCACAGAACATGCAGCATGATCATGATATGATTTGACAGAATCATTTTGTTACCATATTATGTGATACGCCTATCCAAGAACATCCGGTGATCCTTATTAGTTAAAAAATGTTTGTGTGCAGTCCTCATATTTGGTAGGTCTCAAACTTGTTTTTAGCCTTTGGGTGTTTTGTTAATTTCAATATTATACTTGACAAAAATAATTTCCCTTTCTACATACTCACTCAAAAATTCTAAACTGAGTACCTGTAACTTCAAACTAACATTTTCATTTAGATTGGAGTGTTGAAAATGAGTTTAACAGGTTTTATCATGAATATGCAACCAGTGTAGATTGAGATAAGCCCTTACATCTGTGCCGTCTTATTGGGATCCACACTGTTTGCTTCTTGGTCATAAATAACTTGATGAATTAAAATATATGAAGAAGCAAACAGTGTAGATCCTGGATGTACTGGCTGATCTGAATCTTAACCTTTAACACATGGGATAAAACCCATAAATATGGAGGAAAGGGTTAAAAATCAACTCGAAAAGTCACACACTTCAGCAGTAATTTACCTCGTATACACCTTTAACACACTTATCACATCTGTGTCTCATTGCAACCAGTGTAGACCTAAAACAATCTCACTACAGTCAGATCTAACAAAATGTTAGATCTGATGACAGCCCGCAGACACCGTACATAAGCTTTAGCGGTTTTCCCAGATTACTATTTTTAGAAATTGTCAACACAGGAAACATTATTTATAACACTCCTAAAATGATCTGAAGATGTCATTGCATTAGAAATAAATGCAATACTACATAAACACATATATCTTCAGTAAATTATGTCTAACGCAGGCTGTGAACACTTTCCATGGTTTAAAATACTATGTTTACTTTCAGCTTTGCAATTTTGTAGGCGACTATCTGATTGGTTGGAATGGTTAGGGATAAAAGCACGTTTTAGTTATTCCTCGTCAGATCCCGATAGCGTAGCGGTTTTCAGGAGATGATTTTAATCAGATTGGACCTAAAATTGCAGTTTGATCAGAGTTTGCATTGTCTGCTATTCTGTCAATCAATTTCTACAAGACTTATGATTGATACATAGAATGACACAATTTTAAAATCAAGTTTCACTTATTTGCTGTACGCTAAATGCTGTTACGGGCGTTTACTACAAATTTATCAATATTCATGGGTTTATAATTTCAGTAGTTTTCATGGGCATATCATTCCACAAATTTGAAACCACCACAAAATATAGAATTGAACATAAGCATATTTTTATAAAACCTTGAATATATTCTGAAAAATCAGAAAAACCATTTTACCAAAATTTCATACCATTGAATATTACTTCATTCACAGTTACTGTAGAAAATGTATGTTATTAAATATTGTTGTTATCACATGAACATGAATTATGAATTTATAGTGTTTGCCTTTTGTAACTGCAGGAAGCAATAACTTAAGCCAGGCAATTCAGAAGATTAATAAACATGATTGCTACCTGTACATTTACATTACAACCCCTCGTTAAGACCACCACAAAATGGAGACCACCCTGAAAATATTACCACTGTTTCAATGTCCCTATGAACTGTTTTACACTTTTACACAAGCCCACATTTGTTACGTTCCAGAGGTGGTCTTAGTAGAAGAGTTTCACTGTATAATTCCTTCTGCCCTTGCCATTCAAACATTTCTGTTTGTGTGTTACATGTTAATATTGTGGTGTAGAAATTGTAAGAAACATTAAGCAAATAGGTGTTTAGGTAGAATTTTATAACAAAATGAAAGGAAAAATATGTCATAAGGCTTCAACATGATTGCTAATATACTAAAGGAAATGCAGATATATAATCAACTACTTTGTGCAAATCATTATACCATATTCATACTTATTAATGCCCCTCACAAAAAAATACCAGGAGTTAATACATGCACAAGAAACATAATGCATCTTCAGTATTCTTGGTAATTAGCAGCTCCTTTCAGTGGCGCTCATTCCAGGTGCTAATTAGAATAAATACAGTAGGCATTAGATAAACCACCATAGTATAACATGTTATTCCATGTGCTGGCACATCTATGCAGTCTGACCTGGATCTATACTGTTAGCTTCTTCGTGAGAAATAAACAAATCAATCTTAAAACACAAAGTGTTGATATATGGATTACACTAAATGGATGTGCAGGCTGATCTGGATCTGTACTAGTCAGGCATATGATATATGCCTGATCTACATGTATGGAGTAAAGGGTTAAACTGATGCACCAGATATGCAGGTTTTTGTTTACTCAACATATCTTTTTTCCAGAACATTTACCATGATTATCATTAATTTTCCCAGAAGGGGGAGTTATTAATTCACTTGGCATAGTTTCAGTATCATTCAGTGTGAATAACAGTTGCCTGATGGTTAAACTATATCCTTGCTGTTTATATAGGAATATGAACTTTGACTTGGTTGCACTTTTTAATGAAAAACAATACAGAAGCCTTGCTATGCAATGAAAACATTTTTATAAAGTCTTCAGTTGCTTAAAGTTTGACTTTAAAGGGTTCTGCTAAGAAATTTCATGGATTAGCCCATCAAGCATGCAGAGAAAAATGATAATCAGTTGTTACCTACAGCCTCTTTCACCCCTTCCTAATTCCCAGAACTATCCATGATTTTAAATGTGTAGTTTTGAAGTTTTGAGCAAATATAGTAATATATAAATTTTTGTTGTTTTATTTTTTATACCCCCACAAACGAAGTTTGAGGGGGTATATAGGAGTGAGCTTGTCGATAGGTCGGTCGGTCGGTCGGATTCTTCGTTTCCGGATGATAACTCATGAAAGGCTTGACAGATTTAAGTTATTTTTTGGTACACAGGTGTAACATCATAAGATACAGGTCAAGTTCGATTTTGGGGTTGGTGAGGTCAGTGTCAAGGTCACTGTTACTAAAAATAGAAAAATGGTTTCCGGATGATAATTCATGAAATACTTCACAGATTAAGTCCTGTTTTGGGACATAGATGAAACATCAGAAGATATAGGTTGAGTTCGACTTTGGGGCCTGTGGGGTCAATGTCAAGGTCACTGTTACTTAAAATAGAAAAACTGTTTCTGGACGATAACACATGAAATACTTCATATTTTACTTTAATTATTTTTTGGGACACAGATGTAAAATTACAAGATACAGGTTAGGTTTGACTTTGGGGCCTGTGGGTTCAAGGTCAAGATAACTGTTATTTTAACTTAAACACTTCATTTCCACTCATTAACTATAGCTTGGAATGAGATTCTTGAATGAAATTTGGTGTACTGGTGGTTTCTGTGAAGATGACTTTTGGAATTGAAAGTAAGGCCTGTGGGGTCAAGGTCACTGTTACTATAAATAGAAAAACTGTGTATGCTCAATAACTGTAGTTCAGAATGAGATATTGTGATGAAAATTGCTATATAGGTAGTGTCTGTTAAGACAAAACTTGGTATTGAAAATAGGCCTGGTGGGGTCAAGGTCACTGTTACTAAAAATAAAAAAAATGGTTTCTGGATGATTTCTAATGAAAGGCTTCACATATTTTAACATTTTTAGCACACAGTTGTTCGATAAAAGTTAAGTAAAGGTCACTGTTATTAACATATTGAAACCATTTCTGCTCAATAAATTTAGATGGAGTCAGATATTGTGATGAACTTGCTGTATATGTGGCTACTTTGAAGACGACACTTTGGATTGAAAGTGGGGCCACTGTAGTAAAGGTCACTGTTACTTAATTTTAGGATAGAAAAAACTTTTTATGCTAAATTATTTTAGTGAGGAATGAGATATTGTGGTGAAACTTAGTGTTTAGGTTGCTTTTTTGAAGACTTCTTGGGATTGAAAGTAGGTGTGTGGGGTCAAGGTCACTACTACAAGTGTCCATGTATCTAGTGTTTGTTACAATATGCCATTGATTCTAAGAATTCCCAGTTCAAGTATCAAGAACACATGTGGGGGTATTTAATCACTTTCAGTGATAATTCTAGTTAGGAATTATATTTCATCTGTTAAGTGCCAATACTTTTATTTATATGTTTATCATATAGTATGCATTTTAGTCTTTTGTTTTGCATGGCTGCAAAAGTTATGACACTTTACTGTGTTTCTTGATAAAACCATTAGAACGATGACAAACAATAACAAATAATATAAAACAACATTACTATATTTTACTTCTTTTTAATGGTACTTCAGTAATCTCAAAACCATCTCGCAATTCATATGATAGCAATTTTCTGCAAATACTGTCATCTGGAAGTTTGTCAACAAACAAAGCAAAAAAAGCTGAGCACAGAATTTAGGAATTTAAGTCTTTCAGTTTACTTTGATAGCAAAGACTATTAGCCTGACATTAGTAGGTAGTATTCTCAAGTAAAATCATGATAATTGCACAGTCCACTACAATTTGCTGACATCCATCATCAGTTGTTAACCCCACCCACTGGACTTGTCATTCCTCAGATGGACAATGGTTATGTTAAAATTTCTTGATAAGAGACAAAGCCTGTGAGGCTTATTTAGAGAAATGAATTTTAAATATACTAGATGACATGCTGCTTATTACATTAGGCCTAGCAGGAGAATTAAGAAATAGCAGAAGTACAGATTGGAAATGAAATCATATGGAGCTCAGAATATCGCAGTGGTAAATGGTTAAATGGACTGAGGGGAATGCTACTTTAGCAACAGAAGCTTTCCTATCTTGCTCTTACTTTATACTTCAATTTTTTATTTGGCTGTATTCATTTTGTTTCAGATAAATAGCATATCTCTTGCTTTGGCTGTTTTGTCTCCTTTGCTTTAAATGTATACCCCATCTTTTGCTTTGGCTGTTAAGTCTCCCTTGTTTTAGATCAGTATTGCCTTTGTCTTACTTTGCCAGTTTTGCCTCCCTTGCTTTAGATTTAAAACCTTACTGTCGATTTCACCCTTATGTCTCACTTGCTTTAGATGTATAGCCTTTCTCTTGCTTTGGCAGATTTGCCTTCCTTGCTTTAGATCAGTGTAGCCTATCTCTTGCTTTGGAAGATTTGCATCTCTTGCTTTAGATCAGTAATAGTCTTTCTCTGGCTTTGGCAGATTTGCCTCCCTTGCTTTAGATCAGTATAGCCTTTCTCTTGCTTTGGCAGATTTGCCTTCCTTGCTTTAGATCAGTGTAGCCTATCTCTTGCTTTGGAAGATTTGCATCTCTTGCTTTAGATCAGTAATAGTCTTTCTCTGGCTTTGGCAGATTTGCCTCCCTTGCTTTAGATCAGTATAGCCTATCTCTTGCTTTGGCAGATTGGCCTCCCTTGCTTTAAATCACTATAGCCTATCTCTTGCTTTGGCAGATTTGCCTCCCTTGTTTTAAATCGGTATAGCCATTCTCTTGCTTTGGCAGTTTTGCCTCCCTTGCTTTAGATGAGTATAGCCTTTCTCTTGCTTTGGCAATTTTGCCTCCCTTGCTTTAGATCAGTATAGCCTATCTCTTGCTTTGGCAGATTTGCCTCCCTTGCTTTAGATGTATAGTCTTTCTCTTTCTTTGGCTGTTTTTCCCTTGCTTTAGATCCCATCTTTTGCTTTGGCAGTTTTGCCTCCCTGGCTTTAGATGCTTTCTCTTGCTTTGGCAGTTTTGTCTACCTTTTTTGTCCTTTGCTTTGGCTGGTTTGTCTCTCTTGCTTTGACCATAGCATTCTTTGCTTTGGCTGTAGCATAGACTGTCAATATGTTATCTAAAATATTTAATGTCTTCATGTAAAACTCTGCACTTGCAAAGCTATTACATTAAACTTTAATATTTCTGCTGTCTTTTTATTATCCTCTGATAGTGTCAGAGAAAAGCTGATTTTACTTTTTCTATTCATATGTCAGTCCATTTCTCAGTACAGAGTCTTAGCTCTGGCAGATGAAACTTAGCTCTGGGAGATGATACTTACATTCTAACTTCAGACTATTTTTACAATGTGATTTCTTTGTATACCTTCATGAATTGGTCGTTGATTAACAGTTTATGATTTATAAGATGTGATGTTGAATTAGTTTACTTGTTCATGCTACCAACTGTCCCAGGGTGGATGGGGTCATAAACTTGGGTTTTATCCTGATCTTAAGTCAGAGCTAGACTATGTAAAAGCCTCTTGTAGGTTTCCTTATGCCTGAAAAGGTTTCCGTGAAGTTCCACAATTTTATTTTGATAAAATCATCCTTTAATAGACAAGCACCCAGTATTTCAAACTTTTAAGTTTCAAAGTTGATTTTGACTGTTTGAAAGCAAGAATACAACTATCTAAAAAATTTAAAGATTTTACAAAATATCAATTAACAGTAACAATATCAATGGTTTTGTTACATCATAAACATACGCTTTCTATAGTGCATTTTTTGTAATATTATTTATCGTTTCTCTTAGCAATTTTTATTAATTCATGCTATGACTTGTCAAAAAAAATCAGCTTTATTAACATTATCAAATTAATCAGCACTAAAAAAGGTGTGAATAACGTTAAGTATTATTATATTCAAAATTAAGTTTCAAATTTTGTGCAATCTGTTATAATATTGATATAAGATTGAAATTTAAAATATGATTATGCAATAACTATAGAAGGGTGGGTGATGGAATGTTGTGACACACACGACCTGGTCGTGACAAGTTAACATACTTACCTGGGGTGTTAATTACTGTGATTGACAGAAGGTAAACAGTGTTGCATGATGCAAGAATGATGCAATCTTTTTCAAACATCCTTACTGTCAGATCTGGATCTACACTGGTCACCTATGAGATATCTGCCATGGAGTGAAGGGTTGAAGTCGTTTCTATGTCCTTGTCAATGTCAAACAGCAATAGAAGTATGAACTTGATAGTGGCTTAAAATTGTCAGGTCAAATCAGGATTATGTAAAGAGATATTGTACAGCCTATTAAGTTTATACTGTATAATTATACAAGCTTTCCATATGCAAGTGTACTTATAAAGGCATATGTACTTTTAACAGTGCATCTGTACTTATAACAAAAAAGTCACCAGACATGGTTATACTATAAGCCCTTCACTAATGGAGAAGTGGAGGGCACTTTGTTCTTTCCAATGTCCAATATCTAGTTTATGTCCAGTGTTTGACTTGCTGTTTTAGGAGCAATAATTATATGAGTTCAGCAATTTACGAGGACAATGACTGTAAAAGTCTTATTAGATGCTCCTCCCCTACTAAATGACCACCATGCTATATTTTAAGGGAAAAAATGATCTAATAAATCTTTAATTATTCTTTCATTATCTAATAAAGATGATTAATATAAATAAAAGCACCCGCTTTCAGAAATGTATCAATTCTGGGGGTGTTTAAAAGGAATTTTGGATTAATATCATAACTTGTTCCTTCATAATCTAATATTAAAAAAAAAATAATTTATTATAAAAAAATCACGCCCTTTCAGAAATGTATCACATCTCGGGGCGTTTAAAAGGAATTTTATGTTAGTAGCAGGCTGTCAACCGATTCCTATATTCCTATATTTCTCCTATATTTTGGATCAGAATCCTATATTCTGAAAAGCCTCCTATATTCCTATATTTCTCCTATATTTTTATGTGTATTCCTATATTTTTTAGTATTTGTTTTTGCCGATTAATGAAGAGAGTAAATATTGCTTCGATACTGCTTTTGCTTTTTTCTTTTTTTTTTCAAGAACAAAACTCAACTTTTAGATTGGTGAAAACTTGGCGGGTGGCATTTACTTAAGTTTTAATCTGATTCTCTAACAACTTTGTAGCAGGTTTCTGTGTATTAAGGCTTACCTAACAAAAACAAATTTTCACTTCCATGCAGAATTCTTGTTGCAGTTGCAACCAAATGCAAAAAATATTAAAGATCATTAAAGTTTATTCACCAACTGCAAGGACTAGAGAGCTTATATTTGGTATGGTGTATGTGGTTGTCTAAAACGTCAAGATGGACACCTGGGAAAAACATGCTTGACTGTGAACAAAAATTCTTCAGCTGACTTTTGTGGTCAGTTTTCCAGTTTGAAGAGTGTTATCAAACTCTGTTGGAAAAGAGTGTATGCAAAAGAAAGAGTGTACGCAAAAGAAGGTGTCTTTACAAAAACAATAATTTTCAAAAGGCAAAGTCAAATAAAGGGAGGTAATAAAAACAATATTATTTGATAATTTGCAACAACTGTTTGTTAAATAAATTGAGATAACTTTAGAATTGTTTTATTAGGATAATCTGCAAAATATTTGCATAGTTTTCTAAAATTATTGTTTTTTATGGAACCACTCAATGGATAAAAGTTAAATTACTGTTAAACTTAAATGAACCTGAAATGAATAATGTCCATCTATTCCCAAGAAGGATTTGGCTTTTGAAATTTATTGCTTTTGTATAGAAATTTAATGGCAGTTTGAACTAAAGTTCAGTTATGGTTATAACTTGATAAGTTTTTATCATTTCTCTTGAAACTTGTAGCAATATTCTTTGTATTTAGGTTTTCAGACTTATTTGACTGCAGTACTGTTCCATGCAGATTAAATAAATAAATGGAATCATATTCCGGAACTTCTAGATTAGTGAAGGGCATATAATTTTGTATGATGTATTGCCTACAGGTTCTCAATAGAGTTTGACCAAAGTAAGGCCTTGGGGTCACTTTTGACTGAACCCTTTTGGGCATTGTAACCCAGATTTTTACACACAAAGCAATATGACTATGACTGGATGGGTCGATGCTGTGTACAGTACTATATATCATAGAAGACAAACTAAAACTAAAAAATCAAGCTTTGTTAATGCATTTTCTGCATTTCCCCCTTGTTTGAATGGTCATTCAGATGCTGGTGATGTGCTTGATGGTGCTGATGGTAAAGTTAATGGTTTCCATCATTTTTACAGTGGACATTTTGGACATTGATAATTGTAGAAACAGTAAATGCACATGTGAAAATCATTTGTATAAGTGCAAGTAAATATAACTATTATCAGTTCCAAACTCCTATATTTTGCCTCAAAATCAACCAAAAACTCCTATATTTGTTGAAAAAATATTCCTATATTTTTCCTATATTTTGGAGATGACCTGGTTGACAGCCTGTAGTAGCAATTATCACTTGTTCTGGAATTAGGATAATATTACTTGGATAGGACAAAAGTCACTATATTGGTTCTCTCAGCAGCAGCCGATGTGTAACATTCTCAGTAGTAAATGTTTCTATGAATTATAAACTCGGCCATTTCCATTTACGTATACTATGTAAACAAATAATTAACATTCTAGTCTAATTCTCAGGCCTATTATGTAATAGTAATAAATGGAACTGTTTTGTACTAATCTAGAAATTGAAGTACAAAAAATTGTTGATTTTTATGTTAGCCCATGGATGATGGTAAATTGTTCTTCCATCCAAAACATTAAATTTGTTATTAAAGGCAACTACCAATAGATTTTTTTAAACCTAAAGTGTTGCAGAAATGCATATTTTTTTTCAAACTTTCATGATAATGAGTTTTACTGGATTGTTATATAGTTATTTGGTTTCTTGACAGGGTGTGTGAGGATATATTGCCGGTTTGGGTGTCATATTACCCGAGCCGTAGGTCTACACTGTTTTCAGATGTGTCATTTAACCCTTTACACTCCATAGATATACCCAAACATAGCAGTGTTACTAAGGGCTAGATCAGCCAGCACATGGGTGCCTTCTGATAATACCGGTAATCTACATTGTTTGCTTTTAGATTCATTCTGTTATTTCTGACCAAGGTGCAATCACTATAGATCCAGATCAGATGGCACAGCTGTTACGGCTGATATGGATCTAAATTTGTTGCACATGAATTAAAATGCAAATATATGGAGTAAAGGGTAAAGCCCTACTTGGCCTGAAGATTATAAAACTGAGTTTGGAAACCAGTCTCAAATCGCCATTTCAGCCAATCAGATGCTTGAGATTTGAGGCTGGAAATTCCATGCTCAGTTTTATAACCCTGGGGATTGAAGTTCTACAAAAAATGACAATACTGCTTTAACATCATGATATGATAAAGTTGATATTGGTTACTGTTAGGATCTAGAAAATCGGTAGCTACGTTTTAGAATAATGTGTCATAGCTTGCTTTATTGTTTGTTGTAAAACGCAAAAGCCAAATAATGACTGTTGGTGAACTGTGATTAGTATTTAATGGCAATTAGTCTAGCTTCGTCCCATTGTTATTTTGGAATTGCTGTAGAGTTGGCCTGTTATTTCATTGAGATAACTTGTGGAAATTACGCATGTTTTAACTGCATTAATTGTGGTTGTCTTATTTTGTAATTGCTGCTATAATGATTAGTAAGATTTAAGATAGCCACAAGGAAGGAACATTTTAATTGGAAATAGAAAATTGTTGAGTAAAGAATTGTCATTAAATGTGACAAATTAATTGCCTATTGTATAAAATACCTGTCTGTCACATTATTTTTCACAAATTTATGGACAATGTGCACTGCAGTGTGATGCAATACATGTTGTTTGAGACAGGAAATGTGATATAAATGACCTTTGAATGACCAGTGTTGATCAAGATTAGCCAACCAATCGCACAAGTCTAATCTTTAAATGACAGTTTTTACTGTTTATTATTTAAGTAATAAATATCTGTTCAAACATGTTATATGTGTAACAAATTTTGGTAAAATGTGTTACTGGTGCATTACTGAACTTTTATTTAAATAACAAACATATTGAGTGTGAATTTTTTATTTAGGTCAGATATGTTTGTAAACATAAGATTGCGCAATCGTGACATCTGGAGTGACATGTTATAGATGTGATTTGCAATGAACTAAAAAGTTTTTGATGGGACAAAATATACAACAGACAACGATCAGACAGTATTTTATCCTAGACATTGTTATTAGTTACTTACTTATGGATTAATAGTGATCTGAATTGATTGGGTCATAGTGTGCAATCCACTTAATTGGGCTTAACCGGCTTTAGCATAATACAATTCGCTCAATTTGTGATCAAAAACATTGACTAAAATATTGCATAAACAATTTTATCTGTTGTCTACTGAAGAAATTGCAGTTTAGTCATTATTTAAGAGCGGCAAGAGAATTTAAAGCATTGAATTTTAATGACAATTTACGTTTTTTTAAATCGAGACATGAAAATGGCTTCTTTTCTGAGGTCAGGTACTTTCTAATTAAGAAAGTATGAATGGAAAGAGGACAGCGTTACTAAGAAAAAATCAAATTTTTGTAACAGACAAGAATGTAGGAAAGATACATTTTAATGTAAATTGAAATATTAGTTTATTTGGAAAGTTGTTCAAAGAAATAGTTAGCTGTGTTAGAAAGAAAGCGTAAGCTGGAAATTCTTGCAAACAAAGGTGCTAAATATTGTGCTAATAAACAATGGAACCCTCGGATGAGTTTGTGTTAATTGAAGATATAAATGGAACAGTGTACACCATGGAACACCGGCCAAAGTCACTGGCAATTGAAATGTACAGAATTATTACAGGTAAGAAATATTATTTTGTTAACATTAGTATAGGAATGACCGTGTTTCTAACATTTAATATTAGAAATAAGTACTTTCAGCAGGAATGTTAGTTACAGAACATTCAGTACCAGGAGATATTAAGGTAAGGAAACACATTATTGAATTGATCACATGTTGCAGATCCAGTCAGTGAATTCTGCAACAGCTGTGACATCAAGTCTTAGACAACATTTTTTGGATACTGTATTGTACTTGAATACTTGCAAACAGCCTGTTACACATCCATGCAGTCTTATAAGGTCATGTTAACCCTTTACTTTATAGATACACCTTTATTGCTGGGGCAAACAGTGTAGATCCAGATCAGCATTGTACCATTTGACCAGGATCTACACTGTTCTGAACTTCATTTTTAAATTAAGTTATTTCTGACCAAGATGCATCTGGTGTAAATCCAGATAGGATGGCACACTGTCAAAGATGTGCCAGCTGATCTGGATCTACACTGTTTTCACATGCAGTAAAGATGTGTCTATGGAGCAAAGAGATAAGGATGTTAAAGAAAACATTGTTGCTACTTAGTGGATTGTTCGTAATGGAAAGTGGGACAAGTCTGTTCCAAGAGGTAACACTGTTCTAGAAATCGGTTAAGAAGTCTGTATATGAAAATAAGGAAAAAATTCTGTGTAAATTTTCACTCTTTCATTTGAATTTTTGAGCTTTTTTTCCAAGAATAAAACAGATTTATAACTAAGTCATATTCATCTTTATATGCTTAATGTTATTTTATGTGTCCAGGGCTGGTTTAAAATGTATCTAATATTTTAACCCAGGTCCAGGAGTAACGTAAAAACAATATGGAGAAAATGTTTCATCCTAAATTTCACTCAAAATATATCTAAAATGACCATGGCTTAAGGTTATAAAGCTGAGATTGGAAACCAGTCTCAAATCTCAAGGATCTTATTGGCTGAAATGGCGACTGGTTGCCATTTCAGCCAATCAAATGCTTGAGATTTGAGACTGGTTTCCATGCTCAGTTTCATAACCTTGGGCACAGTCTGTTTCTGAAGTTCCAAAGGTAAGCATACTAAACTTGCAAAGACTTAGATTGACCCAATAAACTGGTGACCAAAACAGCTTAGTCAAGTATCAGATTTAAAATTATAATACTTAATATATTCCTAACAAAACAGTTCTACAGCTGTCTGCACTAAATTCCTGAAATGGATTCACATATCAAAGATACTTATTCTGTTCTCACCTTTATTATCAAACTTTGAATTGCAGGATTTTACTGACTTGACATCTGAGTGTACACTGTGATAAATACAGTCATAATTTTCTCACAGACAAGCTTGGTATTTCACGTTTCATCTAACTTTTCTTAAGTAAGATAAAGTTTAGCATGGTGACATTTATTTTAACCTGTGATTCATTCACTCTTACACATCTGAAACTGTTCTTAGCATTGTTGATCCATAGAAGAACTGGAGATCAGAAAATTGTCTAGTCTTTTCACAGTGTAGTATCCTTTAATTCCATTGTGTATGATTCAATGTCCTTACAGAGTAGATCCAGATCAGCCAGCAAATCCTTGCAATCTTATCAGGATCAACACTGTTTGTTGTTAGATTAATAGGGTTATTTCTGACTAAGAAGTGACCAATGTAGATCCAGAGATGTTCTGTTTGTCGGGACCTGCACTGGTCACACACATGATTAAAGTGATAAACAGATAAAAAAAACCAGTATTGAATGATTTCAGAAACTGCTCCCGAGTTGAGACCCCGCAAGGAACGACAAGTGAACCGAGAGACCCAGCAAGTGAAGGGAGAGCTGATGGAGTTCTTGAAACGCTTTAAACGACACGTTGCTCAAGATTTTGTCAAGGTAACTTTCAACCCTTTCTTCCATATACACACTCAACAAAAGTTCTAATTGGTCATCAATTGTATTTGTTTATAATGTATGCTAGTTTCGTTTCTTCCCTACGTCAAGAGAGGTTGTGGAAAGAACTGTTTTGTCTTGAAAACAATTCTCTAATGTCTTTTTAATCTTTATTGATTGTTTTCTTAAATTAATCCAAAACCATTTACTTACACCACAGGGCCAAAATTAGAACAGTCTTTAATTAAAAGGGAGGTAATTTTAAAATTGGATACTTTGAAGGGGATTCATTTAAACAAATGTGCTGTTGATTAATAAGTGTTTATGTTTTTCCTACTAATGAGGGGTCCTATTAAAGCAAAACAAGAAATTAAGAGCAAATTTCTGTTTGCATGACCTTTTTATGCAAGATATGCATTTTTAGCAAAATTAAGGATAACTCTCGCCAAACTGTTCCAGTCAATTATAACAAGATTAAAGCGTAAGTTGAAGACTGTTGTTGGCATATGATCATAAATAAATAGTGAATTCAAAGTCTTTCTAATAAAACAATACGGACAAAAAGTGACCAATTAGAACTTTGGTTGAGTGTATATATACATATGCCTTTATGGCAAGGATGTGCCAGCTGTACTGGATCTACACTGGTTTCCCATGCGATAAAATGGGTATATTTGGAGTAAAGGGTGAAACCTAAATTCATGGGAACCAATTGGCAGGATTTTTTATTTAGCAATTTATTTTTGATGTAGGGTTCCAAGAGTAACATATTTGGTAATTGTCTATAAATGAAGAACGTAAAGAACTCGGTTAGCTAAATTAAACCATGAAATCGCTTTTCTTTGAACTAGGACAACTCCCTTCTTGTAAAACATCAGTCTACAATGAAGATGTACCTGTGTTGATTATAATAAAACTGAAATTTGAAACCGGTCTCAAATCTCAAGCATCTGATTTGCTGAAATGGCAACAGTTGCCATTTTAGCCAATCAGTTCCTTGATATTTGAGACAGGTTTCCATTCTGAGTTTTATAAACTTGGTGCAAGTAATCAGAATTGTTATCAGTATTGTTCAATATCTATTGAAAATGACAGGTAATTTAGCCTTGTTCAAAATATTCAGAGGTTGCACTAACTATGCCTGGAGTTATTGTCATTGGCTTTCATGGTCTTTAGTCAGGTGTCATTTCTCAATGGTTTTGCTGTGCATCAAACAAATTAAGTGCATGTCTCTGTAATTAAAGGGCCAATCATAAAGAAGTTAGTGATATTGCATCATCTCATAAAATTTTCTTATCCTGTGTTGCATTAAATGGCCCTACAAGGGCCAAACTTTCAAAATTTTTGTTATTGCATCATCTCAAATATTTTTCTCAACAAGGTCCAATCTTATAGTAGTTTGTGTTTTTTGCATCGTCTCAAACATTTTTCTCGACCTCTGTTGCATTAAATGACACATGTATAATTACAAGGGCCAAACATACAGGAGTTTATGTAATTGCATCATCCCAAATATTTTTCTCAAGTGTTGAATTAATGGCCCAAAGGTAAATTTTGGACATATTTAAAAAAATTGGCATTTTAATGTACATGAACAAACAGGAATCTGTTGTTAAAAATCTTGAAAAATAGAAGTTGAATATAAGCTTTAAATTGTTTGTATTGTTTTAAAAACTATATATTTTTTTGTACATGATTCATTTGATATAATTGTAGAATAAAAGTATAAATATGAATTGGAATACACCCTTTTCAGACTGTTTTCTAACAAAATGACTAAATAACCAATTGTTACACTTTATTTTTAATTTTGACACTCTTTCACCAGATGGAAAAACATCTTTAAAAAATGACCTTAAATAAGGTGTATTCCATTATTATTATTATTATTATTATTATTATTATTATTATTATATACCGCTGTATGGCACTATATATCAACTAAACAATTAATAAAAGTTGAAAAATTGAACTAAAGGAAAAAATATGTTACCATGCTCCTAGTCATCTTGATTCAGTATTATGCTTCAGTTTAAATCCCAGGTTAAGAGGGAATCTTTTACTGCAATTTACTGAAAAAAAGAGTTTGTGTCAAGAGTTAAAATGGGAACAGGTTTTTTTCTGCAATTTTTTCTAGTCATTTGTCACTTTGTTGGAATTATTGTGAGACCTTTTTGAAATAACAAAGAGCTAACATGACCTGGAGAGTAAATTACATGCTTATCAGCTATGATTCATTGCCTTCATTGAACTGTGTGATAGAATAGCTGGGGCTAGAATGTTGGTTTGTAATACAATCTGCAAGATAAAAAATCACCTGTCCTACAATAAGGTATGCTGAGAAGCCATTGTTACTGATAGACATGATACTTACAAAGATATCAGATCAGTCAGTGTTGTATTGTTTAATGTCATCAGCATTAGCAGTGACAGCAACACTACCAGAATATGCGCTTGTCAGCTGTTGTGATTCAGCTTCGGGTTTTGTTTCACACAATGAATGATCATTGATTGGTAGTTTTATTTTAATCCCACCAATGCAATCAGCTGTTACCAGCCAGCATTACAAGATGGAGGATGTGTGTTGTTTAAAAACAAAAAAACCCACAAATGTTGTTATATACTTCAGCCCTTTCCTCCATATATACACCTTTATGGCATGTAGATCCAGATTAGCCTGCACATCCATCATGCCGTCTGATCAGGATTCGCACTGTTTGCTTTTTGATTTATTAGGTTATTTCTGACCAAAAAGCAAACAGTGCAGATCCTGATCAGATTGCATAGATATGCTGGCTGATCTGGATCCACACTGGTTGCAATAAAATGCATATGTATGGAGTAAAGGGTTAGAACAATATGTTAAATTTGAAAGACAAATTCAGTGAAACAGTGTGGTCTCATGTAACAAGTTTATTTCTATTGTTTATTTACAGGTGGTGCAAGAACTGGTGGACAAACTATATCAGAATGTTGATGCCCCTGTTGATGATTTGACAGACCTTGTGCAAGAGTTCTACATAAAACTGGGCAATCGAATGGACACAAATCCACTGTATAAAGGTAGAGTTCAGACACCAGTACACTTTACCCTTAACTCCATGGGTAATTGTTTTTATCCCATGGGTTACCAGTGTAAATACAGATCAGCTGGCACATCCATGCCTTCTGATTTGGATTAACACAAGTTGCTTTTAGATTCATGAAGTTTATGAACAGTGTAGATCCTGATTAGATGCCATAGATGTTCTGGCTGATCTGGATCTACTATGTTTGCTCAAGAGATAAAAGTTCTATGGAGTAACACATCAACAACAACTATTTGAGGCAGGATTCAGATAATCAATATCATGGTAGCTTAGAACTCGGTCATAAAACTCAATGTTAAATTCTTGGATTCAAGGATGCTGTATAAAAGAAGGGTAAAGATACAATTTATAATGCTTGTCCACTCGTAACATCTTTGTAATAAAATCCATTGTATAATATCAAATTTATCATATAGTCATTTTTAGCCTGTATTTCTAATGGCTCAGTAAATTGTAGTTCTAAGGGCTCAGTAAGTTGATTCAGTTTTGCATTGTACATTAATAATCATGATGAAGGGATTGGGAAACTCCTGTCTCTCTAAAACCCAACTAACAAATTATTATTATATATCTAACCCAACTACAGGCATTGGAGCTTTGATCCTTTAACTAATATAGCATTTGTGACCAGAGCTGATCTGATTAGTCAGTGCGTCTGTGCAGTGAAAGGTTGAAAGACAAGTCCATTTCATAAATATAGGGAGTTAAAAGTTAATAATGATCCAATATTTTGTTACATTACAGATGTTAGTCAAGAGGATGTTGAAACCTTGCTAGACTTTGCAGAGAAATATGTCACTATCAAAATGTACAGCTCCTTATTCTGTCCCCCAACGACTGATGATGAGCAGAAGGACTTGGACATACAGAAGAAGATTAGGGGTCTACACTGGGTCACCAGCCAGCAGCTGGATACTATGATCAATGAACATGATCCAGAAGTGAGAACAATGGTTGACCAAGCTATAACAGGTATATTTCACCTGAACACAGATCTTATACCATGATTTTACCCTTCAAGTGTTTTTAACCCTTTAACTATTTACTATATATAAATATATATATATGTTTTATGCATGTGTGACCAGTGTAGATCAAGTTCAGCTGGCAAATCTGATGCATATTGATCAGAAATAACCTAATTAATCAAAAAGAAAACTGATCAGACAGCAAAGATGTTTCTACGGAGTAAAAGGTTAAGATCTAAGCAAAGCATCATAGCAGTATTTGAGACCAGTGTAGACCCAGATCAGCCTTTCCACATACAAGAGTGTCGTCACTGTTTGCTATATTCAGTTCATAAATTTCTCACTCTCTTGAAAAATTAATGTTCAGATCAGAAGAAACTTTAACACTAATTCAGCAGCATAAGGGTTCATAGAGGTATTCTTTTCTAAAGCTGCTCCACCTTAGTTAAAGCTCATTTAATCTTAGTTTTTTTAAGTAAAGGTTGGAGTTTGTTACTCTTTCAGGATTTTTTACATCTTGATAGAGTTTGTTCAAACAGTTCCTCACCCAATTGTTTCTAGTAAGACATATTTATAAATGTAAAATTATAAATTTAATATGAAAGTTGATAGCTAGAAAGTGCTAACAGTAAGGGTTGTTGTATTTACAGGAATCATAGAGGTCAACTCCACAAAGGCACCCCAAGACAAGCTCTCCTGCATTGTGCGATGCAGTAAACACATCTTTGAGATTATACGACAATCAAAGAATGGACCAGCTTGCGCAGATGACTTCCTGCCTTCACTGATTTACATTGTTCTAAAAGCTAACCCGCCCCTACTGCAGAGTAATATACAGTTCATTACGAGGTTCTCATGTCCCGGGAGGTTGATGAAAGGAGAAGCTGGATATATATTCACCAACCTGGTAAGTGATTCACTCAGTTAACATCTTACTTAACTGTTTAATTGCTAAACACAATATTTGTCAGATTTGCAGCCGGTATAGACCCAGTTCTACTAGTGCATCAGCACACGTTCAGGGGCTATACTGTTCCCTATTCAGTCAACCCTCTATTCCATGGATATACCATTTATTACATGGTCTAAATGAAACCAGGTTACATCCAGATCTGACAGCACACATGTGCTAGCTAATCTAGATCTGATCACCCAAGGGATCAGCTATATCACCTTGATAAATTCAGTTTATAACTTTAATGTTTCAGTGCTATGTTGTACAGTTTTTACATGATTCTATGTTTTCTAACACATAAACATGATTCTTAATTCCCCTTTATTTTGACATATAACTGATTCTCTATTTGTCTAAGTTTTGTAACCTATAAACCTGATTCTATGACTGAAGGTTATAAAACTGAGTTTGGAAACCAATCTCAAATCTCAAGCATCTGATTGGCTGAAATGGCGACCAGTCGCCATTTCAGCCAATCAGATGCTTGAGATTTGAGATTGGTTCCCATGCTCAGCTTTATAACCTTGGGCATATATCCCTTTCTGTTTCTTAGAATCTAACATGATTCTGTATTTGCAAATTTCAGTGCTGTGCAGTACAGTTTATAGCCAACATAACAGCTGATTCCCTGGCTCTTACACAACACGAGTACGACCGCTACATGTCAGGTGAAGCTGTCCCGCCACAATCTGGAAACGAGTACATGTGTGAGGGTCTCCGACTGATGTACGACAACCTGAAAACATTAGCTGAACTTCGTCAACGGCAAGAAAAGGTCATGGCTGAAGCATTACAGTTACAACAGGACATGAAAGAATTCAAAGAGAACTTTCAGCAAGAAGTGAAAAATGTGAGAGAGAGAACTCCACTAACAATTAAACCAAGAAAAATGAAGGTGGATTTAGATGAAGACTCGGAGACCCTTGACCTTTTACCTTCACCTTTGATGCCAATGACAGCTGACAGTGTTGCTATGGAAACCAGAAATGAGGCAGAAGCAGAATGTATAGTGGAGGAAGGAAGTGTTGAAAAAGCTTCTGAGATAGCAACTTGAATTCATGACTTTTAAGAACAAAACAAACATTGTGGGTTTTCTAGTCCCTTTGAAATGACCCAAATACTCAAAAAGGACCAAGAGCTTTCAGAGTTTGCTGGCGCATTTAGTGGGAATATTGTGTAAAGTTTACCCTTTAGTCCTTAGATACTTCTGGCCAACAGTGTAGATCCAGAGCATCAGGCACATCCATTCCATCTGATCTGGATCTACACTGTTTCATGTCAGAAATAACCTTTAGAATCTTAAGGCAAATGGTGTAGATCCATTTTGATTAAGGTCTACAATGTTCACAAATGATAAAGTCTTACAATGGAGTAATGGGTTAACTTTGCATAATACTTATCAACTAATCATGTGTTTTGGTGGTGATTTAATTTACTGTATAAAATGACTTTATTAAAATCATCGTTCCATACTGCTATGTTGACCACAGACAAAAGAATGACAGTTACCAGTTTTTGCTAAGATTAACCCATTCCTGTATAGATACGCATTTTTACGCATGTGCAACCAGTGTAGATCCAGATCAGCCGGCACATCCGTGCTGTCTGATCAGGATCTGCACTGGTCGCATTTTGGTCAGAAATAACCTAATGAATCAAAAAGCGAACAGTTTAGATCCTGATCAGACGGCACGGATGTGCCGGCTGATCTGGATCTAAACTGTTCGCCCTAGCAATAAAGGGGTGTCTATGGAGGAATGGGTTAAGAGTTAATGCTACAAAATCCTTGATGGGAAAGTGTTTGAGAATATTCATATTGTACATTGTTGAATCAAAATTTTATTTTGGGTTATATTTTCATTGAATGCTTTTCACAACACCAGAACAGTGCTGGAGCGGGACTGCTTTTTCATTGCTTTAGAAAAAATCAGCCAGATTCATTTTCAAGTCAAATTGTTGACCTTAATTAATGATTATGCCAAATGAACAGACAATAAATTATATGTGCTAGTAAATGATGGGGATGTTAAGAAGAAAATATTTGCAGTCATTTGATGATTGTTATGTACATTCAGATGCTTGACTGACTGAACAGTCAACAATACATTGTCACTTTGGTGCTAAACATTGCAACTCCATCTCATTTCAATGGTAATTACACCTTTTTTGCACCAAAGTTCAGACGTCATTCCCAACTATGAGCATTTTTTACAAATAACACGAAAACCAAAAATATACCTTTAAAGGTTTTTTTCCCTAATTGCTTGAAAAATAAGTCTTAGATATGACAAATATTTAAAGGATTCCAATATTTTTGGGAAGTTCAGGAGGGGATGGGAGAGATTGCCACAGAGTCAAATTCTTAAGCCTCAGTTTTAAAAGTTTAGCTACAGGCACTGAATGGGATATATGGTCACTGATTTTTATTCAAATTTTATTTTTATGCACTATTGGTCTTGCCTTCCACTTAACTTGCATTTGTGTATTGTTTAATTATCAAAATGTTGCCTATTTATTAGATGCCAAGTGTTACCTAAAATGTTTAAAATACTGCATATCAGGCCCTATACTATTCACTATTACCTGAATACATTTTAATTAACCCTTTGTTCCATATGAACAGGCTTCTTTGCTTGTGTAACCAGTGTAGATCCAGATCAGTCTGCACACCATGCATTCTGATCTGGATCTGCTTCATGGTCAGAAATGTCCTAATTAATCTAAAAACAAACAGTGTAGATCAGGATCAGATGGCACAGATTGCCAGCTGATCTGGATCTATATTGTTTGCCCTTGTCAGTTGTATCTATGGAATAATGGGTTAATAAAGTTCAGTCAAACACACCTGAACAGTGAATCAAGTGGTTAAAGCAGAGGCCATTACATTATGTTACTGGAAAAGGGCTAATAGCAAAAAGGTCAGAAGTAGAAGCTTATTCACCAAAATCCTATGGATACGCAAGATTTTTTATATATATTTGTTTTTTATATAAAATCAAAGTCTAAATATGTAATTCATAACAATTGCCAATATTTAACAACTACAGTTAGCTGTCTTAACCAGCATGAAGAAAACAAGAACTCTATATAGATCATCACAGTCAAACACACTTTCACTTTCTCATAGTTCCATGCAGCAAGAACTATTTTACTTTCATGGATGATAGCAAATGTTTTTATTGTCTTTGTTTTAGACCACATATTACAGATTTGCTACACAATGTGTTGAATTTTCAATTAAACTGCTACTTGTTTTTCTTTGGCTTTTAAGTTTTAAGTATGTAAGAAATTATAATATTCATTAGTCTTGGTAAATCTGGTTGAATTATGTTCCTTGTTTAAGCATGGCTGGTTTAGTAAAAATCTGACAACGTACTTGCAGTATATGCAGAAATCCTAACATAAATATTGTGATGATCTGTAGATAATGATAACGTAAGGTGTATATATTGCAGGGTATATCATGTGAAGTTATTTACATGTACATTCAGTATTGTGCTCTCTGTTAGAAAGTTGTTGTACTTTTAAATATTCTGGGATTTAACCAGTTACTCCATTATAACATGTTGAACACACATGCCAACAGTGTTGATCCAGATCAGCTGACAGATCTGTGATCTACACTTTTCTCTTCTTGGTCAGAAATATCCCAATTAATAAAAAAGCGACAGGGAAGATCCTGATAAGATGGCATGATGGTGCTGGCTGATCTCGATCTACACTGTTAGCCTGTGCCATTAAAGTCATATGTATGGAGTAAATTGTTAAATGACCAAGACCCAAAATTGCAAGTTGCTTGTTTTATGAAAATGTGTACAATTGTGGTCACAGAAATTGTATTATATAAATATAGAATTCTGTTTTATTTTATTTGTTAAGACTGTTTTATACTTAAATTATTAAATATTTAAAAATTAGTCTATTTACTTTTATATTTGACTTCAGAGCTGGACACATTCCAGAACCGTGTCCAAAACTAGTTGGGTCAAAATTTCGACAGACTGCAGATACACATAGCTATTTTGCTATTTGTTGCCATCCGTTATAACAATAATAAAGGTGATTGTGTTGAACAAGCTAATAAGTGTCAGTCCCATGTATCAGGCTTGTTGTTTGTCCAGCAGTGGTACTTGCTTAACCCTTTCCTCCATAAATACGCATTTTTACGTATGTGCGACCAGTGTAGATCCAGATCAGCCGGCACATCTGTGCCGTCTTATCAGGATCTGCACTGTTCACTTTTTGATTTGTTAGGTTATTTCTGACCAAAATGAGACCAACGAATTTGCCGGCTGATTTGGATCTACACTGGTCGCGCATGTGTGAGAATGCAAATATATGGAGGAAAGGGTTAATGGTAGGTATAGCAGGTCCATATGAAAGGGGAAGGAAAGAAGTGTTTACTGTTGCCCTGTTTCCATAGAAAAGACACAAGCAACAGTGATCAAATAATTGACATGTGCCAAGACTACTTTAATTTGTGTAATCATTTCTCATGTTCGATGTCACAAGTCACGTTATGTATTTACTAAGTTATGCAGTGCAGTCTCTATAAATGCTGTATCAAGTAAATTGGGGTTTGGAATTGGACTTACAAATACCCACTGATGATACCACTGGGAGTCTTGAAGGTGTTACTAACCTTCTTTGCCCTTTACTTCATAGGGTATGGCTTATCTCCCATGAGTAGCCAGTGTAGTATCCAGATCAAACTGCACATCTGTGCAGTCAGATCGTGATCTACACTCAGCTTCCTTGACAGAAATAACCTAAATAATTGTCAAGCAAACAGTGTAGATCCTGATCAGATGGCATCGATGTGCAACCTAATCTGGACATATACTGGTTGCAAATGGGATTAAAAGCTATATCCACATAGTACAAGAGCAAGATATATCATTACAGATGAAAACTCCACAAAGCGATATATTCTTAATGTTTTTAAGGATTTTACTAGCAAACATTAATTTTCAATTATTACCAGTACACACTCTCGCTGTGCCTTATTAAAGAGTTGCAATGACACTTTAGCATGTTCATAAGGATATGGAAATCCTCTGGGTTAAAAGAGTGTGAAGCCCAAATGAACCTAATAAAATATTAACACTCCTAAATATTCTCAATTCTTACCAAAATATTTGTGGAGAATTAGTGATATCATGGCCATTTGAATGACTATTAGAACAGCCGCATTGGTGACAAAGCGAATGACAGCATGCTTTTTGCAGCAACTTGTGCTTAATGTGCATGCTTGTCAAGTACTCCAGACAAACCAATAAGCACAGTCCAATAGTTTGTGTGTGGATTATATTGAAGCCAGACACCTGAACAAATGTTTTCAAATGCCTCTATATATTTTGGATTTAAGACTTTTTATATAGGGGCAAGAAGATTTGTTATTAAACGTTATGGTACATGTATTTAAGTTTCCTCAAACAAACTCCTTGAGGGATTAACACACCTTAGCAAGAGCAGCAGTTCTTATGAGATGGGAGAAATAATTGTATAAAGCAACCAACAAAATCAAACTATTTCACTTTATTATTATTTCTAATAAATAAGTACATGATTCAGAAGTGTAAATAATCACATCATGACATGATCTAGATTAAAACTGAATGCTTTAAGTTTTTAAAGTCTATGGAATAAATTTGAACATATCTTCAAGGCAAACGCAAACAAAAAAATATTACCAATAATGACATTTGAATTTCTGTCCTACAGAGAAAATAAACCAGTGCCTTGTGCAAAAGTGCAATTAAAATACCTTGGACTTTCTCCATTCTGATAGAGTGGATTTAACAAACACAAACATGTCCTTATATTTCAGCATTCAGCATAAAAAATGCACTATATATGCCTTAATCAATGCCTGTCTGGAAAAGATTAAATTTTATTTATAGATCTTTTTTGAGCAGTGACTGTAAATTTAAAATAAGCTATGTAACAAAATCAAACTGGTAACAAATGATAAATTAGGACAACACAATCTGAAACTTAACACTGTTATTGTCAAAATAATCAAACGTAACAGTCCAAAGAGATTTTAAAAATAAAATTCAACATAATCATCAAATTCAAATTACACATCAATAACATTTAACAGCTTTCTGCTGCCATGTAATTGCCTTATAAATTATTCTAGGGTTTATAAACAGCAAATATCACAGTAAACAAGTATGTGTACAAAAGTTAAGATATACATGTACAACACGCATCAGTTTCATTGCACAAAATTCCAAATTATGGCAGAATTCTACAACAAGCCAGCTGTGTATTAAGTTTGGTTTAACCTTGGGGAATTTTGTATGTAGTATATATTTTAACTATATATCCTGGTACAAAATCAAAACTTCTTTAAAATAAAAAAGTACAAACATATTGTCATAATAGGTAGTAATTAAAGAAACTCACTGAATATAAGGGTACATAGTTTCCAACCTTTGAAAAATGTTCTTTGATTTTTACTTCATATAAGAACAAAACCTACAATAAAGGCTGCTTCACACAAGTGGCTGGTTAATACAAGTGACTTATTCACATCTGATTTTTTTATAGTGGCTTTTTTCCAGTTATTAGTATTGCTTATATTTATCTATGGTAGAAAATTAGAACAATAAGAAATATATATTTATTTAGATGATGATATACAAAATTGAGAAAGCTTTTAAAGCATTTGAGGTTGTTGTTCTACTGCATTGTGCAAACATTCAAAAGTACATAAGTATGCGGCAGTGACATAATTCTTAATTGAAACTCAGAGGTTACTTGCAAATGCCAAGTGTAAAATGATCTAAAACTAGATTGTGCAATATAGAAAAGAGATTTAAAGTTATTTATCACTTTATTCCCTAGATATAACTTTTATGACATATGTGTCCAATGTCAGCTGATCTGGATCTACAATGTTCTCCGATGTAATAAAGTCATATCTATGGAGTAAAGGGTTATCTAAGTTCTTTTCACTTATAGCCATCATATTTTATTGGAGGAAAATGATTAAATCTAATAGGTTCCTCATAATGAGGTGGATTGTAGAGGCCCCATTTGGGAACTGGCACTTCTTTGGGGATGGGGTCTGGTTGAGGGTGTGTATGACATCCTATATAGGCTCTGTTTGGGGGCATTGGTTTTAACGTGTCCTTCTGCATTACTTCATTTGTGACAGAGATAAAGTCATCATGGACTCGGCTTGTTGGTTTGGATGGATACTCGTAAACCCAGTTGATGTTTTTGTAATCAGCTGAAAAAAAACATCAACAACATATACATAACTTTACAATATTTCCTATAATACTTGCTTTCATATCCATAAACTTGCTTAGAGTTTTGACTGTTTTGGGATGTGGCTCAAACAAAAAAAATATTAATAAAGTTTGTCTTTTTTGTAATGAAAATATTGATTGTTCCTTAACACATTATTTTATGTAGTTTCGATTTCTTGAATTTTCTCATTATATCTTTCCTGAAGAGACAAATTGGGAATTCCAACTTTTATCTGGGAAAAAAGTATATTTTTGGCACTGGAATGGGCATTTATTTCAGCCCACATTTAGCCTAGAAAAAAACACTGTTGCTATATGAATGAAACAAGCTGTGTGTGCTCGCAGATTGGGAAAATCTCATGATTTTCCGTAACATTTTTCTTAATTCATGATCATGCATCAAAGTGGTGCATGACCATTTATTGAGATATATATATTGAGATTTTTTGAAGTACTTCTTAAATTGTCAAAATGGTACCTCGTCTAATGGTGTTCACTCTACGTCTGTACCAATCTGGGCTTGTAGATGAGGCTTTCCAGGCATACCAGTCTGGTCTCTCAGCACTCCACTTCCGCCAGCCAGCCTACAATTGAGTTATATATACCAGTTTAATTAATTTTATTTTCTAGAAACCTATCCTCTTGTATTTATGTATCACACAATCTAATAAAGTTAATATATTATTACAGCCCTAGTCCACATTCTTTTGACTTCATGCTTGCCATTTTATGTTTTGCCTCTTACCATCAAGCATTGAATGAAAAAAAATGATAAAAAAGTAGGGATGGCAACAAGTAATCAAGTAACCTAGAACTCAATCTATTGTCCAAGTATCGAGTACTAAATCTACTACTTGAGTACTCTGATAAAATAAACTTTCAAATTAAAATGAAATCCAGTTTTGTTCCAGATTCATTTGATATAAGATGTTAAACAATTGTCGATAAGGCACAATTTGTGACACATTTAGTTACGACAGGTGACACAATTCAGCATCACATTCTTAAAAATATATTTAAAAAGAAAACATCGAACTGAAACATCCACATAACATTATCAACATGCCTGCTTGGAGTTACTTCAAACGTGCAGCAGATGGAAAGTTAAATTTCCACTGTGTAGTTCAAAATTAGCCTACACTCAGGAACTACCATGTGAGGTTGAAATCTTAATATAAGACAACTCCGAAAAGTGGAGAGACATGTCCCAAGACGATTGGGTTTCAGTTACGTTTTTTTGTAAAATTTGATTTAGTATTTGATGTTTCATGATGTTATTCTTTACACCGTATACCTGTACAATTCTTCTTGCCAACACTGCAGAAATGTGAACACTGATATTGATTTCTTTCAAATCTAAAATTATTTAAATTTTTCTTTTTCGTATTTAACTTTTACTGATATGGAGTTTGTAGTACATAAATACAGAGTAACTTAAAGATGAAAGAACATTTATAATTTAACAGAAACTCAACATTCATTTGATCTCTTCCAATAGATGTTATAATCTTTATATTCTTTCGAGTACTCGAAAACTTGATCGGAAGATTATCCTAGTACTCAAGTACCAATTTTACTACTCGTTGCCATTCCTATAAAAAAAAACTATGGAAGGTCTTTTTTGTTGGACTTATTAGTGCCAAAGAATGTAAGATTGGAGATCAGTCTCTATTTCAGCCAGTTTGAGATTTGAAACCAGTCTCCTAAATTTAAGTTTTATAATCTTGGTCATAATTAACTTTTAAGTAGCAATAACAATAATTTTATTTCATTTTTCATTTGATTTCTGTACAGCCATCGCTTCTAGAAATATACTCAAAAGTATTTATTCTCAGACCAAAACCTTATCTAAAAATTTATCAACTGAAACAGTTCTTGTTAAGATGCAAAATTAAACTGGCAAAAAAGAAGAGTTTATGTTGTTGTTTTACAAATTAGAAAAATTGTGACATACCCTTGCAACATCTGGATGACTTGAATGATACACACTCCACTCATTTAATCTTGGTTGCCTGTCAAAAAAAACAGTAACTTGTGTTTTATTTTATTCATACTTTTTTTTTATCTGGGTCGACACCGTTCGCTTCTTGGTCAGAAATAACCCAGTAAATCTAAAAGCATACAGTGTAGAATTCTCATTTGACAGCAGGGTTGTATCTGCCAGTCTGGCTCTACACCAGTCACCGAAGCTTTAAAGCCATATGGTGTACATGTATCAGATGAAGTATCACTTTTTCTCATTCTGAGCACAGTGACCCAATAAAATTGTCAATGTCACATTTAGAAGAAAGGATATTAGTAATATCTATATCCAGGTTGCCTTGGTAGCTGGTTTGCAACCCAGGAAGCAGTCTTTGAAAATAATTAATAAAAGTTGGAATATCTTAATTATTTCAAAATTGATGTAAAATAAATAAGTTTAAACTAAAATTGATAATCAGAACAAGGCTGATCATGCTATAAGACTGCACATTTGAAAATGATTGTAATAAAATTAATGTATATGGTGAAAATCCTATACAAACAGCTCAGCAGAATTAACTGATAATTCAAGAAGAAATATTACAGTGTACGTAATTCAAGCCCTGGCAGTAGGAAAATTTTCCTTTTTATTTTTCATCTTCAGATCATTTAATTCATAATTTCCTCTAAAGACATAAATTATAATATTCTATAATATTACAGAAGCCCATTCTCGCCTACCAACCACCGATTGCTCGAACTAATCACTTTACCGGACCCAAGTAGTAGAGCAATGAAATTTCAGCTGGATTCAAAAGTTATAGCTCACATTGAGGCAGCACCTCACTTCATATCAATGCTTGATTTTAAAAAATTACAGCTAATCAGATCAAGTATCACTATTTCTCTGGCTCATTTCACAGTAAGCTTGAAAAAATTGGCTTGAAATGGTCCATGTCATATTATTTAGAAAACCACAGTTAATTATCCTACTATCCATTCATCTGTGCCATTAGCTGTTTGCAATGTTAGTTCTTTATATAAGACCTTCACACATTTTTGTCATGACAGAGCAGATCATTAGGTCAGTGGTTAGCGTGTTAATCCTATAAATATGACGTCGTAAATGCTTATTTATCATTTTTTTATTTTATGGTAATGCTTGCCAATAAATGAAAAATATAAAATGTCAAAATATTAAATGTTAAAGGTTAAAGAAGCATGCTTTCCTCTAAATATTTGGAGTAGTTAGCGTGTCTGCCTCAAAGTCCAGGGATCGCTGGTTCGATCTCCAGCTACTCCAACTAAAACAACTAATATAGTCGTTCGGATGGGACTTTAAACAAAGGTCCAGTGTAGTGGTGCTATACACCGGGCACTTAAAAGAACCAGGGACAATTCTGGAAAAGGAGTGTCCTCTATATCTTGCACTATCCTTCAAAACAGCGGCGTACCAATGCAAAGCTAGTGACAATGTACAGAGTGGTCCACAATCTAGTTTACATCCCAGCAGAACAGTTTCTCACCCCAACGACCTCCAACATGTCCACGCGAGACGCAACCCAGAAATACTTGCTGCCCTATTGTAGAACAGATGTCTACAGATTCTCATTCTTTCCCTCCGCTATCAGACTCTGGAACCAGCTCCCAGTCCAGCTCACTGAGGTGGATAGTGTTGAGGTCTTCAAGAATGAACTATCATCAACACTGTAAACCCAATTAACTGCTTTTAACCAATTTGAACTGTTTTTAAATTAGTCACCATGTGAATATTTTGCACCGCATAGAGGCTTTTACCTAAACAATGTTTATCCCCTTCTCCAGGATTGATGGACACAGGCATTCGTTCTTTCCATGTACAGCAAAGATCTGGAACAGTCTACCACCAGACATTGCTCAGGCGGACAGCCTGGCCTTATTCAAGGCCAAGCTGTACAGCCACTGCTTCTAACCAGAGTGCTACAAATGATCATCATCCACTATCATCACCTCATCCATCACCCCCATCAGATCATTTGTTCCTCGTCATTCAATGAACATCCATCATTCATCTTTTATTGTAGCACCCTGGGCAAAGCAACTTGCCTGCAAACCACACCAGACTTCTGTAATTTAATATCTATGGCATTTTTATAACTGTGCAGGTACAGAAACCAACCCAAACACCTATGAAAATTACCTCCCCAAAACATTATAATTTAATATTACTCCTAAAGTTTCTGACAGCGCACTCCACATAATACTCTGTATAGAGGGTTTGGAGTATATGGCAGATACAGATACAATGTACGACAATGCTCCAGAGGGGATTTAGTACAGTATTGGAAGAAGAAGAAGAAAACCTAAAATGACTAACACTTCTGGAGGCGTCGCTCCTATGGGCTTCCGGTAGCGACGATAAATAAATGGAAATACAAACATATATTATCTTGTTCTTTTTGTTCATGTTGATGCCAAGTTGAGATAAGTTACTGACCATTGCTTCGACAATTTTGCTGGATTTGACAAAAAATCGTATGTCGCAGCCATCTTCTGGATTTCAGTTAACAGGTCACACACTGGAACAATTCTCCGCGTCTTGTTAACGATTGTTTTTAGATTGGTAAGTGTCAAATTGTAAACAGAATTAGCATGTGTGCATTTTTGACAGCTGTTGCAACTTCCTGAATGTTATAAGCGACCAACGTTTGTTGAGTTTCTCCTTAGCAACTGCCGCTTTAACATTGAACAAAACTAATAAAAATTTAAGTTTCAATTTAAATTTTGAGTATAATACTGGTCTGTGTTACTTCAATTGAAATTCTTTCTATAACAATATCAACTGATGTCTATTTTAATAAAAACACATTTTCTTACAGACTGAAGTTGTCACGATTTTTGCGATGTCTTAAGCGGCTAGTGTAATTGACAACAGAAATCGTAAAATGTCTCAAGCTAGCACATTATTTTTCAATGGAGCTCAGACAAAGGCTCCATATTGGGTTAACTACCCTCCAAATGTACCAAAGTATCCAAGTTCTCAAGAAATGTTCAGGTAAGAGATTTAATATCCTAGTTCCGGACCCAGGATGTTGATTTTGACCAAGCCCAAAATTTGGGCATAGCTTTGCCAGCTAACAATCTAGAATATTTTACCTTATTTAACATTGGCATCATAATTAATTGAAGTAGATTGAAAGGGAGCTTTAAAAGCCACCGAAAATGACTAATATGAAAATATTGCAGGCTCGCGCTGATTCAGCCTGTTCATGGGCTGTTAAAATATTGCAGGCTCTGTTTGATTGAATCTGTTCATGGACAGTAATGGAAATGCATATTACTGCCCATGCTGCATAGCCCCAGATTGAGTACAACTAAATATTTACACCAATTAACTGTACAATTTTGATCCATTCAAACAATGGTATGCATATGGCGGTGAAAATTGAACCTTCAATGCAGTATTTTCAAATTAATTCCATTCCATGTTCATGTTTATATGGTCCCCATGTAAAAGAATGGGTTTGCCCTAAATGAGAAAACAATGGGCGGAACTAAACAAAATGGAATTTTGACAGGGGATCTGTGAATATAAATCCTGTATATCACAGACAAATGCCGAAAGCAAAATTTAAAAGCAGGAAGTCTATACCTGGGGTGATTGAACAATATCTGAATTTATATTTGCTGGGATATTGAAACCACCCATCTATAAACTAACCGAAATATTTAAACAAAAGCAAATTTAGAAGGACTATTGACATAGTATATAAGTATTGTGCTCAACAACCTTCACAGGTCCTAACCGATAACAATACTGATTGAATGTACGGAGAGACTTTTTACAGCCCCCACACGGCACAAACAATGCTACTGTGATATTGAAATAGATTGAAAAGGAATGTTGACAGCCACCAAACATGACTAAAATGAAAATATTGCAGGCCCAGTTTGATTGAGCCTGTTCATGGGCAATAATGGAAATGCATATTACTGCGCACGCCGCCTAGCGGGCCCGGATTTAAAACAATGGTATGCATATGGCGGTGAACATGGAACCTTCAATGCATTATTTTCAGAAGCCATGTTATAAAATAAATATAGTCTGAATGTAAAAATATCTGATATTTGTTTTACCAGTGTACTGAGCGAGCTCTGGAATTCATATTTTTATGAGTTGTGTACCCACAAGGGAAAATACATAATTTCAAAGTTCATGAATGAAATACATTTTTAAATTTCATTTGCAAAAATCATTTTTTTTAATCTTCCAATGCATAATTTGTAAGATTGTGACAGAAAAATTGCATGAAATGTTACCAAAAGGGTTTGTTTATAACGTTACTTCATGACATTATATACCCAAACTTGAAAATGTTATCAAAAGATTCCCCATTTGAATATTAAAAATTATGTAAATATGGGTACTTGTGTTTAAAAAAACAGTCAAAATAAAAATGAAATTTCAGTTTCAGAACAGTGGTAGACCAATTTTCATTCCACAGAATAGTCTATAATTCTCTGGAAAACATACAATAAAAAAATACATAAAGTTATAAATAATTAAAATCAATGTTTTATCTTGTTGCAGATTTGAAATACCAGAAAAGCACACAGCAAAATTTGGAAGAGAGTCCTACCAGGTAATTTGGCAACATATAATTTGATTTTCCATAAAACTTCATAACTGACGTGTTACTTATGTAACAAGCAGGTTTTATACTTAGTTTCTCTTCATACACTATAAATATTGATAAAATTTGGGTATCATTTAAGATGTCAATTTCAATTCCTGTAGACTATTTTGCTAAGTACATATTATATTACAATTGTTTCTGCTTTGAATTTTCTTTAAATCTGATATCACATAAATATGTTAGAAGTTGTTATAAGAATATTATTTAACTATCGAAGCCAAAAATACTGAAAAAATTCCTTCCTTGTTTAAAGCACTGGACAGACAAATGGTATGACTCTGGGTACCCAACCTTGAGGCGAGAAGAATTGCCTAAGGTAGCTGACAGACATGAGCCATGTTCCCAACCATGGCAATACAATCTTGGCACATCAGCCATCAAAAGATGGGACAAACAAAACAAAGATTGGCCAATCCATCCCAAATATTCCACACAAGGGAGACCACCTACAGAAACACAAAGAGCCAGAGGAATGAATAGACTGTCTATTCCAAGAAATGACAATTTGTACCCGTTTTCTAACTACATGACATCAACATACAGGCGTCCTGTGTACTCTATCATGGGTCCAATGCAGCGAGAACCAACATATGGGGTTACACATCAACACAACAGGCATGGAAATATGCCGTTTGAAGATTACTACTAATCATTTTATTTAAAACTAAGAGACATTATCTTTTTTATTTAAGGCCATAAATGCCTGTCTTGCAAAATACGGATATTTAATATTTTCATCAAAGACATGCTTTTAAATATACAATTTAATAATTGTAAATCATGATTAAAATTGAAAGTGTGCCCGTTTTGTTTAAATATTCTGCAGGATTTTATTTATGGTTGAATATCTATATTTGTTAAATATTGTTAACAGTTCAGTAGTAAAGATTATATTTGAAATACAATTTATTTTTATTCCTGCTCAAGTATACCTTAAATTTTTAACAGACTTTTACTATGTTTTGTCCTGTACCTGATTTAATTGATGTAAAAAGAGTTGGTGTCTTTCAACTACTACAGTAAATGATGAAATAAATCATATGCTAGGTGACAATCTTGAACAGTACCAATGCCTTCTGCTCACCGATGGCACTGTCTACTTTTTAATATTTGTTATTTGCAGTAACTCAGCTAAATAGACAGAATAACCAAGCATATAAACTATTAACTTTTGACAAATGCATAAAATCTTCCAAAAGGGAAGTCAATGATTACTGAATAATTAATACATGTACACTTTTATTCCAAATTTTTTTAGACACTTCCTTTATCCAGAAAAATACAGATTTTTTAAAGCCTCAGTTACATCCATCATGTTGTTTAATGTATCTTATTAACCCTTGTAGGTCCAATCAGCCGGCACATCCATTTTGGTCAGAAATAACCTAAAGAACCAAAAAGCGAACAGTTGAAATCCTGATCAGATGGCACGGATGTTCGCCCACGCAATAAAGGTGTATCTATGGAGGAAAGGGTTAAGATATTTGAACAATATTAAGATTGATGTACTGTAACTTTAAGAAGGTCTGTGTATTTTTTACAAAGGACAAGTGTCGGAAAATTTAGAATTAAAGAGTATACATTTTTAGTAGTTATTATCATTTAGTTTTGGCTTGTTCAGATGTCTGTTTTAACTCAGTATTTGTTTTTTAATTGTCTTCTTTAAAATCTTGTGACGTTTTTTTTCTTTTTACTAGAAATCACAGTGCAATTCACAAAATGTGATATGCTTGTTATGAAGAAGTAATAAAATGAAATTCATTATTATTCAGGTTGGTTTTCTTTTTAAATTAATTGAAACCAGGGCCCCAAGATCTTAAGACTAAAGTTGGAGACCAGTCTCAAATCTTAAGCCAGTCGCCATTTCAGCCAATCAGATGCTCGACGTTGGAGACTGGTCTCCAGATTTAGTTATATGACCTTGGGCACTGCAGTTAAAACGTGTCAAAGTCATCAGGCTGGGGAATCAAATGTGAGATTTCCAAAGATTGAAATATCAAAACTGGTGTTGTGGCAAATAAAATAATGTACTCGTATAATGCTAGTATTACTCTGGGTCACTTGTTTGTTTTCAAAGGCAGATGTGGAACTATTGTAACCATCTTACATTATGTGCCCAAGGTTATAAAACTGAGCATGGAAACCAGTCTCAAATCTCAAGCATCTGATTGGCTGAAATGGCGACTGGTCGCCATTTCAGCCAATCAGATGCTTGAGATTTGAGACTGGTTTCCATGCTCAGCTTTATAACCTTCAGGCATGATCTGATAAATATGTGCCAGATTGTGTGTTCACAATCATGCTAACATCAGACATGTAAAGACAAGCTGAGGAGTCCCTCCACCCTTGGTGAGCAATACCCTTCCCCTGACAACAACACTCCCGGTCAACAACACTCTAAGCCTGATAAACAATGTTCACTCTTCCGGGTCAACAGTTGTTCCACAATGTGTCTGCACTAGAAAAAGTAAAACAAAACGCTAGTTTCATTAATTTCAATTTTAATCATATTGCACCAAACACATTTATCAAATCATTCAATTCATTCAAATGTGATAAAATATTCTAATTTTCTATGTAAGAACACCAAGTGCATAAAAGTCTTATTTCAGTAATAACTTAGTTAAAAACTCTACACAGATTGCAACAAATATACAAAATTTCACCTATGAATTTTACAAAAATAACAAATTAAATCTCAAATTCAAAATGCAGAAAACAATTTATTTTATTAAGAAACAAGCTTGTGTTAACAATTATCAATTTTAATTACCATCAAACAATGTTACAAATGAGCACAACTTTCAAATGTTGGTACAGTGAATTTTGTGAGGGAAATTTTAAAACTATTAATGCTTTGTCGTATCAGAATAAACCATTTATCAGAACAAAACACTTATTGGTGTATCAAGGTTTTGTCTTATTTCAACATTCTATCCCCAGTCATCAACAGGAATCACATCAGTAACCTTCTGCAGCATTTACCATCATTGTTGCAGATTTGTGTATTGCTTCACTTCCACCTGGGTTTAAATTAAAACCTATGGACCTCCAATTCCTAGCCAAAAGCATACTTATTGCCAATATTCTGCTAATACTTCATGTGATGCACAAAAGCATACTTATTGCCAATATTCTGCTTATACTTCATGTGATGCACAAAAGCATACTTATTGCCAATATTCTGCTAATACTTCATGTGATGCACAAAAGCATACTTATTGCCAATATTCTGCTAATACTTCATGTGATGCACTATGTGGGAAACAAGGCTTATTGACTAAGTGGTCAGTGTAGGTCCTGATCACGCTGTGGACATGCATGGTCTGAAAGGATATAAAAAGTGCTTTAAGAATGATTTTCTGACAGAATTGCAAACAGGGTAGACCCTTACAAGACTGCATGGAAATACAGGCTGATCTGAATCTACAATGGTAGCATTGGCCACAAGCCCCCTTTTTGTCATGGTGCATCTCAATTATGTGAATATGTGCATCACATTTAACTGTATTGTTGCAAAATATAATAATGCATATAAATCTTTAACTTTAACAGCAAACACTAAAACATTTTCAAATTCTAGCACAACATTTAAATACATATTTAAAGCATTTTAAAGGTAAACTAGAAAGCTGTTCAGACAAACACTTGTGTCACCCTCAGATACTTATCAGAACAAAACAGTTTGGAAGAATCAGCCAGAAATGACAGTATGTTTGAGTAAGTACATAAAGGGGTATAACTCTCGTGAGTTGACCTCAAGATTTTGGCTGAATCATAACATGTTTTCATAAGAAATACAATTTTAAGATTTGATGAAAATATACACTACTCATTGCATGAAAGAATTGTAACTTGCCAAAAATGCAATAAGTTTATTCTTTTTGGATGCAATTACAAATACTAGTAGTAGTCACTATTTCCCAAAAGACTGTTGGCAAATCCATCACTAAAATGAGCTTGTTTTAATAAATTCTTCATTGATGCAATGTCTTAAAACAGATCCTTCAACTGCATAACATTCTAACAATAACTTAGCACTTGTAACGGACAAATGCAAAAACATACTGCAATAGTACCTGTGAATTCCAGCACTCTAAATGCTTCACTAAAGCAAATCAAAATTTCATATTTAAAATTGTAATAATCACACTCACATTTGATATAAACTTTATGGGAAAAGCAAGTTTGAACATGCCAAACAGCAAGAAAATTAACTCTTAGAATAAAACAGTATGCATTTTATCTCTGGAATAAGTTTATAAGTCCAATTCAAATGGAAAACGGAATAATATCTAAAATCTATTTCAGAACAAAGAACCGATAAAGGAACTACTTATTAAATTACTCATGCAGGCTGAATGCCTTTCCTCTCAAACAACATGTACAGAAAACTACTTAGTAGTTTCTCAAATCAAATAAACACTCGGGCACTCCTTGCCAAATTCTTAAAACTCAACAAAACTGAAATTCAAGAATGCTCCTGCAGTTCCAGAGACCTGCTTCTGTAATATCACACAATGTAGCAAATTCTATGACATCAAACTGTCAAATCATTTACTTTCATGACCATGAAATCACTTTCCGTTTTCGCAAGGTAACGATTGGGCATGGTGTGAAATTTAGTAGTTTTAGAAAATGATTTCTTTTTCTTTTCTTTGTTATACTTGACAGATTATCAGTATATGTAAAAAAGACAATTTTGAAACTTATAAGCAAAAAAATAAATAATTTCTCCCCATTTATCTAATTTACTTAAACAGTGTTACTTAACTAACTTTGAATAATAAAAAAGTTTTATTCGCCAAACAAATAGTATTTTCCTTAAGTTATTCAAACACCCCACAGATGAATCCCAAAACATAATTTATTTAATGTATATTTCTTTAATAGGTCAAACTGCAACAAGACATAAAAAAAATGTAATCATTAAATTCAAACTCATGACTTGCTCAAAGTGTTGGTCTCCTTAAATACTCCCACTATGAAATCTCTAACTGCTTTGCCAAATTAGTATTAAACTAAGAACTTTTTCTCTTCTAACTCCTCTTCCTCTGAACCATTAACAATGAAGCTACCTTCCCTTTAAGTGCACACACAGATTAATAAAGGGAAGTAACTCTAAGACTCATAGGTGGTGCTTCAGCTCACAGGGGATGCTGGGTAATCAATCAGCCATGTTGATGATTGGCACACTTCTCATGTGGCTGAACTCCACTTCATAAAGGCTGGTATGTCTTTAACAGGCACATTGTGGGTGTGAGCTTTTAACCTCAGGTTTCGGTCATCTGTGAGCAACACAACTTCCCTGTATAGCCGAACTGGGGTATCTAAAAGTAATAATGAGTTTTTCTATTTTTCCTGTCCATATGAAAATGTGTAAAACAGAATGATGAATCTGATGAAAAACACAGTCTGTGAAGTGTCATCTTTTGAAATTTTAAACTGCATCTTAGAACATTTTACGCAAATCTGTTAAAATACATATCTTTACCCTTAATTTAAATTCACAATATTTGCCAAACACTTCATTGAAACCAGAATATTACTATAAACCTTGGATGAAATAAATTATTTAGTTAAAACCCCACAAGTTATGAAGGAGAGGATACCTTTGTCTTTCGGCATGTAGTCCCTGGCTTTATCCTTACAGTAGTATGTACAACAGGAAAGAATGAGATCATCATTGTTGCCCTGGAAACAGACATGTAACTCTAACTACTCTTGATTTATTGAACAGGCTTGAGTGTCATTCCATTCATGGTACAATATAAATGTGACATAATAATATAAGAGTTGAAAATTAAGCAGTAAACACTCTTGATTAGGTACCACCATTACTGTGCCCAAGGTTATAAAACTGAGCATGGAAACCAGTCTCAAATCTCAAGCATCTGATTGGCTGAAAAGGCGACTGGTCACCATTTCAGCCAATGTATAAAACCCAGATCAAGAATGATCTGTATGGTTTGACGCATAACTTGCAGTTTTTTGCTAAATTACTACGCGACTGTGTAAAAAGGCACGCAATGTAGTTTGTAATTTATCTTGCAATTTCTGTCTTTTTTTGGATAACTATATGTAAGTGTTATTATAATAGAGTAACACATTTTGTCACAATTAAACTCAAATTGATGGTATATGTTGTCTAAATCTTTTGCCACAAAACTGCATATGAAAGTTATGACGTCAAAATGAAAGTTATGACGTCAAAACGAAAGTTATGACGTCAGTGTGCCTGTAAAGGATGGTGTTTAAAAATCCGAGTGATGGCCGCTTTCATCGAAACTTAAAATGGGCGATATCGATTAAGTATAGGAGGTTTTAGTTGTTTAAAGATTTAAAACGAAACAAGTTTAATGTTGTTGACGCTTTTCCTATTTTAATTGTAAAAAATAAATAAAACTTCACGTATTTTCCATGTCCTACAGCGTCTGCTGATGACATAAAGCAACCCCGATTCTTAAATGCAGTACAGCAGGGCCGTAACTCCGCCTAAAAGTAGTTCTTATCCCAGAGTTCCTAGCGCCAAAGTACACAGGTCATGTCTTGGACCGTGAACTGTGTTTTATACATTGCCATTTCAGCCAATCAGATGCTTGAGATTTGAGACTGGTTTCCAAACTCAGTTTTATAACCTTCATCTCTGGTATACCACAGAATTATTTAAATGATTTCCATTGAGTACTTGTAACTGAAGTTGAATAATACCGTAAATTGGGATATTCTGGCCTTGGTTAATAATTGGCCTAATTGGCCACCCTAATGAAAAGGCGAAAATTAAACACACCAAAATATGCCACAGGTGAAAATAAAGCCCAGGTAGTGCAAACACCACAATACAGATTTTTTTTCGCACTTCGCCGACGTTTATCACAATTTAGCACTAATAAAAAACAACTCAATAAATCTCATTATTTAAATTTCAATTAGTGTATTTAAGTTTGTTGGATTATTGTTTGTTGCAATAAATGTTGTGAAAATGTGAGATTGGTTTTAGTGTTTTAAATATCATATCATTATTTGCATTACACATATAATTTTTATGCATTTCAAATTTATATTTCTGCATGTGAAGTTTTATTTTTGTATTTCAAATAATAATATGAATAATTGTGCTGTCTTTAATTGCTTTTTCCTATATTTATTTTTTTTATAAGTATGTCTAAGATAAATGCTGACCAATCTGATAAATTAGCGTAGATGACAGGACAAAATAACGTATTTGTGTTTATTTTTCGCCACACAATGATAAATGGCCAAAATTAAACTGGCGAAAATAAAACACAGGCACTTTGGGGCAAAATGGCCAAAATTTGATGACGCCAAAATATCCCAATTTACGGTACTTTATGGACACAAAATCATTTTCTGAGTAGAAAAACATGGCAATGTTTATTAAATGAGATGTGTCGTAAAACATCAACACAAAATACTGTTTTCAACTTCAGGTTTAAACTCTGAATTTGTCATTCAATAATTCGGACTATTCTGTGATACAAAAACAATCAAAATAATCTAAATGGCATAGCTTATCACAGGAACAGCTTTCATTTGAGATCGGAGAATCTCAGAGATCATCCAGTTGTTATTGTGGCCATAATTGCAAGTGGTCATTATGAAATTAATACAGGTGAATTGACTACCCAAATTTGTCCAACTAAAAATAATATGTGGATAAATATAGGTGCTAAATTTTAAAATTATTTTCAAAATATCAATTTCATTCTATGGGTGTATGTAGAACTATCCTAGTTAGACAAAGCACTTCAAAACCCACAGCCAACTCACCTGGCAGGTACACCATTGCTTGACTGACAAAAATTAAGGTATCTTTCAATATTTTCAGAAATTTTCATTATCAGTGTACACAAAAATAAACGAAAAATCCTGTATGTTTATTTTTCACATAGAGAGTATTTAAAATTAACAACCATTGGCTTTTCAAGCAATGGGACCATCAAATAATGACAAATTGTTGTTCACACCAGAAAAAGTTCAAACTTACACTGGAATCAGTTTCCTCACTACGGAATGCTATAGTTTCCATCACTGTTCCTTTAGAGGTGAGAGCCTTCAGGTGTGAGCTCTTCTTCTCAAACTCTTTCTCCAGGAACTCTATAGTACTGCTCGCTCGGGATTTAACCTTATTGGCATGATCTTCATTATCAAACTGTCCCGCCTTCTGTCCCTGAGCTAACCCATCTAATTCATTTATAACTGAAATGACAATTTGTTTGCAATTATAACTATTTGTAACTCGTGGGTACAAAAAACAGAAAAATGAAGCAAGTTTTGAATAAAGCAGACTAGGTCGGACTACATTGCCTTTAAGAAGAAATGTACAAATGCAACAAACCTTACAAGGTGGTGGAATTCTATGTTTTAGTCTTGCGTATGTGCCACCAGTGTAGATCCAGATCAGCCTGCATGTCCGTGCCGTGTGATAAGGATCTGCACAGACGGCACTGATGTGCCAACTGATCTGGATCTACACTGTTGCCCACGCAATAAAGGTGTGACTATGGAGGAAAGAGTTAAAGAGTTTGAAGGCAAAGTAAAGTATGTGTATACCTTACACTGTTAAGTTTTTAACTGAATTAAGTCACTAGCAGCAAAGGCAACTTTCAGCATCTAGTTCCTTTAAAACCGGAATACATAATGTAGATTCATTCGAGTAGAAGCTCTGTACATCTTTTCATTGTTTTGTCTGCTAGCTGACTGAATTAAGCACACCATGCAAAGGTCATACGGTGCTTTTAAGGTTCTTAACCCTTTACTCAACTGATACAACTTTTATTCCAAGTGCAATCAGTGTAGAAACTGTAGATCCAGATAAGACTGCACCTCCTTGAACAGCGATTACGTTGTTAATTTGATAATTATAAGATTTAAACTGACCAAGAATCAAACATTGTTGATCCTTATCAGACTGTACAGAGGTGCTGGCTGATCTGGATCTTTACTGGTCACACATGGGATATGACAGAGTAAAGGGTTATGGTGAAGATAATAGCTGTGGCTTTATGTGATCAGATGAAAAATATCTGCATCATCTTAAACAGATGTTTTCAACCATATTATCATTGGAACCAATTGTATTATGCCGCCTGTTACAAACAGTCAATAATTATTATGCACCGGCCATTTTAATTTCTGGATTTGATTACCAACTTACAACTATTTTTATTGTAAATTTCATAAGGAAACATGATTTTCATATGGCAGCATAACACTGGATGCTAAACTGGTCCTTACCTAAAATATCTACTGGTAATTAACCCTTCATAATGAAAGACAAAGTATCAGTTACATTATAGAATACAGGTCTTCATTTTGAATGAAGCTAGAGGCTAACACATTTGCTTACCGACTAGAGGTATAACAATGGTGAATTGTCTGTCACTGATGAGTTTTTTGAGACTAGGTAGATGGTCTATGAAACAGTTTGTGTCTGGTATCAGGAATATAGGACGGATCTCAATCTCTATACTGTTGTGGCGGTTAGTCTCCAACACTCTCTGTAAACACAATAATACACACTACACATACACACAAAGATACAGTTTTACAATCATTAGTTTAAAAAGAGTCGATAATAATGATGTAATTCAGGTAAATTTATGTTGTAACAGCAGACTTTTCTTTTATAATTGCTGTGAAAAAAAAATCAGAATTGGTCAACTACATTATCTATATAAATCTCCAATAAACTGATAATTGTATTTGCTCAGATAACATTCGAGGTCTTTATTTTGACTGTTTTAATCTTTTACTCCATTGATATGGTTATCCCTTGAATGACCAGGGCTGGAGGTTATAAAACTGAGATTGGAAACCAGTCTCAAATCTCAAGCATCTGATTGGCTGAAATGGCGACTGATCGCCATTTCAGCCAATCAGATGCTTGAGATTTGAGACTGATCTCCAGATTTAGTTTTATGATCTTGGGCACAGTGTAGATCCATGTCTACCTGCGCAGTTTGATCAGAATTTGAATAATCATGTTACAACTTAATACTGATGAATTTATCATTGAAAATGGAACAATACAATATTAACAATGCTTAACATCTGTTTACCTTTCTATGCTCATGTTGTCTCTTCTTTTCTTCCATTTTCTTCTCTAATTCTTCTTTTCTTGCCTTCAGATGCTGTACATGATTATCACCAATGTCATCTAGATGTACGACTTCTTCATCTTCAATCACTACATCCTCATCCTAGAATACCATAGACATAATGTTACTGTGTCATGTTAGTTTTGCTAACAATACTCCTATCTATTTGAAACCATCAGACCCAACTGCTGCCAAAATGACATGCAGAACTGTTATCCAACCAAGGTATCCGATACACACATTTACAGGTTTCATAACAAAATGACTGGAGATACGTCCCAAAACTGTATCTAGTGATTGGTCGGTTTGAAGACCAAGCTAAATTTCAGCCAATCATGGGTTCTGAAAAATCCACGCCTGAACTAAAGACTGAACTCGGGGCTCCTTACATGCTAGTCTGATGCTCTGCGACATTGCCATAAAAGCTAAATCTATTGTGAGATAGTACAAGTGTGGTACTAACTCAACCATAACCAGGTTACAATATGTTTGATATTAAACAGGTCTCAAAACTTGAGCTTTTGATTGGTCAGTTTGGAGACCAAGCTCATTTTCAGACAATCACATATTTGAGATCTACAAGCTCAAAACTTTAGCTTTTGATTGGTCAGTTAAGAGACCAAGCTCTAAGTCAGCCAATTTGAGAGTTTGAGAGTTACCTGTCTTCTGTATCAGTTTTTTTTGCATTTTCTGTAGGCAAAGATGAATTTTGAATGGAGTATATTTTTTATACACTTGTGTACATATTAAAATGGTAACATCATTCTGAGGACAATTATTCTTAGAAATTGGAGAAAATACAAATCGAAAGGAAGTAATGGTGAACAAGTTTACAAATCTACAACAATGAAGTATTATTAGTTTGTATTTGAGTTTGCATGAAAACTTTTACCTTTTGATCAACTGATCAAAATGCAAGATATAGCTTTGGTTCTAAGCATACAAAGTTGGAATATGATTGTGAATTAGTATACTATAAAGTCTATAAGCTGCGGCTATCTAACTTTGTAAGAGATAACCATATCATGAAGTTGAAAATTTAACATTAATGTGACACCAACATTGTTAGAAAAGCTGAACATATTCTTCTAATACATGTAGTAGAGCTATAAATACACATGTATATCTTCTGCAAATTGGCATCATTCCTTGAAATATGACCATATGGTCATTTAATACTTGCTTCTAAAGACTATTAATTTAATTGTTTTCTATGATCATGCAAAATACATAAAATGATGCCTAAGGGTAAGTTAAAAAATAGATGATTACAATATGAGAAAAATAATGAAATGATCATTTTATCATTTACAATGTTAACCCTCCAGGGAATATAAATTAACTATGGACTTCATACCAGGTCATTTCATTTAAACAAACATGCTGAAAAACATTTTATATACCGGTATTTAACACAATATTTAAGTGAATAATCATTTCCATTTGTTGATAAACATCATCAAATAGATAGTGATCATATGCCTGTAAGCACATCGTATGAATTTTATGATTTTCTATTATTTTTTTTTTAATATCAATATGCTTTTCATTGAGTACTTGTAAGCTAAAGATCAAGGATTTGTGATCAAGGCTGAATGTTTTATTGTGATTACTATGGAAGTTTATTGTTAAGCAACAAAGATGTCCAAACAAAGAAAAGCATACATTATTTTGAGGAGAATATCTGGGCTGCTCTATCCTATCGCTGTGTTCTTCGCTATTTTTACATTCTTTTCAACGTATCAGGCTATACAGAAAGATTCCATTACTGGTGTTGACAACGTTTCTCTTGAGGACATGTATTTTCCTGTGAAAACTGAGGGCTGGAAAAGCATTGTGTGGTATGACCTTTGGCATGGAGGTAGGTGCAAAATCTCTCTTTCTGAATAATAGGCTTTATTAATTATTTTAAACCATGGCATGGACCAAGGAGCAGTCTGAATTTTTTTCTGCACAGGCTCGACAAGCCAATAAAATAATGCCCACTTAAAACTGAGGAGGGCAGATTAAGAGCTATTTATATGTCATACTAAACATGGTAAACTATAAACTATTCCAAAGCATTAAGATGTATGTGGTTTTATGAAATAATTGCCCAGAATTATCTTTTTTTTTCTGAAAGCTGCAGCTATGTTAATTTATGGTTCATAAAAAACTAACAATAATAAAGGATTGAAAGGGTATTTGTTGTTATTATTTTCAGGTCTTAGAATGAATGCAAAAGCGGTTGATATGGACCAGTGTGAATATAAACAATGTACTATCAACTTCATAGACAACAAAAATCACCATAATGACTATTTTCCAACAGCTGATGCAGTATTATTCCAAGGCGGCAGATTACCAAAAGCCCCACCACAGCGAGCCCATGAAAATCAAACATTCATTTTCTCAACAATCGAGTCCCCTATCCATTTATTACATTCTTATGGTGGAAATAAATGGTACAAGGCTGTTAACTGGACCATGACCTACAGACTGGACTCTGACATTCTTTACAAGTATGGATCTGTGAAATTAAGGAATAATGTAACTCAAATTTCTAAGAAAGACTATTCGCAAATTTTTAAACAAAAGACTAAAGAAGTTGCTTGGCTTGTGAGTGATTGTTTAACTGAAAGCCGACGGGAAAAATATGTTAAAGTATTGAAGAAATATGTTAAAATTGACATTTATGGACGATGTGGAACCTTGAAAAATTGCACAAAGGAGGAAGGCATGAAATGTTTAAAGACGATAGGAAAGGATTACAAGTTTTACCTTTCTTTTGAGAATTCAATGTGCAAAGATTATATGACTGAAAAAGTATTTGTCTGGTTTCAAATGGATATAATAACTGTTGTAAGAGGGGCGAGAAATTATAACAATCTTTTGCCAGCACACACTTATATTGACGCTCATAAATTTAACTCTATTGAAAGCCTAGGGACGTTTTTAAATCGGCTAAGTAATGATGAGAATGAATACATTAAATATTTGCAAGAAAAAGATAAATATGAGACTGAATCAATACCCATGCAATTTCAACGAGCATATTGTGAACTGTGTAAGAGACTGCACAATTTGGATGAATATAGGAAAATATATAAAAATGTAAATACATGGTGGTATTCTAATACCTGCCAGAGAAAGATAGATGATATTCATTAACCCTTTACTCCATGAATACGGCTTATATGATTATCTTCTGATAATACAAACCGTGTAGATCCAGATCTGCCAGCACATCTACGCAACCTGATAAGATCCACACAGTTAGCTTTGAGGTTTGTTTTATTAAGAAGCAATAGTGCAAATCCCGATCAGACTGAATGATATGACAAACAATCTGGATTTACACTGTTTACACATAGGAAAACAGCAGTATCCTTGGAGTAAGGGTTAAAACTCATAATGCTACCAGATTATTGTAATGAGTAAACAATGACCTTGTTGTGGTTGTCTCATTTTAGCCCTGGTCCAGTTTATTACACAATCTCACCTTTTTTCCATTTGGGTCAGTCTATTGTCAATTAACTGCAATTTCATTTTTATGCCCCAATAAAGTGGTTGGCATGTACATTTCCCCTCATATCAATGCAGGGAATGACTTAGGATATGAGAACAGGGAAAAGTTTTGCCACTAAGGGGAAGTTTTTGAAATCTTTAGCTTTCTATAAGAAACATATGCTTAAAACTGCTCCTTTGCTCAGTATTCTTCCATTTCACCCTCTAAGCCATTTCCTTGATTTTCTGTCCACAATATTTTATATAAAATGATTTAAAAAAAAATGAAACCAAATAAGCTATAAGCTTAAATTAATTATCAATAAGGTTTAAGCAATTGGTCCCAATATATGACAGTGGTCTGCAAACTGACAATACTCTACTAACTCAACAATATTTCATCATGAAAGAATCATAGTTACTAGAATGGTACCTGATTTAACCATTTACTAGATGGGACATGGCTGTTATCACATGGGCAAACAGTCCAGATCCAGATCATGTGGCACAGATCAGGTGGCACAGATCAGGTGATCAGGATCTACACAGTTGACTTTTAGATTCATTAGTTATTTCTGACCAAGAAGTGACCAGCATAGTTTCAGATCAGATGGCAATAAAGCCTGTATAAATGGAGTAAAGGGTTAACATTAAGTTTATAACCTTGACACTTTACCTCAGACATATCTTCAGTGTCTCCCTCTCCTTTGGGCTCTTCATCTTCAAACCCGTCCGATGGGGCCACACTGTAGTACTTCTTGGTTTCTACACTGTATGCTAGCATGGGTGGTTCTACTCCACACAGATATTCTCCAAATACTCTCAATTTCTCCACACGGAGACAGTCTCGGGCTATATCCTTCACATTAAAAAGAAAATTACACCATCAGTAAACTGCAACAAGTTATAACTTAAACTTTGGAAAAACATTTAACATGAATGGATCACTTCATACTGAAATCCCTTTTAACACTCAATGATCAAAACTTCAGTATACTATGATATATTCTACTCCCTACATCTGGCATTTTTACTATTTGTGGATATCATTGGTCAAAGATATTTTGCAGAAATTTTCTCTTGTTTTTCCCACATGTATAACAAACAGTATATTCACCCAAGCTTTGATCAAAGGATGTGAATATTAAACTAGAAATGTGTCCATAGGACACGGATGCCCCCGCTATGCACGTTTGTCATGCTGAACATTTATACCAAGTTATTTTTAAATCCAATAAGTAATAACAAACTCACAGCCCATACAAGAAAATTTTGGTTTTAGTAATAGTGACCTTGACCTTGGACCTACAGGCATGGGAATTGTACACAACACAACGCCTTATCATGGTGAACATTTGTGCCAAGTTATTTTGAAATCCCTCCATTCATAAGGAAGTTACAGCCCGGACAAGAAAATTCTATTTTTAGTAACAGTGACCTTGACCTTGGACCTACAGGCATGGGTATTGTACGTGACACACCGCCTTGATATGGTGAACATTCATACCAAGTTATTTTAAAATCCAATAAGAAATAACAAAGTTACAGAGCGGACACGATTTTCGAACATACACAAACACTGACACACTGACACACTGACACACACACACACACACACACACACAGCCAGGGTGAACACTATATGCCATTCCGCCATTACATGGTGGGGGCATAAAAATATGGCAATGCCATGCTGGGGCATTCTAAGCGGCTGTTGCAGGATATACAATATATACCAACCAGAGAGCAATATCTACGAACATCTGAACAGTGTTGATATTATAGTTGGGCCCAGTACTGGGCCCAAGATCATAAAACTAAGATTGCAAACCAGTCTCAAATCTCAAGAATCTGATTGGCTGAAATGGCAACCAGTCACTATGAGTGATCTCCAGATTAAGTTTAATGATCTAAGCCCTGGAATAATCAGTAACAACAACAAGTTTAGAAGATATATGAAGACAAGCATAAGAGATATACCTTATCAACTGTGCTCTCAACAAATGTGTTGTTGAAAGGTGTACTCAGTAGTGGAACAAAGCCTGACATCATTGTATCTTCTGATAATACAACAGGTTCTAAACCTGAATCAGATATAAGGGAAATAAATGATATAATAATACATTGTGAAAAACTAAACTTATCATTCTTGATTAAGCTATCAAAGAACTGTGCTCTAAAGGTATGACATAGTACTACAGATTTGGAAATAAAGTGTTTGATTTAAACCACCAGTGTGATGCTCAGCAATTTTGTCACTCAGTTGAAGTGCTGTTTTTAAATCAGGAAGCAGTCATAGAAAATGTTTAATGTTAGTTTAACTAACTTGATTTTACAATAACTTATCTATCAGTCATATAATAATAACCACCAGGGCTGGACAAATTTATTTTTTGGTAACTAGTCCAGGACTAGGTGGGTCAGAATTTAAGCTAGTCCCACTTTTCGCGTAAAAGTAAAGCCAATACTTCAATAATTTCATCATTTATTAGCAGCTGTTTCTCAATAAATTTACATATATGTACATATACGAGGGTTGTCCCAATAAATCGTAGACTTTTTGAATAAAAAGAAAACTACTGAATATATCTTTTAGCAAATTTCACAGTTAGTTATGACATCATTTGATAATTTGTAGACGAAATATCAAAGAAAAATAGATTATCATAATGAAATTGGAAACATTTTAACAGGGCGACCTATCGACAAGCGGCGCACGTCGCAACGTCATTATAATGCTCACACTGCATACCGTTACTCTTTCCTGAAGAACTCTTCAGCATGTTTGATACACTTACGGTGTCTGATCTCCCGACTATTAGATAAATTAATATAACACTCTGTTGGAAGACTTTTGTTGAAGGCCAAGCTTTCTGATCGCAGATCTCAAATTTGCGACCTATGAGCCCGAAAGTACAGAACGTCTACCGGAGCTAGTTCTGGCGAGTACGGGGGATGACTGATTCCGAGTATTATTTCCGTTTCACCATGCGAAAACTTTCTGTGCCACTTTTCTATACCAACGCTCTAGATATGAGGATGCATTTAACTTGTTTTTATTCCTTATGCGCGTCTTTTGGCGTCAGTTCGCTTTATCACAATATTGGATGATCAAAATGTGCGCCGCGGCTTCTTCAAACGCCGCGATTTTCGTTAGAAGTTAATATTTAATCATAAGCATTAAACAAGCACTACTCTTATTCAAATTATGGCAACTTTTTGAAATTTTGCGGATTGATTTCAGAATGATCACCAATTAAGGCAACATAAACAATTTGCTGCTTAAATGGCACTGTGTAATGTATTAACTGATTGAAGTAAATTATTGAATTCCAAATCATGACGCTCTGTGACGTGCGCCGCCGATCGCTATCACTGTTTAAAAAAATTTATGTAATTTCTTTATTTTAGTAGATTTTTCTTTGAAATTCAGCATGCTTGTTACCAAATGATGTCTTAACTAACTGTGAAATTTGCTAAAAGATATATTCAGTAGTTTTCTTTTTATTCAAAAAGTCTACGATTTATTGGGACAACCCTCGTATGTACATATAACAAACACATTCATTTATAGATGTGTTATTTCAAGATCCGAGTTTTGCACTTTTCATGTGTTTTACTTTTGTGATGCGAATGCAGGGGATCAATCCTCAAATTGCTACACCCAGAAGCCAACACATTTAGACTACCATTATCTTCCTGGGCAAGTTTAGGATACAACTTGCAATATTTACAAAACATCATTTGCCTCTCTTCCTCGAATTCCAGCCAAACGAACTGTGTTAATCACGATTTCTGAATTTTTCTCACTCGCTTGTTTTGGTCATATTTCTTGTTTTTATTTACTTTATCATCCTCCTCCTCTCGTTTTCGTTTCGTCCATTTATAACCAACAAGATAATTCACGATACTCATGCTTAAACACAACTCTAACACTACGATAAAGTTAAAACAGAAAAAATTAGCAAGTCCAATGTCACTCGTTAATTGAAGTTTTTACATATATTATTGACAGATTTTAATTGCAATTTATATAACAAAAGCTTACCTCGGATGTGTATTGTCAAACTTTGATTTTGACACGATTATCTCACTTATATACGCTAATTAACTGCATAATCAAAAGCAGCGATGACAGTTGACATGTACACATTTTAAGAACGCAGCAAATTAGTCGGATAATTTTGATTGGGTAATTTAACAAATAGTCGCGTTCTGATTGGTCCGTAATTACAGTAAGGAAATCCCAGCAGAAGCGTCTCGGGGGAGCTTGATCTTATCGAAACAGATGTCAAAACTGTGTTATTTTGTGATTTACTAGTCACTGTCACCGTAATATGATACGCTCATGCTGCTAATAAAGAATGATTCTGATTATTCCTACGAAATTCAACTTGTACGCATTGGAAAATCGAGCTAGCCCACGGACAAGCGACCGGTAAATTTGAGATTGTCCGATTCGATTTTCGGCTTGTCCCGGGCGTCGGGCTAGTGGGTTTGTCCAGCCCTGACCACCATTAATTGTTAACTTTCTTTTACTGTGATTTTTAATGCTAAATATATCGGACAAACCTTGGCCTCTCTCTGCATGGAACTTGACCACTTTATAAGTGTCCATCTCTTTCAGAATATTGCACAGGGTAGCTGTACACAGCCACACATCTATATCAGGCCTGAAACAAAGTATTATTTCAGAATCCATGCAAAAATGCTCAAGTAGGACTTTTAACAGAATATTTTTATAAGCCTAGATTATGAGAGAACATTTCAATGTCGAAGTTTTTTTGGAGAGCTGTTTATTTGGGAAGATAGTTTTATTTCTTGGTGACCTTGGAAAGGTCCATCTTATCATCAAACATAAATCTGCCAAGTAATATTTATTAAAACATGGGATGGAGAGATACAAATCTTATCCGTACCTTTAATGTTTGAAAGCTTTTAAATGGGATAGACTCCATAAAGAAGACTAGAAATGTGTCCATGGGACACGGATGCCCCCGCATTGCATTGTTTTCAGATACTAAAGTGCAATGATGGGAATAATAGCATTTCAAAGACAGTGACAATCGAGTAATTATAAGAATATGCATAAACTTGATGATCAAGTTAATTATTTGTATTTGTGGCACTGTTGTCTTCTCATTACGGAAATGTCTGTGAAGAAGTTGGTGGTAATGCAATGCAATGTCATAGTGAACATTTGTGCCAAGTTATTTTGAAATCCCTTCCTTCATAAAGAAGTTATAGCCGGAACAAGTAAATTCAAGTTTTAGTAACTGTGACCTTAACCTTGGACTTACCGGCATGGGTAATGTACGCAACACACCACCTTGTCATGGTGAACATTTGTGCCAAGTTATTTTGAAAACCCTGAATTCAAAACAGTTATAGCCCGGACAAGGAAATTCTATTTTTAGTAACAGTGACCTTGACCTTGGACCTACAGGCATGGACATGGTACACGACTCACCACCTTGTCATGGTGAACATTTCTGCCAAGATATTTTGAAATTACTCTATTCCTAACGTAGTTACAACCCTGACAAGAAAATTCTATTTAAGTAACAGTGACCTTGACCTTGGACCTACAGGCATGGGCATGGTACGGGACACACCATCTTGTCATGATGAACATTTGTGTCAAGTTATTTTGAAATCAATCTATTCCTAACAAAGTTACAGCCCGAACAAGAGAATTCTATTTTTAGTAACAGTGACCTTGACCTACAGGCATGGGCATGGTACGCGATACACCGCCCTGTCATGGTGAACATTTGTGTCAAGTTATTTTGAAATCCCTCCATTTATAATAAGTTACAGCCCAGACAAGAAAATTCTATTTTTAGTAACAGTGACCTTGACCTTGGACCTTCAGGCTTGGGTATTGTGCGGACACACTGCCTTGTCATAGTGAACATTAGTGCAAAGTTATTTTGAAATCTCTCCATTCATAACAAAGTAACAGCCCAAAAGAGAATTTTATTTTTAGTAACAGTGACCTTGACCTTTGACCCACAGGCATGGGCATGGTACGCCACACATCGCCTTGTCATGGTAAACATTTGTGCCAAGTTATTTTGTAATCCCTCCATTCATAACAAAGTAACAGCCCAGACAAGAAAATTCTATTTTTAGTAACAGTGACCTTGACCTTCCACTTAAAGGCTTGGGCATGTACGTGACATACCGTCTTGATATGGTGAACAATTATACCAAGTTATTCAAAAATCAAATAAGAAATAATAAAGTTACAGAGCGGACAAGATTTTGCAAGAAAATCCTATTTTTAGTAACAGTGACCTTGACCTTGGACCTACAGGCATGGGTATTGTCAGGACACACTGCCTTGTTATGGTGAACATTTATGCCAAGTTATTTTGAAATCCCTCCATTCCAAACAAAGTTAAGGGCAAAGTGTATATTTTTCTAAACACAAAATGTAAGTGAAAAAGGGGCATAATTTGAAAAATATTGGAAGCAGGGTAATGGGTCTTGTTGGTTATGATGTAGATTTTGATGGTGAAAATATATTTCAAGTTTCAAGGCAGTATCTCAAGTAGTTTTAAAGTTATGGGCAAAATGCATATTTTGCTTAACACAAAATATAAGAAACAAGATATATTCCTATTAAAACTAATGTAAATGGAAGTATCAAAGGGCCATAAATTCTGAACGGAACATGTAAGAGCAAAACCCCACCTTTATGCACAACAACTTATCAGGCCAAGCATTGCAGTAAAGTTTCATCAAATTCCCAGCAGAGGTGTAGGAGGAGTTGCGTTCACGAGATATACTCCTATTAAAACTAATGTAAATGGAAGTATCAAAGGGCCATAACTTCTGAACAGAACATGTAAGAGCAAAACCCCACCTTCATGCACAACAACATATAAGGCTAAGCATTGTGGTCAAGTTTCATTGAATTCCCACCAGTAGTGTAGGAGGAGTTGCATTCACGAGAATATCGGACGGATGGACGGACGGACAGGAGCAACTCTTAATGCCCGTCGCCATTTCATGGTGGGGACATAAAAACTAAACAGGTCAGTAAAGTTTGAAAGAATTAGTCAAAAAGTAAAGGCTGCTACAACACAAAATAGATTTTGTTATATTTTTAACATATTGACCTTGACCTTTGCCCTAGCAATCTAGAAATCAAGAGAATTCTACATGAGCAACCAATCTGTAAAACTGCACCAATCAATCAATCAATCAATCTGTAAAACTGATCATGGTCAGTTAATTTCAAAGCTGTGTAGAGTAGAAAATGAAACCTTAATATAGTAGACACTCACCCTACAGCTGGATCTCGGACTTGTGGCGGGGGATTCCACAAGTCAGCATGGCCTATCATCCAATCAGTCCACACTTTGATGCCTGGAACTAGCTCCTCCAGTTCTCTACTGAACAGCTGGCCTGGGTAGTCATTCGACTTGATATGGATGTCTAACAACTGGGCACATCGTTCAACCAGAATACCAAACATATCAAGACCCATCTGGACTGAGTGTTGTTGTAGTAAGGATCTACATGTAGATTCTAACGACTCATCTGTAATGGCAGTTTGCACAATTACATACACGCTCACATGAATGGGTGTTAAATTAAGATTATGAAAATCAAGGATTCAAATACAAACAAATGGACCTGATGATATCAAATTATTTTATTTTATATTAAACAGCTTCAGGTTTTTTTAGTTCCTCCTCATGAAATAACCTATTTCCGGATACCCGTAATATTTTTGTAAAAATTTAATACAATTTTACACTAGTCAAAATAAGTCTTATTGTTTCTTTGATATTCACATTAAAAAACTAGAAATATGTCCATAGGACACGGATGCCCCCGCATTGCATCGTTTTCAGATACTAAAGTGCAATGATGGGAATAATAGCATTTCAAAGACAGTGATGTTCGAGTAATTATAAGAATATGCATAAACTTGATGATCAAGTAAATGATTTGTATTTGTGGCACTGTTGTCTTCTCATTACGGAAATGTCTGTGAAGAAGTTGGTGGTAATGCAATGCAATGTCATAGTGAACATTTGTGCCAAGTTATTTTGAAATCCCTTCATTCATAAAGAAGTTATAGCCCGAACAAGTAAATTCAAGTTTAAGTAACTGTGACCTTGACCTTGGACTTACAGGCATGGGTAATGTATGCAACACACCGCCTTGTCATGGTAAACATTTGTGCCAAGTTATTTTGAAAACCCTCCATTCAAAACAAAGATATAGCCCGGACAAGAAAATTCTATTTTTAGTAACAGTGACCTTGACCTTGGACCTACAGGCATGGACATGGTACACGACTCACCACCTTGTCATGGTGAACATTTCTGCCAAGTTATGTTGAAATTACTCTATTCCTAACGTAGTTACAACCTTGACAAGAAAATTCTATTTTAGTAACAGTGACCTTGACCTTGGACTTACAGGCATGGGCATGGTACGGGACACACCATCTTGTGATGATGAACATTTGTGTCAAATTATTTTGAAATCAATCTATTCCTAACAAAGTTACAGCCCGGACAAGAGAATTCTATTAAAAAAAATTTTATTTGGATGAAATCTAATAAACACCCAACCAGATTATGACGAAACGCCTGTTTCTTACCATTCTAAAATTCTGCCCTATCACAATAGCTAGCATTTTATTTCCATACCTTTCAAAGCAGTGTTTTCTATAGCAAACATGTTGATAGCCATGAGCTGAAGTAGGCGTTGAGGCCCTATGGCATTATCCTTGAGAAGCACTTTAAACTCTTGCAACATCTGACCACAGCTGTCTGGGAACATTTCCATTCTGAAACAGTTAATGAGAATTTTGTATACTAAAAGATAAACAAGCATTGCTTATTCAACAGTTTTATGACACAAAACCTTGTTTTCATTCCCCCTGTAGTGTGAGAGAGTGTATCAAATAGAGGGTTGCTCGCAAGACTCTCATAACTTTAATACTGGAGAATTTAAGAGATTCTCATGCAATCCTAAAAGGTTAATCCTTGATCTTGATTTTTTAACACTTTCATTTCCTTCCAGACTTAAAAAACTCCTGGCCAATGACCACATAAATCAGACTGCAGGCAAATTCTTAATTGTGATTGCTTGATTTGAAAAATCATCAGAAATTGAACAATAAGCTGCCTTAGTGCAAGATCCAGTGGCAATGAATTTTACAGTAAAGTCTAACACCTCAACACCAGCACCTCAATCATGCAAGCGAACACATTTTCTTTCTGCACATGTATTATAACATGAAATAAATGTCATTCTCACACTTGTCAGTGAATTCCAATTTTTTTCCATTTTGTTTTATGGAATATCTGACTTTTGAATTCATAAATTTTAAAAGATTTTTTCCAATTTCAGATTCTTTATAATTTTTTATAATATCATTCACATTTTAAATAATTATCTAGACTTAATAGCACTTTTCAAATTCTTACCCAATTTTGGTGAAGAGTTTTCCATGAATATTCAAGAAACTTAACACAAATCGTTTGTTCAACTGAAATATAAAATCAACAACACTACAAATCAGAACAAAACAAGCATCACTCCATGTCAATTATACCATAATTTATTTTCATAATTTATGTAAAAAAAAAGGGTTGGCACCGATTGACCACCTCTGGTTTAAACCGGCAGTTTTAACAGGTTAAAACCGTCTCGGTCAATACTCCCCAAGTGGTCAATACTGGTCAATTGAATTTTTCTTCAAGATTTTCATAAAAGAAATGAAGAAAACAAACCATTAAACTCTTATTTCATTTCTACTTAAGTTACTTTAGAACTAACATCACTTGAACATGCTTTGCACTTAAAAATGGTCTTATTTCCCTCAGCAATTTGATCATAAAATCCCCAAACATGAGTTTTTTGGCTTTATTCTGGTGAGTTTTTAGACAAAATATGAATTCTTTTAATTTCAGTGTCTTGTAAACAATCAACAGTGTATGATTCAGTAACTTGAAAAATCTTTATTTAAGCAAAGGCAATTTTGAACCACCAGTAGGTGTTATACTCTGCCAACTAACCCTTGTGTATGACAATGGATGGTCAGGAGATGGAGGGGTGTTGTGTCACACTTCTATTGTTTATTGAACTTGGGAACATGTCAATTAAGATTCCAATGTGTTTATTTAAGGATTATCCAATAACCATAAAGTAGGTGTTTTACACTTGCCAATTACCACTTGTGTTTGACAATGGATGGTCAGGTGACTGAGGGGTGACTGCACTTTGACCTCACAGATCTTTGCACAAGTAAACAACAAAGTCATACTGTTTCATATAATGTATATATTGTACTGAGCACTCGGGCAAAGCTTATGGAATGTTCTTCACTGAATTCAGTACATAAATTACATAAAACATAACAAACATTATATACAGTACTGATTATCATGAAATTGACAGTCGGATCAGAAGCGGATCGGAAACCGATCCCGTTAGGAGCGCCATGGAAGCGCAATCGAATTGGAAACGGAATGGAATCAAATGAATAGCTTTGAGCATTTGGATCGCTTGGAGTGAAAAGACCGGAGCGTTTTGACCGGATCGGATTGCTTCTATTTATAGTTTTTCAGTTATATATAGTACCGATCTGAATCGTTTTTTCCGATTCTTTTAACGACTTTAAACGAAGCAATTTTTGACAATTATGTAATTGAGTTTTTTGCTATCAAACACTAGTAATAAAAAAACTACTTTAACAATAATTGTTTAAATAAAACTGAAGACTTTTAATAGAAAATAATGTGTTTGCCATTCACACGCATTTAATTATTAAAATTAAGTTTGTAACCTTTATGTCTAAAAAGTGCCCTTGAAGCTAAAATACCTTATTATTTATCTCACACAAAGGAAGAAAAATAGAACATGTTCATTCACCTGTGCTACTTTATGACGTAAATTAATATTTTGTTTAGTAAGGAGATTCGCGACTGAAATGTATTTAATGCTAATAAACACTTTTGAATGTAACATTGATTAAGTCCAGTATGAAATATAAACCAAAAACGCTGTCCGGAACTAAAAGAGAAACTATTTTTCACTTATGATTTCAGCAGTGAAAAACAAAGAAATAAACACAACTTTCACATTTAATTTAGTTTATTATTGATGTTTCACAAGTTTTAAAGCCCATGATAATCTCTTTTACTTCTATGTTACAGCATAAATTACGCAAAACAGAACGAATATTCTTATTATGTCTTTCAAAACGTCAATATTTTAGCGTACATTAATTTATGTTGAAAAATTGTTTTAAACTAAATTAGCTCTTTAACGGTATATTCTGCATGTTTTGCTACTTCCTAGTTTTATTAACTGCTTATTGATGCATACGGACCTAAAGCATTTACTGACTTGATTTACACCAAATCAGCTCGGTTCCTAAACATCTCAAATGAACATGTATCTCACTTATATTGGGTGTAATTTACGCTCATATTTTAAAACTGCAATGTAACTAAAATGATCACTTTCCTTTCTTAGTAACCACAGTGTTAAAACAATAAATTTAAGCAAAAACAAAACTGCAAATAAGAAAAATGTCACAGAAATGTAAATTCAGCACAAGATGCATTATAAGTAATGACCAATGAAAAACCGGAGCGAAAAGATCGGAATCGGAAAATCGGTTTGAGCTTAAAGATCGTTTGGAGCATATTGTCTGGAGTGAAAAAATTGGAGTCGATCAAATCTGAATAGGACCGCAATGGGAATGGAATCGGATCGGTTATAGATGACATTAGGATCGGAAGCGGACCGGATCAAAATAGGAAAAATTGTCAATGTCATAATTTTCAGTACTGTAACTTGAAACTTTTAGCATACTACATTTATTGATTTCAATCTGTTACTTATCATAAATGCCTATATGTTATGCTGTTTATAGTTGACCAGTAATGACCAGTAATGACCAGTATTGACTAGTAATGACCAGTATTGACCATTATTGACCACCGGCCCGGTCAATACTCAATTGACCGGTCAATAAGCCAACCCTGTAAAAAAATAACTTTTTCAGTTAACCCTTTACAGAATATGGGATAAGGCTGTTATCCCATGGGCAAACACTGTAGATTAAGATAAGCATGCACATCTGATCATGATCTGCACTGTTCAAATTGAAATTTATTAGACTATTTCTGACAATAAACAAACAGTGTTGATCCAGATAAGACAACACAGATGTGCCCCCTGATCTAGATCTACATTGTCACCCATTTGTTAAAATTTATCTATAGAGAAAGGGGTAAAACATAGATAGAGTTAAGTCACTATTCAATTTTGTGGTGTTTATTGTGGGTGTCCAATTATCTGAAGATTATCCTGGAGTTCTTATGATTACACACCAGACTTTTGGAAATGAACTGACTTCTTATGTACAAAAAGTAAGTAGCAGATTGACCTTGCATTTACAGCCTCAATATAAAAACCTTATGAGATATTATACCCACTTGGGGATTGATCAAGAGTCCTCTAACAAGAAGATCTCCTTAACCTACTTGCAGCCTGAGACCTATATGACTGTTGTAGACACAAACCTCATAAAATATCTGAGCAGTCTGATAAGGGTCTACACTAGATGCCATTTTGTCAGCATAACATTCTTAATGCATCTACATGTAGATAGAGATTAGATCCTTTTCAGACAGTGTATAGACACAATTTAATCAGGACTTACACCTTAAGCAAAGTCAATAAGCCTCGTTTTCTCATGGTGCATCACATAACTTAGTGCAATAACAGTGTAAGTGCCATTTAAATAAAAGGAGTTAGCTGTTTTTGCAATAAGGTGATAATATCACTATAGAGAACTACATATGGAACACATACCTGGACAGCATCAAGTTTTGATAGGTCCTCATCAAAGTTGTCCTCCACCTTGGACTGACTGCTGCTGCCATCATGTTTCACCCAGATCTCTACCCTGTGCTGTGAGACGTTCCTGTGTTTCTTCAAACTTTCATGTTTCTTCCTCTCTTCAAATCTCAGCTTCTCATTCACTTCTGCCTACAATAGTATTCTTAGTGATAAATAACATCTAACCAGAAACCAATATTGACCAGTCTAGCTTGTGACTGGTCAGTTTGGAGACTGAGTTTTGTTTTCAACCAATCAACTGCTTAGAATAAGATACTTGTATTTGATTTAAGCAATCGGCTATTCTTGAATCAATGAAGTTTTTCTTGTTTACAAAGACCATCTGTCATCAAAGATTAGCTTTGCTATTCCTTTTGGTGAAGTTGATTCACATCAAAACTTTTCAGCAAGATTATGCAAAAAGGGTTTTCAATATATGTAGCTTTAGAAAACCATGGGCCATTTGACTTTGACAATGATTTTCAAAAGGTCATAGTCAGAATATTGCGAACCATTTATTTAATTTGAAGAGTTTTAATACTTTCAAAACTGATTTCACTTCATTGTCATGTACTAGCAGATATTAACTTAATTATCAAAATGCAAGTGACAATATTTTGTTGTTTTATTCCAAATTTTTACCATTTTCAAAAAATTTATTTTGACTCAAAATGACTCTTAAATGACTTAAATCATAATTATGTTGTGGTCATAAATACAAATTCAAATGTGCTGGCATTAAAATGTTTAAATTGGAATCCTGGTGACAACAACAAAATAATAAAAACAGAACAAACAGGAAACATGAAAAAATGAACAAGCACAAACATTCAAAACTGTCATTAATTTCTTGATATAAAACATTAATTTCTTGATATAAACTACACAATAGAACTTTATAAACTAAAACAAAAGTGTTACCATCATTTTCATATGCTGTGAAGTCAAAGTTATTAATCTTTACACACAGAAAATAAGACACAAGATATAAGGTCCCTATAAAATATCTTAAATCAAATATTGAAATGATTAATTGTTGTGTCACAATTGTTGGGCTACATAACTGTACATGTATAATATAGTCCACCAGTAAATACTGTTATGACTGTACATGTATATTACAAACTCTTTATTTCTTCATCAAATGTACTTGAGGATTAGGTTAAAATCCAGAAGAAATCGATTGCCCTATAAAACATCTTAAACAATTTTACATATGACACTGTGTCTCAGTCAGCAGACCTACTTCTATTACACCTAAAATGTTTATTTTTATTTTAAAAATATGCATTCTCGTTATTTAAGTTCAAATTTAAAAAAATACCCTGAGAAACACCAAAGGGGACAAAGAGCAGAGAGAGGATAGAGGAGATTACCGATATTAAAATGTGTTATGCGTTTTTAACCAGCGAAGCTGGTTTTACTAATCACAATTCTGAAATCGGTATCAAACCAACTGGCAAACGGCGATTTACGCATTTCAGAGAAATCAGAGTAAGTAAAGTAGTCCCCAAGTTTCCTGTTACGTGTTAAAGTTGGTATTAACTACGTCATGTTGATAGGATAAAACCGGTGCGGTGCATCAATGGTCAAATTCATCTGTACGACAGTTTGATTAAATGTAAAATCGGTGCGGTTCATATTTCTAGGACTTGATCGGTGCGGTGCAACAATGGTCAAACATTGTCCGTGTCCGCGATTTTTCACAATGAAGGAAACAATTATATATTTCTTATTTCAAATAACTGCATAAACTTTCCTATCGATGGGGTCTCACTTTTTATATCATTTTTCGTGTTCATTATGTCTTTGGGATGTCAGTACACAGATTTCACTATTATAATTTTTTGCTTAAAACCCTTTACTCAATATATACGCCTTTCATCAAATAGGTTACCAGTTCAGGTCCCGATCAGCTGGCACAATAGTGCCATCTGATCTGGATCTAAAATTTGTGATTACTGGTCAGAAAAAAATGATCATAAAAGCGAACAGTTCAAATCCTAATCAGATCGCACAGATGTGCCAGCTGATATGGATCTAAACTGTTCGCACAAGCTATGAAGGTATATCTATGGAGTAAAGGGTTAACAGAAGCCTTCATCCAGATAAAACATGGAAACCCTTATTTCCACTATCATTTAGACAAGAGGAAGTTCTTTGCGAGTGAACCAAGTTTTTTTGCTTTTTCGTAAATGGATACATGTATGAGAATCATGGCACTGGTTATTCTCAATAAGCAAAATCGCTTCGCTGGTTTTCTGTACTTTCAGAACTTTGATTAAATATAGTATCATCAAACCCCTGATTATTTGTTGGTTCGCAACTGTTTTTTATCTGATAGTTAAATTTTGTTGAGGGATTTTATAAAACTGAGAATGGAGACATGTCTTAAATCTCAAGCATCTGATGGCCATTTTAGCCAAGCAGAGGCTTGAGATTTGAGACTGGTCTCCAAGTTTAGTTTTATAATCTTCAGCCCTGAAAACATGAAAACTGATCCCATGCAAATGACGCTGCTTCTGCCAAATTAATGTACATGTTTACCTTTTTCCTGGCTTCATTGAAGAGCTGCATGAGACTTTCTCTAGCTGTCAGAAATGGATTGCTTGCAGCCAAACTTCTCATGTAAAAATATACTGCATCTAATTTGTGTTTCTAAAAAAAACAAAACAATTATCAACTAATTAAAAGGCCACAGTTTAAGTTAGAAAACAGCGGCCATTAGAGTAATGCTTTACCGTGAACTAGTCACTATTAAAAAACTAGCTGGAAGTTGCATAGTCTCATAAATGGGATTAACTCATAAAAATGTGTTTAATGGTAATTTCTGCTACAATAGATGTGAATTTTTTATATCAACTTTTAAATAAAATAATCTGGACCCCAGCTTTTTTCATGACCTAGGATTTAGGCATAACCACCAACTTCAATAGGATAGGATTTTTTAGGGACCTGGTATATAACATGAATTTTGCAGAAATTTAAAACCTCATTGGTGTAGTGTACACACTGAATCAATAGATTAAACTGAATTCTCACTTAAAGCAGCAAATTTAAAAAATCTGTTTCCGCACAACAAGGACTAACGACCAAACCTTTGCCAAAAAACATTAAATATTTTGTAAAAATATAAAGATAACTAACTTACTGTATACAATGCTAGAATTGCTAACTGGTTGTAAGGTCGTCCATTCTTAGGAGCAATCTGTTGAGCTTTGGTGTACCAACTGAAACATAACCAGACCATTTTAAATAAGCTTAAAATGAAGCTGGCATTATTAAGTATTTGACTGGTTTGATATTCTGAAGTACTATTTTCTGAACAAATATATTTTTAACAAACTTTTACTCCACTGAATATGGCTTTTTTCCCATGAGTGACCATCGTAGATCCAAAGCACATATGTGCTGTCTGATCAGGATCTACATTTTTTGCTTTATTATTCATTTGGTTATTTCTGACTAAGAAGCCATGCAGATCCTGATTGGATAGCTGATCTGGATCTATACTGTTTGCCTATGTGATAAAAATGTAATACTGTAGTAAAGGGTTACAGAGCAAGATAGAGAATCATGGTAAAAGATTATAAAACTCTGACCCAGTCTGGTCTCAATCTCAAACAGTGATGGAGTGAGTCTTCAAACTGATTCATCACAAGACTGATCTCAGTTTTATGATCCTTGATCCTGTTTGTGACACTGCTAGATAAATCACTGAATATGGGAATAAAATACATGTAAACCTACCTCCTGGCCTTTGCATAGTTCACTTTTCCTCCTTCGTTACTTTGTTCCTTGTAACGAGCAATATCCCCGAGACAGATCATTGTTCTCTGGGCGCTTACTAGACCAAGTTTGACTGTGCGGCTAAGGTTTTCTGGGGGTAAAGTAGTATGGTCCAAGAACATTCCCAGATCAAATTGAAATGTTGTTTGGAGTTTCTCTAGCAAACTTTCATAGAATGTAGATCCCTGTTAACAACAAAAATATTATTTTGTGCCACACAATTGTGAAAAATTTATCTATGCTTTGGGGAGATATGATTTAAAATATGTAATGTAAATATATAAATAGAGGATAGCTTTCATTTTAATGATATGCATGCCAACAAATTTATTATCAATAATTTGATAGTTATCAAGTACGAAGTGCTTATTTATCAATTTTGCTCTCAGCCACAGCATATGTTTTGTGATATCAAACTGAAATACTTAATACAGTAGACTCCACGAAATCGGGTATCGGCTATAAGAATATATTGGCAAATGGGGTACGATTTTCGAACACAAAACCATTTCCTATATAAGCAATGTAAATTTTATCGTCCATATGGGTATCGGATAAGAGAATATATCGCCAAATCGAATAGAAAATTCGCAAGTTTTTGGCCAAAACTGATTGAAATCGAATATTTTCATCGCCTGTTTACAGGAAATGACACCGGATGTACCGTTTATCGTCCGTATTAAAGCTTATTTCACCCTTATTATTTGTCTATTGTCAGCTGATAAATCCAATTAAATTTTTTGACAGCGATGAACACGGACAGTGAAGCCTCCGGGCAAACAAACTGTAACCTGTCACCTCTTTTAAACAGCTTATTCAATCAGGCGTTAAATATCTGTTACAAATACACAGCAGCCTAGGACTATCCGTTATCGAGACGTTATTGTTACACGTACTTACAATTATCCACGTTTAAATTCAATTGTCTCTTTAATTATCGCATAAATCAGAAACAAACAAAAAGTAATTTCTCAATCATGTTTAAAAAACACTCATAGATTTATGTACAATTCTTTGATCCGCCTTCCATGTTAATTTCATACGGAGACTGAATTTGATTGACAGTCAGTATGGAGGTAAACATTGATACCAACCGTCAATGAAATGCAACTTCAAAGGAAATTGTCGGCTCGTATCAAGACTGTGTTGTTTTGTCGGCTCTGCTTTGATCTACAAGAACTGCGTACGTGACATTTCACATTTTTAGCTGGGTTAAATTGGTTGATGATGCAATAATACTGAATATGATACTTGAGATAAAATTGGGATGTAATTTATTATGGAATATGTTCGCATTGGTTAGTGATTTAATACTTATTTTACATTCACGTTGTAAATGTCGCGGTAGCATGATATAATTCGATTTTGTAGCAGAACATGACAGAAGGGTCTGTTAATCAATAAATAAACATATAAATAATGCATATTTATCCAGAAGATGATCTACCTGACCTCCCTTGTCAACAAATATATGCAGATTTCATGATGAATACGATTACCGGCCAATCAAATACTCCGGGCAATAGAATATTTTTAGCTGACAATTTGTGTATTCGATTTGCCAGAGTCTACTGTACTTATTAGTCATTAAACAAAGGAAGTGCTGTTTAAATGGCTGCCAGTCAGTCAAGGGTCGATCAAGAGAAGTGATTATAACGTCTATCATGTCCTGTCAGTTTACTCCATCTGAGTATAGGGAAACAATATTCACTTACTCATCTCCATCACTCCATCGCAAGATGTATTGATAAAGGTTACCTCATCGAGGATTTTATTTAATGAGATCCTCGTGTCCTCAGAATGGTCTTCCGCCAGCTGTTTCCTGATCAACTCCACCATGTGATGGAACACAGACTTCCACAACATCTGCTCCACATTCTGTCTGTTAGACAGATCCGGATCTAGTAGTATCAGCTTCTCACATCTCACCTGTAGCTCTCTCCTAAACATAAACAAATTTAAAGAGTGTTTATATTGGTCGGTTGGACTTAAATATCGTTTAAGATTAAGTAACAGTCATATGGAAAACAATACATTAGATTTTTAACTGTTTGCTAAGCATTTCAACACAAAGTCTTATCAGTTTTAGAAAAAAAATAAAAATAAAAAACATTTGCTTGATCTTATGCCGTGGACAGCAGTTTAGTGGTCTCATTATTTATCAAAGTAGAATAGCCTTTCATGATAAAATAAGTGTCTCAAAGCTTAATACAAACAAAATAGCAACTGTTTTCCTAAAATAGCTGGATATTATGGTCAATATTGCTGGTGGAAATCTCCTTCTCCTGCATGTTATTGAGACCACTGGCATGTTACTGATGTTAGTAAAAGACTATCCCATCACCTTAAGAAATAAGCGATTTATCTAACCAAGATTGCACTACCTGAGTTGATTGATCATATGTATTGTGTCCTCTCCATGTATTCTCCTGGATATGAGCTGATTCAACTGTCGGTCCATTGGTATAGCTTCTCTCAGTAATTGTTCTGCCATCATTCTACACTGTGACCGACTTCTCCCTGCTAACACCTGTTGTTCTGGGTTCATACCACTTTAAGAAATATTTTAGTCTCATTAAGAATAACTGCTTGTAAATAGCTGATAAACATTTAATTTAACAGAAATTACTTCCATGATCTTCAAGGTGAGCACACAGTAATGCCATAGAAGCTTGAAAAAGAATAAACATAATTATTATTAACAGCTTACTCCATGGATATTTCATGGGCCACCAGTTTAGATCCAGATCAGGCTGATCTTACTCTATGCTGTTCAATTTTTGGTCAGAAATTATCAAAATCTAATGAGTCTAAATTCTAACAGGGTAAATCCTGATCAGACTGCATGAATGTGTAGGCTGATCTGGATCTACACTGGTCACACATGGGATACAAACTATCCAAGGAGTAAAGGGTTATACAGTGTTAATCATAATGTGAAAACTGTCACATTTTGTCTCAAGCAGCCAGTAAGCAAAAGGTCCCTTAAGGTAGGAGGATATATTGCTCACCAAATTTTGATGTCAAAAATATTCTCCAAATCTTATGAAATTTGCTCAGAATAATGTGATAATAGGATCACTTTACTGAAACATGCACAATATTTCCGCTTGCCAATGATGGATATTGAATAAAAACTATTTATGAAGGCAACTTGATTTCCTCCATTTTTTCCCAAACTGAGTGCTTATATTATGTACTATAACTATGCATGTTCATAATTTAAAATCCAATATTATATGAAATTTGCTTTGAACATGCACCGGTACAAGTATAATATAATTTTAGTAAATTCGTTGAATGTAGATGTTTGAATGTAGATGTTATATATATACTTAAAAATCATAATAATATACATTATATTAGCATTTTTGGCACATCATTGGATCATCTATGCCGTCTGATCTGGATCTGCACTGGTCGCATCTTGGTCAGAAATAACCTAATGAATCTAAAAGGGAACAGTGTAGATCCTGATCAGATGGCACAGGTCAGATGTGCTGGTTGATCTGGATCTACACTGTTTGTCCATGAAAAAAAGCTGAATCAATGGAAATGCACTCAAGATGAAAGACATTTTAATTTAACTTAACCAGCAGTTAAAATCTTATATTATATTTCTTGCCTTAAATAAATAAAACATCTTCACATAAAGTACCTTTGATAAAACTGCTCATCACCAAAGGCAGCTAAGTCCCTGTACATCATATCCTGAGGTCCCTGGGGGTAACCATAAGAGCCATACATCCCTTGGGGCTGGGGCATCATTGGGGGCATATTGTACCCATACCCATATCCTGGTGGGTAATATGGTTGTCCAAAACCCATATTACCATACATATCTGTTAGTGGGGGCTGCCCCATTCCCATGAACTGGCCTGGAGACTGTGGTGATGTGGGGTAGGAATCGGTGTCCTTAAAATCCAAGCTTGGTTTAGCTTCTTCTATAACAATAGGTTTATTAGGATTATTTGGGTTAAACAATGTCTTTGCCCTGCCAGTGGACCCTGCATAGTGCCGGTCATTCCCTGAAGCTGGCGCATCTCTGCTCCACCCTTGGTGCTCCTGGTGATGTGGGTGTACAGGTCTCCTTTGATGATGTTGCTGATGATGGTTCTCAGCATGAGAACTGGTGTCTTCTGGCTTAGACTGTGTCTGAGGTGGGAGGTGTATTATACCACCACCATGTGCATGTGACGGCTCTTCCTTAGCATCAGCTGGCTGTTCATGAGCCTCCTTGTTTCTAGCATATCTATCTTCTCTACCGCTATCTCTATGACCCTTGTTATGTTGTTCATTTCTGTCCCTTCTTGAATGACTATCATGGCTTCTCCCTCTGAAATTACCTCTTCTATCATCTCTATGATCAAAGTTTCTATCATCACTTCTATTATCTCCACTATAAGTTCTATTTCTTTCATGTTGTCTTGTCTGACCATCATCCCTCGACCATCTGTTATCCAGCTGCTCATATGACCCCCTTCTATCATATCCTCTACCCCTACCACGGCTTGAGTGACCCCTTCCTCCCCTTCCCCTATCATCTTCTTGATAACCCCTTTCCCTCCAACCTTCACCCCTAGGCCCTTTCCAAGATTCGTCTCTAGGACCTTTTCTATGAGATCCCTCGGATGAATTATGCCTACTGAGATTTTCCGCACTGCGTCTTTTGAAACTGTCAACCTTAACCTCTCTCTTGTTGCCACGCCCACCACATGTGACTGATATGTTCATATGTTCCATTGAACCACTGAGATTTTTCTGGGAGCCTCCACTACTTTTACGTCTACGTCTCCTGCGCCGCCGCCCATCTCCACTGTAAGCACTCTGTACACTATGGACACTCTGAACACTATGCACACTCGACAGACTGGAGTCGCGGCTCCTGAATCCTATAAAACATACAGAAACAATATTAATGGGAGTTTAACAGATAAAATCCAACATTGTATACAATGGTGTATTAAACTTCTCACACCATGCCAACTTTACTTTTACTTTCCGTAACATTTGACCTAGATTTACCTCTTCACTCCATGCCAACTTATTCTTTCACTTTCTAAAATAGTTTACTTAAATGTAGATTAATCACTGGCAATGGTTATTTTTGTTTCAAATTAAAGATATCTTGACACATGGAATATCTTTTACTTTTTCGGATGGACTGTTCCTAAATTTCATCGCTTTAATGCAATAATGGTATATCTCGTTCATATTTTAATTGTACTTATACCGTTATTGCACTAAGGTGACGTAATGTTGATATAACCTGTAGTCCAACCCATCTGCTATTTCAATTTATACATTTGCATGTACATTTACATGAGTGTGTTTATATATAGAGAAGAGCAACAAAGTATGTTTAAACTAAACTATTTTTCTCTTGAATAATAAAAAACCTAGATTTGACGAACTTCTAGCACAATTTACCAAGAGAACCTTGTTTATGTTCCTGTCTCCCTCGAGGCTCCTCATTTATTTTCTTTTTCCTCGGCAGTGGAAGTGTGTTGGACTTCTCTGACCATACATTAGATCTTGGCTTAGGTGGAGGCCCTTCCAGATATCCAGGGGTGCTGGAGGTCATAGGGTCATCTCGAGCATTGTTGGATCGGTCTTTCAGCATATCTTTCTGTGAGAGACCAAGTTCTTGACGTTCAAACCACTCATTCATCTTCTGTGTCTCATCCTGAACCTAAGAAATAAATGCAAATCTAAATTTAAACTTTCATAAAACAGATTTACATTAAGGGATTGATTTCTTTTTTATATTTTCTCAGATTTTTCTCTTTTTTCCATTTATTTTTCTTTTTTTTGCTAAAAAAAAAGTCACTTCAAATGGTTCTGTATTTTCACTTTATTTTATCAAATGTGATTTAAAACCAGACAGGCAATTATTTCAGCATATCTGTATGATCCTTTAAGAAACGTACAATGACACATTTTCTCAAGGTTCAGCAAAACTTTACATTAACCCTTCCCTCTAGGAGTTTCTAATGGGCCTGTCTTTCTTTGATGTGTTTGCCAGGCCATTCCTTATTCATAATGATATTTTGCAGATGTATTGATTTAACAGCTAACAGTGTATGCCCTGATCATACTGCACAAATTATACCAGCTGCTGATCCTGGTCTACACTGATGCAAATGTGACTTACATGTACGCTGTGCTCAAGGCTTACAGGTTTTAGCATTATGAAGAATCTGCCTGAACATATTAAAGCTATTTCTGAACCAGTAGCATCATAACACAATGTTCAATATTATTTATCTCTGTCTAAATTTTGTACATATTTTAATAATTGAAGATTTATTAAAACATAATTAACTATTACTTCTCACTTATTAAGAAAAATAAGTAGACAAAACAATATTAAACATGCTTTGGGCAAGATTCTGTTTCTTCCAGTGCGTTCAATCAAATATGCCTACCAACATTGATTTTATGCATATTTTAACAATGGCCGATCTGTCAGCCATACAAAAGGGTCCTATGCTGACAAAACAAGAATGTATCACAATGCATAAGTAACAAGAAGATGTTGGAATTATGACGCATGATCGTTCTACACATGCAACACTTACCTGCTTACCATACTGTGAGCATGCAAATACAGGGAAAAAAAATCAGATCAGAGCTGCATTTTGTGTATTGTTCAAACAGTATACATTTTATAGCTAAGCAATTATTATACAGAGAATACTGTAATTTGTTAATTGATATTTTTAACACAAAATCATGAAATAATGTGAGTTCAAGCTTTGACATGCTCAAACCTTTACCCCATGGCATAGGCACAGTGTAGATCCCGATAAGCTGGTACATCTGTGCTGTTTGATCAGGATCTACACTGTTCATTTAGATTTATTAATTTATGATCAACAAGTCAGTGCAGATTCAGATCTGATGGCATGGATGTACCAGCTGATCTGCATCTACACTGGCCACACACGCCATAAAACCCATATCATATGGAGTAAAGACTAAAGGGTTAAATTAACTGTTATAATATTGCAAAAATGCTATTCATATTACAGTGCCAAAAAGATACTAATATGTTTGACGTTTTATTTTCATCATCTAAACTGTATAAATGTTTAGTGCCATTAAATGGTTTTTACATATTATCTGTAAATTTCGGGGTTATTGACCAATTGTCATGTAATCTGGATAAGCATTCTGCACAGAAGATGACATCTTACCTGCAAAGCCAGTTCTCTCTCAACGTCTTCACTCCAGTTAATATTACTGGAGATTTCTCCCTCGTTATCAAAGTCTAGCTCTTCTGTGCTCCAATCACTCCCTGTACCTGCAGCAGAACAGGTCACAGCTTTCAACATTACAGTGCCAGTACAAATCAACAATGATCTTAATCTTTTAACTGCTTAGTAATGTAATGGACTCTGTCAATGAAGCCCAGTACATTCATTGTTCATGAGGGTTTATAAGTTATTTTTATAGAAATTTATAAAATGAAATCATTAAATAAATCATGACCAGTGTAGACCTCAGGCTGTGCAGAAGAAGAGGCCGCTGATCTTGCTTAGCACGTCAAAGGCAATTATGTAGATATAAAACCAGGTTTTCCTAAGATTCTGAAAATTGTGATACTGCCCTAATGTTTTACTGTTTAACAAAGTAAAGATATACAATGTACATTGTATACGAGGTCAACTTTGGTCTTTTTTTGTTATTAAATTTATACCAAGATGTGCCAAGTAATTTAACTTATTGAAAGCATCATCTGTTTGTCTGAGAATTCCAAAATCCCCAACAGCAAGCTTTCCCTCTATTGTTTGGAAGCATTTTGGTCTCCAAAACTAAAACAGGAAAAATATTGTGGTGTGTAAACTCTCAAAGTCAACCTCAGTTTAATTGCAAGACTTTCCATCTTTTACCATTACCAACAGATTGATTTTATTAAGTTAACAGTGAGTATTAACAACACATTTTTCTCAGCCTACAAACCTGCACTAAGATCACTGCTGATACTGTCTGTCCTCTTCCTAGCACCAGTGTAGGAATGTTTCTTTGGTACACCTGCCTTAAACCCTCCAGAGGCACTTCTCGGTACCGGTGGTTTGGCATCATTCCGTCCACTCAAATTCAGTTGTTCAGAGCTATGACTCCTTTCAAACACCATGGTTCCCAAATTTTTTGGATCTGCATAGAAGCTATCATCTTCTTCCCAGACATCTGTTTTGTTTAATTTATCGTATGATCTTGATTTAGATTTGTTAGGTGACCTGTTAAATTTGGATAAAAGTTCTTGCTTTTTCTGGTTAGATATATTTTCTTCAAGTTTTCCCTTATTTTCTTCCATCCCTACAGGAGCAGTTTCTTTTCTATCTGCTTCCTGACCTATTGTGCTTGGCCGAGATGGAACAATATACAACTCTTGATCTGGTTTAATGTCTTTCACCAGTTTATCTTCAGCATGAACTTTATCATCTTGCTTTAACACACTGTTTTCACCTACACTGTCTACTCTCGAGTTTTGTTCTTTAGAAACCTGCTTATTGTCAACCTGATTCCTGTTATTTCTTGCTTCATGCTTTGACCTTTGGTTATATCTTTGACCTCTGCCCCTTGAATATGACTGACCTTGACCTTTACCCTTGGAATATTCTACTGGTTCATAACCTCTTCCCGCATTTCTGGTATTAGATTTTACTGGCTGAGTATCAACCTTTTTTTCAGTTGAAGTTTTATCCCCTAATACAGTTTTATCATTAACAACAGTCACTTGTAGACTTTTAGGGTCGATTTTCCTTGGAACAGGAGCTGGCGGGGTATGAACATATGCAGAGGTTGCCGGTCCTGGACTCGGACTGTGTGTTGGTTTAGGACTTGGACTGGACAACTCGTCTTCCCAATCCCCAGAGCCCTCACCACTACCGCTAGTAGTTTGCTGCTTTTGCTCAAGAAGACGACCTTTTGGTACATATCTCTGAATTTCAGGCTTCTTCTTTCTTCTGTTATCATCACTTCTTGGGTTTTTTTTGCGCTCCCCTGCTGTAATCTGGAGGTTGTTTAAACTACTGTCGACACCTGTAAGCTAAAATAAATAAAAGGACAGAAAAGCTCCCATGCCTAGTATTAATACCGTGTTATTTGTAAAGCAAATACATATGTAGTTACACTAGACTTACAAACTTTCGAATGATTCATCATTGTATTTTCAACATTCATTTTTTTTTAAAGTTTTTCTTGGCAATAACACAACTTGTAGGGTTACCTCAGATCATAGCCTAAAATCATAACTTTAACGGCTACTGGAGACCAGTTTCAAAAATTAAGCATCTGACTGGATGAAATGGAGACTATTTTTATGATTTTGGGTCCAGATTTTGTTTCCATTCATAGTGAGTGCATGAACTAGGAATTGGACACTTACAAAGATTTTAAGTCTGTGAGTGTTTAAATTGACACAAGTATTTTCAATATATTTTCTGGCTGGAGAAATTATTAATAATCATGAGATGATGAGAAAGAAACTTGCACTAGCTGCTATACCTCCTTTTCCACACTGTTCTCTTTTGATGATGGTTCAGAAAGCAAATCTTGTTCCCAGTTTTCTTCAGTTATTTGTAGAGCATTTTCTTCTAGTTCTGTCTCAATCAATTTAGCACTATTCTTTTCTGGACTAGATTCTATAAAGACATTTATATAATTCATTTATAATGTAAATTAATGGAGATTCCATCTTACTTAACATGAGATTTTTGTATGTATCTAATATTTCATGAAGTGACTGCTCTTATATTCTAAAATTTAACTAACAGATCTCCTGAAGGGTTTTAACTCTTTACTCCTTAGGTAATGCCTCGATAACATGGGTGTACAGTGTATAACAGGCGAACATTTATGCCATCTGATCAGGATCTACACTGTTTGCTTTTTTTATCTGACCAAGAAGCAAAGATTGTAGATCCTGATCAGATGGCAAGAATGTGATGTTGATCAGTTTCCACATAAAATAAAATCATTTTTTATGGAGTAAAGGATATATTTGCTTGCATATATTGTAATTTCAGCTAACTCAAAGTTAACTATTACAAGACGTAAATACTTCCTTATCAATTTTTATCTTGCTAACATCAAACGTATTTCTACAGAATAAGACAGTGACTAGTCAGTGTGGTCCAGTTTTATGAAAATCTTTTTCACCTTTAGAACTGTCCAGTTCAGTTTGTTGTTTGTTTCTGTGTGGTGGCTTGTAGATCCCAATAGTTGGTCTCTTCTTCTTTCTGTCATCATCTCTTTTTTTCTTCGCTTCTATAATAAAAATAGAATTGTTATGTGTGAAACTGTGGTAAACACTATGAGAACAAGAGCAAGTCAACAAAGAGTGACCATTGTCTATGATCACTCGCCAAAATCTAGAGCTTCATTTCAGCTAATTAAAAATTGTCCATGGACTGGTTGCTGTTCCAATGCCTCAGTATGTTTTACCCACTACTCGTCTCACTAGACACATGCATCCCCTCTCTTTTAGGCAAATCCAAACTCCTTGTAATTACTATAAATGTTCATTCTACCCTGCCACTATTGTACTGTGGAATTCTTTGCCAGCTAATGTTGCACAGGCACCCACCCTGGACCAGTTTAGGCAGGGGGTAACTAAACTGTGCCATAATTTCTAAGCGACTATGCTGTTTTTACTCTTTTAACTGTAAATCTAGTCTTTTAACTAACACTATCAGCTTTAATTCAGAACTCTCACAAATACATTATGTATTACTTTTTTTTCTCCTGTACATTTCTTCTTTTAATATTTCTTGTACAGACGCGCACCTGCATAAAATGCTAAACAATAGTGTCATGCAGTATTTATAGATAGATAGATTAATTAAGGAAAAAATACCTTCAGCCAAAATTTTATGTGTCAAAAGTTTGCAAATTTCAATGGTCATCTCCCGGGTCTAATGGAACCCCTGAAGTTATGTGTTTTGACTGACCAACTCAGTGATCTGCACTGGCTGGATGAGTGGGATTGATTATACAATTGGTCAGCCACCTATTCTGATGTACTCGGTTGTGTTAGATATTAGATCATATCTTCCAGGTTACGCTCTTTATTTTGACACTTCATCACAAACAGTTTATTGGAAGTGACGTCAACAACGTAACCACAACCTTGAAAGTGTTAACACGCCATATATTGGCTTCTGTAACCTTATGAAAGTTATCCCAATACACTCCTGAACCATAACCTGACACAGTGGTGGGGGTTTGTTTTAAACAATTTTAAAAGCCTACATTCTAAAGACGAATTTGAAATATTTAGTTCAACTTCAAGTGCACTATTTGCTCTCATACGGAAATTTATTAGAAAGTGTCCTAAGAGTGGTTTTAGCAGGTGGATTTCTCTTGCAAACAACTGCACAATTGTGTTACCGAATGTTCGCTTTTCAAAATTATTTCGAATTTTGACAGAACGAAACTATCGAACTGCATGAGAAACTCCATGAAAACAGCACGATTTATTCGTAGCCAAAACAAACCTTCTTTCTCAAGTTTTCGCTTTTCTTCTTCTTCTAGTTCCTCCTTGACTTTCGCTATCTCTTCCAATTCTTTGTATGAAATTTTTACAACGGCTGACTCAGCGGCCATTTTGTGCTATATTTACCTTCCTAGTTGAAGAGTAGATAGGAGTTGCATTTCTTCTTTTGAATCTTCACTGAGGAAACAAGATATTGAAAAGTAATGTGTTGCGGGAAGATTTAAAAAGGAATAGTGTACTCTTTTTGTCCAAGTTTTTATTGATATTGACATAACCTAAAAAAATAATAAAAGCCGCACATATAGATTAAAATGATAGAAAGGGCGTTCAAGTGTTGAATTTGCTTGATATTTTTGTCGTCTGCTTATCAAAAAATGGGCGTAGAAGAATGACAAAAAATCGTGTTGTCAAACTTGTTTGTTTGTTGCGTTTTTTGTTGTTTTACACGAAAAAAGAATTTTGTTAAGTTATATATAGCTCTAATGACATACGGTACCAAGAAAGTCATGGTTTCTGCACATTTGTGGTCTAAACAACGTGACAATTATTTCAGGTCATTCATCAATTTAGAACGGAAGATCTGCCCAGCAAAATGCAGTCAAATGTAAGTTGCTTCAATGTAGAGTATCTGCAGGTGGGGCTTAATCAAGATTTTTTGTTGCTTTTAACATGTTTAAACAATTATATTTTCAGAGATCAGGCATGAAAATATTAGAAGAGTCTTTCATTAAACTCAGCAACTGATCACTGACACTTTAAAACTCAAATTGATTTTGAGATTTTTCTTATAATGGTATCCTGGTGTGACCTCATTCCGGTTGGGCAAGAAAACAAACGCTTAAGTTATTTAGCAAATAATCTAAATGAAATATCAATAAAATGTACTTACCTGAATAAATAAATTCCTTTCCAATTCAGTTCTTTCGTCCTGAGCACACAACTGGAGTATCTTTCTCCACATTTAAATATAAAAATAAATCGACTTCTGGACTGTCTGCTGGAACAACATGTCTGATGAGTTTTCCGCTAAACTTTGAAGATAAATTTTAAACACAAAACCACAGTTGGGCATTTGTTTAATCATAGTTCAAACTAGACTTGATAACGCATCAAGGCGGTACATTAACGCATTATCTCCGATATATTTCACAGCAATATCATGCCATACCTGCGCCGATTTTTAACAGGAAGAGACCGCGCCAGGCTGTTATTTCGGATCCTCTAACGGCAGGTGTACCTGCTCCGGCACCAGGTCCCTCTGGAGCAGCTATTTATAGAGGTACTGCAGCTTTCTAAAACCAATTTATAAAACCATTACTTGAATATCATTATATCAGTCAGTTGCTTTAAGGTTTTTGCCAGTTTGCATCAATGCAACGTAATTTTCTTGGATGACAGACCGCGATACTTGACAGGGGCTAGTCTGGCAGACATAAGTAGAAGTTGTTCATTCGCCAGTTTCTTCGACTGATCCTGTTCATCGGTAAAAAGAAAATTATCAAAATCTCAATAATGGCAAAATGCCGTTCAATGAAACTTTGCACAAATGAATGTTACTAATGTATCTTGATTTTGCATACAGTAAGACACGTTAGAAACGTATCTATAGAAAACAAGCTAGACCTTAAAATTCCTTAAAACTCTATTTACATAAATTCACAAAAACTAAGCGATACAAAACATAATTTTAAGTTCCCACGTGAGTGCAATGTTACTGACAAGAACATGTGTACTTTGTAAAAAAAAACTTTCAACTACTAAAAGCGAAATCAGTGATTGTCATCCGTTTCTGCGACCAGGAAGCGACCAGAAAATTGAAGGTCAAACACACTTTTACTAATATCTCGTAAAGTTTACATACCGTATATTCCCTATTAAACGCCCCTCCCCTAATAAACGCCCCCCAGTCTTTTTTCAAAAGTAAACGAGTGACTTACAATGACATGACAATCTTTAATCTCTCAGCATTAATCCAAATGAATACATTTCATCATTTCGGTGTGAAAAATTTCATTTCAGGTTAAGTTTTTTAAAAATAAGTTATAGGAAAATGACAAATTGTTTCCTACGGTTATTTATTAAAAAATAACACAATTATTGAAAACTACATTTTGTCAATAGTTGGTCTCTATTAAACGCCCCCCCCCCCCCTTGCAAAATGTAACGCCCCCGGGGGCGTTTAATAGGGAATATACGGGGTATGTAAGTTACGAGGACACAATAAATTGTTGTCAGTATCATATTACTCATGTGGGCATTTAAAATGATGTTTTGTGTTGTTTTGTTTTTGTGAATTTATGTAAATAGAAGTTGAGGGAATTTTAAGATCTCACTATTTTTCTTTACTGTTCTAATGCGTCTTACCATCTGCAAAATAAAGATACATTAATAACATACATTTGTGCAAAGTTTCATTTAACGGCATTTTGCCGTTATTGAGATTTTGATAATTTTCTTTTCATCGATGAACATGACTGGGAGGAGTGTGGTAAGCCCTTAAAGGAAAAATATTGGTTCAAGTTTTATGTACACACTGCTATTTTCAATTATTGCAAAACATTGAAAAGAACAACAAAGCTTTTTGACTGGCTGTTAGAACAGCAACGTTGACGACGGAGAAAACGGTGGAACGCTCGTGACAATGTCCATGTAATAGTTTTAAACATTATTCACTGTCCGTTTGTACGATTTTTTTAATCACGATTTGAGCAACATGTGTTCATTAAAAAAATCGTTGTAACGATCAATATTATTTAAGCTTAAGTAAAATACTTTTGCTATAATTTTTGTTTTTAATTCAAGACTGTCAATGTAAATTCAAAAAATACAATATATTTTTAAAAGAATACCTATGGCCGTTTTCAATTATAAATATCAGTTGGTAAAAAATACCAGTCCCACTGATGTTGAGAATAGGCCGGCGACGAAACTAAACTCATTGCTGTGAATACCCGATAGGCGTATTCAGCGGGTTTTATCCAACAACATTTGCCTTATTCCAAACCAAGATTGCCGAGCACAAGAGGTTTCTCATGTATATATTTGCCGGCCGGAACATTGTTAACTTCTCCGATTTTGTCCCGTCGCCTGGCTTTATATCTACCGAAATCCTCATCTCAAACCTCTGCCACCTTGATAAGTTTTTTTCCATTGAATTACACAATAAGCACATCAGACCCCATTGTAGACAAAAATCCGATCAGCGATCCAAAGCTTCGTAGTCTTTTTGATTTTTTGCAGATTTAATGCCAGTTGGAGGGTTCAACCAAGGAGGATGTTATCAGCAGCGTACTTTCCCAACATCTGGCAGAGGAGCAGCAAATATGAGCAGAAATTCTTTTAACAATGGTGATTGTATTAGTTTCTTTTTTGTATTGACCATTTCGGAAAAAATAGGCCAGAAACAGAGCAAATATAAATACATACCTAAGACTTTGTATCCCATTACAGTCTTGATTTTTATAGTTTTTATTATACATGTATATTTATTTATTTATATGCAATTAAAAGTTGTATTGTAGCATTTACATAAAGTGAATGTTTCAAGGAGGCATGTTATGTGAGACTTGGCGAAGCTTGCGTGCATGATTGTACATTGTTTTTTGGTCGGAAGATTTAATAAATTGCATCTGACTGGAATCGGTCTGGATAACTGATTCGAAAATAGATTCAAGTAATGTGGTAATAGAAGATGCATCCAAACATGAATATAATGTTGGCTGAAAAATTAGTTAAGAGGTCGCAAACATTGCAAATGGCGAAAACAGGCTAAAATTTCAAAAAATGAATATTGGGGGAAATTACTACATTTACTACATCCATAGCTAAATACATTTAATAACTAAAATCTAGGTGGCAATAAGTATTTCCCCCAAAATTCATTTTTTAAAATTTTAGCCTGTTTTCGCCATTTGCAATGTTTGCGATACCTTAAATATGTTGACATTCATTTGTTAAAAATGATCTGAAAACCACTTCTTGAGTAAATTGTTAAGTTACTAAGTTATCTGATTTAACTACTAATGTTTATTGTTGTGCTACGGCCATTGTTGGTCGGCGTCTCTTTTACTCCACATCAGGCAAAGTCGGAGGGGATCGTAAGCAACAGTGCATGGCGGTTGAAAATTTTGCTCATCGGACAGCGCCAGTCACAGTTTTAGGAAAGTGAACGGCAACCGGGCGATTTTTTCCGCTATTAAAATAAAAACCGGTTTTCGCCGATTGGGACCAATTTAGATTTCGGCAACAATCGAAACTTCACTTGTCTAAATTGCTTACAACATACAAATAGGTCGAACGTAGCAATGTTTGTTTTCTACGTAGGTTTTTTGCTTACGTATTTTCATTGTTACAGATTCGAGCACAACACAGGCTTCAGTTTCTTTCAAGCCTGGGACCAGTCAAAGAAATTCAATGCCAAATTATGGCGGAAATCAGCAGGATTACAGAGTTAGCGATGGTGGCAACAGGTACATACTACACATGAAGTAAGCGCAGCGATATGTTCAGAAACTTATACGGTAGGAAATAAAGGAACATGTGAAAAAATCTGTATTTAATTGTTCATTCCACGGTCTTAAGACATAAGTTACTTGATTTAAAAATAGCCAAATTTGACATGCTATAGTTCTATAGTTTCATTGGACATTATCTGCACGAATTAAGGTGGTATCATTTGTCACAATATTCTGTTAAAGTGGGGAGGAGTGTGGTGACCTATTTTCATAAAATTCATGTTATTTAATAATTATAAATCTTCTTATTACTTCAGATATCAATTATAGGGCATATACATGTTACAGGTCAATCAGGAATTATAAAAAAATTAGAAATATGAAACAATTTTTCTCACTGAGTGTGGCCTTATTGCCGGGAGTCCAAACTTCCAAATTATCCACTATAGTATTAAACTACAGACACAGGAAGGTTGTCTACATCAAGGTTAACAATGTCTTAGAATTTAGTTCAATAAACTGTACTAGAACAATAGCAAAACATGTTTCTCCCCAGTGACTACAAAAGGAAAATTTGACATTCATGTTTCGATTGTTTATAACTATTGTTCTAGTAAAGTTTATCGAACTAAATTCTAAGACATTGTTAACCTTGATATAGACAACCTTCCTGCGACTGTAGTTTAATACTATGGTGGATAATTTGGAAGTTTGGACTCCCGGCAATAAGGCTACACTCAGTGAGAAAAATTGTTTCATATTTCTAATTTTTTTATAATTCCCGATTGACCTGTAACATGTATATGCCCTATAATTGATATCTGAAGTAATAAGAAGATTTATAATTATTAAATAAGATGAATTTTATGAAAATAGGTCACCACACTCCTCCCCACTTTAACAGAATATTGTGACAAATGATATCACCTTAAGCTATACATAAACTATTGCAACTTTTAGCTGCAAATAACGATTTTTTACAAAATATACTTTCACGGTAGTGACAGGTATAAGTGGTAAACGTAAACTGTGTTTACTTCAGAGGAAATGGTCGTGGAAGAGGAAGGCCTCCAAGAACAGCCACTGCTGGAAGCAAACCTCAACCATCTGTGTCCATTCAAAATCCTAGTGTGTGTAACTCTACAGTTCAAAACATAAATTTCAGTAGCGCGCCAGTCGGCTGTGGACATGGTAATCAAACCAGTCGGGGTAATGGCGCGCAGAAGCAGAATAAAGAAATTTATAATTATCAAACGTCGATGTATAAACAAAATGGGAGTGTTGCCAAACAGCAATATGGTGCACCAAATGACCAACAAATGTTTAGCCAGCCGAGAGGACAGTCATATAATCAGTATCCACATCCGAGTAAGACATACTGAGCATTTCTTCGATACTCTATATTTCAGTTGTTCTAAATATTGTTTTTATTATTTCCGAAAAAAAGTTACCGAAAAGCACGATCAAGACCAGATCCAGAAAGTCATTGCCTGGATGAGGGGTGCTGACATGGTGAAGGTAGCTCTGTAGAGGGTGGTGATAATGGATGATAGGGTCACTGATTTATCGAGGATTTTTGTATCTCATACTCTGTCAGCCGACTTCATGCGATAGATATTCGTTTAATTGTAAACCCATTAAACTGGTTGGTAAGTAGAAACCTTCGGCATTCATATACAGACCATATTACTGATCTGGTTCTACACTAGTCACAATCAAGATTCACCCTTGTAAAATTAACTAAACTATTTAACAAGAAGACAAATATTTACAGTGTGAGCTTAGACCAGCTGAATGTGAGGGGTTGTGGGGGTGGGGGGGGGGGGGCACTGAAGATCCTTGGCCCGCATCGGTACATCCGTCCCTGCTGATGAGGCATTTAAATGAAAATACCTACTGATACAATTTTCAGGAAATAGCTGAAGTAATTATTTAAGAATGTCGTCGAATATAACGCACTTGATAAATATTTAGGATTTATCAGAAAAGAAGCTGTTGTCGAAGTTACCTACACACTTGTGGAACGAACGTCCAGGAACATAATTATTGCCCATTTAAATTGTCTTCCTATTTAAGAATTTGAAAAAAGCGCGAATCATAATAGCCACATTGAGAAAACGCAATGTATTGAGTTAATTCTAAACGTAGAAAGTACACAGTCATATATCTTTTCTTCGATAGATTAAAAAGGGAAATGTGAAAGCCACCGAACATGACAAATTACTGTCCACGCTGCCTAGCCCCGGGTTTAGCGAAACTAGATATTTACACAAGTGAACAGTATCAATCTGGATCAATCCTAAACGATGGTTTTCATATGATGGTGAACATGGAACCTTTAATGTGGTATTTTCAGATAAATCGGAAAGACCTATCCATGATGAGCGATTTATGCTTCCCAGATAAAAAGAATGGGTTTGAGAAAACAAACTAAATAGATTTTTGTATTATTAAATTACTGGGACTGCTATTGTAGATGCAATGAGAGGAAACCAATACCCTTCAGGGCCGCTAGCAAACACGACGTTTGTCAATCAACCTGTTAATGAAGCCGATGAGTGGGACAACAGTTTCACAGACACTCAAGCTATTAAAGCTGTCAATACAAGTGTTAACCATTCAAAAAATTCGGTTCAGGTATTTCAGAAATTTTGATTGTCATATTTCTGGACTGAATTGTGCGGCTGGAGATGCTGTTAGCGCAAAACCTAGCTTTACTATATACTAGAATTTGAATGTTGAAATAATATTGTCTTGTTTATAACAATACAGTACGGTCCTTTTGCTTAAAAGTAATTATAATCAAATAATTCCCATTATGCACTGACTTAGATATTGCATCTGTAACATAATATTAATTAAGGACACAAAAACATAATAGATTGTTTGTGTTTTAGACAAAGAACTCGGATGGGAAGTCGACAATATCGGAGTTGCAGAAGAGTTTACACGTATTGACCGTTGACGTTGACGGCATGAAGAGATTGAACAAATTCAAAGATTCTGTACAGATTATGTTTGAAATTTATGGTATTAACCCTTTCCCACCCCTTCTATCAGTCAGAATAGTGGAGCTCTTAAGTACGCCTAGCTAATTGATAAAAGTGATCTCTGAAAGCAATCCATCACGAAATATTGCAGGCTCGGTTTAATTTTGACTGTTGATGGACAATAATGGAAATACATATTCCCCGCCTCCTTGTCCTGGGTTGAGCGAAACTAATAATTGCACAAGTGAACTAAACAAATTTTATTTTGATCCATCCAAAACAATTTACGCTTTTATGTGGAGTAGAGACTGATAAATATGTCTGTCACGTTTTTTACCAGGGTGCAACCTCGCACTGTCTGCAGATTATAATATTCAGACAGTCACTAGCAATTCACAAGTTCTTGTTCATGTTGCTTGATTTAATATTGGTTTTGTTTTTCAGGTCAAATGGATTCAGCAGTAGCTCGCGGTGTTGGGGAGTCTAAAGAGTTTTTGATCAGAGATGAAAAGAAAACTGTTATCACATGCGTTTTCTACGAAATAGTAAGTAGGGCCCAAGATCATAAACATGAGTTTGGAGACCAGTCTCAAATCTCAAGCATCTGATTGGCTGAAAAGGCGACCAGACCAGTCGCCATTTCAGCCAATCAGATGCTTGAGATTTGAGACTGGTCTCTATCTTTAGTTTATGATCTTGGGCCCTGGTCTCTACAAGACCAATAAAAGCAAAATGAGCATTCCAGTGACAAAACTAGGTACCCATTCGAAAACAACAGCGACATGGAAACCGTATCCCATGAATTAAAGATAAAGATATTGCACTATATATAATTACTACTCCCCCAAAGAGCACAATACATGTATTTCAGAAATTTTGAAAAAAAGGTTAAATAAACCACGCCTCCACCATGCAGCCAGATAGTAGAGAAAGAAAGAGCATAAGTCTGCAACTTATTCAAACCTAATAACTAGACAGCGCGAACAAAAAACATAAAATCGAGGGATAAAAAGAAGAATTATTTATGGATAACGATAAAAAATGAAATGTTTATAAAAATGTTATTTATAAAATATGCATGAAATAATAAAAAAAAACATTTTATGCTTCTTCTGGTTATTTTTGTAAGATTTTGTAGTGTAATTTGTATTGACCAGTGACCCCGTATTGCAAGTATTAGTGCTCTTTTAAAATGCAACTTAAATGATATTCTAAGGCGCTCTGCATGCCTGGTGATTAACCCATCTACAGTTGATCCTAATGCGTACTTCTTTGGTTGCAAGGCGGTGACAGGGTTTAGAAAAGTATACGGACTTTGAAGCTCAATTTTTTTCTTCTATTGAATAATATCATGTTTTCAGAAGTAAATGAGTACCCATCTATTTTGTTTGACAATGCCTTTGGCTTCTTATGTTTTATAACTGATGCTTATGGATAATTGTATGCAGCAAGGTCGATTTGATTGGTTGGTCGGAGTTTATGTACCAAGACAACTTGTTTGTTATAAAGAACCTGTCGTGGGGTTCAAGGGTGCACCAAGCTTACACTTGCTCCAACAGGTTCTCAAACAATCTGATTGAAATAATCTCATGAAAACCGCTATGCTATTTTGTTAGATCTGACTTCAGCGAGATTAGTTTTCAAATGAACAAACAAGTACACGTTGTCTTGGTAAATTATCTTGAATTGGCTTGAACTGGATAGCTAAATTGTTAAACACGGAAAAAATGGTATCAAATTAAATGGAGGTGTATTCCGAAACCATAGAATCGCTCAAGACTGTCCACAAAGTTATCTATTGTCACCCACTACTTTGGCCTCATTATTTACACCCTAAAATAAAATAGTCAAATGAAATAAAAATATTTACTAAACTTACAGTTTTTGCATACACTACTAGCCATTTTTAACAGTTATAGCATTAATCTTGTAAACTGTTTTGTCATTTTACTTAAACGTGCTGAAATTAAAACTATTATCATCCATTAATCATCGATCTTTAATTAGAATTTATTGTCTTTCGCCATTTAGCCGATGATTTCCTTTGATCCTTCGATACAATTATTTCTTACAAACAACTAACATCGTGATGTGGAGATCACTTGATATTGATCTTTTGACAATAATCAATCATTTTCACGTTTATAGCTATTTTATAGTTTATCCCTAAGGTCAAACTGTTCATGAGCATACACAAAGTCATTTGTTTTCGGTATATATACTTTATACATAATGTCCACTTATTTAAGAAAATACGAAAAACATTGTATTGTATTATATGTAGTAATGTGTAATGTGTGACATTCAACGTATACTGTTCTTAAAATTAAAATAAAGATAAAAAAGTAATATATGCATATCAGGAATCGCCTCCCTCATAAAACACAGCCTTTGCACGCAGCGAAAAAGAAGAGGGGAAGAGAGAGAGAAAGCAAATTACCACTGGGGGTTTAAACCAGGTTCTAAGTTATCTATAGCAGTTATGTCTCAAGTTCAATGCTTAAGAAAACTTGCGGTATGGGCTCTTTAATAATGGTTTAACAGATAGTTAGAAACAAAGTGAGAATTGTACATGCATGCTTCAGTTATTAGCAAAATAAACATAATTAACGTGGGCTTTTTGTCAATATCTTTTTTTTCGTTAGCAGATATAATTTCCAGAGTGTGGCGATTCCTGATGTGCATATTTTTCAGTTTTTATGAAGTTTTCTTTGCCTTTTAAATAGATGAAAATGAAACTTTAAAAGATTACAGATTTAATTATCCAATTATGCTTCTTTTAAATCCTGGTTTTTGTTCCAGGATCGTTCTTTGCCTAAGATGACAAGAGGCCAGTGGTACCGGTACGATTTATTTATTTAGTCTTTATGAAATCGTGGTATTGTTTTTTTTATTTTCAGAATAAATTAAAAAAAATCATGGCTTGTTTGAATTGACATTGAAACAATGAAATTGAATTTCTTTTTTTGTTTTCAAGAATCGCTTGTTTGTTTTTAATTTCCAAACAAAAACGGTTACACCTATTTCTATTGGTAATAACCTCATCATGTCCGGGTTGTAATTTTTCGTAACCTGTTTTTGTTATTTTGTGAAGAAGTTAAATACATATCATGGCCTTACCACAGAGCCAACCCACAAGTAAGAGACATGTTAACAATTTTACCAATTAGAAAAAATTACAGACGATTAAAATATATTTACAGTGGGTGATGTAAATATTAATGATCTGTTGTTTCGCACGAGTTCGATGGAAAGTCATATCTTTGTCTCTATCAGGGGTGGCTCAATGATTTTATGTTAGAATTGGCGGATACCATGCTTTCTCAGATTTTTGTAAACGAGTACTCAATTGGTATCGCATGAAATTGTCCTCACCCTCCCTTCCCCTGTATATATTGTATGGATAGGCGTTCTGGTTCACCTTAAATTTAACTATTTTCTGTCATTGCACTGGAATCAGTTAATCTGCATACCAAACGTTTTATGCGTTAATTTGTCAAAAGATACAACGAACATTTCGTAATTTTAGCACGTAAAAATTAGCAAAAGATAGAACAAAAAATTCGTAATTTTAGCATGTATAGGTTGAACCAAAGTAAATTCGATTCCCATAGACCTCAATGTTAAATTCTCAATATTCAATGTACACTTAACATGATTTCTGTCATCTTAATATCTAGACAACCATATATTGCCGTGAAGATCTACATTTCATCTATTCAAAAACACACAGGAAATTGGGGGTTAACTTACTTGTAAGAAAATTACAGATCTCTAACCGAACATACCCTATTTTAAACGCGGTATCGCAAATACGGTACCAAAAATATTCATCCGCTGATCCGGAACTAGTTCGCCTCTACGAAACGAGATATAGCAATGAAATTGCTTTTCATTTATTTTCCTGACATGTTATTTCTGCAAATAAGCCACGAACAGGCCGATTTCTAACAGTTAAGAGGCCCCGAGATGAATAGAAAAAATAGCATATATTTCAACGGACTTCATTCGAATGGACCACGGAGGGATACAGCGTGATTTGGTGTTATTCAACCTATAACAAGTTTACCATACACAAATGCATAAAAAAGAATAAACTAAATTATTTATAATTACATTATTTGTAAAAATCTATTATTTGTTGTGTAGATTCCCTATGTCTAGTTTGATAAATGGCAAGAGATTGACAAATAAAAGTTTTTTCTTTGATTTTTCAACTGAATCAATGTTAACTGAGTCATAATTGCGTTTTCAATCACACAGAATCGCACGACCGTCCTTACATTTTAAGTAATATTTTACTGCACTTCTCTGACAGTATTAAATTTTAATTCTATGTAACCTTAGCTTTGAAGCTTTGAATATAGCTGTTGGGATATTGTTCATTTAACCCAAGTATATGATTCCTGCTTTTGAATGTTACAATGATTTGTGAGCTTGACGTGAATTTCCCACTTAATTTAATGCTCGTTTGCCACCTTTGCTTAGGCCATGATCAATAAGAATACAAACTTTAAAGTCAAAATATAACATACGAAGACCCAATCAAACGAAACTCAATATTCCTAAATATCTATACTATCGTAACAGAGCACATTCAGCTGCTGCTTTTTGTTTCAGAGTCATGGGGACGTATGATAGTTGCAAGGAAAAGTTTATGTGTCTCGCTATTCGAGCTGTCAAGCCACATGAAGTTGACCTGTGGAAGCTTCTGAGCGCCAAGAGTACAGAGGTTATGTGCAAGCTAACTAGGCATCTGAGGGAACAGTGAGAGGTTTACAGAAATTGATGACTGGAGCAAGCAGATGTTCTTACAGTGCCTTAATTTTAATAAAGTTAATACAATATACTATCATAATTATATTGACAAAAGAATCTTATATGAATATTGAGAATAACCAGATAAATAACATAATTATTATGGGAAACTACCTGTTGAAATTAAAAGACTTGCGATTTCAAAAACAAAGAGCAGCGACTCAAAAGCAGATAGTTTCCGAATACACCAACCATTACAGTACTCGTACAGCTGAAGGACTTCATTCAACTGTTAATAGATTGAGACATGGAGAGGCAAGTGCTTGAAAGAAAAGCTCCAAGGATGCGTTGGTGTTTGGTGACAAGGTTCAGATAAAGGTTTTTGCTCGCGATTATTTACTGAATAGTTCAACAAACAGTAAATAAATCGTTGATTCAATTGGGTTCCAATTTTAAGTGTGCTAGAAAAATTAAAAGTTTAAACGAGTGTTGATGGAACTAGAGAAATCGTGTAGCTGCATTTTCACTTAGCAGACATTGTAATAAATGACATGATTTTGATTATCATTGTGTAATAAAAGCAAGGTTACATGCAATTATTCTGTCCAGTGTGTAAAAATAATTGAATGTTTGTAGCAGCTGAAGATTTTGTTTTGGAGTTCAGTGCAAAAGCATTAAAAGAGACTCAAAGACATTATGAAACTAATTAATTGGTTTACTCAAGGGGCGAAATAAACACCAGTTGTCTAAGTTTACTTGAAATTCAACAAAATAACGAATGTCAGTTACTTTATATTTTCCATTGAACGGTAAGATAGTCTAAAGAGCTACCAGTATTCATCAGATGACGCAGTTTTCTCTTACTCGAGCAAATAATAAAACGCAATTCTGTTAAATTTTATTCCAAAGGAAAAATGTACATGTACTTTAAGAATGAATAGTAAAAAAAAACAAACAAACAAATAAACTGTTAAATGTTTTTCATTGCTAAGTCGCTCTTCACAATCAACTGGATAGAGATCTTCTTCTAAACACTTGAATTAATCGAGATCTGAAAACAAAAGAAAACATGGATAATCTGTCATTATATGATTTTTAATATAAATTAAACAACATTTTTTTGAAGTTTTAAACATCTAAAAGAAAACAAAGAAATGTATGTACTTTCTTTGTTTAATTGTTATTTTTTAACCTGTGATCGATTAGGGTTTGTTATACATGTTGGTGAACTCTATTACAATGTTATATGTCTCTCAATATGCTAGTAAAAATGTGATGTATATTAAAGTATGTGATATTTGAGAATTTGTGAAATGATTTTTCTCTCTTTTATTGTATTTGTTTTGTTATATTAAATAATTTTCCATCTTGCTTACTGTGTTTATTGGTAAATCAAATCCAAAAATGTTTGACAAAATGTATATGTATTACTTATTTAATTGTATGGGAATATTTATTTGAAATGCTGATAAAATGTGTCTTGAAGCTTTTGACCATAATAATAATAGTTAAAATTATTATTATTATTATTATTATTATTATTATTATTAGTGATGTCCTATTATTGTTCATATACTTTTGTAAGTTAAATATCACCGTGTTATTGTAACACGTTGTTTTTCCCCTGGATAAGGCCGCTACAAAAAAGAATAACACTATACAGGTTGTTTAATATTGCTTAAGTTATTTGGTCTGATAGATTACTTTGCTTGAAGTGTAGCGTTCAGTTGTTTTTAATCTTTGTTTTAAACACATTTTTAAAATAAATATCAACAGTACTTATCGAAAGATAAGTAATGGTACCTAATATCAAATAATGATGTTTTCTTGTTTCGGGGTAAGCATATATTTTCGTATAATGAAAAATATACTATTAATTATACAAAACAAGTTAAGTAAATAAGAATAAAAATGATTCAATGAAGTTGATTATTTCATTTTGAACTTGGCAATATTTAATGATATGCTTCGAACAGAATATGTTTGATACCAAAACCTGTATATTAGATACATTGTACTTCCATCCATCTTGTATATCCAAATATTTCAATCCATATGCAACGCCATTTCTTCAAGCAATCCACACAATCCTTATTTATTACTTTTAGCAATTCAGTCAACGTGATCCTTTACTTCTTGTCCACATTTCAGTATCTTCTTCTGTTAGCATTTCCACAAACAGGTCTTCCTTTTCTCTTCTTCCATGCTTCAGCGTAATTTTTCTGATGAGAATTCCACAAACATGCTGCTTTTCTCTTCGTCCATACTTCAGGGTAATTTTTCTGTTAGGAATAACGCAAACATGTAGTCCTCCTTTCTCCTCAATCATTTTCCTTAAATAGGTTTTCTGCTGATTTAAGTAAAAACCTATATTGTGTCGTTTTCTACAATTCTGTCATTCTACAATTGCAGAAACGGACACAATGCGGGATTTACTCAATTGTCTATGTAATGTTGCATCATCGGATCCATAGTCGTATATATTTATAAAACATTTCCAGTTATCCATCGATGAACAATCAAAGTCAGTGTACTCCAGTTAAATTTTTGAACGCAGTCTGAAAACTTCAAGATTTCCTTGAAATATCGGCTGTGCATGCGCATCAATAGTCCAAGGGACCCAGAATATCCATGAAAGTTTCCTTTTCCCTGTATTTAATATTTTTCACATGTCTTGTGTCCTTTAACCAATCCATCTGTTGAGGAATATTCCAGCAAAAGACTTGATCCTAACCATCCTTATTTAGTGTCAACACCCCAGTTCTATTTTCTAACAGTTGCATCCCTTTTGCAATTATTTTATTAACAGATCTATTCATATATCTGTCCGAAGCATATCAGAAAAAAAAAGAAAAAAACACACTAATTTCCCTAATATTTATAACAATAATAAATAATAATTATTATTATAACGAATTTAAGACCCTGAAACTAATAACATTAATTTGATTTACAATCGAATATAACATAAATATAAAAAAATAGAAAATTATAACATTTAAATATATTTATAAAAAAACGCTGTTTATCAAAACAAAAATCAAATAATAAATTAATTAATCCGTTTTATTTTCTAAAACAAAATTAATTTAAAAACTTAAGAACTTTGTAACATTTCATGGTACATATAAAGCAAAGAGTCCAAAAATAGCCTAAATTCAGTAATAAAATAATATTCAGTTATAAAAAGATTTTCCGTCTTACTACAATAAATCCAGAAAAGCAAGATAGCCGAACAGAACTGCGACCAAAACTGACTTGATTACTAATAATGACAAATCATATATATCGATATATTACGTAACAAGAGTGATCAGTATGACAATAAAAATGGCCAGACCATGCTTACATTGTAACATTTTTATTGTTTTTTAAGCTTTGAACCTAAACATAAAGGTGTGAAAATAACATTCCAATGTCATAATTTGCGACTAAATGGTTTTGTACGAAAAAAATGACAATGATGAGAAAAACGTCTGATAAAAGAATATTGACAACCAGCTCATGAACGTATACCATAAAACTTGTTTTCTGAGCGCCATTTCTAAATATGATTTAAACACTATTTCTGTCAAACAAAATATCCAGAAAATGATAAAGGAAAGTTTGTGGGAAGTGTCCGTCTCTAATAATTCATTTAAATTTTGCAAAACAATATTTCACAAAACTGATATTAAAAAGCAAATTTCATTGTTTATTGAAACCCAAGAGCAGAATAATCTTTAAACTTTTTTGATAAATTAAGAGACCTGTAAATAGGAGCCGGTCTAATCAAATCTTAAATTCTCAAAATTATTCAAACGGGAGCGTAATAATAAGTAATAAATGGTTAACAACAAAGAAGAAGATATTTTTTACCTTAACCATTTATTACGCCGAAATTTTTTATAAAAGTGATGAAAATAATTTCACTGTACCTTAGAATCTTTCGTCCACTAGGGTCTGTTTCAGTTGTTTGACCAGACTGCTGGGTTCTTTCTCCGCTACGTCACTTAAAGGTTCCTTATGAGAAAAGGCTTTCCTTAACACCGGCGTCTCCGCCCCCTCTTTATCCGTCTGGTCTTTCTCTGACGTCAGATAGTGGAATTGCTTTGCGCTGCATTTTGGTGTAGGAAATGGAACAACATCGTCAAAGAGTTTGAAATTCGCCCTCCATTTTCCATGTTCGTGGTCAAATTCTACAATGTTCTCGAATCTGTACCCCCACAAAATGTCTTTAGAAGTGTATGAAGTTCTCGCCTGGCATATTTCACCAGTTGATTCAATAGTTCCTTCTAAAATCACAACGATTTCAAAATTGTTAGCATACAAAATCTCTTCTGGTTTCATATTATATAATGGACTGTCTTCATTAATTTTGTGTTTCAAAACAAGTGGCCAAATCAGGAAAACCCTGTCATTCATTCCGTGGGCTTGGAATTCCATATGATGCTGGTATAATGGATAATGAACACCCTCATCTGAAACTTTGTCTTTTATAAAAATACCGTAAACGCTAGTGTCAACAAGATGGGACTTCCTTAGATCTCCAAGTCTCACTTGCAACACGAGCTCCCCTTCTTCCTTGACAATAGTTGCCACGCTACTGTAAGCTAACGTCTTCCTTCGATTCTTCGGGCGTGCAACCTTTACCAGTATGAAACCAAGCAGAAACGTCTCCAGGAGAAAGCCAACAGTAACCTGCAGGTACACCAGTGGAATCGAACCCATACAATTTGCATTTGGATACGTAGTTCCGAATCCAATAGTAGTTTGGGTTTCAATTGAAAATAAGACTGCGTCAGCGAAGCTTCTCATGTAATATATGCATGGAGTCCACTTTGGGTCATTACGATGCTTGAAATCTCCGTGTGTGTATGCCATTAGATACCAGAAGATGGCAAAGATAAGGTAACATAGCATCGTCAGCCCACAGTAAAGGACGATCACGTATCTCCATTTCATGTCGATCAGACTTTGGTACAAGTCCATACAGAAACGTCTGCCTTTCTGGCCGACACCTGAAAATACAATTATTTACAGTTAATAAAAATTCAGAGATATCTCATTTATCTACGTTTTGTTTATGATGTTTTTAACGTTAAAGAAACCCGGATCTATGCGTTGTCATGCGTGTGTCATTCTTTAAAGCTAATTAACCTACAAATTATTATTATTCAGCTTGATTACTTGTAGATACTTCTAACTAGATTCTTACTATTTGATATGTTTTTTTCTTATTTATTTAAAATTATAATTGTTGACACATTTTTTTTAAATTATAGTAGCTTCTATTTTATCCATAACGGACGTTTGTTTTTACCCTCCGTTCCTTGCTCCCTCTTTGGTTTTTGTGCCAATAAGTCTTTATTCACTAGTTAATTTTGAATTGATTTGTTCTTAATTTATTTTAGTATTTACCTGATATTATTTGTTGCAGAAATATTATCTGTGTTTAATATTCTATGAAAGATTTATGGATGTGTTTTCATATGGGTATACAATGTGTTTGTATTATTACTTTAAATTCATTAGCAGCCACTTTTTGCCAAATTAAGTATTTTTTGCGTTGTTCGTATTTTTTTTTCAAAACGCAGTAATTTGTACAAGATATAGTTAAATCGACATGGTTATTTGTGAGAATGAAAAAAAACTTTTATGTACTTTCCGATTTTTCACTTACAGTGTTGATAGTACGGATGTGTATTGCCAGAAAGAAGACATTGCGATAATTTGCGTACATTTTGCAATATATTTTAATTCTTTGTTACTGACAAAATAACATTCAAACACTGAACTATGTCCACTTTTTGGATGTTGAAATAAACTTAAAATTAAAACATAAACGGATCGATTAAATTGTAAACAACTTTGCGAGGATTCTTTCAAAGTATTTTTATATGTTCAAATAACTTTGTTTTAAGTAGGGTTTTATTTTATTTTACACCGGTATTTGAAAGTCATAACACAATATCGTATCGTCATATCGCCAACTCCTAACTAATAGTATGATAAACCGTACAGGGAAAGTACTTTTAGGATATCTTGGTTTTACGATCATAATTATGCAATTTAGACTATAAAAAAAGAGTACTTTCGAAAATAAAAAAAACGCGTGAAACATGTCATTGATTTCTATCTCTTAATCATACTTGTGAAAGACATACCTTTATATGAGATTCTGTACTGGCCACCTTTTCTGACAAGAGCTGGTCGGCCCATCTGGTATCCGCGGTTGAATTTTCCATCTCCCAATTCGGGAAATTCAACCATTTGAAAATTGTCCTGATCTTTCATAATGTATAAGTCTTATAAAATAAATTTAAAATTTTAGAAGCTGTTAAGCAAAGCTGTCCAATTGATCCTTATTAGTTTAAAGAAATAATAAAAATTTCATATTTGCTGTTTCACGGATTTTAGTAGTTAACTTTAAGCTTGTTTTCCTATGCTTAATTTGATTTCATATGAATTAAATTTCGATTTCTTGAAGTTAAAATAGTGAATCTGAATAAATAGTCTAGTGTTCAAGGATCATTAATCTTGCATTTGATATATTGACATGTTTCATCTACGTCGAATTTGTGGCAATGTCAATTGTTTCAAGTAGAAAAGACAAAAAGATCAAATCAATCATTGGCAATATTTATAATTGTCAGCAAATAAAACAGTAATAATGATGTAGCCGTCATTTAGAAGTCGACGTATCAATCACCCAAACTCAGCGACACAGTGTGACAATACAATCTAACATACTATGCATACCTGTACAAAAGATTTAAACGAGTGGCAAAAACGATGTTTAAAATGTTTGAATGAAATTCTGTGCCTGAAGACAATAGTAAGACAAAGTTTCACAGTGTCAGATGACAACAACATGACTCATTACACGTGTTTTAACACTATCTTCATGTCGATCTTAGTTGTGGTTACTTTGACAAATAGGGCTGTTTCTAAAAAGAAAACCGTTAAGGCTTTGTACCATTTTGTTTAATTGGTATTATTTGTACAGCATTTATTAAGTTAAACTTTTTCTGTTTACCGTATGGGACAAACGAACACAAATTATAATAAAAATAGTTATCGATTATATTATGGAGAAATATGTATATGTGAATAAGTTGGTTAATAAACAAAAGGGAAAAAAATGTTTCAGTCCATATATCGATTATCTTTAGCTTTCTGGCTGTTAATGTGTAAACTTGGTATTTGAATTATTTTATTGTTAGGACGCTTGATAGGGTAACATTTTTCTATGTGAAAACATGTGATAAATTGAGAAAAAGACAAAATTAACAAAAACAATAGGAATTAAATTATATATTCAATTTAAATATTTTTTTACTGATTTTAATGCCGAGATGGTATCTCTATATATTAAAATATTCTCAGAAAAGGTGGCTATTATATTACATTATTAAATTTTACAAAACGAAACTGGCGTAATGCATTCGAGAAGGCGTCCAAAGTGATCGCCTAACACGTATATTGTACACGAAGTAACCACTATTCGTTTGTTTCAAAATGACTATTCTAGTTCTGGCAAAGATGCATAAAGATAACAAGCCCATGAATAATACAAAGAGTAGCTTATCAGTAAACAAACGGTAAAGAAAGTCGATGAGCCGACAGTCAGTTAGTTTCTACTTTCTAGACCACGGTTCTTATTTATGTAAAATGCATATTTGAAGAAAACTGGTTTTAGGATCATCGTAACTGTGATAATGTTTAGTTGAAAGTCAAAATTAGCTACAATCGGTAATCGTTGCCATCCAGAACTCTGGCCAATTGTCAAATAATCAAAAATTATTTAACTTTCTGGCCGCATATTTCATTGTACTTTTTTGTCTACATTTAGGTCGCAGCTATGAAGTCGACAGTTTTGATCAGGCACTGACTGCACATTTCAACATTTCATTATAAGACTGTACGATCAGTTGTAATTTTGAGTGCATCAACAAATTATTGATCTGCTGAACAAAACTTTTTTAACAAATCAATCGAAACTTTCGAAATTCCAAGTAACACATTCATTGATCACAGTAATTAAGATTTAGTCGTTGTGGAGCTAAAATTTGTAGATTTGCGAATTTCAACTATACATATTTTATGAACACGGATCTATTGTTGTAATATGAACACATTTTCACAGTTGGCAAGACCTATACATGAGTTCCATATATTACAATGCTCTGCATTTCAATTGCATTGGTCATGAATAGGTTGACTTATCGTCCAGCAACATTCGCATTTTCGTAACACTTCGGATGGATTTCTCATTTAAATAACGCCAAAATACTTATATTTTGAAAAAGTTACTACAAGTCATAAATGTAATGATTTAAATGGAAATTCACATCTGGATACCATTAAAATGAATTTCATGGATGCGTCTAAATGGCTTGACATGTCCGAACTTATGGAATTAAATCGATCTCATCTGTCAGCATGTCTTATTTTATTTTAACTTCTTTTAAAACTAAACTGAAAGATAAAAAATAGTTTATACAAAATCAAAATGACTCAAGGGTTGAGTTGTAGATTTTTTCATCTTCAGTTTTAATTAATATTAACTAAAGGATAGTTAATAATTCAATTAAATAATTACTTCCGTTTATGTAAAATTCTTACAAAAAGTTTTTTCTCAATACAGAAATTAATAGATTTCAATGTCTGTAAGACAGATGAAACTAAGCTTAAATGATTGGATGCTACCATATGGTTGATATCTCGTCACAAAAGATACTGTTTTAAAATAAACAAATACTTAAAATCCCGCTTTTTTCAGATATTTATTGTTTCAACATATTTTACTATCATCATTATGCATGTGACAATATTATCGTTCATTAATTTATATTATGTCAATAGGGTCCTTAGAAATATTTTTGTCTCATTCTTAATTTTTTGGAAAATGGTTTTTCGATGAATATGGGAGCTTTCCTACTCACCCAGTTGTCGGCGCCAGCGTCTCCGTCGGTGTCCGTTAAACAAAATATGCACTTTGGTCTATATCTTTAAAACTACTTGAGATATCAATATATATTTACCATCAACTTAAAAGGCCTGTAACTATGCTACCAATATTTTTCAAGCTATGCCCCCTTTTCACTTCAAGTTTGCGTAAAGCAAAAATGCACTTGTACCATAACTATGAAACTACTTGAGATTTCACCTTGAAACTTGGAATATACGTGAATATATAAATAAAGAAATCACTAAAAATTTATTAAACCGTGTTTATTGCTCATATATATATATTTATCACCAAAATCTACATATTACCATCAAGACCCACAACTGCTACCAATAAGTTATGCCCCCTTTTCACCTAAATTTGTGTTAACCAAAATATTTTTATGGCCCATTACTTTGAAACTACTTAGGATACCAACTTGAAACTTAGCATATATATTCACCAACAAAATCTACATAATAACAAACAAGACTTATAACTCTGCTACCAATATTTTTCTAGTGATGGCCCCTTTTCACTTATGCAATTGTCCCATAACTTTGAAACTACTTGAAACTTGGAGTATATGTTTACCATCAGTATCTACATCATTGTCGATAAGAGAAGGAACTCGACCAGAAATAATTCTTTATGAGTCCATAACTTTGAAACTATACGAGATATCAACTTGAAACTTACGTAGAATGCACTTAACAACTTTTTCTAAGTATACACTATTATCCTCCCTATATTTTTCATATTTGTAAGAACGATATTTTGACTATTATATTTTTCATATGACCGTATTTAGTCTTTATATCGACTTCCATACTGCACGCGCATTTCGAAGACTGCAGCAGTTTTAATCCAAGGGAACTTAAATTCTGAAGAATATCAGCGACAAGTCCTTGTTTCGGTTGTCCTTCCACACCTTCAAGCAATTGAAAATCTTTGCGTGGTCTGAATTTGGAAGGCGTGTACGAAACTGGCTAGGATTTCCCAAGGAGTCATTCAGAACTGTGTTATCGCAATGAGATGAAGGTGGTCATACGCATTATTGACTAATGTTGTGAATTTTTATTCTGTGGGTTCCAGTATTCTAAATGATTGTGAGCAGTCAGTTATCTGTCATTTTTAATAATGTTTAACCAATAAATCAATTAGTATTTATTGACTGTTTTATTGAAAGTTTTAGAGCTATAGGTCAATTATCAAGGCATTTATTCCCCAATACGGAAAAGTTGTTTAGTATATATAGTCACCATCATAATATTAACCATAACCATCAAGACCCACAACTCTGGTACCATCATAATCTACGTCACTTTCACCAAGACCTACACTATTTTTAAACTTTTGACATTTTTTTCACTTAAGTTTGTGTTAAAGTTCTGTAATATTATTTAAACGATTGTTATTGAAATAAAAGTAAATGTCCCCAATCAAAAATTACAAATAAGTTTCCTAACTCTTCGAAAAATATTTCACAGTAATTCCCCTTTTCAGTTCAATATTTATGGTACATTAAGGAATTATTTCTGTTATTTGAAATTAGTTTTCTCCCATTCACCAACGTGTGTATTATTTGTTAAGTAAGCAACATCTTACGCCCAAAATTTACTAGGCAAATGAACTATTAAAGGGTACCATCTTAGTCGCATTCAGTTGAGAAGGTTCTATGAGCGTTCAGTTCAATTTTTCTTCTATAAATTAGCAGAAGATATATGCATTTTACAAACAGTGAATTATTTCCCCCGATAATATTGTTTCAAGAAGGAATGAGAATATGCTTGATTGTACTGTACAAAATCTTTATTTTTGAACCAGTAGCATCTACCTTGCAAAAGTGTGGACGATCTATAAAAAAATCAGCACAGTTTGTGAATTTTCTAGTAACTGTAATAGTAACAAAAACTACAAAAGGTCTCGTGTACTTTGCGATCAGTGGTTTGCCATTGTATTATCAACTTGAGAAATACAAACTGAAAACTTACCACGGTGACGCTCATTCTTCTAGTTCTCCGCCATTAAAAAGCGTTTTATACGCGAAAGAAATTCGTCTTAGGCGCAATAGTTGCGTCTTATGCGCGAAAGCTATGTCCAGTGTGATGCTTGGTGATAAGCCCTTGTACAGTTGATTGCTTTGCTTACCTCTTTGTTTGCACGATGGTGGAACGGGCTTAGGATTTTATAAATGTTTCTAGAGAACTCCTGTAAAAGCACGTAGAAGCTTGATCTGCTTCTTTTACTCTTTCCAGCGTGCTTTTGCTGATTGACTCCAGGTGCTCTGATTACAGTAAGGGCATTGAGTACCAATTCTTTGCTTGAAAATGCCTTAAGCTTCTTATGTTTTCATATGTATGTATTCTGTTGCATGCAACTTGCAGAGTTAATGGGTGGCTTGGAGCTTAGTCACTAAGACAATTTGTAATAAGTTTTGTTTTCTGCGACAGTTTTAACAGAGTTATACCCATGTATTTGTTTGTTGATTTGAGAACCTGTTGGGGGCAAGTGTAAAGTAGGTGCAACATGGTTTAAATCCCCCGAGTGCCAAGGCGATAACACTTCTCTGAGACTCATCCTTAATCGTTTGTGTTGTCTTTTTTTAATTGATCGTTTTTAACGCTTACTTTGTATTTCTCCCTACATTTTGCTGTGGGGAGGCTGTATCTTCTGGACATAGCAATTCCTGATATGCACATTTCACTGTTTTTAAATTCACATTCAGTCTATACTGGCCATTAAATTTATTTTCGCAATGTGGTATAATACTTTCACGTTTGTACTTGACATTCAATGCATCTGAAAAGTAGTTCGCACTTCTTGTAAAGTTTCTCGGATCGTAAAACTGACACAAATTTCAAATCAGTTCTAAAAATTTTTTATGCGAAATATTGTCTCCGGCTCATTTAGAATCAGTGTTGAGAAAAACAGAGCCAATAACAATTACAGGAATAATTGTAAAACGTAAGTTTGTCTATCTTTTATATCTTCAATTGTGATTGCGGAGGCATATTTAAGAAATCGGGAATATTGTTTCGTGTTAATTATACTGCAAACGACGAAATAGATTGAAATTTTCTTGAAAATTTTAGGGAAAGTGCTTGCTCATTGTATTTTTCCAGCTTAGAGTTGCAATTGTCCTTTTGGCGGATTGCTATCAGACTTGCACAAGTTCTTCGTTCACTATATTGAAGAAGTTTTTAACCTATACAGATGATATGGGATGGCAGGCTGTATACGAAATCGTAAATACATTAATAATTAATTTCCCTGAGACCTTGTTACTAATGTTATGGGTCTTTGTAATTTTCAGAACATTGAATCTTGTGTTTCGAAATATCCGGAGGATTGCAAAAATGAAATGAAAGAATTGGCCATGCATTTCGTATATCACATCCGACTTTTAAAATAGAGAAAGAGAGAATTCGTGAGATGGATTTTTAAACTTTGGTTTGTAGAATTTTTACAACGCAGAACATAAGTGCTTGTTGGATAGTTGTTCTCTAACTTTTCTAAGTATGAACCCTGCACAAAACAAATTTACATTGTTTAACCAATAAACTGTAAAAACCCATTAAAATGTATATCAGATCTAAAGATAAACACCATCGATTGTGTACTTTCTTGTAAATATTAAACAGAATAGGGCCCAAGATTATAAAATTAATATTGGAGACCAAATCTCAAGCATATGATTGGCTGAAATGGCGACTGGTCAATATGACTCTTTAGGTTTGAGGCTGGTCTCCTAATTTAGTTTTATGATCTTGAGCCTAGCACTGAAGAGAAGAGAAGATAACTGTTATTTACAAAAAATGTAACATATGCGGTTCATCGATATAAATATAATACTATTAATTAGGAATGTGCAATTTATACATATCCATTACGTGAATAAAGATAAGGAGAAAAAACAACAAAAAGGACATCAAACAACTACAACAAATAATCTTAAACACATAAAACTCCAAGCAGAGTAATTTTATCAGTACAGATCAACAATTAAATTGTTATATATTGTATTTACTATTTTGATTATAAAATATTAAAATGTATAGTCTTATTTTTAAGTGTTTTGCAATATATCGCTAACTTTGTTAATAGTTTCATTTTTGTGGAATTTGTGAATGAATATTTAAGGAATTGGTGAATTAATTTAATCATATTTGGGTTATCATATTAGTATTTTGCTTAATATTTCTTGATCTGTTCGTTAGAAGCTGCACAAATTAAAAAAAAGTGATATTTGTCTTTTATTTCATTTTTTGTGCATCTTCATTTGAAGTATTTTGTTTCCGATCCGATCCGATTCAGTGCCCAAGGTAATAAAAATGAGCATGGAAACCAGTCTCAAATCTCAAGCATCTGATTGGCTGAAATGGTGTCCAGTCGCCATTTCAGCCAATCAGATGCTTGAGATTTGAGACTGGTTTCCAATCTCAGCTTTATAACCTTCAGTCCAATATTCAAATTATGAGAATGCATTCTTATATTGGCAAGCGCTTTTAAGAAAGTTTAAAACTTTTATATTTTGACTATAATCAGAAGGTTCATAATTTAATTTGAATTCTTTGAACATTGCCAAAACATAACATTTCTCTACACCACAGCGTATACGTCAATAAGTCGTTTTCGTAATACAGGAATTAAACTATTGCTTTTAAATAATTCCGGATATAACCAAACATCACAAAAAACGAAATTTGCATAAATCTCTAACGTTTGATGTGTATTCTTCCGATATTATCTTCCTCACAAAACCCCACACTTCACGTGCATCGTAAAATAATGATGAAACATATGCATCGAAGAAGTTTTACATCATCTTTAATGGAACTTCTTAGTGCGTGGTTATAGGAGACAATGCACACCAAGCCTTTACCTGTTAATGTTTAGGTTGCATTCATAAAAGAGCCACAACTTGATAGGACTATACCGATTAAGTTAAAAGAAGAAGCGAATCTAATTCCACACCATTTTAATATACTAATAGACAAAAGTCCCTTACGGTATCCAAAATATTTTTTAAACGCGTTAAGTTACCATCTTAAAATTTTGCCTACTTTATATCGCCTGAATTTGAAATAAGTTTCTGAGTTTTGATTGTCGTCAAAATGTCCTTTTTTTCAATTATACAAAATTATGAGTGTACCATAAAATAATAAATATATTGAGGTTTATGTAGACTGGAAAAGACTTTCATCCATTAGAATATAATGTCTCATTTTCGTTGTATCTCCCCTCTTTTTTGGAAAACTATAACCTTGGTTTTGTCAATATTTACTGTAATTTTCCATTCATTACTATAATTCCTTACAGTATTGTAAAAACTTATTCAGATACAGCATTGTCTTAATTGTTGAGGTCAACCTGTCGTCTGTCAAACCCAGTGTCGTCTGTCAACACCCGTGATATATTTTGTAATGATCATTAAACAAATCACATCAATGATGTAATTGACACCTAGTGTGATACAAATCTGAAGTTTGTAAACAAAAATTGAAGTTATGAAAGTGACAAAGTGAAAGCTTGCTCTGTTAAACTGATCGATGTGACAAATCACCACATTCTGAAGCCGAAGAAATTGTCTGCAGGCATTAAAAACGCACGGCTTCTGTGCACCAATGGATGGTCTATATAAATTTATGAGCCTTTGTTTAAATTCCATTTTAAATTAAGATTTCTCTTAAAACAGTTCGCAGATAGGGCTCGGCTCGCTAGTATTGTTTTTCACGTCATTCTAAATAAATTTGATTTAAAACATTTTAAATTTGTGTAAAAGAGTTAGGAATCGTTTCTTTATTGAAAAAAAGTGTTTTTCATAATAATAAAGATAAACGGAAAATTAAGCGAACAATTCTCAATAATACAACAAAATGCCAAGCACTAAAGAGGTACCGGAAGTAGGAACTATTTATCTGTATGACGACAATCCCGCAAAAGCCAAATCAGTATGGAACAAGCTCCCGTTTATCGGCTACATAAGGTATTTATCAATATTATTCTTTGCTTACATGTTGTTATTGTTGGTGTTGTTTTAATTCTTTACATTATCGTTTACATGTGTTTTCAAATGCAGGTTCGACTTGCCGAGCTCGGACCGGGCGACACAGTAAAGTTGTTGGTAACCCTAATTTAACTGGGAACCGTAAACATTTTTTTAGAATTAAAGCATTTTCTTTTTAGGAAATTCTCGTACAGTTCTCACCAAGCCATGTAAACTGGACAAACAATTAACACCTGATATTTGAAGATAGAACGAATTTCGAACAAATAAGTTTTAAAAATTATTTTAAGTTAAAATAATATAGTTTGTATGTATAATCAACTTCATTGGTTACAGTCTGTAATCTCTAGTATATGCACATATACATGTTGTTGTTGTTTTTCTAATTATTTGTTTTCTTAAGTATGCCAAATTTCACTGGAACGATTATTAAAATTGATTGTGATAACCTGCTAATAATTTAAGAATATACAATGTTTTCTACAGACGGAAGTTGAATATGGACGAGGTGGAAATAGAGAACAGAAGACAGGCCATCATGAAGAAAAGTGGTCATTACAGAGTCAGGTAGACTTTTAATTTATTCGGCATATCGGCTCGATATTCAAACAAAACCATCAAAGTTTTACGACAACAGGATAATTTATTTTAACTTGTTTCTGCGACAGTTGCATGTAAGTTGTACAGAAATGGGGTTCATTTGGGGCAGTCTTATATGTGAGCAATCCAATTGAACACCCAGTGGATCCGCCTTTGTGTGTGGCATTGTGCTATAATTGTACCAAGATCTTGGTTGTCTAAGGACTGATCTCTGAATTGTTATCAAACATTTCCTCCAACTGGTACTAAAGTAAACAGTTTCTGAATGTGAAATAAGTAATCACGCTGCTAATTTTGGCTGATTTATGTTCAAAGATCGAACAGGTATGCATATGCACAGTAAGCAGATATTTCTCTGGCCTGTTGAGTTGCTATGACAATCTTTAAACAACAAATCAAAATTTATCCTTTAGCGGAACGATAGTATTTAATGACTAAAAAAACATTTAAAGTGTTATTGGCATTTAACAGATAAGCAATATTCATAACAAAACAATATTTCACGATGGACGCATCTGCAGTAAACAAGAAGCCACCAGAAAAGCACGATATACCTCATTGATGTCTACCTCTGTTTCTAGTTACCAATATTCAATAAACCTGAAGAAAACTGTATTGTACTCGTCACAAATGCAAGAACCATGGGTCTAGAATGACTCGGCTACTTAATTTATTTTCGGGAATACGAGGTCAAGAAGAAAATTTGGTATGCCAAAATGTGTCTGTTTGGATGGTGGGGTATGTAACTAGCTAAGCCTTGTAATCGCTCAAAAATAGTTCCATCGCACATGTAACAATACTAAGGTTATCTAGCCTATATAACAATCCGTTACGAGATGAGAGTCAACAAGTGCGGAGATTCCGAACAGCAATGAGAAACGAACACAAATTACCTTCCTATTTCTTATTTTCAGATACACAGGTCTTGAAGGTTACAGAAGACAGTATCTCAACGATCTCTACGTCAGCCTTATAGACCTAAAATGGCGCTATGCCCTCGCACTGTTCTTCAACCTATACCTGATTTCGTTTCTGTTCTTTGGAGTTATGTGGTGGATAATTTCATACAATCATGGAGATTTTGACCACGTGAACGATCCTCATTGGGAACCATGTATTAGTAACGTTTACAGTTTTCCAGGATGCCTTCTTTTCTCCATCGAGACGCAGACGACAATCGGGTATGGTGTTGCGTATCCCAACACCGACTGTGATGGAAGCTTGTTTATGGTCTACTTGCAAATCACTATAGGAGTAATGATAGACAATCTTCTGCTAGGTTTTATTTTCGTAAAATTTGCCCAACCGAAAAAGCGCCAAAAGACGATCTTATTCAGCAAGAACGCTTGTGTAAGTCATCATAACGGTGAACTTTCTCTCCAAATCCGCGTCGGCGATCTCCGCAAGAGCCATCTTCTGGCCGCCCAAGTTCACGGGATGCTTGTCCGGCGTCACGTTACAGCGGAAGGTGTTTTGTACCCAATATATCTCAAAAAGGTAGACTTCAAAGCAGACGACATGGACGATACGATCGTTCTCATGTGGCCAATGGTGCTTAGGCATAAGATAAACGAGGACAGTCCATTCTTTGACATTAAACCAGCTGATCTATCCAACGATAAATACGAGTTGATTGTGTTTATTGAAGGGACAATCGAAACCACTGGAGAGTTCTGCCAAGTTCGAACTTCCTACACGCCGAAAGAGCTTATCTGGGGTCATCGTTTTGACAGAATCGAGGAATTCGATTCTGGAAATGGCCGCTGGGAAGTAGATTTCGCAGCTTTTAATGACATTGTTTATACAAGTAACATACGACACAGTGCGCGCGAACTCAGCAGCTTCCGTAAAAAGAAAGTAGTTGCAAACAAAGACGACCAAACCGAAGAAAAAGTAGCGCCGATTCAAACTAAAAACATCTCATCAGTATCTTTCGGAGTACCAGAACTTCCATCGAGAAATTACGAGAAGAGAGAATTGAGTTTTTCTGCAAGTAATAGCACAGTTCATGAAGAATCCGAGGACGAATCAGACGACAATGTATCTCAGAACACTCTGCTGCGAAGATCGGACAGTCATATGTCATTTGAAACAGCAGCAGACGTAGAATCTCTACACGAGTACGATGGTAGACATAGGAGTAGACCGATTTGGTAAGTTCTACTTCGTTGTTGTAAGATACTGTAAAGTCATCGTTATTGGAAACCATACGTAAAAGAACAGAAATTATTTTTCACTCATTTGTAAATACAGAATAGTATAATAATAAATTTAAACTATAATTATTGCACCAAAAATCTTGCCGAAAACATAATCATTTTAAACTTAATTGCTGGATAATTTTGTATTAAACTAGCTACAGGAATTTGAATAAATTGTAAAAAATCAGTATGAAATTAAGTAGATCTATTGCAAGTCTGAGTGTGTCTCAAACACTAATTTGTATAATTTGTATTTTTTTCAGAAGTCCAGACCTCCTACATTGGTTCGTTTCTTCGGAACGTCAAATGCAGATGTAACAAGCTCAACGAAAATCAACGCTGTGTGAGCGGTGTGGGGATGAAATACTGGATCTACACTCGCTTGGTGTTGGTATAAGCTTAGCTTGAATTGCCAACATTGTGTAATGAACTCGCATTTATTTGTTGGATGTTTTCATGAAATTTTTTGACTGGATATATATCATATAGATCCAGATCATATTTTCCGAAAGCCCAGATTGATCTGGGTCTACAATATGACGAACATCGTGCCTGACCAGCTTTTATTTCAAGTGGTTATCTGTTTAAAATTATCTTGAAATGGTCATTTTATTGATGATATGTTAACATGTATATAGATGTTTTTGAACATGTATATAATAAACATTTTAGATTTTTATTTTTTATTTTCTTTGAATGTTGTACAACTATTAATGCTTGACATGTTAATTAATTGTACGAATTTTGCATATTTTTTCAATTTTCCTGTGAGAAAATGTTTGATGTGTTAAAAACAACTGAATAACTTTTTATATTGGTTGTTTAATAAAACACATGATTGGGACCAATACATACACTTTCTTGTGTAGCAACATATAACAAACTCTGGGACATAAACATACAATTGTACATTTTTAATGTTTATGACAATAATTCACATATACATATCCTCAACTGTATGGTTTGTTAGGATTTAAGATGATAGAAATCATGTTTAATGGATATTGAATATTGGGAATTTAACATTGAGCCCTGGGAATCAGATTTATTTTGTTTTAACTTGATCTTCTCCTATGTTAGTTTCTCAAATTCGGTTTGCATTAAAACTGGCATCTCGAAAGCACAGTCCCTGAAACCAAACATTTAAAAAGCTCATAAGTGTAAGACACAACTCAAGGTCCTGGAGGATTACTCTGAAAATGGATTGAAGTATGAATATCGCTGTTAGTAATAGTTTGCTACGATCATATAAATAAAATTCTTAATTTGACGATTTATTTGAGTTGTATTCATTATATTAAACTACTTGAAATAGAATTTCGTGTTAAAAGCTTATATCATTAGAATGTCTATTGACAGGTGAATGGTGTTTACAAGTGTAAAATAAGCTGATTCATTTGCTTCAAAATATAAATAATAAAAGTGCTTAAAACTATAGTTTTACCGGATCACACCAGTCAGATCTAACAAAATGCGTAGCGGTTTTCAGGAGTTAAATCAGATTAATTTACCATTTGAAGTCAAATAATAAGGCACGAGGGTTGTCCCAATAAATTGTCGACAAGTTTAAAATAAAAAAGCAGTCTACTGAACATGTGTTTTTAAAATTTCATATATAATTGTTTTAACCACCATTTGGTAACATGCATGCATAGTTAAAGAATTATCTTTTTAAAATAAAAATAAAATACATACAATTTATAAAACCGTCATAGCATTCGGGGGCGCATGTCAAAAACTTGTTTTTAGTTCAGATATTTCCTTCAAACAATAAAAACTATATTACAACGGATAATTTCATTGTGCCACCAAATGTTACGAAGCCTTAATTATTCTGACGTCAATCCCAAACGTTTCAAAACAGAGCAATGCTCGTTTCATGCTAGTGAGTAAACACAAACTTCTAGAGAAATGACGAAGAAGCCGCGACGGCCTCGCTCCCTTAACCTAGCCTGTTCGATTTTTGTGTTTACTCATATTTTCTCAGTAGCACGAAACGAGCAATGCTCTATTTTGAAACGTTTTTGGGCTGAAGGTTATAAAACTGAGCATGGAAACCAGTCTCAAATCTCAAGCATCTGATTGTTCATTGTCATTTTAAGTACATGAAGATCTTGTGTCCCGAAGTCACAGTATCATTTGCGGCCGGACGGATTTCATATAAACTTGCCCAAATCATGGTCATGAATGTTGTTTAGTTTGTAACTTTTATCTGTGAACGTGGTAATGGGAGTTTCGACCCCCTGTTATTTTTATTATAATAAAATCGTGAGTGTTTAACATTTTATGTATAGTCTGAGGAATATCTCTCTAAACTTATTGCACAAATTATCAGTTCAGATGTGTAGTCTGTAGTCAGGAAAGACATGTAATTCCCGAGTTCTGATGCAAAACAGTAATTTTGCATTTTAATGATTCTTGAGGTAAATGGAACATTTATGGTCTAAATTAAGCACGCAAATGCATATAAAACGAAAACGATCTTGAACTGATGCCAGATGTTCTGACCTCGAAACCGAGAGTAGAAATAAAAAGGGCCGTTATCAAATTGCTTATAACGCTAAACAGTTTTTTTCCAAACTCCGCGAGAAATTGAAGATTAGCATTTACCTGGTATGTGCATTTAAGATTTAAAATGTAGTATATTTTTAGAGTACTGATGCATTTTCCCCAAAATTCATGTACACGAGTAAAATTTAAATTTCAATATTATATATAAAGCAATTTTAAGCCGTTTGCAGTTATGGAACCGCTGAGGCTATTAACTTTAAAAAGTTACTTTTTATTTAAGATACCTTGAAAAACGTTTTAACGAAATCTTACTCTTGGTTTTAGTGTATTTTATGAATAAAGTGGCCCTAAATCTTCACACATCGCACCAGACTTTTTTAAAAGGAGAAATCGTAACAAGCAAAATCTTTTTATTGAACTTTGGTTTGTAGATTTGTAGAAGTTTTACAACGCACAATATGAGTATTTGTTGGACAGTTAATCCATCTTTTTTCTTCTTATAAACACTGAACAAGAAAAATTTACATTGGCAAACCTATTAATTGTAACAAAAAGCACGTAAAATGCATATCCACCCCAAGCATAAACACAATCGATTGGGTAATTTCTTAAACAGATTAAAAGAAGCATTGTCTTAAATTGTCTAGGTCAACTTGTCGTTTGTCAAAATCAGTGTTGTCTGTCAACATCCGTCAAATATTTTGTAATGATCATTTGACAAAATCTCATTAATGATGTAATTGACACCTAATGTGATACTAATGTGCAGTTTGAAAAAAAAGAAGTTTTGAAAGTGAGAAAGTCAAAACCAGCTCTGTCTTACCGATCGAATTGATACATCACCACAATCTGAAAACAAAACAAAGAAGTCTGCAGGCGCGGCTTCTGTGCACCAATGCATGGTCTATATAAATGTATGACCCTTTGTTTTGTCAAAACTCAATTCGATTTTAAACTAAGATTTCTCTTACTGCAGTTCGCAGATTTGGATCTGACCGCTAGTTTTGCTTCTCGCATCATTTTAAATTGAATTAAATTAAAATATTGTAAATTTTTAGAAAATGACTTAGAAAATTGTGTTAGGTTTTATTAAAAAGAGACGATTTAAAATTGTTTGTAATAATAAAAGGAAATATTGTTGAAATATTCTCTATCAAACGACAATATGCCAAGCACTAAAGAGGTACCGGAAGTAGGAACGATTTATCTCTATGACGACCATCCCGCAAAAGCCAAATCACTATGGAATAGACTCCCGTTCTTAAGCTACCTAAGGTATAAATTTATCAATACTAGTTTTTGCTTTTTTCTTGTTTGTAGTTTTTAAATAATTATTTACAAGTGTTTTCAAATGCAGGTTCGAGCTTCCGAGCTCGAACCAGGCGACACAGTAAAGTTGTTTGAAACCCGATGTAACCAGAAACCGTAAACATTTATCAACAAAAAGAAATAAAGCACCATCTTAGCTTTTTATTTTAAGAGCAAAATATTAAAAACTCAAAAAAGAACTGGTAAAATTAGTCAAGTCCTTATAAAAATAAATAGAATTATTTTCAAACAAGAAAACAAGTCAATATTTTGAGAAAAGTTGTCTGAAAAAAAAAACAATTTACAATGACCTGTATTAATGAATTTGTCGTTCGGATGCAGAAACATTCGCCCCAAAATATGCTATGAGCTTTTAACATTTTTTACGGGTGTTGTTTCGAGAGATATATTTCAGGGCTTTTCAAAGAGGCATCTATAAAAAGAAAGAATATTGAACAAATAAGTTTGAAACATTATAAAAAGTTAAAACACTATAGTTTGTATTTTATGATATTTATCATTTACTTCATTGGCTGCAGTGATCGGGAAACTGTAATATCTCTTGGCATATGGCCATGTTGTTGTTGTTGTTTCATTATTTGTTTTCTTACGTATGACAAATTTCACTAGAACGTTTATCAATATTACTTCCTTAGTTCATAAATAAACAAGGTGAGAATATAACATGTTTGCTTCAGACGGATATTGAATATAGACGAAGCGGAGATGGAGAACAGAAGACAGGCCATCGTGATGAAAGATGGACACTACAGAGTGAGGTAGGCTATCAATTTATGCAGCATAGCGGATTGATGTTTTGATTATACTTGGACAGTTTATATAACATGATATTTTAAGACCACTAGGATAATTTATTTGATTTGGATTTTTGGCAATTAATATGACATGGGTCCGATGCAAGTCCGGAAAGGGCTGCGATTAGGCAGTCTTAGGTTACATACATGATAATTTTCAATTTTTCAACAAACATCCCCATAAATATTAAATATCGCTGCAGAAATAGGTTACCTAACCTAAGTCACTGTCCGTCAAGAGAAGAGTGTAAACACGTGTGGAGGTTCTGAACACTAACGAGAAAAGCAAACAAAATCTACCTTCCTTTTTTATTTTCAGATACACAGGACTGGAAGGTTACAGAAGACAGTATCTCAGCGATCTCTTCATTACCCTTGTAGACCTAAAATGGCGCTATGCCCTCGCACTGTTCTTCAACCTGTACCTCATTTCGTTTCTGTTCTTTGGAGTGATGTGGTGGATTATTGGATATAATCATGGAGATTTCGACCACGTAAAAGATCCAAAGTGGAAACCATGTGTAAGTCACGTTTACAGTTTCCCGGCATGCCTTCTTTTCTCCATCGAGACGCAGACGACAATCGGGTATGGTGTTGCGTATCCCAACACCGACTGTGATGGAACTTTGTTTATGGTCTACATGCAAGTCACTGTGGGAATTATGATAGACAGTCTTCTGTTAGGATTCGTTTTCGTAAAATTTGCCCAACCGAAAAAGCGCCAAAAGACGATCCTATTCAGCAAAAACGCTTGTGTAAGTCATCATAACGGTGAACTTTCTCTCCAAATCCGTGTCGGAGATCTCCGCAAGAGCCATCTTCTGGCCGCCCAAGTTCACGGTGTGCTTGTCCGGCGTCACGTTACAGTGGAAGGTGTTTTGTATCCATTGTATCTCAAAAAGGTCGACTTCAAAGCAGACGACATGAACGAAACGATCGTTCTCATGTGGCCAATGGTGCTCACGCATACAATAAACGAGGACAGTCCATTCTTTGACATTAAACCAGCTGATCTATCCAACGATAAATACGAGTTGATTGTGTTTATTGAAGGGACAATCGAAACCACCGGAGAGTTCTGCCAAGTTCGAACTTCCTACACGCCGAAAGAGCTTATCTGGGGGCATCGTTTTGACAGAATCGAGGAATTCGATTCTGGAAATGGCCGCTGGGAAGTAGATTTCGCAGCTTTTAATGACATTGTTTATACAGGTAACATACGACACAGTGCGAGGGAACTCAGCAGCTTCCGTAAAAAGAAAGTAGTTCCAAACAAAGACGTCCAGACCGAAGAAAAAGTAGTGCCGATACAAACTAAAAACATCTCAACAGTACTTTCCGGAGTACCAGAACTTCCATCGAGAAATTACGAGAAGCGTGAATTGTGTTTTTCTGCCAGTAATAGAACAGTTCATGAAGAATCCGAGGACGAATCAGACGATAATTTATCTCAGAACACTCTGCGAAGGGCAGACAGTCAGATGTCCTTTGAAACAGCAGCAGACGTTGAATCTCTACAGGAGTACGATGGAAGGCTAAGGAGTAGACCATTTTAGTAAGTTCGACTTAATTGTAGATACTTTCCAGTCATCGTCAAGTCATCATCATTTGAAACCCTGTGTATATAAACACAACTTTTATATACCCATGATTAAACTGAGCATAGTCGGCGTGTATTGATACAAGTCAGATTTAAAATTCCCTATCTCACAGTGTGGTTTTCCGATTCTGTATTTTTGCAAAAACCGGTAGTTTCTACGTTCCAAAATTAAACCACGAAAATTTGATTTGTTGACTCCAGTGACACCCTTTCTTTAAAAATAATGATTGACTCCAATTACTTTTACAAAAACAAATAATATGAAATGATTCCAATGACTTTTACAAATACAAAATACAAATAATATGAAATCTCCAAAAGGGTGAAGAAAGTTAAATTAGGCCTAATAGATAGTCATTGCGGATATACAGAACAAGCTTAAGCCAAGGAGCGATGGAGTGTACATACCGTTCAACTATCCCGAAATATTTTTTGCAACACAGCTATCAATCATTCGCATTTTCTCATTAAAGCCTAAGCATATATAGAAACATTTGGAGTAAACGATTCAAGCTCGCTGCTGCGGTATAACACTTTCAAATCCTATCTGTTACATATCGTATACCATGGTAAATACGCCTAGCGTCTTCGGGTTTTGTTCAAATGTTGTAGTTCTTTTTAATTCTTCAAGTCTTTTCCTGGATATTAATTTTTGTTCGAGAATTTTCGTTCCTTCGTGTATAATTTTTCCAAGGAATGTAAATTATTTAATCAAATGTATTCTGCGATCATATGCAATAATATGCGGTCCTAAGGTGGTGTCCTAATATTTGCAGTAATAATACTGTACAATTTAGAATTCACGGTATCAAGCTCACTATGAATAGCATTTTTTGTCCTGCGTTTCATTCATTAATGGTAAATAACCAAATAAGTCTTCTACAGAAAGATAAACAGCTTGAAACATCACACCAAGGTCTGTAATAGTCTAGTAGATATTGGGCCGCAAAAAGTTCAGCCATTTTTCTGAAATACAAAAGGGTATACTAAATTACCATTATAATTATTATACACCTAGCTACATGAATTTGAATGAATTGAAGAATGAGTACGAAATAAATTTTACGAGGCTGAGGGCATATCTCAATCACTAATTTGTATGCAAATATCTATAATATTTTCAGAAGTCAAGACCTCCTACATTGGTTAATTTCTTCGGAACGTCAAATGCAGCTGCAACAACCTTGGCAAGCTCTGTGATTTGTGGAGATATATTACTGGATCTACACTTGCTTAATGATCAGTACCGGGCTAGCTTAACTCGTCGACTTCATATAATGAACTCTCATTTATTTGTCGGATGTTTGATAAAATTAAGTTTTGACTGGATCACTATAGATCCGGATGAGTTTGTCCGAAAGCCCAGACTGATCTGGGTTTACAATGGTCAAAATTTTACGAAAATCCTGCATGACCATCTTTTCAAGTGTTAATCTTCTTGAAACTGACTTAAAATGATTATCATATTTATTGCTTGTTGTAATATGTTGTGTATACATGTATATTTGTTTGCAAACGTAAATATAATAAACATTTCAGTACATGTATGTTCTTTTTTCTTTGTTTTGAATGTTGTAAACTATTTTTGCTTGTAATATACGTAAATTGTATGCGTCTTGTGTACTATTTTTTCAATTTTCTATTGGAACATTTAAGATTTGTAAAAAATAACAACTGAAAAACTGTTTAATTACGACACATGATTGGGACCAAAACATACACATTCTGATATGGCAACATATACCAAAGACTGGGACATAACCGTACAGTTGTACATTGGTTTTTTTATTTTAATGACATTCATTGGCATTCATTTTCATATATACATATCTTCACACCAGTAAATAGTTTGCTGGAATAAAGATGACAAAAATTATGTTTAATGGGCATTGAATATTGGGAATTTAACATTGAGCCATAAGGTAATTAGATTTACTTAGTTTCAACCCGATCCTCTCCTTTGTGCGTTTCTCAACTTCAGTTTTTTTTTTATTAAGTTGAAAGCTGAAAGTATACTAGTATAGTGACAATGAACACGGTAACTTGATACGGAGTAGGAATATCGATGTTAATAATAGTTTGCTATGACTGATCTTATAAATACAATTCTGAACCAGACAGCTTTTCAATTGACAAATATATCCGCTGATATATATATAGTATTTTTGACTTAAATTATTTCTGTCACAGCTTATGTTTTCTTGTTTTCATGACTGTCCAACAATCTAAGTGGTTCTTAGAAAATTTGTATGATATCGATAAGCTTCCACGGCGAGTAGAGGGATATCGTACTGGGGACTTCAGAGCTGGAATATACAATGCATTCAGATATCCCAAAAAAATCAGACTTAAAAAAATACTAAGTAAAATTGAGAACAAAGACAAATAAATAATGCAGAAATAAACAATTACAAATTCCTTCCATTGTCCATTATGCACGTCTGAAAATAGAGTGTATTTAAATTAAAACCACCTTTTTATAATACCAAGACAGCTGGGTGGGCGGGTGGTAAGCATCAAGAAATGTTGTCTCTGCCAAATACGAGCCTCGAGTCATTCATAATAACGAAAAATCATAAAATAAAACACTTAAGCATGAAAACTACGTGCTAAACGTCAAAAGTGCGGAAAATATCAACCTTGAATACTATATAGACTATCTGTTTACAGCAAATAGAGTAGCCACAAACCAATTGCAACGCCAATAGTAAATCATTTTATTATTTTATGAAATGTCCAATACAATTATGTTAAAATGCCGCGACTATATCTGATTATAGTATGTAAATTTTAACAATTTTGTAGGCATCGCCGCGAAAACTGTTTTTAAGTTATTTAAAAAGTAAATTCTGAAGATTGCCATAATATGTTGCCTTTTGCATGTTTTATTCAACTAGAAAAATAAAAGTGAGTACTTTCGGTAATATTTACAAAAATCATTTTGGACCGAAAGTCTCATTCTGTCTTGTCCTGTCTTCTCGATAACTATAACAGAATCTAAACCATGTTTGGAAAAAAAAACAAAGATCATTACAACCTACGTAATTGTGTGTTTATTTTTCTTTCCAGTAAAAGTTGGTGTAATTCAAAAACATATTACCGATAAATTATTATTGAAGTTGATCGGAAACATTTCAAAAAGTTGAAATTCAAATAAAAATGAAAAATAAGATAAATGTTAAAACAGTCGTACCGTGTGTACGCCGACATTTTGAATGCATCCGGTAATGACTGATTACGAGTTAAAAATATGAGTTGAACAATCTCAGAGGTGACAACCATCAAACTAGACGTCGATTGACAACTTGAACTTTGCAACACCACTACACTGTGAAATTCCTTATTTCGAAACCATTTTAAAGTATAGCAATTAAGAAATGGACGTACAGAAGGATTATATTGAGAAATAAATATTTTTCTTCAAAGAATATAAAGAAATAATACGAATTCACTGCAAAAGTGCAAAAAAACATGTTTGCACGGTGCACATTTAAAAAAACTTCAAAAAAATGTCAGTAACTCGATTCTGGATGAAAAGCAATATGCATATATGCCGGAATACAACAAGATATTGACGACATAGTATAGTTTTCTTAAAGTTTTGATTTGAGATTGTGTCTACACTTTCAAAAATTCGACATTTTAGACAATATTTGTGTTTGAATGTTTAAGAAAACGGCAGCAGACTGGTATATGAGGTACACTTTCAAAGAAGTTACTAGCAAAACACCTACATGAAGCGAGTGTTTTTTCCCAAATAAAAAATGCATGACAATATTAAATTCAAACTACATAGCGACCATGATTTTCTCATGTATGTATCCAGGAACAGCAACTCTTGTATTTTTGGCAAATGCAAAATGAGTTGACCATCACGCCGCGGCAGTTATATGTGACGCAGCGGCAGTCTTTTGGGGGACGATACCTCGACTAGGCGATTATCTAACAAGTTTCTTTGTTTGTTTTCAAGCACTTATTGAAATTATTTTCAAAATCAGAGAGAATAATTTCAGTTTGGATGGTTTGAACTTTACATTTCTTGCATTCTAAAAATCTAGTTCGCACTTCTTGTAAAAGTGTCACATATATTCCAAATATGGATAAAAAGTAGCTCAAAAGATAATACAGGATGTGTTGATGATTGTAAATAAAAAAATATTCCCTGCGTCCCGTTTCACCTTTATTGTTTTCACTATATAATACACTATCGTGGCACGAACTCCTCATTTACTATGTGGAAGATATTGATGATCTTTCTAGCATGAATTTATAGATGGTCGCAAAGAAACGACTTTTTTCCTGCTACCATTGTTGTACTATGTTACAGAGTGATGTATAAATTGGTGAATTTCTTTCAAAGTGCTTGCACATATGGTCAGTTGAAATGTGTATTGGTAGTTAAGACAGACTTTGTTCCTGTGGCAATGATTACAAGAGTAATGGGGCGTTCTCGAATTTCGTTAAAAGCCAAAATTTTTTGACAAACATTGCAACCGGTAAATTGTAAAAAAAAACACGTTAATATGCATATCCACCCCATGCATAAACACAATCGATTGGGTACATTCTTATAAAAAAAATTAAAAGAAGCATTGCCGAGGTCAACTTGTCGTCTGTCAAAATCGATGTCGTCTGTCAACATCCGTCAAATATTTTGTAATTGTCATTTAATTAATCCATTTATGATGAAATTGACACCTAATGTGATACAAATATGCAATTTGTAAAAAATGAAGTTTTGAAAGTTACAAAGTCAAAGCCAGCTATGTTAAACTGATCGATTTGACAAGCCACCTCGTATTAAGTGGGTGACATTGTCTGCGGGCAGTAAAACCGCTTCTGTGCAGCAATCCAAGTCAAGTGGTCTCTATATATAAATAAACGTTTTAAATACGTTAATTAAATTTAAATTTTAAATTAACGTTTCTCTTACAGCAGTTCGCTAATTGGGCTCTGCTCGCTTGTTTTTCTTCTAGTGTCATTTTTATTAAATTAAATTAAAACATTGTAAAGTTCGTGAAAATGACTTAGAAAAATGTTTTAATTATATTAAAAACGAATGAGAATTGTTTATAAATATAAATAAAGGAAATATAATTGAAAGATTCTCTACCAGACGACAATATGCCAAGCACTAAAGAGGTACCGGAAGTAGGAACGATTTATCTCTATGACGACGATCCCGCAAAAGCCAAATCACTATGGAACAGATTCCCGTTCATCAACCGCATAAGGTATTTATTAATGTTTTTATTTGCAATAATGTGTTTGTTTTTGTTTTGTTTTTTTATAATCATTTACATGTGTTTTTAAATGCCAGTTCAAGCTTCCGAGCTTGAACCAAGCGGCACATTAAAGTTGTTTGTAACTGAATATAATTTCACATCCAGCCACACCAAGAAGTTTAAAATGGAAACAAATAATTAACACACAGAACTAATTATTTTAGGATTTTTATATTAAGAGAAAAATATAAAAACCTCCAAAAGAAATCTGGAAAAAATAGTTTATCCCACAGAAAACAAATAGAATCTAGAACTATTTGAACACAGTCAAAAAATGAGTCAATTTTCTGAGAAAACTTGTCTGAAAAACAATTTACAATGAAATGCATAGATGAATTTGTCGTTCGAATGAAGAAATCATTCGCCTCATAATATGTTATGAGCTTTTAACATTTTTGACGAAAAAGTTGTTTCAAGATATATATTTCGGAGCTTTTCAAAGAGGCATACATAGATAGAAGATTATTGAACAAATTAGTTTAAAATAATATAGTATGTGTTTTGTAACATTTTAAATTTAACACATTAGCAACTTGTGATAAGCCGCAATGATCGGGAAACTCATGACATGCCTCTATTATTTGGTACCTATCCCTGCTGGTTTTTTGTTAATTATTTGTTTGCTTTCGCATGGCAAATTTTACGGAAACGTAATAATAATAGTTCCTTTGTCAATCAGTAAACGATTTAAGCAAATAAATGTTGTTGTGTTTTTCAGACGGAAGTTGAGTCTGGACGATGCGGAGATAGAAAAAAGAAGGCAGGCCATCATGAAGAAAGATGGACATTACAGAGTCAGGTAGGCTATCAATTTATTCCGGACGTCGGCTTGTTATTTTAACAATATTATGACAGTTTGTATGACATATATTAACAACTCCTGGATAATTTATTCGGTTTATATGTCAGTCTATGATGAAATTACAGAAAGGGGGTTCGTTTAGGACAGTCTTAGGTTATAATTTCCAGCTAACATCCCCATAAGAATTAAATTTTGCTGCCCAAATGCGGTTTCAAGCAACTCTGCTGAACCCAACTAAATCCTAGCCATGTAATACTTATCAAGCTACCGACATAATGAATACAGCATAACATTTACTGTAAACAAGTGCGGAGATTCTGAATAACAATGAGACAAACACAAGTTACCATCCTTTTTTATTTTCAGATACACAGGTCTGGAAGGTTACAGAAGACAATATCTCCACGATCTCTTCATCAGCCTTGTAGACCTAAAATGGCGCTATGCCCTCGCACTGTTCTTCAACCTGTACCTCATTTCGTTTCTGTTCTTTGGAGTCATGTGGTGGATAATTGGATATAACCATGGAGATTTCGATCACGTGAACGATCCTCATTGGGAACCATGTCTTAGTGACGCTTACAGTTTCCCGGCATGCCTTCTTTTCTCCATCGAGACGCAAACGACAATCGGGTATGGTAGTGCATATCCCAACACCGACTGTGATGGAACTTTGTTTTTGCTCTACATGCAAGTCACTGTAGGACTAATGATAGACAATCTTCTGCTGGGCTTTATTTTTGTAAAATTTGCCCAACCGAAAAAGCGCCAAAAGACGATCCTATTCAGCAAGAACGCTTGTGTAAGTCATCACAACGGCGAACTTTCTCTCCAAATTCGCGTCGGCGATCTCCGCAAGAGCCATCTTCTAGCCGCCCGTGTCCACGGAGTGCTTGTCCGGCGTCACGTTACAGTTGAAGGTGTTGTGTACCCAATATATCTCAAAAAGGTAGCCTTTAAAGCAGACGACATGAACGATACGATCGTTCTCATGTGGCCAATAGTGATTAGGCATACGATAAACGAGGACAGTCCATTCTTTGACATTAAACCAGCTGATTTATCCAACGATAAATACGAGTTGATTGTTTTTATTGAAGGGACAATCGAAACCACCGGAGAGTTCTGCCAAGTTCGAACATCCTACACTCCGAAAGAACTTATCTGGGGACATCGTTTCGACAGAATCGAGGAATTCGATTCTGGAAATGGCCGCTGGGAAGTAGATTTCGTAGCTTTTAATGACATAGTCTATATTGAAAACATACGACACAGTGCGCGGGAACTCGGCAGCTTTCGTAAAAAGAAAGTAGTTCCAAACAAAAACGACCAGACCGAAGAAAAAGGAGCGTCTATTCAAACTAAAAACATCTCAACAGTATCTTCCGGAGTACCAGAACTTCCTTTGAGAAATATTGAGAAGCGTGAATTGCGGTTTTGTGCCAGTAATAGTACACTTCATGAAGACTCCGAGGACGAATCAGACGACAATGTATCTCAGAACACTCTGCAAAGATCGGACAGTCATATGTCATTTGAAACAGCAGCAGACGTAGAATCTCTACACGAGTACGATGGTAGAGTTAGGAGTAGACCTGTATAGTAAGTTCTGCTTCAATGATGTTTCTGTCTAGTCATCATTGTTTTCGGATACTGTAGTCATTGGTATTCGTAACCTTGTGTAAAAGAACAGACTTTATTTTTACCCATTTATCTGAAAAACAACAAGGTTGTAAATTTGCACCTTAATTTTCAAACCGAAAAAATAATTTTACTCAATTTCTGGAAAAGATTGCATAAAACTAGCAACAGAAATTTTTTTTAAAATCGGTACGAAAGGAATGTAACGAGAGTGAGTTTCAAACACTAATTTGTACACAACTATCCGTAATGTTTTCATAAGTCCTGACCTCCAACATTGGTTAATTTCTTTGATGCGTCACATGAAACTGTAACAACCAAGAGGATAACAAGCTCTGCGTGAAGTGTGGGGATAAACGAATAGATCTGCAATTGCTTCGGGTCACTACCGGCTTACGTTGTGTAATGAACTCGCATTAATTTGTTAGATGTTTTGGTGACATTGATTGTCTGGATCACTGTAGCTCCAGTTCAGATTGCCTATAAAGCCCTGGCTTATCTGGGTCTACACTGGTCCCAATGAGACGAAGGTCCTCACCAGATTTTCAAGTAATGGCTCTAAAAGGTTAATATTGCTAAAACTATCTTGGAATGATCATCTGCTTATTTTTTTCAATTTCCCGAACATCTGTATAGGCTGAAAGCTTCTGTGCACGAGTTTAGACAGACAGCAAATTGTATCAAGTTTATGTGATGGCATGTCTTACGTAAAAGCATATTAAACCATTGATGTTTACTGTTATGTAAAAAATCTGTAAATATGTATATATTTGTATTTGGAAGTGTACAATAATCGTTTCAGTTTGTTCTTTTTTCTTTACTTTAACCTTGTGATGTTGTGTTTGTTTGCATTGTACATATTGAATGCATCTTGCATATTTCTTTCAAATTTGTAATGCTAGAATTTTAGAAATGTTAAAAATAACAACTGAACAACTTTTTATATTGATTGTTTAATTACAACACATGATTGGGACCAAAACATACACATTCTGATGTAGCAACATATACCAAAGACTGGGACATACACATACAATTGTACATTGTTTTTTATTTTTAATGACATTTATTTTCATTTATAACTGAAATATACTTGCCAGCAAAAGAATTCAAATAAAAACCAACAACTTATTGAATTACATTATGCTGAAAAAATACTGTTTTACATGAGTTTCTTTAGTGATGAGTAACATAATTTCTCATACTGATAAAACTGATATTAAAATTGATTTTTTTTCCAAATTTTGGTAGCTTTTATTTTCCTCATACATGACAAGCACTGAAAAACTTTTGCTGGTACAGTTACTTCTACATTTCGGGACATCAACATACCAATATGTTACAAAAACATTGTTGATATGTGTACATATAAATGCAAGAACTGTTCTTTAATCAACAAATGTTATCATTATTATTGTTTGTATATACATGTACAGGAAATGCAATCATCAAATTATTGAAATGTCAAAATGCATGTGTATTATAAATTAACCAGTTTGAGGAAATATTGAATTGTAAATAAACAATTGAACAATTTGAGTTTCATTCATTTTTCTTTTTTGAATGGATATACACCGTTTGTCCATGCCATAATAGTCATATTTATTGATATGCATTGCGAGAAACTGCAATAGTTTTAACAAAAACAGTAAACAGAACAACATGTATATGAATCCTTTCAATCTTCATATAATGATCTGGCTTGAACACAACAGAACTTAATCATTTGTGATTACAATGTTACAACAGTCTTCATAGAAGCATATAAACACTGTACTTCAACTTCCCTAGTTTCAAAAGACTAGTCTGCAAAAACAGCTTTATTTATAACAACTCAAACAGCTGTCATCAATATAAGAGGAATATGGCTTAAAACATTAAAAATATCTAAACAACTGAAACAATTTTCTTCAATATACAAGGAATATGGCTTCACACAATTAGTTTATTTTTCGTTGTTCAATAACAAAACTACACATCCCCACCCGGGAAGTCAGCTTTTTAAAGCACATTATTTCTGTGCCCAAAAATCATTTTAAGGCAAATTGTGGATCTGTGTCAATATTCTAGCTTTTTAACTGGTCCATCTGCAGACTGCCCTCATTCTTACCAATAACATGCTTGATAACTGTCACTGGCTTTAATATAACCAACCAGACTCTTGATAACTCAGACTGGTCTCGATCTCGATAACTGAGACTGGTCTCGATCTTGATAACTGAGACTGGTCTCGATCAAACATATCAATCGAAATTATTAGATGATTGATAACTGAGACTGGTCTCAATCTAACAAACCAGATGTTTAATAAATGAGACTGGTCCCAATCTTACCAAAATGATGCTTGATAACTGAGACTGGTCTCAAACTATACAACCCGACTCTTTATAACTGAGACTTGTCTCAATCTAACTGATCAGATGCTTGATAACTGGGACTGGTAAAACCAACCAAATGCTTGAAAACTGAGACTGGTCTCAATGTAACCAATCAGATGCTTGATAAATGAGACTGGTCTCAATGCAACCAATCAGATGCTTGATAACTGAGACTGGTCTCAATTTAACCAATCAGATGCCATAATATAACTTATACTAGTTTCAATTTAACCAATCAGATGCTATAATATAACTGAGACTTGTCTCACTCTAACCAATCAGATGCTTGGTCACTGACACTGGTCTCAATCTAACCAATCACATACTTGATAACTAAGACTGGTCTCAATCTAACCAATCACATACTTGATAACTAAGACTGGTCTCAATCTAACCAATCACATACTTGATAACTAAGACTGGTCTCAATCTAACCAATCACATACTTGATAACTAAGACTGGTCTCAATCTAACCAATCACATACTTGATAACTAAGACTGGTCTCAATTTAACCAATCAGATGCTTGATAACTGAGATTGGTCACTAGCTTTTGTTTTATTATCTTGTACCGGACTATCAGCTTAGAACAGACTATTTAGCCAGCATGTATTTCACTGTTCAAATAAATTCTGTGCAAGATTATAAAACTAGGAACAGAAACCAGTCTCAAATCACAAGGCTCTGTTTGGCTGAAATGAAGACTCTCCATGGAACATCTCCATTTCAACCAATCAGATGCTTGAGATTTGATTCAGGTTTCAAATCATGTTTCATAATCTTCAGCCCAGATCCTGGCTTTAACTTTTACAATTCACATACTTAAACAAGATGGTCAAAGATGGAAATTTACACAGTGCAATCATAACTCAGATTCTAGCTGACACAGCCAATTAGTGATAATATAAATACCCTTAAAGTTTGTCAGTCTTTCTATATGACTTTTCCAACATCAAAAGCAAAAACAGATTACAACATTAATGCTGAAATCAAATCAATCACCTCCCATTCAATCTCAAAGTGAAAGTGTAACAACAAGTTAAAGATAAATAATGTAAACTATTAAAGTACACATATTGAGCTAAATACTTAATACTAATAATACAAAATACAGCAGTTCAGTGCCCAAGATAACTAAACTCAGACTGAAGCCAGTCATCAATGTTGAAGAGCTCACTGGCTGCCTTCAATATGACCAATCATAAATAAAAAGTTTCGAGACTGGTTTCCTATATCAGTTTTAAAATAATTACAATCAGTTTTCAGGGACTTTACAAACATTGATCAGAAACAATAATTGGTTGCAGTGCAACTTTTCCCAATCTATTCACAGACCAACTTCTGACCGCCATCCTCAAACCCTATCAGCAAAATCTAACTAAATCAACCTTAAGTTAAATTTTCATTTTGTGACAGTAGGGCTTTAAAAACACTTGTGTTAAAAGCTGCTAGCCTTGAAATATTTAAACCAGTTATTATGTCTGTATCATTTCTCGATGATTAACATTAATATCACAGTTAGTTATTCACATGGTAGCACCTGTGGGAATGATTAAGGACTGCACCTTTTCTGACTTCACACATTGTAGTACTACTTTACCCATTACTCCATATAGACAGATTTGATCATGTGTGGGACAAGTGTTGATCCAGACTGGCCAGCACATCAATGCTATCTGATCAGGATTTACTGTTGGCTTTCTGATGTATTAGGTTATTTCTGACCAAGACAGTGCAGATCCTGACAACACTGATGTGTTAGCTGATATGGATATACAGTTTAACCTGCCTCAGCAGCCACCAGCATTCAGTAACCACCTGTCTTAAACTGCCAGTTTGAATATTTCCTAAACTGACATCTTGTTCTAATTTTTATCTGTCTTAAACAGCCCCTGTGTTAAGCAGCCACTTTTTGTCACTCCCTTGGACTGTAAATTATTAGAACACAAAAAACCTATGGAGTAAAGTGTTAACTACCTTAACATTGCCCAAGGTTATAAAAATGAGTTTGGAAACCAGTCTCAAATCTCAAGCATCTGATTGGCTGAAATGGCAACTGGTCGCCATTTCAGCCAATCAGATGCTTGAGATTTGAGACTGGTTTCCAATCTCAGGTTTATAACCTTGAGGCCTGATTGATGCAACCTAACAGGTGTAGTAGTATGTTGAAATTATACACAACTTTTAAACTTCAGATGACACTGTGATTTTATGCACTACTTTTTCTTGTCCTCTTTACACATTATAACGTATCTTTGTGCCACCATCAAGGGTGGGGAGTACCCATTGGGGTATGAAGTATCTTCAAATAATACTGAGTAATCTTCTTGGGGCTGAAAAGTAACAATCAAGCAATAAGTAATATAACATAAACGGAATATCTAATTTAGTTCATACTTAGCAAAAAAATCATGTTTCAAGGGAAATACTATTTACATATGAAGGTTCCACATTGAATTCTTTACACATGGGATATGGCTTACATCCTGTGGGTGACCTGTATTGATTTTGATTATCCTACACATCCATGCAGTCTAGTCTGATCTGAATCTACACTGTTTGCTTCTTAATCAGAAATATTAACCTAATGAATCAGTAACACAAGTTGCACAATTTTTTTTTTACAAATCTTTCATTGAGAAACAATAAAGGGAAGTAACTGCTGTGTGGATATGAGCATGGTATTGTCCTGTGTCAATAAACAGCAAATTGTCAAAACCCGTTGTACCTTTTTTGGTGGTTCATGTATAAGGGCTCTGTAGAAGCATGTAGTCTGTGGATATAAAGCTAGCACCAACTGCAATATACATAAAAATATACATAAAAAAACCCAAACATTTAACCCTCTCCTCCATAAATACCCATTTTTACGCATGTGCTACCAGTGTACATCCAGATCAGCCAGCACATCCGTGCCGTCTGATCAGGATCTGCACTGGTCACATTTTGGTCAGAAATAACCAAATGAATCAAAAAGTGAACAGTTTAGATCCTGATTAGACGGCATAAATGTGCTGGCTGATCTGGATCTTAACTAGTCGCCCTTGCAATAAAGGTGAATCTATGAAGAAAAGGGTTAATGTTGTCAAGTTCTCAAATTGGACTGAAATCAAGTTACCATTTACCTCATGGATACATGGATTTCCCTTTGTAAGCCATGTTTGTAAATGAAGAAATATATTTTGAACAACTTAATTTTTTTTATTAAAATGTGGTCTTCTAAGTAATGTTCCTATAAAATATTTCTGAAATCTGGCTGGCTGTTTTTGACAAAGAAATTTAAAAAATACAGGGAAAACACTCCGTGCCCCCCAAATAGAAATGTCAGTTTTATAGCTAGCTGAAGGTAATGAACTGTGAAGGCAGCTTGTGGTATGATTGTATTTTGGGCAAGTTTAATTTTCACTGATTTTGGGCAAGGGCCATTGCACAAGCCAAACCCAGCAAATGAATCTATTTAAAATGCGCACAATTCAACTCCAGTGAAATTCATCCATTTAATATACACAAAATTAAACCCCACAGAAATTAAAAATTTAAAAGTATCTAGACAGAATAAAACAATTGAACAACTTGGGGCCCCTGAAATTTCTATTTCTAGTGGTTTTGCATGATAATTTGTCCTTGCAAAATTAAATAATACTACTGTGTAACAGTATACAGATTTTAAATATATGGTTTTAAATTGCCTGAACTCATGTTTATGTACAAATCTATTATTGAGTTGACATATCTTACAGTGTGTCTGGGAAATAAAGCTTCGGGATCTGTTTCTGGAGACGCCTTCCATATTGGTAGTGGAACTATTTTTCTTTTGCTTAATGTGTGGCGTCTGAAATAGAGTTAAAGCACATTTTATACATTGTGTGTATTAGAATGGTCCAGATCAGTGCCCAAGGTTATAAAGCTGAGTTTGGAAACCAGTCTCAAATCTCAAGCATCTGATTGGCTGAAATGGCGACTGGTCGCCATTTCAGCCAATCAGATGCTTGAGATTTGAGACTGGTTTCCATGCTCAGTTTTATAACCTTCAGCCCAAATGGCATGGATGTAAAAGGCTGATCTGGATCTACACTTGCCGCCCATGTGATCACATCTATAGAGAACATGTTTAACTGAGCTGACATGTATAGTGTGCCACTTACTCTTTTCCTTCCTCAGCGTCTATATCGTCTACTTCATACTTGTTGGTACTTGTGTTGAATGTTACAACCTCGGCCAGGATCCAGTTTTCTTCTCCTTCTGCAGATCTCACCCTTGCAGCTACCTTATCTCCTGGTTTGGCCACATAGCTATTATCTGCCGACACAGCTCCACATAGTGGTGGGGGTCTAAAACATAAATAACATATTTGTGTCGTGTCTTGGTAAAGCCTCTAGTAAAGACTCAAGTCTTTTCTAGTAAAAAAACAAACAGTTTTCAATATTAGCCCCAGCAACCAGTTGTCTAGAGTGTGCAAGTGCTGTTAACCTTTTCCTTCATACATAGCCTTTTTATGCATGTAAAAACAGTGTAGATCCACAAGCTGGTAGCACCCTGATCAAATAGCGTTTATTAAATGTTAATTAATATGGATTATAAACCATAAAAATACAACAAACTTACTTCTCTCCAGGTTTGCTGACCCATAATGGAAGTGTGACAGCATTCTGTTGTAGTAAACTCATCAACACCCCTCGTCTCATGATTGGCTTGGGACGATCTGAATCTTAAAATCACTGATTTGATAACATATGAAACAGTGAAATGAAGATTTAAAAGAAACAGATAGTTATTGGAACATGATTTAAGTTGAGGTCATTGTTGCCTTATGTGTTCAATAAGCCATCATTACCTTAGTTCAGTAACAGTTTAAATTCAAAGGAAATTGGGAATTAGCCTGTCCTTGAACCAAAGGGCAACATTAACTCTGCTCCATGGACACCCCTTTCATTTTGTGTTATGTAAATGAAAGACTAAATCGAAATTTTAGCCTAGGGTGTTCATCGGTTTAATTTCTTTTATTAAGTGTCAAAACAAGTGTTTGTACTTTGTAGTGATAAAAAATCAACTCTTTCCTTCAAATAAACACCTTTATGATAAGGGTGAACAGTGTAGATCCAGATCAGCCGGCACATCTATTCTGTCTGATCAGGATCTGCACTCATTTTTTATTAGGTTATTTCTGCCCCAAAAGCAAACAGTGCAGATCCTGATCAGATGTGCTTGTTGATCTGGATCTACACTGGTCGCAACTCGAAAAATAAGTAAAGTAGATTTTCTCATTGTGACAAATACTCCACCTACCCATCAGAGAATCAATTATATTTTAAGGATGCATTTTGTAGGGAAGTTATTTGAAATACAATAAAATACTATGACAGGATTTAAATGAAAACTCACATTTTTGTTTTTAAATCCAAGCTAGACATACCATCACATTCAACTTTTTTCGGTGCATTTGAAGTGAAACAAGAGTGCCAAACTGACACAAAATACGCCCGTCAAAATGCTGATCATCAAAGTTGCGTAACGATCCGATGAAAATTATTCGACTTGGAGAGCAGATACCGCTAATTCAGTGTTTGGACAATTCAAGGGCCATAATTCAGGAGTGCCTGGGGGCATTTGGCAGGTTATAGAACTTGGTCCAGATATTATGCCCACCAACATATTCACCAAGTTTGATAAAGACCGGATGAAAACTCTTTGACTTAGAGAGCGGAAACAGTAATTTTGGACAATTCAAGGGCCATAATTCAGGAGTGCCTGGGGGGATTTGGCTGGTTATAGAACTTGGTCCAGATATTATGCCCACCAACATATTCACCAAGTTTGATAAAGACCGGATGAAAACTCTTTGACTTAGAGAGCGGAAACAGTAATTTTGGACAATTCAAGGGCCATAATTCAGGAGTGCCTGGGGGGATTTGGCTGTTTATAGAACTTGGTCCAGATATTATGCCCACCAACATATTCACCAAGTTTGATAAAGACAGGACAAAAACTCTTTGACTTAGAGAGCGGAAACCCAAATTTTGGACAATTCAAGGGCCATAATTCAGGAGTGCCTGGGGGGATTTGGCTGGTTATAGAACTTGGTCGAGATATTATGCCCACCAACATATTCACCAAGTTTGATAAAGACCGGATGAAAACTCTTTGACTTAGAGAGCGGAAACAGTAATTTTGGACAATTCAAGGGCCATAATTCAGGAGTGCCTGGGGGGATTTGGCTGGTTATAGAACTTGGTCAAGATATTATGACCACCAACATATTCACCAAGTTTGATAAAGACCGGATGAAAACTCTTTGACTTAGAGAGTGGAAACCCTGTGGACACCGCCCGCCCGCCCGCCGCAGCTGTTCCCATAATACGTCCCGTTTTTCAAACGGGCGTATAAAAAGGACCATGACTCTATCATAAAGAAGGATTCTGACCACTATCAAAATTGACCTTCATTTGTGAATATTAAATTACTTTGTAAATCAAATTTATTGTTGGTCAGTTTGTGCATTTTCGGCCAATTGTCATTTCTTTTAATATTGCAATAAAACTTATTTATCTCACCAAATCTTCTATTTTCTCTGATAGCTTTTATTTCTGTTATTTTATCCAGGGCTTTTCTCAACAGCCTGCAATAAGTTCATTAGTTAAACACTAATACTAATGTAAAAGCAAAATAAAATCAGTATCAAAACAAACTAAGTTACGCAGTTGAAAATGAAGTTACACTCAACACAGAATATAACAAACAAGAGCTATAAAAGGACAGCATGAGGTTCCATGGTAATCCTATGCCCACCAAATGTAGATCCAGATCAGCCTGCACATCCATGCAGTCCAAACAGGAAAAATACAGTATGAACTTTTAGATTCATTTGATCATTTCTTACAAAGAAGCAAACAGTGTAGATCCAGGGACCAAGATCATAAAACTAAGTTTGGAGATCAGTCTCAAATCTCAAGCATCTGATTGGCTGAAATGGCGACCAGTCGCCATTTCAGCCAATCAGATCCTTGAGATTTGAGACTGATCTCCTGATTTAGTTTTATAACCTTGGGACCAGATCAGACTGCTGGAATGTAGTCACTGGTCACCAGTGGGATTTAAGTTGTATCCACAGAGTAAAGTGTTAAATCTCAGAACAGAATTTCAGAATAAGCTTCACATACTCAGCCTCCCCTTCTGCATCCTGCATGGCATTATTGTACAACCCTCGCAACTTATTCTTGTAATATGGTGTTACTGAAATAAAAACAAAAAAAATTCAAAGATTTATCATAGATTATTCTATCACTAAAAATTATAATGCAACATACCCAAGAATGGGTATTTTGCAAACAAATTTTTGTAATTTTTCTGAATTATGTATTTCTTTTAATTTTATGCATGAGAATCTTTTTAAAAATTTACTTTGCATTTCATGTAAATAAATAAAATGTTTGCCACTTCTCAAATAAATAACCCCGCTAAATATAAAACATCTTTCATCTTTCAAATAAATATAATATACACATATAAGTGTAAATCTGTTTTTAACTCTTTACTCCATACGACCCCATGCGCGAACAGTGTAGGTTCAGATCAGATAGCACATCAATGCCCTCTGATCAGAATTTACCCTGAAAGCTAGGCCATTTAGTTATTTCCCACCAAGAAGGAAACAGTGCAGATCCAAATCTGACTGCAGTGTGCCAGCTAATTTTGAATTACACTGGTTGCTTATGTGATAGAAGGCATGAGAGTTTCATGGTTTAAGACCCTGTCTGGCAGTAAAGCTTTGATTACCCATGGTGCATATAATACATCAATTTTCTCCATGTTTGTAACACACAATTGCAAGAGCTGTCAAAACTAAAAACTTACTTTTTTGTTCTTGCTGCATGCGTTCATGTGTCTTGGCAATGTTGGTTAGGTTGTTCTCTCCCCTTGTTCTTTCTTCCTGAAAAATACAAATCACATCACATGTATCAGTAGATAAGACTTAGTACATGTAGTAACACGACATCTGCAAATTAACAATTATCATAATCAATACTGGTAGTAACATCAGGGATTCCATTTGACTCTCAAGATGACCGTTTGACTCCTGAAATTTCCAAAAAGTGGTTTTCAAAAACTACTGAAAACCTCTGGCTGATTAATAGGAACAGGCATAAATATACATTGTCATTAGAAATTTTTTTCTCCTCTATTTTTGGTACAAAACACCTTAATTTGAAACCAAAAGCACTCTAATATGTTGAATAATGCGCTTATAATGTTATTCTAACAATGTTTAAGCATTTTAGTGAAAAAACAAACAAACCTGGATTTCATAAATTTCAAAATTATGTTTTTTTCCCCGTTGTAGATCAAATACTGAAATAATTACTCTGAAGCGAAAAACCACACTGCTTTACTTACCTGAACCTGATGAATAAGACTGAATAGCTCTTTTAGATTGTCTTTGATTCTCACTTCTGCGGAGGTCACTGAGCTTGAGGTGCTCACTTCTGACGAGGCTGGGCTCTGACTTTCTGGAGGCATGCTCTTGCTTGCAGCACCACCTGAACCCTTAGTTCTTCCCATTTCAGTGCTGAAACATAATTGAAATACATATCCAGCCATGAGCAGTGTCCAATCAAGTTACAATTTTGCATACATTGCCAGTCAATCATTTCTGAGTATGGATGAATTTAAATATGGGGAATACAGGTGCAGTACCCATAGTCTTTTCTGTTGTTTTTTTTTCATGTCAAAATATGTGCCTTGTTTACATCACCAATTACCAATATTTTGCTTTTTTTAACAGTCTTTTACATTGAATATTATGAATAGGTTGTTAAATATTAATATGCTTTGGGAGACAATTAATGATTAAATTAATAAAATTACATGAAAACATCAATATTCATCAAATAAATTCTATGCTCCTATATATTCCCGTATTTAAAGCCACTTTTAAATTAATACTATTTGTTGTTATAAAACAAATATAGTCCTTAAAGTATCAATTAAACGATAAATATTCCTAAAAAAATCTTATTAAACTTACTGTATCTAGGATAGGTTTAAGGTGAAAGGCTTGTTTGTGACATGACATGGTGGCTAGGTATCTCAGTGGTAGTGTGCTCTAAAGGGTTAGTGAGAAACCTTAGGTTTGACTTTAAGTCCCGGTCCAACCACAAACTTTTCACCTGTTACATTTGGCGCCCGACATAATTACCCACAGTGGTGAAGTTGTTGTGATGAGATATAGCCGAGAATAGAAATCAATGGCCTGGGGTAAGTATGTAACCGGGTAAGGTTTAAGGCAAAAGGCTTGTTGGTTAAGGTGACATGGTGGCTCAGTGGGAGAGTGCTCGCATGGTTAGTGAGAATCTTGGGTTCAAGTCACAGTCAAGCCACAACTTTGTACCTGTTTCATTACCAAGGTACCTGCTGTATACAAGTTCATTTATATGTGATAACCAATGAAAATATTCCTTTTTATCTATCGTCTATCAATACGATACAGTCAAGTTGAATTATAGCACTGAAAACAAAAAAAAACTACATGTGCAGAGTTTGTTAGTGTTTTGCATAATAATTAACATACAAGTTTCTCATTACACATATTATATTATTTTCAGGTCTTTTTTCACCTCTATGGGAAGGGGCTCATGCCCTTAAATTTTTGGGGAAAATAGTTTGGCGCCCGACATAATTACCCACTGTGGTGAAGTTGTTGTGATGAGATATAGACGAGAATAGAAATCAATGGCCTGGGGTAAGTATGTAACCAGGTTAGGTTTAAGGCAAAAGGCTTGTTGGTAAGATGACATGGTGGCTCAGTGGGAGAGTGCTCGCACGGTTAGTGAGAATCTTGGGTTCAAGTCACAGTCAAGCCACAACTTTGTACCTGTTTCATTACCAAGGTACTTGCTGTATACAAGTTCATTTATATGTGATAACCAATGAAAATATTCCTTTTTATCTATCGTCTATCAATACGATACAGTCAAGTTGAATTATAGCTCTGAAAACAAAAAAAAACTTCATGTGCAGAGTTTGTTAGTGTTTTGCATAATAATTAACATACAAGGTTCTCATTACACATATATTTTTTTCAGGGCTTTTTTTCACCTCTAGGGGAAGGGGCTCATGCCCTTAAATTTTTGGGGAAAATAGTGGGATTTCTTCTCTACAGGGGACCAAGAAACCTGATGTAAAGTTACTCTGTGGGGAAAACTGCATGATTTTGGAGAATTTTCTGAGGGGAAGGTGCCTGTAAAGGGCCCCTACTTTATTTTACCATCATCGTCTAAATATAAGCCGCACTGATATATAAGCCGCACCCCCAAAACCCCAATGGAAATGGGTGAAAAAAGCCTTACTCTATGTATAAGCCGCGGTCTCTGTTTCAGATTGGTCGCCATTTTGAATCGCCGGTTCCGTGTGCCTCAGCGTAGGCAACAATAGCCAGCTATACTTTTTCAGTGAAATACATACACGTTTGACCCATGATAATTATTATGTTTGACAATTTGAAGGTATAGACATTTTAAATGAAGAGTAATATTCGAGAAAATTGGCGGGAATGACATATGACCACAATGTGCGAGTTTTAAATAAAATTCGAGTCGACCGTGTCATCTCAATATCTTGTCAAATATTCCATAAGAATCTCAAACATGGCATCATGCTTTCCGTTTTAACACCTTAGTCAAGTGACATATCCTCTATGACAGGTGAGACCAAGCTGCCAATTAAGGGTGACACTGATTTTACCATGGGAATCTTGAACATGTCATCTGGCTTTCAGAGTTTTTCACACATTACGGTCACTGTGATTTTACCGATAGACATATTTCATGAAGTACTCAATCTGATATAACGCGTAATCAAATAAAACGCGATCGACTCGTCGACCCCACTTTTTCCATAAAATACGTAAAACACTGGTAAAAGCCAGTTTGCATGATTTAAATAAGTGAAAATCATTACCATGATGGTGATGTCGGTTCTTACGAAATCCGCATTTTATTTCCATTTATCTTTGATTATTACATTTATAATCCGCATAATTTAAAAAACAGCCGTTAACTTATAAAAACCGCATGTATCCCTTACAAAAAAACATGACCATGCTGTGTATTTCGTATGGAGGCAAAAAAATCGATACTGCCGAACATCAAACGCGACTTCAAAGACATTGTCGGCTCGAAACAACCATCCGTGTTTATTTCGGCTTTGCTATAAAAACGTTTGATCTACCTGGTAGTGTGCGCGTGTCATTTTTAGCTTGTGTGATGCAATAATTTCTGAAATGTGATAAAAGCGATAAATTAAAGATTAGGATATATTTTAAATGATGGAATATGTTAGCGTTCGGTAAATAATAATTATTTTACTTTGGCGTTCGTAAATGTTGCTGATTATTTACGTACCGGTAATTGTATTTGCAGTGGAGTTTGTGACAGCATTTCTAAGAAGTTATTTTCCTGTGGCAATCATAATTATTTTCGTTCGCACATGATTACCTCGTTGCATAGAAACGTCCCCGGATTGGAGATCATGACAAGTTGCAAACTGACGATTATTTTTATTGTAATTACCGGTACTCAAAATAAAAAGAAGAGTAAAAGATTTCAATAATAGTTTGTTATTTAGTACATTCTTTTACCTTTTCATATTTTTGAAAAAAAGGTGTAGACGTGACAAATATCTCGTTCAGCGTCCGTATACCGGTGCGCTTGACACATTCCCCGCGGTAAAAAAATCGGTGTTTTGAAGGCCTGGAAAAATGTCTTGGGAACCTAAACCTATGTATAAGCCGCACCCCTAACTTTTTTTCGCCGAAGCCTGAAAAAAAAGTGTGGCTTATATTCAAACGATGACGGTATTTTGAATGAGCTTCAGCTATGTATTTGTTAGATTAAAAACTATTTACTCAATCTATAAGCATTTAATTGCATGTTCCACCAGTTTAGATGCAGATCAGCTGTGCCATCTGATCAGGATCTGAACCGTTTGGCTTTGTTAGAATTTACCAAATAAATCAAGAATCGAACAGTGCAGATGCTTATCAGATGGCATGGATGTGAAAGTAGGTCTGGATTAACACTGTTCATCCATGCCAAAAATGCCCATGAATGGTGGAATGGGCTATTGAAAGATGTTGACACGGATTTGTGTTGTTAGTGTAGTGCCGGCAGCAAAAGGTCACTTCCAACAGCCTCGCTGTTGAGCTAGCTTTTTAGCGAAGTGGTTAAAGTGTACCGACTATCAAAACTAGTTTAGCAACAGTTTGCTCGGTCAATGCCTGGATGGGTGTCCCGCTGGGGGGGGGGGGGGGGTGGTTGTTTCGCCCCCAGCTGGGGAACAACTTCACTAGTTTATTCACACAGAATAAAAACTTTAAGCATTGATTTGAATGCTAACTGGGTTCTGCGGGAAGGGCAGTCATTGCAAATATAAAAATGCACTTGTTGTGCAAATTAAGTCAGTTAGTTGGGCTAGATCAAAAGTTGAACACAAAATCTTCATCGCGAAATATAATGAAAAATCCAAAAAAAGTCAACAAAGATCTATGTTAAATGGATAATATTGGATTATTTATATCTTTTCATTTCTAAGCCGACTTAGTATACCATATCACCATTATATTAATAAAAACATTTGAAAATATGTAAATAAATATATACCAGCAAATGTCTGTTTGTAACAGACTCTTTGATTGGCTAATTTTCTGGTCAGTATATCCCGGTATCTGAAAGTATTCCGTCACGATTCGGATGATTTTCTGATAAAAATTTATAATGTTTCAAGTTGGTCGGCAGGCCGCTCGGAAACTATTTTGGTCGTTTTTAGCCTTCGCATATCATTACTGTTATCCTAGACTTCGTTTGTGTATGTGAGGTGTGGAGGTGGAAGTTTTTCTTCTTACCTTATGATTTTCGCGTCATGTTTCGATGAAATCATCAAACTGGGCCTATCATTGATTTTGTTTAGGATAAACATTGTTAGCAAACACCGACGATAATTGGGTTATTTTAATATTAACATTTTAAAATACTTCATTAAAGGATGTAATTCTTTATCACTATAAGATGACTTCTCTTTAGTTTTGAGATGTTGGAATTGAATTACTTTTTTCTGTAATCTCATATTCAAGAATATTTTGTAGTTAAAATTTACATCAGTCGATTTAATTGGTTGACATTTAGTTATATAAGAAAGTGCGTTACACTTTACACATAACAGTAAATGGGTTTAAGTTTTTATTATTGTGATTCTTGTTGGGGTTTTTACATTATATAGGTTCTGAATAAATTAGGTACTCTGCACAGTAGCAGTAATATTTTTTAAATCTCACTGCGTGGTATTGTGAATGATATCATTGTAAATAAATCATTTTAATCTGCATTCTTTCTTATTTAGCAAAATGTTGTGCAACATAAACGTAATTCTCATACATGCAGCAACAAAGAATACAACCTAGAGGCTCGATTTGTTTCATTTATCCCTGTCATCGTGTTCTTGCTGATTTTACTCCAGGAGCTCTGGTCTCGCTAAGATAAGTTGAACATTTGAAATAACGAACTTTGCTTTGACATTGACCCTATGGAACAAATCTAACTTCTTTACCAGGTAATCACTATAAACTTATATCAACCGTTTGTCGGATACTGACTGTTGTAAGATATTCCTCTTACTCAAGTATAATATCTTTTCGTGTTGTTTGTGCATTTTTGTATGTAATGCGATTTTTCAAAGCACAAAACATATGACAGATCGGACCTTTTATACAACGCAGCGAACATCCTTCAATTACCTTAAGACCGCACAATGTACGGCTTTTACTGCACACCATTGTAACGAAGGCTGTGATTGGATCATTATTTACCCGGTGAAGATGTAAACAAATGGCTCTGCCCACTCTTGTTGCCGGATTCATTTTCTTTATATCTCAACACATCACATGCAGACATTTATTGACAGCAGTTTTATTCAAACGCTTGACTACTGCCGATATATATTTTATTTCTGAAAAGTATATTACTTTTTCCATTACAAAAATGATGTGCGCTATCACGATAAATTGATCCTACCAAATAATGAAAATAAATTATGTTCTGTTATAAGTTTATAGTCACAGACACCTGTTTAGGGGTCCTTTTCTGGCCAGTGTACATATCAGTAGAGCTATATAGGCTTTTTAGACTTGTGGCAAGTTTGGTCATTTTATGCTAATAAACAGACACTCTGTATCATGAAAATCATGAGATGCAACTTCAATAACACAGAACACATTATATCCCTGTTTTCATATTTCTCTATATCCTAAATAACTAAAGATTACAATGTTAAGAGATCACAGAAGATCACAGAAAAAACATGATCCAAGTCGCACGTCAATTTCAAAGACAAAATGATATCTAACTGAACAAATATTGATTGCCAGGTTTCTGGTCAACTCGTACCTTAGTTAACTTGTACCTGAGTCAACTCGTACCCCTTTTTGGTCAACTCGTACCTAAGTCAACTCGTACCTTAGTCAATTCGTACCCCTGTTCAGAATTACAGTTCACAGCGGCGATAATAAAGAGCAACGGTAATTTGTTTATAATTTTAATGTCTAAATTTGTCTAAAAGTGGAACCGTTGTTAAATCAAAATTACTCTGGAAATCGAAAACACGGTCCTATCTTATAACCTCTTCATTTCTTAAGATAGCTTTAGAGATTTACATCTTAGAGAACAACCTACTAGCTATTTTTAAATAATTTTATATCGAAATTATTTTAATTACAATTTTATTATGGTACATCTCAAATATAACCGTTTTTTTTATCAACATTCGGTCAGAAACTGAAAACACGACCCAAAGCCCCGGTAAATCTAGATTTATTAAGATATCTACATTTCCATGTTATAAGTCACACTACCTTATATATTGAAATAAATTTAAAGTATTACTTACATCGTTTAAATAATAAGTTTTTAGATTCACTCTCACTGTTTTCGGTTCAAAGCCAAGTCAGAAATATAAGACATGTACCTTTAACACCTAACCCATTTTATATGTTCAGATATTTTAATAATTCTTGTTCGGTTATGGAGCTAGAATAAATTTATTTTGTGTTGAAATTATTTAAATCCAGGATTTATTAAATTTTGTTTGTAATGTGACAGTTTCCATGTCAAAATTATGTCAGAAATGGAATACTCGGCCCTGTCCCTTTTACAGATCTGCCTTTTAAGATTAATTAAGCATGACACAAACTTGATCAAAATAACAATAACAATAAAAATCCAGTGATAAACGATAACCAAGTTTAATTATAGCCGTTTATTTAATCCAATGAGCTTATTGACTATGACAGCACATTTGATTATATTAGGACCTATTAAAAAAACGTTACCGATAATTGATTGAATTATAACACATTAGCAACGGTGTTAGTGGGGATGCTCGTTGAATTTGTGTATCAAATATTAAGAGATACGACTGCTTTTGTTTATAATAGTTATATTCAATCAATAATTTGCTGATAAAGAACATTGAAATGCAACAGTTCATAAAAAGTATTTAACATATTTTCGTCCATATTAAAAAGTAATAAAACATATCGGCTAATTAATACGTCAAATTCATTGAACATCAAATTAAAATGAATAGATAATCTAATCAGTTTATCGTGTCTTGAGCCTGGGGTGTTATAATCCAATTATACCAGTGATGCGATTAACCATTATTAAACATGTTAACGGCATCCGAACATACTTTTGTTTTCGTTGTTATATGTATGTAAAATTTTTCAACCTCCACATGATTTAAGAGATTTAATATCAATATGAGGGTACAATACAAGACAAACTGATTTAAGGACATCCAAAAATATGTAGGAGTTAATGAGTAGGACTGTGTTTTCTATTTCGACCTAACTTTATCTTATACCGGACCAACTTTTCTGTTACGTGCAGATGTAATTTTAAAGATATCACATTAAATAAAGAAATAAATGGGGGCCGTGTAAGCTGCTTCGACACTTTATTATCTAAAGAAGCCATAACATTAAATAAAGACTTTTATCCATCTGATTATTTTAATATTGCTCGGAGGGTGTCTTGTAAGATTTTTTTTAAATATTTGAACAAATAAATAAAACCTGAATGGATATGACTATTTATTATATTTCAGACATTACAATTTGATCCAACAATGGTCATATCTGAGAATGAATATATAATAAACATATTCCGATATAAATTTTCGATATAAACTTATTTAAATATAGCTAAAGGGTGTCTTTTAACAAGAATAATTAATTTTGCAGACATCTTAAGAAATAAAGAAAGTACTGGTTAATGACAATTATTACGAATTATTAACACTATTTGTTTGCATAATAACTAGAAATGTTAAATAGTAACAAGTGTAACAAACTGTCAAATACAAAAATATATATCTACAATTTATTTGACTACAATATACGTCAAGTCCTGGTATATCAAACACCAAGAATACTTTTGCAAAATTCTTATAAATCGTCATAAATATGTAGTACATACTCGATTATCATTAGTTATGTTCATAATTATAATTTTTAACAAATAAATAACGTGAATATGTAGGCGTTGACCAACTAGGGTATGAGTTGACTTGCGTTGGTACGAGTTGACCAAAGATCAGGTACGAGTTGACCAAAATAGGGTACGAGTTGACTAAGTTACAAGATAACTCAGGTACGAGTTGACCAGATACCGATTGCCATTGATAGATCCTTTATTTATCTTTCCCATATGACCAGTATCCAAACATAAATCCATCTATTAACGGTTACAATTCTGGGTTCTTAACCAGGGAAAGTGTTGACACCCCGCTTAAGGCATATATTACTGAAGACAGGTCTGTGTTATGTAGTATTACATTGATTTCCACTGTTCAGATTATCTTCAGATCATTTTTTAGGGATAGCAGTCATGCTTCCTGTATTGACTACGTTATTTATGTGGTAAAACCTCGATAGCTTATATGCAGCATTGAATTTACTCACTAAAAAGCCCACAGTTTTTATAAATTTAGTTGTTAAGTTATGAAGTAATTATTATTATGTTCTAATGAAATTTTATCAGGGTAAAAATTGATCATTATATATCAGAACAGTGTTTAATAAACTTCCCGTTTCCTTTTTCACATGTTTATTTTTACTTCATATAAGAATAATTTTATCATGTGTGACTGGTGTACATCCATCAGCAGGCACGGTGCATGGATGTGCCTGCTGATTTAGACGTACATTGTCCACCCATGGGTTAACAGCCAAAGCCCATGGAATAAAAAGTTAAGGTTTTTTATGTGCGTAATATAATTTTTTTGCTGTGCATTGTAGATGGGTAAACTCCATTCAGGCTGTGATGGCTACAGTTGTTGGAGTGATAATAGCACAGAACTGTGGAGAAAATATTATGACAGATGTGTAAGTACAACATAGCCTATTAAATTCTCTATTGCCTTGTGGCATTATTGTGCTGTCATATAAATTTGATACATTTTATAATTACTGAGATGTAAAATCACTGTTACAGTAGTAAACATAAATTTTGTTTGATGTCTGAGATTCTTTGCAACTATTGTGTTATTATCACTATGACATTGCACTACCACATGAATTTGTTGTGATTGCATTGTAATTATGTTTGGCAATCCACTTCTGAATTACTGTGTTTTGGTCTGCACACTACATCATTAATGTATTGTGGTTGCATTACAAAAATACTGTGTTGATATTGCAAAATCACATTGTGTTGTGGTCCCACTAGCACATTATTGTGTTAAGATTGCAATAGCACATTATTGTGTTGTGATAACAATAGCACGTTATTGTGTTGTGATTGCACTAGCACATTATTGTGTTGTGATTTCACTAGCACATTATTGTGTTGTGATTGCAATAGCACATTATTGTATTGTGATTGCACTTACACATTATTGTGTTGTGATTGCAATAGCACATTATTGTGTTGTGATTGCACGGCACATTATTGTGTTGTGATTGCACTAGCACATTATTGTGTTGTGATTGCACTAGCACATTATTGTGTTGTGATTGCAATAGCACATTATTGTGTTGTGATTGCACTAGCACATTATTGTGTTGTGATTGCACTAGCACATTATTGTGTTATGATTTCATTAGCACATTATTGTGTTGTGATTGCAATAGCACATTACTGTGTTGTGATTGCACTAGCACATTATTGTGTTTTGATTTCATTAACACATTATTGTGTTGTGATTGCAATAGCACATTATTGTGTTGTGATTGCACTGGCACATTATTGTGTTGTGATTGCACTAGCACATTATTGTGTTGTGTTTGCACTAGCACATTATTGTTTGCACTAGCACATTATTGTGTTATGATTGCATTAGCACATTATTGTGTTGTGATTGCACTAGCACATTATTGTGTTTTGATTTCATTAGCACAGTATTGTGTTGTGATTGCACTGGCACATTATTGTGTTGTGATTGCATTACCACATTAAAGTGTTGTGATTTGTGAATGCACTAGCATATTATTTTTGGTGCTTGTACCATCAAGTGTGTTATGGTTGCACACTTCCCTTTTTTAAGGGCACATTATTGTTTTTTGGCTGCACTACCACATTATTGTTTTATAATTGTAGTAGCATTGTTGTTTTGTGATGGCACTTCTGCATTATTGTGTTGTATTTTCACTTTCCTATTGTATTGTAGCATTTCTGGTGCAAAGAAATAATGAACATTATTATTCTTTATTTCTTTCAGACATTGGCTGACCAAAAGTTATGCTTGGTTTGGTCTCCCTTACTTCTTTTATGACACCTGGGCTATGTACAAAACACACTACTACCTCAACGAAAAGAGAATACTCAAGATGACAATGTGGCAAAAGCTCTCAGATTTTGCAAAGGAGAACACAGCAATGCTGTTACATCACATAAGCCTGCCACTTGTCTTTTTTCCTGTGATATTGGTAAGACTGCTGGATTCATTTGATTATCTTCATTCTTGAGATTACTACACATCCAGATATTATTGTTTTATCTGTGATATGTTGCTTATTCAGAAGTGTTTTGGCTCTTTGGTGTAACACCTGTGCCCAAGATCATAAAACTAAAACTGGAGGCTAGTCTCAAATCTCAAGCTTCTGATTGGCTTAAATATAGACTTGTCAGCCAATCAGATGCTTGTGATCTTTGACAGGTGTCCAATCTCAGTGTTCTGATCTTGGGTTCTGCTCTGTTTGACAAGGTGTCTCATTGTCAGTCATCTGTTATACTTGTTTCATGCAGGGAAGTTGTAAATAACTTGCAGTGGATTTGATGCCAATTGTTAAGTTACTGAAACATTTTTTATTGTAACTGATAAGTTTATTGTTTTTAATACCCCCGCTTCGAAGAAGATTGGGGTATACTGTTTTACTCTTGTCCGTCCGTCCATGATTCTGTCTGTAATAAAATTTCTGTCGCAGTTTGCTAAGCAACTATAACATGCAGCAGCCTGATATTTTGCATATTGCTTAATCCTATATTCCAATGTGGTGTAAAGTGATTTTATGCTTCTTGCTCATCTACTTCCTGTTTACCAACTATTTTTAGGTTTTGTTAGTATACAGGCACGCTACCCAATTCAAAGGGCATCTTTTTTATGTCAATTGTGAAACATGTCCTTTCAAGTTCTATAAATCATGCCTCATGGCTGTTCTCTAGATTGAAAGCACTACTCATATAGATCAAGGGAAAAGCAGAAAAATCTAATCCCAAGTGAGACTTGAACATGCAATCTCAGGTCAAGAGTCCGATGATAAACCACTAGACCACATTCATCAGTGCATAATTATTATGTAGACAATGTCATGTTGGCTACACTATTTTTTTTAAAAACTTTTTTAATTAGAACTACAGTTAAACCTGCCTTTGCAGCCACCTGCAAATAGCAACCACCTGTCTTAAACAGCCAGTTTGAATATGTCCTCAACTGACATTTGTTCTCATTTTCACATGTCTTTAACAGCCACCTGTGTAAAGCAGCCACTTTTTGTCACTCCCTTGGGTGGCTGCTTAAGGTTTGACTGTATAAACTTGATAAACTTTATGGAGACTTAAAAGAGTGTTGCCATTGGATATACATGCCTGGGCCCAAGATCATAAAACTTAAACATGAGACCAGTCTCAATTCTCAGTTTTATGATCTTGGGCCTTGCTGAGTAATCAGCTGAACCTTTGTTTAGAAGAGACAGATTAAACATAAGTTGATTGTATTCTGAAAGGAAAGTTTTGACTTTAAAAAGTTTAGAAGTCCTATGAAAACTTGATATTCTGGCAGTGGTATTTAATTTATTACGGGGCTAATGTCTTTTTTTTTTAATTTTGAGCTTAGAATCGTTGATAACCACCCAACCACCACATTCAAAATTTTTATGAATGTCAGCGTAACAATGCAATCATTTTGCCTCCATATACACTCCTTTATGGCAGTGTACATCCAGATCAGCAGGCACATTGATGCTGTCTGATCAGCATCTGCACTGTTCGCTATTTGATTTATTACGTTATTTCTGACCAAAAAGCGACCAGTGCAGATCCTGATGAGATGGCACAGATGTGCCAGCTGATCTGGATCTACACTGGTCGCACATAAACTAAACTTGTTTTGAGGTCAAGTTCAAGTTGACCGGTTGCCAGATTTACTACTACTAATGATTTAGAAGCAAAATTCTAGCCAATTTGACTAATTTGTTGCAGTTTCAACTTTTCATGGCCATTAGCTACTGTCAGTTAGTTAGTTGCAGTGTGAGCCCTGAACACATAATTATCAATTGTTAGCTCGACTATTCGAAGAATATGTTGAGCTATTGTACTCACTTGGGCGTCGGCGTCGCCGTCGGCGTCCCGCTTTGGTTAAAGTTTGCGTGCAACCTACTGATATCTTAAAAAACTACTATAGCTACAGCTTTAAAACTTGGCACACTTGTTCTTCATCATGTCCCGAGTATGTGTGCCAAGAACCATAACTCTAACTTTCATTTTGATCAAATTATGGCCCTTTTTCAACTTAGAATTTCAGGTTAAAGTTTGCGTGCAAGCTAATGTACAGACAAATAACTTCAATACAACTTAAACTACAGCTTTGAAACTTGGCACACTTGTTCATCATCATGTCCCGAGTGTGTATGCCAAGAACCATAACTCTAACTTTCATTTTGATCAAATTATGGCCCTTTTTTGACTTAGAATTTCAGGTTAAAGTTTGCGTGCAAGCTACTGTACAAACACATAACTTCAATACTACTTATACTACAACTTTGAAACTTGGCACACTTGTTCATCATCATCTCCCAAGTGCGTATGCCAAGAACCATAACTCTAACTTTCATTTTATTAAAATTATAGCCCTTTTTCGACTTAGAATTTCAGGTTAAAGTTTGCGTGCAAGCTAGTGTACAAACCCGTAACTTCCATACTACTTATACTACAGCTTTGAAACTTTCAGCACTTGTTCATTATCATATCCCGAGTGGGAATGCCAAGAAGTATAACTCTAACTTCCATTTTGTTCAAATTATGGCCCTTTTTCAACTTAGAATTTCAGGTTAAAGTTTGCGTGCAAGCTAGTTACTTTCATACTTCTTGTACTGTAGCTTTGAAACTTTCAACACTTGTTTACCATCATGACCCTGTCCTGACTATGTATGCCAAGAACCATAACTCTTTCTTTAATTTTTAATCAAATTATGGCCCTTTTTCAACTTAGAATTTCAGGTTAAAGTTTGCGTGCAAGCTAGTTACTTTCATACTTCTTGTACTATAGCTTTGAAACTTGTTCAATATCATGACCCTGACTATGTATGCCAAGAACCATAACTCTTTCTTTTATTTATATCAAATTATTGCCCTTTTTAGACTTAGAAATTAAGGTTAAAGATTGCGTGCAAGGTGGTGAAACCTCATATCTTTCATTCTATTAAAACAACAACTTTAAAACTTTGTATACCTTAATTTTATCATACATCAGGTTGATTTTCAAAGGCCCATAACTCATCCTTGCTTTTTTATTTAATTTTTGCCCTTTTTCGCTTAGAAATTAGAATTAAGACTTAGAAATTATGGTTAAAGTTTCAATGTTAGTTTTTTTCATAGGTAATGCTATAGAAAAGGTTTAAAACAGATGTACTTAACATACTTTGGTTGAAAGTGTTGAGTGGTTATACTATACTATACTATACTATACTATACTATACTATACCATACCATACCATACCATACCATACCATACCATACCATACCATACCATACCATACCATACCATACCATACCACAACACACGAAACCACACCACACCACACCCACCCACCCACCACCACCCACCCCACAACCACCCACCCCACCCACCCACCCACCACCACCCCACACCCACCCATCCACCATCCCCCCACCACCACCCACCCACCACCACACACCACACCACAACCCACCACCACCACCCACCCCACAACCACCCCCCACCACCAACCCCCCACCCACCCACCCACCCACCACCACCCCACACCCACCCACCCCACCCCCACACACCCACCCCACCCCCACCCACCCCACATCCACCCACCCACCACCACCCCCTACCACTACCCACCACCACCACCACCCACCACCACCACCCACCTACCACCACCCACCACACCACACCACACTACCACCACATACCACCAACACCACCACCAACAATAACACCAACAACACAACCAACAATAACACAAATAACAACAACTACACCACCAACAACACCGTCAACAACACCACCAACAACAACATCAACACCAACAATAGCATCAACAACCACCACCAACAGCAACAACACTGACAACAACAACACCACCACCACCAACAACAACACCAACAACACAACCAACAAAAACCCTAATAACAACAACAACACCGTCAACAACACCACCAACAACAATACCATACCTTACTATACTACACCACACTATAGGTGGGCAGGGGTGTATGGACTGGGTTGTGTAAACCCTCTAAAAAAACTACAAAAATAAATTAAGTGTAATTTATTGATTTCCTAACTTGGATTAAGAAACTTTTGTTCATGTGTGTGTGTTGGGTGTCATAAACTCCTGAATCACTCCCCAGTTTAAATGAAGCCCAGTTTTAAATGTGCTTAAATATGTCTGACTTCGAATAGTCGAGCGTGCTGTCGTTTCCGACTGGCTCTTGTTTTTGTTTCCAGTTTATTCGTGCTGACAAGGGGGATTACTTTGTCGGCATTTTATACACTTGTGAGGCAGCCATTCCATTTATATCTCTTAGGTTTGTCTTAGCTCAGGTAAGCATTCGTTTGAAATACTATAATATTAAGCCATACATTTTTTCTGTCGCATCAAACATGGCTCCGGCCACTTTGAAATAAAAGTATTGATATGCATATATCAGTCATGCCACAGTGCAAATTTTTGGGTCTCTCTACAGGTTAACCAAATTTGCATCATTTGTCTAGTAAAAGTTACTAAGGCATATCAATTTGTTTATTACTGAAAACACCCAAAATTTGGCCACAGCTCTATTAAATATAGATTTTTAAAGGCAAGTCATTTCCTACTGCTTTTAGGCAAAACAAAAAATCAACGATGTATATATGGAGTAAAAAGAATTTTCTCATTATTTGTGCTTTAAGTTTACATTAGTAAGTTAGTTTGTTATGCTCCTTGAAGAAATTCGGGGGAGCATATAGTCGCCGGGTTGTCCATTCGTCTGTCAGTCTGTACGTGCCGCATTTGTGTCCGGCCCATAACTTTTTTATTTGGAGTGGGATTTTGAAATTATTTCACAGCAATGATCACCATAATGAGACAACGTGTCACGTGCAACATTTGGGTAGCTAACTTGAAGGTCATGGTTACAGCATGACCTTGTAGCAAAATCGTGTCCGGCTCATAACTTTTTTATTTGAAGTCAGATTTTTAAATTATTTCACAGAAATTATCACCATAATAAGACGATGTGTCATGCGCAAAATTTGGGTAGCTACATTGAAGGTCAAGGTCACAGCATGACCTTGTAGCAAAATCATGTTCAGGTCATAATTTCTTGCTTTGAAGTCGGATTTTAAATTATTTCACAGAAGTGATCACCATAATAAGAAGACATGTCGCATGCAATATTTGGGTCGCTACCTTGAAGGTCAGGGTCACAGCATGACCTTGTAGCAAAATCGTGTCAGGCACATAATTTTGTTATTTGAGGTTGGATTTTAAAATCATTTCACAGAAATGATCACCATAATTATTGAGACGACTTGTCACGCAACATTTGGGTCGCTACCTTGAAGGTCAATTTTACAGCATGACCATGTAGCAAAATCGTGTCGGGCCCATAACTTTGTTATTTGAAGTTGGATTTTTAAATTATTTCACAGAAATGATCACCATAATGAGATGCCATGTCACGCACAGGTTTGATAATGTCTGAATTTATAGCATTTCACCATTATTTTTTCAAAATTAAGCAAACTAGTTATACAACTAACCCTTTTTGTGACAAAGTACCCATTCGGGGAGCATCACCCGTCTGCGATGGTCTCTTGTTTTATTTAAAATTATTATCTCAGAAGTTTGTTTTGCTAATACATAACTTTGTTTTCTTCTTTTTCAGTTAAATATGAAAGACAATCCATTTTACATCATCTCAGGATTACTGATGATTTTAGTTTTCTTTTTAGTACGTGTTTGTGTTTTTCCATTTTTATACTGGACATACAGTGTATATGCAAATATTTCATTTTTACATGTACCGTTTAGCATTCCAATCAAATGTAATATAGGATGCCTTTTAATTCTATTATTTCAAGCTTATTTTCTATGTTTAATGATCAGGGGTGCATGTAGGGTGTTTATAAAAATGTACAAGAAATCATTTTGAAGAGGTTGTCTGCAGGCACTGCTATGAAATAAATTATTTACAGATTTTCTTACTGTGACTTACTTGTATCATCATTTGTATGCCCAGTTGAAAAACAACAGGAGTATAATGCTGTGGCAAAGGTTGTCAATCATTTAAATATTGTGGTTACTAAATAATATCTGAAAACAAAAAAAAAACCTATACCAAACATGGTAGGGCGGTTGGCCTCGGTGAGTTGATGACAGCAATTGTTTTGGGGTCATAAGGTCAAGATCATGCTATCCTTCATACGAAAGTGGGTTTCTAATCAGTTATTAAATATGTGTTTTTTTGACTCACCAACTTGGTATATAGATTGATGTTTGTCATTAGATGATCCCTTTTGATTTTGAGATCAGTGCCCAATATCATAAAACTAAATCTGGAGATCAGTCTCAAATCTCAAGCATCTGATTGGCTGAAATAGCGACCAGTCACCATTTCTGCCAATCAGATCCTTGAGATTTGAGACTGATCTCAAAACTTAGTTTTATGATCTTGGCCACAGATCATTAAGGGTGAAGGTCATGGCGACTTTCAATAGATAATTGGTTTCTAATCAATAAGTAAAGAGTGCCTTACTTTGACACAGCACAAACATGGTTTATAGATTGTTCATTAAATGACTTTTGGTTCTGGGGTCAAACAATAGAAGGTTTAGATCTCATATTGAGGGGCAGCAAACCTCTTTTGGACTGTGATATTTGAAGAAATAAAAAAAGATTATTGCTTCTAATTACATTTAGTTGCTACATTACATGGATTGCACTATACTTGAATATTATGAACCATTTACTTCATGGATATGCCTTTTATTACATAGGCAAACAATGTAGCTCCAGATTAGCCGACACGTCCGTAGGCACATCCATATCATCTGATCTGGACTTACACTGTTTACTTCTTGGTTAGAACTAATCTAATGAATCAAAAAGAAAACAGTGTAGATCCTGATCAGACAGCATATGTGTGCCAGCTGATCTAGAGTACTGGCCATCCATAGGATAAATCCCATGGACTAGAGTTAAAGGATCAAGTCCATAATATCAAGTCAGCTTACATGTACTTAGACTGTTCTGTGTGTATTAATGAAAACAATTAAGTTTAATTCCAGGTCAATTACATAATTTGTGCAATACTATTCCATTTCATTAATATAGTTTGTGCAATACTATTGCTGGTTCAAAATTCATGTACCCGACATATTTAAATGTCAACCTTGATACTAGATGAAATCCAAAATTTTGTGAACATTTTAAATATCCCATTTAAGGGCCTTCCACACTCCTCCCAATTCTATTCATCGATAAAAAGAAAATTATCAAAATCTCAATAACGGCAAAATGCTGTTAAATGAAACTTTGCACAAGTGTATGTTATTAATGTATCTTTATTTTACAGATGGTAAGACATATTAGAAAAGTAAAGAAAAATAGCAGGATCTAAAAA